>CM061543.1:18237007-19451292 GCA_030864215.1 Capsicum pubescens
GTTTTTAGGGTGTGCCTGGGGGCCGGGCATGAAATGGGGCTCCCAGGTAGGTTGGGGAGTGGGGGAGTGGGGGTTATTTGGGTGGACGGGGTCGTTTGGTTGGTCAAACAGGAGAAATGGCGCGATCGAGCCATTTTCAAGCTAAATCGGTGAGCTATAGCCCACGATTTTCTGGAAGTGCCCAGGGCCGAGCGTGAAATGGGCCGAATATCGACTTGGGGATCTCAGGCAGGATGGGGAGTGAGGAAGTATGGGCCATTTAGGTGGGCGGGGCTATTTGGTTGGTCAAACGTGCGAAACGGCGCGACCGACCCATTTTCAAGCCAAATTGGTGTGCTATAACCCACGGTTTTCTGGGTATGCCTAGGTGCCGGGCATAAAATGGGCCGAAAATTGACCTAGGGCTCTCAAGCAGGCTAGAGAATGGGAGATTTTGGGCTATTTGGGTGGGTGGGCCGTTTGGTTGGTCAAACAAGCAAAACAGCATGACCAAGCCATTTTCGGACCAAATCCATGTACTATAACTTACGGTGTTCTAGGTGTGCCCGGGGGTAGGGCAAAATGGGCCGAAAGTTGACTTGGGCTCCAAGGCATGCTGTAGAGTGGGGGAGTATGGTCCATTTTTGTAGCCGGGGCTGTTTGGTTGGTCAAACGGGCGAAACGGCACGATCGGGCCATTTTTGGGCTAAATCGGTGTGCTATAGCCCACGGTTTTCTGGGTGTGCCCGGGGACCGGGCGTGAAGTGGGCCAAAAATTGACCCGAGGCTCACAGGTAGGCTGGGGAGAAGGGGAGTGTGGGCCATTTGGGTGGGCGGAGCCATTTGGTTGGTCAAACGGGCGAAACGGCACGACTGGGCCATTTTCAGGCTAAATCAGTGTCCTATAGCCGATGGTTCTCTGGGTGTGACCGGGGAAGGGCGTGAAATAGGTCAAAAATTGACTTGGGGATCCCAGGCAGATGGGGGAGCAGGGGAGTGTGGGCCATTTGGGTGGGTGGGGCCGTTTGGTTAGTCAAACTTGCGAAACATCGTGACCAGGCCATTTTCAAGCTAAATCGGGCCCATGGTTTTCTTGAGCTCTTAGGCAAGTTGGGGAGCAATAGAGTGTGGGCCATTTGGGTGGGCGGGTCCGTTTAGTTGGTAAAACGGGCGAAACAGCGCGATCGGGTTGTCTTCAAACCAAATACGTGTGCAATAACCCACGGTTTTCTAGGTGTGCTCGGGGACCGGGCATAAAATAGGCTAAAAATCAACCTGGGGCTCCCAGGTAGGCTAGGGAGCGGGGGAGTATAGGCCATTTGGGTGGATGGGGCCATTTGGTTGGTCAAACAGGGAAAAAGGCACGACCAGGCCATTTTTGGGCCAAATCGGTGTGCTATAGCCCACGGTTTTCTGGGTGTGCCCAGGGGCCGAGCACGAAATGGGCCAAAAATTGACCTGAGGCTCTGAGGCAGGCTGAGGAGCGGGGAAGTGTGGGCCATTTGGGTGGGAGGGGCCATTTGGTTGTTCAAACGGGCGAAAATACGACTTAGCCATTTTTAGGCCAAGTTGATGTATAGCCCACGGTTTTCTGAGTGTGCCCAATGGGCCGGGCATAAAATATGCAGAAAATCGACCTGGGGATCCCAAGCAAGCTGGGGAGCGAGGAAGTGTAGGCCATTTGGGTGGGCGGAGCCGTTTGGTTGGTCAAACAAGCAAAACGGCGCGACTAGGACATTTTTGGGCCAAATCGATATGATATAGCCCATGGTTTTCTGGGTGTGTTCGGGGGTCGGGCGTGAAATAGGCTGAAAATTGACCTGGTTCTACCAGGAAGGCTGGGGTAGCGGCATAGTGTGGGCTATTTGGTTGAGCATGGCCATTTGATTGGTCAAATGGGCGAAACGGCATGACCGGCCTATTTTTGGGCCAAATTAGTGTGATATTGCCCATGGTTTTTGGGTATGCCCGGGGTGCCGGGCCTGAAAGGGCCAAAAATTAACCTGGGGCTCCATGGTAGGCTGCGGAGCGAGGAAGTGTGGGCCATTTGGGTAGGCAGGGCATTTTGGTTGGTCAAACGGGTGAAACGGTGCAACCGGGCCATTTTCGAGCCAAATCGGTGTGCTATAGCCCACGATTTTCTGGGTGTGTCAGAGGGCCAGGCGTGAAATGGGTGAAAAATTAAACTGGGGATCCCAGGTAGTCTGGAGAGCAGGGGAGTGTGGGTTATTTGGATGGGCGGGGCTGTTTGGTTGGTCTAACGAGCGAAATGGCTTGACCGGGCTATTTTTGAACCAAATCGGTGTGTTATAGCCCTTTCTTGGTGTGCCTGGGGGACGAACGTTAAATGGGTAAAAAATCGACATGGGGCACCCAGGCAGGCTGGGGAGTGAGGAAGTATGGGCTATTTGGGTGGGCGAGTCCATTTGGTTGGTCAAAAGGGTGAAACGACGCGACCAGGCCATATTCAGGCCAAATCGGGGTGCTATAGCCCATGGTTTTCTGGGTGTGCCCAAGTTTTGGGAATAATATGGCTCGAAAATTTACTTGGGGCTCTCAGGCAGGCTAGGGAGCAAAAAAGTGTGGGCTATTTAGGTGGAGAGGTTGTTTGGTTCAAATGGACGAAATGATGCGATTGGGACGTGTTTGGACCAAATCGGTGGGCTATAGCCTACAGTTTTTTGGGGTGTGCCAGGGGGCAGGGCGTGAAATGGGCCAAAAATCGACCTGGGGCTCCCTGGAAGGCTGGGGAGCGGGGGAGTCTGGGCCATTTAGGTGGGCAGGGCAGTTTATTTGGTTAAACGGGTGAAACGATACGACCGAGCTATTTTGGGTCCAAATAAATGTGTTATAGCCCATAGTTTTTGAGGTATGCCCGGGGTCCGGGTATGAAATGGGTCAAAAAATGGACCTGGGGATCCCAAGTAGGTTGGGGAGTGGGGGAGTATGGGCCATTAGGGTGAGCGGGGTCATTTGGTTGGTCAAACAGGCGAAACGGTATGATCGGGCTATTTTCGGGCCAAATCGATGTTTTATAGCCCACAGTTTTCTGGGTGTGCCCGGGGGCCGGGCGTGAAGTGGGCCAAAAATCGACCTGTCTCCCAGGCAGTCTGAGGATCTGGGGAGTTTGGGCCATTTGGGTGGGCGGGGATATTTGTCTGGTCAAACGGGCAAAACGGTGCGATCGAGCCATTTTCGAGAAAAATCGGTGTGCTATAGCCCATGATTTTCTGGGTGTACCCGGGGGCCGGGCATGAAATGGGTCATAAATCGACCTGAGGCTTCGAGGCAGGCTGGGGACTAGGGGGGGGAAGTGTGGCCCATTTGGGTGGGTGGGGCCATTTGGTTGGTCAAACGGGCGAAACGGCACGACCGAGCCATTTTGGGACCAAATTGGTGTGCTAATAGCCCACGGTTTTCTAAGTGTTCTCGGGGGTCGGCGTGAAATGGGCAAAAATTGACCTGGGGCTTCCAGTCAGGTTAGGGAGTAGGGGAGTGTATGCCATTTGGGTGGGCGGGGTTGTTTGGTTGGTTAAACGGGTGAAATGACGCGATCGGGCCTTTTTTGGGCCAAATCAGTGTGCTAGCCCACGATTTTCTGGGTGTCCTCGGGGGCCGGGCGTGAAATTGGCCGAAAATTGACCTAAGGCTCCAGGCAGGCTGGGGAATGGGGGAGTGTTGTCTATTTGGGTTGGCGGGGCCGTTTGGTTGGTCAAACAGGCAAAATTGCGCGACAGATATTTTTCGAGCCAAATCGGTGTGCTATAGCCCACGATTTTCTTAATGTAGTCGGGGGGCCGAGCGTGAAATAGGTCAATAATTGACCTGGGGCTCCCAGGTAGGCTGGGGCGAAGGAGAGTATGGGCTATTTGGGTGGACGGGGCCATTTGGTCGGTCAAACGTTTGAAACAATGCGATCGGGTCATTTTAGGCCAAATTGGTGTGCTATTGCCCACGACTTTCTGGGTGTGTCCAGAGGCAGGGCGTGAAATGGGGCAAAAGTCGACATGGGGCTTCCTGGCAGGCGGGGGAGTAGGAGAGTGTTGGCCATTTTTTAGGTGGGGCCATTTGGTTGGTCAAACGGGCAAAACGGTGCTATTAGATTATTTTTGAGCCAAATCAGTATACTATAGCCCTCAGTTTTCCGGGTTTGCTCGGGGGGCGAATGTGAAATAGGCCAAAAATTGACCTGGGGCAACTAGGCAGGCTGCGGAGAAGGGGAGTGAGGGCAATTTGGGTGGACGGGGTTGTTTGGTTGGTCAAACGGGCGAAACGGCACGATCGAGACGTATTCGGGCCAAATCGGTGTACTATTGCCCACGGTTTTCTGGGTGTGCCTAGGGGTCGGGCGTAAAAGATAGACCTGGGCATGATAGGGAGGCTGAAGAGTGTCCTAGTGTTGTTCTTTTGTGTGGGAGAGGCCATTTGGGCTGTCAAACGGGCAAAAAGGGGCGAACTGGGCATTTTGAAGCCAAATCGATGTAATATAGCCCACGGTTCCAGGGGTGTCGTAGGCCAAAAATCAACCTGGGCATGCTAGGGAGGCTTGGGAGCAACCTAGTGTTGCTCGTTTTTATAGGCGGGTCCATTTGGTTGTTCAAACATGTGAAACGGTGCGAATGAGGCATTTTGAGGCTAACTCGGTGTGCTGTAGCCCATGGTTCCAGGGGTGGGCCAAGGGTCCGGGGGTGCGGAGGGCCAAAAATCGACCTGGGCATGCCAGGGAGGATGAAGAGCGTCGTAGTGTTTCCTGTTTGAATGGGTGGGGCTATTTGGTTTGTCAAACAGGCGAAATTACGCGAACGGGGCATTTTGGGGCTAAATCGGTGTGCTTTGGCCCATGGTTCCAAGGGTGGGCCCCGAGGTCTGGGGGTGCCGTCAGCCGAAAATAGACCTAAGCGTGCCAGGGAGGCTGACAAAAGTCGTAGTGTTGCCCGTTTATGTCGGAGGGGCCATTTGGTTGGTCAAACGGGCGATACGGCGCAAACGCGACATTTTGGAGCCAAATCAGTGTGATATAGCCCATGGTTCCTGGGGTAGGCCCGAGGTTCGGGGGTGCCATAGGACAAAAATTGACCTGTGCGTGCCAGGGATGCTAGGGAGCATCCTAGTGTTGCCCGTTTGTATGGCGGGACCATTTGGTTGGTCAAATGGGTGAAACAGCACAAACGGAGCATTTTGGGTCCAAATTGGTGTGCTATAGCCCACAGTTCTGGGGGTGGGCCCGGGGTCTAGCGGTAGGCCAAAAATTGACCTGGGCGCGCCAGGGAGTCTGGAAAGCATCCTAGTGTTACCCATTTTTGTGCGCGGGACAATTTGGTTGGTCAAACGGTCAAGACGGTGCGAGTAGGGCATTTTTGGGCCAAATCAGTGTGCTATAGCCCATGGTTCTGGGAGTGGGCCTGGGGATCGGAGTTTTCGTGGGCCGAAAATTGACCTGGGCATGCTAGGGAGGTTGGGGAGTTTCTAGTGTTTCTCGTTTGTGTTGGCAGGGCTATATGGTTGGTCAAAAGGGAGAAATGGCATTAATGATGCGTTTTAGGGCCAAATCGGTGTGCTATAGCCCATGGTTCTGGGGGTGGGCTCGGGGTCCCGGGGTACCTTGGGAAAATCAATCTGGGCATGACAGGGAGGCTGGGGAGCATACTAGTTTTGCCCGTTTGTATGGCAGGGCCATTTGGTTGGTCAAACGGGCAAAACGGCGAGAACAGGGCATTTTGGGGCCATATCGGTATGCTATAGCCCACGGTTCCGAGGATGGTCCCGGGGTCTGGGGGTGTCGTAGGCCGAAAATCACTCTGGGGGTGCCAGGGAGGCTGGGGAGCGTCCTAGTATTGCCCGTTTATGTGGGAAGGGCCATTTGGTATGTCAAACAGGCAAAACAATGTGAACTGGACATTTTGGACCAAATTGGTTTGCCACGGTTCTCTGGGTGGGCCCGGGGTCCGAGGGTGCCGAGGGCCAAAAATTGACCTGGGCATGACAAGGAGGCTGGGGAGCATCCTAGTATTTTTTGTTTGTGTTGGAGGGGATATTTGGTTGGTCAAACATAAAAAATGGCGCGAACGGGGAATTTTGGGGCAAAATCGTTGTGCAATAGCCCACGGTTCTGAGGGTGGGCCCAAGCTCCGGGGGTGTCGTAGGCTAAAAATCGACCTGGGGGTCCCAGGGAGGCTGGGGAGTATCTTAGTATTGTCTTTTTGTGTGGGCGGGGCTATTTGGTTTGTAAAAAAAGGCGAAACGGCGCGAACGGGGACTTTTGGGGTCTAATCAGTGTGCTATAGCCCACGGTTCCGGGGGTGGGCCCAGGGTTCGGAGGTGTCGTGGACCAAAAATAGACCTGGGCATGCCAGGGAGGCTGGGGAATATCCTAGTGATGCCCGTTTGTGTGGGTGGGTCCATTTGGTTGGTCAAACAGGCAAAATAGTGCGAACGGAGAGTTTTGGGGACAAATCGGTGTTCTATAGCCCATGGTTCCGTGGGTGGGACCGGAGGTACCATGGACTAAAAATCGACCTGGGTGTGACAGGGAGGCTGGGGAGTGTCCTAGTGTTGCCCGTTTGTGTGGGCAAGCCATTTGGTTGGTCAAACGGGCAAAACGGCGTGAACGGGGTAAATCGGTATGCTATATCCCACGGTTCTGGGGGTGGGCTCTGGGTTCGGAGGTGCCGTTGTCCGAAAATCAACCTGGGCATGCCAGGGAGGCTGGGAAGCATTTTAGTATTGCCCGTTTATATGGGCGGGGCCATTTGGGTGGTCAAACGTGCGAAATGGCTTGAACGGGGCATTTTGTGGCCAAATTGGTATCCTATAGCCCACGGTTCTGAGGGTGGGCCTGGGCTCCATGGGTGCCATGGGCCAAAAATCGACCTAGGCGTGCCAGGGAGGCTGGGGAGAGTCCCAGTGCTTCCCGTTTGTGTAGGCGGCCATTTGGTTGGTCAAACGGGTAAAATGACACAAACGGGGCACTTTGGGGCCAAATTAGTGTGCTATATAGCCTAAGATTTTGGGGGTTGGCTCGGGGTTCAGCTGTGCTGTGGGCCTAAAATTGACCGGGGCATGCCAGGGTGTTGGAGATCATCCCAGTGTGGTCTGTTTAATTTTTTATGGACATTTGGGTGGACAAATAGGCGAAACAGCACGAACGGGGCATTTTTGGGTCAAATCGGTGTGCTATAGCCCATGATTTTGGGGGTGGGCTCGGGGTTAGGGCGTACCGTAGGCTGAAAATCGATCGAGGCATGGTCGGGATGTTAGGGATCGTCCCAGTGTGGTTCGTTTAAATTTTTGTGGCTATTTGGGTGGACAAACAGGAAAAACAGCACGAATGGGCATTTTCAAGCCAAATCGATGTGCTATAGCCCACGGTTTTGGGGGTGGGCCCGGGGTCTGAACGTATCGTGGGCTAAAACTCAGTTGCGGCATGCCAGGGAGGTTAGGGATCATCCCAGTGTGGTCAGTTTAAATTTTAATGGCCATTTGGGTGGACAAACGGGCAAAACAGCACGAATGGGGCATTTTCAGGCCAAATTGGTGTGCTATATAGCCTACGATTTTGGGGGTGGGCCAGAGTCCGGGCGTGCTGTGGGCCAAAAATCAATCGAGACGTGCCAGGGAGGTTAGGCCTCATCCCAGTGGGGTTCATTTAAATTTTCGTGGCTATTTAGGTGGACAAACGAGCAAAACGGAACGAACGGGGCATTTTTGGGCCAAATCAGTGTTCTATAGCCCACAGTTTTGAGGGTGGGCCCGGGGTCAGGGCGTGCCGTAGTCCAAAAATCGATCGGGGTGTGCCAAGGAGGTTGCGATTGTCCCAGTGTTGTCCATTTAAATTTTTGTGGCTACTTGGTTGGACAAACGGATGAAACAGCTCGTACGAGGCATTTTTGGGACAAATCCGTGTGCTATAGCCTACGGTTTCGGGGGTGGGCCCAGGGTTCGAGCGTGCCGTAGGATGAAAATTAACCCGAGCATGGAAGGTAGGTTGGGGATTAGCCCAGTATGGTTCGTTTAAATTTTCGTGGCCATTTGGGTGGACAAACGGGCGAAATGGCGCAAACGGGGAATTTTTGAGCTAAATCAGTGTGTTATAGCCCACGGTTTTGGGGGTTGGCCTGGGGTCCGGGCGTGCTGTGGTCCAAAAATCAATAGGGGCATGCAAGGGAGGTTTGGAATCATCCCAGTGTGGTCCGCAATACTACTGGAAAGGATGGTTTCAATATTTCCCATACGCAATCCTTTGTATAGACATTGTGGTGGACGAACGCTAAGATGGAATAGGCCCGCTAATATGCCCAATGTTCCTGCTGTAATATGATGAGAGGCTATTCCTCCTGGAACAAAAGGATCAAAACCTTTCATGCTCCACGCTGTATTTACAGGTTGTACTTTTCCCGTTAGTCCATAAGGATCGGACACCCATATTCTGGGACCATACAAGCCTTTTACATGAAATGCACCAAAACCAAAGCAAGCTACCCCTGAGAGAAATAAATAAATTCCAAAGATCTTTGGCAAATCCAAAGAGGGTTTTCCTGTACGTTCATTTAAATTTTCGTGGCCATTTGGGTGGACAAACGGGAGAAACGGTGCAAACGGGGCAATTTTGGGCCAAGTTGGTTTGCTATAGCCCACAGTTTCGGGGGTGGGCCAGGGGTTCGGGCGTGCTGTAGACCAAAAATAAATTGGGGCATGCCAGGGAGTTTGGGGATCATTCCAGTGTAGTCTGTTTAAATTTTCGTTGCCATCTGGGTGGACAAACGGGTGAAACGGCGCGAACGAGGCATTTTCGATCCAAGTCAGTGTGCTAAAGCCCACGGTTTTGGGGATAGGCCCGGGGTTCGGGCATGTAGTGGGCCGAAAATTGACTGAGGCATGCTAGGGAGGTTTGAGATCATCCCAGTAAGGTCCGTTTAAATTTTTGTGGACATTTGGGTGGACAAACGGGCGAAACGGATCAAATACGCTATTTTTCAGCTAAATTGGTGTGCTATAGCCCACGATTTTGGGGGTGGGCCCGGGGTCCGAGCATGTTTTGGGCCAAAAATTGATCGGGGTGTGCCAGAGAAGTTGGGGATCATCCCAGTGTGGTCCGTTTAAATTTTCATGGCTATTTGGGTGGACAAACGGGCAAAATGGAGCGAAGGCGATATTTTTGGGCCAAATCGGTGTGCTATAGCCCACGATTTCAGGGTGGGCCCAACGTCCGGGCGTGCTGTGTGCCAAAAATCAATCGGGGCATGCCAGGAAGGTTGGGGATTATCCCAGTATAGTCCGTTTTAATTTTCGTGGCCATTTAGGTGGACAAATGGGCGAAACGGCAGGAACGGGGCATTTTCAGGCTAAATTGGGGTGCTATAGCCCATGATTTTGGGGTCGGCTTGGGGTCTGGACTTGCTGTGGGCAAAAATAGATCGAGGTGTGACAGGGGGGTTGGGGATCATCCCAGTATGGTCTGTTTAAATTTTTGTGGCCATTTGGGTGGACAAACGGGCGAAACGGCACGAACGGGTCTTTTTCAGGATAAATCGGTGTGCTAGAGCCTACAGTTTTGGGGGTGGGCCTGAGACCTGAGTGTGATGTGGGCCGAAAATTGACCGAGGCCTACCAAGGAAGTCGGGGATCATACTAGTGTGGTCCATTTAAATTTTTGTGGCTATTTGGGTTGACAAACGGGCGAAACAGCGTGAACAGGGTATTTTCAGGCCAAATCGATGTGATTAGCCCACGGTTTTGGGGTTGGACCCAGGGTTCGGGCGTGCTGTTAGCTGAAAATCGATCGGAGCATACCAAAGAGGGTTAGGATCGTCCCAGTATGGTCTGTTTAAATTTTTGTGGCTATTTGGGTGGACAAACGCGCGAAAAGGCGCGAATAGGGCATTTTCTGGGCAAATCGGTGTGCTATAGCCCACGGTTTTGGGGTAGGGCTGGGGTCCTAACGTGCTGTGGGCCAAAAATCGAGCGAGGCATGCCAGGGAGGTTTGGGATCATTCCAGTATGGTCCATTTAAATTTTTGTGATCATATGGGTGCACAAACGGTTGAAACGGAGCGAATACGACATTTTCGGGCCGAATTGGCATGCTATAGCCCACGGTTTCAGGGGTAGGCCTGGGGTCCGTTCGTGTTGTTGGCTGAAAATCAAACCGGGCATGCCAGGGAGGTTGGGGATCATCTCTATGTGGTCCGTTTAAATTTTCATGGCCATTTGGGTGGACAAACGTGCAAAACGGCATGAACCGGGTATTTTCAAGTGAAATCGGGGTGCTATAGACTACGATTTTGGTGGTAGGCCTGTGGTCCGGGCATTCTGTATGCCGAAAATCGATCGGGGCATGAAAAGGATATTGGGATCATCCAGTATGGTCCGTTTAAATTTTAGTAGCTATTTGGGTGAACAAACGGGCAAAACGGTGCGAACGAGCCATTTTCTATCCAAATTGGTGTGCTATAGCCCACGATTTTTGGGGTGGGCTCGGAGTCCGGCATGTTGTGGGCCAAAAATCAATCGGGGTGTGATAGGGAGGTTGGGGATCATTCCTATGTGGTCCGTTTAAATTTTCGTGGCCATTTGGGTGGACAAACAGGTGAAACAACGCGAATGGGGCATTTTTGGGCCAAATTTGAGTGCTATAGCCAATGATTTCGGTGGTGGGCAAGGGTCCAGGTGTGTTGTTGGCCGAAAATCAACCAGAGCATACTGGGGAGGTTGGGGATCATCCTAGTGTGGTCCGTTTAAATTTTCGTGGCTATTTGGGTGGACAAACGGGCGAAAACGGTGCGAACGGGGCATTTTCAGGCCAAATCGGTGTGCCATAGCCCACGGTTTTGGGGGTGGGCCCAGGGTTCGGGCTTGTTGTTGGCCAAAAATAGACCAGTGCGTGCCAGAGAGGTTGGGGATTATCCCAGTGTATTCTGTTTAAATTTTCATGGTCATTTGGGTGGACAAATGGGTGAAACGGAGCGAACGAGGCATTTTCGGGCCAAATCGGTGTGCTATAGCCTACGGTTTCGGGGGTGGGCCAGGGATTCAGGCGTGTTGTGGGCTGAAAATCATTCGGGGTGTGCCAGGGAAATAGGGGATCATCTTAGTGTAGTCTGTTTAAATTTTCGTGTCTATTTTGGTGGACAAACGGGTGAAACGGCGCAAACGGGGCATTTTTCGGCCAAATCGATGTGATATGGCCCACGGTTTCAGGGGTGGACCCAGGTTTCGGGCGTGCTGTGGGCCAAAAATCGATCGAGGGATACCTGGGAGGTATGAGACCATACCAGTATAGTCCGTTTAAATTTTTATGGCCATTTGGGTAGACAAACTGGCGAAACGGCACGAACGGGGCATTTTTGGGCCAAATTGTGTGCTATAGCCCATATTTTAGGGGGTGGGTCCGGGTCTGGGCGTGATATGGGCCGAAAATCGATCGGGGCATGCCAGGGAGGTTGGGGATCGTCCTAGTGTGGTCCGTTTAAACTATCGTCGCCATTTGGTTGGAAAAAAGGGCGAAGCACGGCGAACGGGGCATTTTTAGGCCAAATAGGTGTGTTATAGACCACGGTTATTGGGGTGGGATCAGGGTTCGGGCGTGCTATGGTCCAAAAATTGACCGGGGCATACCAGGGAAGTTGGGGATTATCCCAGTATGGTCCGTTTAAATTTTTATGGCCATTTGGATGGACAAACGGGAAAAATGGTGCGAACGGGGCATTTTCGGGCCAAATCGGTGTGCTATAGCCCACAGTTTTGGGGTAGGCCTGGGGTCCCGGTGTGCTGTGGGCCAAAAATTGAGCGGGGCATGCCAGCGAGGTTAGGGATCATCCTAGTATGGTCTGTTTAAATTTTTGTGGCCATTTAGGTGAACAAACAGGCAAAACGGTGCGAAATGGGCAATTTCGAGCCAAATCGGTGTGCTATAGCCCACGGTTTTGGGGGTGGGCCCGGGGTCCGGGTGTGCTGTGGGCCAAAAATCGACCAAGGCATGATATGGTGGTTGGGGATCATCCTATTGTGGTCCGTTTAAATTTTCGTGGCCATTTGGGTGGTCAAACGGGTGAAACAGCGTGAACGGGGCATTTTCGAACCAAATTGGTGTGCTATAGCCCACGATTTCAGGGGTGGGCTAGGGTCCGGGCGTGCTGTTGGCCAAAAATCAATCGGGGCATGCCAACGAGGTTGGGAATCATCCCAGTGTGGTCCGTTTAAATTTTCGTGGCCATTTGGATGGACAAACGGGCGAAATGGCGCGAACGGGGCATTTTTGGGCCAAATTAGTGTGCCATAGCCCACGATTTCGGGGGTGGACTCGGGGTCCGGACATGCTGTTGGCTAAAAATCGACCAGGGCATGCCAGAGAGGTTGGGGATCGTTTCACTGTGTTCCATTTAAATTTTTGTGGCCGTTTAGGTGGACAAATGGGCGAAACAACGCGAACGGGGCATTTTTGGGTTAAATTAGTGTGCTATAAGCCAACGGTTTTTGGGGTGGGCCCGGGATTCGAGCGTGCTGTGGGCTGAAAATTGATCGGGGTATGCCATGGAGGATGAGGATCATCCCAGTATGGGCCGTTTAAATTTTTGTGGCCATTTGGGTTGACAAACGGGCGAAACGACGCAAACAGGGAATTTTTCGGCCAAATCGGTGTGCATTAGCCCACGGTTTCTGGGGTGGACCCAGGGTCTGGGCGTGCTGTAGGCCAAAAATCGACCGAGGCATGTCAGAGAGGTTGGGGATCATCCCAGTGTGGTCCGTTTAAATTTTCGTGGCCATTTGGGTGGACAAACAGGCAAAACGACACTAATGGGGTATTTTAGGGCTAAATCGATGTGCTATAGCCCATATTTTAGGGGTGGGCCCGGGGTCCGGGCGTGCTGTGGGCCGAAAATCGACCGAGGCGTGCCTGGGAGGTATGGGATCATCCCAGTGTGGTCTTTTAAAATTTTTTTGGCCATTTGGGTGGACAAACAGGTAAAACGGTGCAAACGGGGAATTTTTGAGCTGAATTGTGAGCTATAGCCCACAGTTTCGGGGGTGGGACCAAGTTCGGGCGTGATGTGGGGGAAAAATTAATCGGGGCATGCCAGGGAGGTTAAGGATCATCCCAGTGTGGTCCGTTTAAATTTTTGTGGCCATTTGGGTATACAAACAGGCAAAACAACGCGAACGGAGCATTTTTGAGCCAAATCGGTGTGCTATAGCCCACAATTTTGGGGGTGGGCCCGAGGTTCGGGCATGCTATGGGCCAAAAATCGACCAGGACATGCCATGGAGGTTGGCAATCATCCCAGTATGGTTCGTTTAAATTTTTGTAGCCATTTGGGTGGATAAACGGGTGAAACAACATGAACGGGGTGTTTTCCAACCAAATTGGTGTGCTATAGCCCACGGTTTTTGGGGTTGAACCGAGGTCCGGCGTCCTGTCGGCCGAAAATCAACTGGGGCATGCCAGGGAGGTTGGGGATTGTCTCAGTGTGGTCCGTTTAAATTTTTGTGGCCATTTGGGTGGACAAACATACGAAACGGTTTGAACAGGGAATTTTCAGGCCAAATCGATGTGCTATAGCCCACGGTTTCGGGGATGAGCTCGGGGTGCGGGCGTGCTGTGGGCCGAAAATCGACTGAGGAGTCCCAAGGAGGTTGGGGATTGTCTCAATGTGGTCCGTTTAAATTTGCGTGGCCATTTGGGTGAACAAACAGTCGAAACGGCGTGAATGGAGCATTTTCGAGCCAAATCAGTGTGCTATAGCCCACGGTTTTGGGGGTGGGACCGGGGTTCGGGCGTGCTGTGGGCCAAAAATTGACCGAGGCATGCCTGGGAGGTATGTGATTGTCCCAGTATGGTCCATTTAAATGTTTTTGGCCATTTGGGTTTATAAACTGGCGAAACGGCATGAATGAGGCATTTTCGGGCTAAATTGTGTGCTACCCACTGATGTTGGGCGTATTTATACGTCTAAGCACCATAACTTACCTATGTTTTAGCTAATTTTTGAGGATAAAATACATAATTCCTGCACTTTTAGTCTACTTTCAATTAAGTGAGCTGACCTATGTGATTAGCATGCTTTTCAGGTACTAATGCGGAAGATTTCAGCACTTTGGGGACCTGTGGACAGCAAAGGAAAACTTCACATAAAAGGGAAGGCAGCTTTTGGACTAAATGTGATGCATGGGAGATTTTTCCCGGGCAAACTCAACATTTTTAAATAGTTAAGGATGCAGTAGCAACTTAGTAGAGAAGGTTGTTATTAAAAACCTTATTGCTGAATTTTCAGCCATTATTCACATAATTCAGATTCTGTAATATTTTTGAAAGCAGAAAACGGCTTTAGCTTGAGCAACGGAGAGAGAGAAACACGTTCCTCTCTTATTGTCGCTAGTCATCTCCATCGCCGAGATTGTTCTAAGTTTTGGTATGATGATTATGTCTATTTTGATTTCCGTTGTATTCATGAGTAGCTAAACTTATCTGTTAGGGTTATGGAAACCTTGTAGTATACTCTCTATTGCTATGAGTTTGTGAATTTATGATGTGTAATGCACTTATATCATTACTCTCTTCATTATAATTGAATTCTCGTGGTTGCAAACATAGAGAATGCGCCATTATAACAATAATTTGTTCGATAGAAAAATTACTGTTTGGAAAAGAGAGTGTGACAAGAAAATAGGGTTTCCAACCTCTATTTTACATGTTAATTCCCTAGAAGGATTAACTTCTTGGAGAATTCGTACCATTTGTTGTACACTTTAGGTTCGAGAGAGCTAAGGTGAAACCCACGATTTCGGAGGTGGGCCTGGGTCCGGACGTGATATAGGCTGAAAATTGACCGGGGCATACCAGAGAGGTTGGAGATCATCCCAGTGTGGTCCGTTTATATTTTCGTGGCCATTTGGGTTGACAAACGGGAAAAACAGTGCGAACGAGGCATTTTTAGGCCAAATAGGTGTGCTATAAACCACAGTTACGGGGGTGGGCCCAGGGTTCGAGCGTGATGTGGCCAAAAATCAATCGGGGCACGCCAGGGAGGTTGGGTATCGTCCCAGTGTGGTCCGTTTATATTTTCGTGACCATTTTGGTAGACAAATATGCGAAACAGCACGAGCGGGGCCTTTTCAGGACAAATAGGTATGTTATAGCCCACGGTTTCGGGGGTGGGCCTGGGGTCCAAGCGTGCTGTGGGCCAAAAATTGACTGAAGCATGCCAGGGAGGTTAGGGATCATCCCAGTGTGTTCCATTTAAATTTTCTTGGCATTTTGGTGGACAAATGGGAGAAATTACGTGAACGTAGCATTTGCCAAATCAGTGTGCTATAACCCACGGTTTTGGGGGTGGGCCCGAGATTCGGACGTGCTGTGTGCCAAAAATCGAACGGGGCATGCCATGGAAGTTGGGGATCTTCCCAATGTGGTCCGTTTAAATTTTGGTGGCTATTTGGGTGGATAAACGGGTGAAATGACACGAACAGGGCATTGTTTGGCCAAATCGATGTGCTATAGCCCACGATTTCAGGAGTGGACCCGGGGTCCGGCATGCTATCGATCGAAAATCAACCAGGGCGTGCCAGAGAGGTTGGGGATTGTCCCAGTGCGATTAGTTTAAATTTTCGTGGCTATTTGAGTGGACAAACGGGTAAAACGACGTGAACGGGGCATTTTTGGGCCAGATCGATGTGCTATAGCCCACAGTTTCGGGGGTGGGTTCGGGGTTTGGGCGTGCTGTGGGCAAAAAATCAATCGAAGCGTGCTAAAGATGTTGGGGATCATTCCAGTGTGGTCCGTTTAAATTTTCGTTGCCATTTGGGTGGACAAACGGGCGAAACGACGCGAACAGGGCATTTTTCGGGCAAAACCGGTGTGCTATAGCCCATAATTTTGGGGGTGGTCCTGGGGTCCCGGTGTGCTGTGGGTCGAACATCAAGCGGGGCGTGCCAGGGAGATTAGGGATCGTCCCAGTGTGGTCCGTTTAAATTTTTGTGGCCATTTGGGTGGACAAACGAGCGAAATAGCGCGAACGGGGCATTTTTGGGCCAAATCGGTGTGCTATATAACCAACAGTTTCGGGGGTGGGCCCGGGGTTCGGGCGTGCTATGGGCCAAAAATCGACCAGGGCATGATAGGGAGGTTCGGGAACATTTTAGTGTGGTCCGTTTAAATTTTTGTGGCCATTTGGGTGGACAAACTGGTGAAACAGTGCGAACGGGGTATTTTCTGGCCAAATTGGTGTGCTATAGCCCATGATTTTGGGGGTGGACCAGGGTCCGGGCGTGCTATTGGCCAAAAATCAACCGGGGCATGCTAGGGAGGTTGGGGATCATTCCAGTGTGGTCCATTTTAATTTTTGTGGCCATTTGGGTGGACAAACAGGCAAATCGGAGTGAACGAGGAATTTTCGAGCCAAATCGGTGTGCCATAGCCCACGATTTTGGGGGTGGGCCTGGGGTCCGGGCATGCTGTTGGCCAAAAATCAACCAGGGCGTGACAGTGAGGTTGGGGATCATCCCAGTGTGTTCCATTTAAATTTTCGTTGCCATTTGTGTGGAAAAATGGGCTGAACAGCGTGAACAGGGCATTTTCGGGCCAAATTGGTGTGCTATAGCCCACGGTTTTGAGGGTGGGCCCGGGATTCGGGTGTGTTGTGGGGTAAAAATCGACTGAGGCGTGCCATGGAGGTTGAGGATCATCCCAGTATGGTCCGTTTAAATTTTTGTGGCCATTTGGGTGGATAAACGGGCGAAACTGCATGAACGGGGAATTTTTCGGCCAAATCGGTGTGCTATAACCCACGGTGTCAAGGGTGGATGCGGGGTTCGGTATGCTGTCGACCGATAATCAACTAGGGTGTGCCATGGTGGTTGGGGATTGTCCCAGTTTGATCCGTTTAAATTTTTGTGGCATTTGGGTGCACAAATGGGTGAAACGGAGGGAATGCGGCATTTTTGGGATAAATCGATGTGTTATAGCCCACGGTTTTAGGGGTGGGCCCAGGGTCCGAGCATGCTGTGGCTGAAAATCAATTGGGGCATGCCAGGGAGGTTGGGGATCATCCCAGTGTGGTCCATATAAAGTTTCGAGGCCATTTGGGAGGACAAACGTGCAAAATGGCACGAACGGGACATTTTCAGGCAAAATCGGGGTGCTATAGACCACGGTTTTAGGGGTGGGCCCAGGGTTCGGGCGTGTTGTGGGCCGAAAATCGATCGGAGCATGTCAAGGAGGTTGGGGATCATCCCAGTGTGGTCTGTTTAAATTTTTGTGGCTATTTTGGTATACAAACAGGCAAAACAGCACAAACGGAGCATTTTTGAGCAAAATCGGGGGGAGAGGCCGACGTTCGGGCATGCTGTGGGCCAAAAATTGACAAGGACATGCCATGGAGGTTGGGAATCATCCCAGTATGGTCCGTTTAAATATTCATAGCCATTTGGGTGGATAAACGAGTGAAACAGCACGAACGGGGTATTTTCAAACTAAATCGGTGTACTATAACCCACAGTTTTGGGGTGGGCACAAGGTCCGGCTTCCTGTCGGCCGAAAATTAACCGGGGCATGTTAGGGAGGTTGGGGATTGTCCCAGTGTGGTCCGTTTAAATTTTGTGGCCATTTGGGTGGACAAACATGCGAAATGGCGTGAATGGAGCATTTTCGACCCAAATCGGTGTGCCATAGCCCACGGTTTTGGGGGTGGGCCCGGAATCCAGGCGTGCTGTGGGACAAAAATTGACCGATGCATGACTGGGAGGTATGGGATCATCCCAGTGTGGTCCATTTAAAATTTTTTGGCCATTTGGTTGGACAAACGAACAAAACAACGCGAATGGGGCATTTTCGGGCCAAATTGTGTGCTATAGCCCACGGTTTTGGGGGTGGGCCAGGGTCCAGGCCTGTTATGGGCTGAAAATCAACCGGGGCATGCCAGGGAGGCTGGGTATCATCCAGTGTGGTCCGTTTAAATTTTGGTGGCCATTTGGGAGGACAAATGTGCTAAACGACACGAACAGGGCCTTTTCGGGCCAAATCGGTATGCTGAAGCCCACGGTTTTGGGGATGGGCCTGGGGTCCAGGCATGCTGTGGGCCAAAAATCGACCGAAGCGTGCCAGGGAGGTTAGGATCATCCCAGTGTGTTCCATTTAAATTTTCGTGTCCCTTTGGGTAAACAAATGGGTGAAACTGCGCGAACATGGATCGGTGTGCTATAGCCCACGATTTCTGGGGTGGCCCCGGGATTCGAGCGTACTGTGTGCTGAAAATCTACCGAACGTGCCATGGAGGTTGGGATCTTCCCAGTGTGGTTCGTTTAAATTTTTGTGGCTATTTGGGTTGACAAACGGGCGAAACGGCACGAATGGGGCATTTTTGGGCTAAATCGGTGTGCTATATAGGTAACGGTTTCGGGGGTGAGCCCGGGGTCCAGGCGTGCTGTGGGCTGAAAATCAACCAGGGCGTGATAAGGAGGTTGGGGATTGTCCAAGTGTGGTCCGTTTAAATTTTCGTGGCCATTTGTGTGGACAAACGGGTGAAACAGTGTGAACGAGGCATTTTCTGGCCAAATTGGTGTGCTATAGCCCACGATTTTGGGGGTGGGCCAGGGTTCGGGTGTGCTGTTGGCGAAAAATCAATCGGGGTATGCCATAGAGGTTGGGGATCATCCTAGTATGGTCCGTTTAAATTTTCGTGGCCATTTGGGTGGACAAACGGGCGAAACGGCGCGAACGGGGCATTTTTGGGCCAAATCGGTGTGCCATAACCCACGATTTTGGGGGTGGGCTCGGGGTCCGGGCATGCTGTTGACCTAAAATCAATAGGGTGTGCCAGGGAGGTTGGTGATCATCCCAGTGTATTCCATTTAAATTTTTGTTGCCATATGGGTGGAAAAATAGGCGAAACAGCGCGAACGGGACATTTTTGGGCTAAATCGGTGTGCTATATCCCACGGTTTTGGGGGTGGGCCCGAGATTCGGGCATGCTGTGGGCTGAAAATTAACCAGGGTGTGCTATGGAGGTTGGGGATCATCCCAGTGTGGTCTGTTTAAATTTTTGTTGCTATTTGGGTGGATAAACGGGTGAAACGATGCAAACGGGGCATTTTTCGACAAAATCGGTGTGCTATAGCCCACAGTTTCAATGGTGGACGCGGGGTCTGGCGTGCTGTCGGCCAAAAATCAACTAGGGCGTGCCAAGGTGGTTGGGGATTGTCCCAGTTTGGTTCGTTTAAATTTTTGTGGCCATTTGGGTGGACAAACATGCGAAACGGCACGAACGGGGCATTTTCGGGACAAATTGGCGTGCTACAACCCACGATTTTGGGGGTGTGCTCAAGGTCCGAGCGTTCTGTGGGCATAAAATCGACAGAGGCATGCCAGGGAGGTTGGGGGATCATATCAGTTTGGTTCATTTATATTTTTGTGGCTATTTGGGTGGACCTACGGGCGAAACGGCGTGAATGGGGCATTTTGGGCCAAATCGATTGTCTATTGCCTACGGTTTTGGGGGTGGGATCGGGATTCGGGCGTGTTGTGGGCCAAAAATTGATCGAGGTGGGCTACTGAGGGTGGGGATCATCCCAGTATGGTCCGTTTAAATTTTTGTGGCCATTTGTGTGGACAAATGGGTGAAACAGCACGAACAATGTATTTTTGGGCCAAATTGATGTGCTATAGCCAACGGTTTTAGGGGTGGGCCCGGGGTCCGGGCGTTTTGTGGGCCAAAAATCAACCGACGTATGCTAGGGAGGGTGAGTATCATCATAGTATGGTCCGTTTAAATTTTCATGGCCATTTGGGTGGACAAACAGGCAAAACAATGCGAATGGGGCATTTTTGGGCCAATCGACCAGGGCGTGCCAGGGAGATTGGGGATCATCCCAGTAGTCCATTTAAATTTTTGTGGCCATTTGGGTGGACAAACGGGCAAAATGGCGCAAACGGGGCATTTTTGGGCCAAATCGGGGTGCTATAGCCTGCGGTTTCGGGGGTGGGCCCGGGGTTCGGGCATGGTGTGGGCTGAAAATCATCTGGGGCATGCCATGGATGTTGGGGATCACCCCAGTGTGGTCTTTTTAAATTTTTGTGGCCAGTTGGGTGGACAAACGGGTGAAACAGAGCGAACGCGGCATTTTTGAGCCAAATCGGTGTGCTATAGCCCACAGTTTTAGGGGTGGGCTTAGGGTCTGGGAGTGCTGTGGGCCGAAAATCGACCGGGGCATTCTAGGGAGGTTGGGATCATCCCAGTATTGTCCGTTTAAATTTTCGAGGCAATTTGTGTGTACAAATGGGCAAAATGGCCTGAACGGAGAATTTTTGGTCAAAATCGGTGTGCTATAGCCCACGGTTTTGGGGGTGGGCCTAGGGTTCGGGCGTGCTGTAGGCCTAAAATTTACCGGGGCATGCCAGGGAGGTTGGGGATCATCCCAGTGTGGTCCGTTTGAATTGTTGTGGCCATTTGGGTGGACAAACGAGCAAAACAGCGTGAACGAGGCATTTTCAAGCCAAATCGGTGTGCTATAGCCCACGATTTTAGAGGTGGGACCGGGGTCCGAGCATGCTATGGGTCAAAAATCGATTGAGGCATGCTAAGGAGGTTGGGGATCATCCCAGTATGGTCCGTTTAAATTTTCATGGCCATTTGGGTGGACAAATGGGCGGAACAGAGCATAGGCGGAATTTTTGGGTCAATCAGTGTACTATAGCCTCTGGTTTTGGGGTGGGCCCGGCGTCCAGGTGTGCTGTGGGCTGAAAATTAACCGGGGCATGACAGGGAGGTTGGGGATCGTCCCTGTATATTCCGTTTAAATTTTTGTGGCCATTTGGGTGGACAAACAGGCAAAACAGCGCGAACGGTGCATTTTTGGGCTAAATTGGTTGCTATAGACCGCGGGTTCGGGGGTGGGCCAGGGTCTGGGCGTGCTGCGGGCCAAAAATTGATCGAGGCATGCCAGGGAGGTTGGGGATCATCCTAGTGTGGTCCGTTTAAATTTTTGTGGCTATTTGGGTGGAAAAACGGGCAAAACAGCGCGAACGAGGCATTTTTGGGCCAAATCGGTGTGCTATAGCCTACGGTTTTGGGGGTGGGACCGGGGTTCGGGCGTGCTGTGGGCCAAAAATTGACCGAGGCATGCCAGGGAGGTAGAGGATCATCCCAGTGGGGTCTGATTAAATTTTCATGGCCATTTGGGTGGAAAATGGGAGAAAAGAAGCGAACGTGGCATTTTTGGGAAAAATCGGTGTGCTATAGCCCACGGTTTTGGGGGTGAGACCGGGGTCCGGATGTGCTTTGAGCCAAAAATCGACTGGGGCATGCCAGGGAGGTTAGAAATCATCCCAGTGTGGTCTGTTTAAATTTCTGAGGCCTTTTGAGTGGACAAACATGCAAAACGGCACGAATGGGGCATTTTTCGGCTAAATCCGTGTGCTATAGCCCATGGTTTTGGGGGTGTTCCCGGGGTTCGGGCGTGCTTTGGGCCAAAACTCGATCGGGGCATGCCAGGGAGGTTGGGGATCATCCCATTATGATCTGTTTAAATTTTTGTGGCCATTTCGATGGACAAACGGACAAAATAAAGTGAACGCGGCATTTTCAGGCCAAATCAGTGTGAAATAGCCTACGGTTTTGGGGGTAGGCCCGGGTTCGAGCGTGTTGTGCATTGAAAATAGACCGAGGCATTCCAGGGAGGTTAGGGATCATCCTAGTATGGTCAGTTTAAATTTTTGTGGCTATTTAGGTGGATAAACGGGCAAAACTGCATGAACGGGGCATTTTTCGGCCAAATCAGGGTGTGATAGCCCACACTTTTGGGGGTGGGCCCGGGGTCCGGGCGTGCTGTGGGCTAAAAATCAACTGGGGTGTGTTAGGGAGGTAGGGGATCATTCTTGTATGGTACGTTTAAATTTTTGTGGCCATTTGGGTGGACAAACGGGCGAAACAATGTGAATGGGGCATTTTTGGGCCTAATTGGTGTGCTATAGCCTACGGTTTCAGGGGTGGGCCCGGGGTCTGGTGTGATGTGGGTTAAAAATTGATTGGGGCATGCCAGGGAGGTTGGGGATCGTTCTAGTGTGGTCCGTTTAAATTTTCATGGTCATTTGGGTGGACAAATGGGCGAAACAGCGCGAACGGGGCATTTTAGGGCCAAATCAGTGTGCTATAGCCCACAGTTTTAGGGGTGGGGCCGGGGTTCGGGTGTGCTGTGGGCCGAAAATCGACCGGGTCATGCCAGGGATGATACCTTAAAACCCCAAGAAGACACAAAACAGCCCCCAAAAAGTCACAAAACACACCTCAAACCGAGAGCCCAAGGAACCATGTCTCGGCCAAGAATAACAACACACGAATGAAAAGAAAATCTGAGAATGCTTCAACAATGGAGAGATAAGAACGTGTAGAACCACACCAAAAAAGCAACAAAACTACATTAATGTGATGAACAATAATCTTACAATAACACCAACCAACTATTACAAGAAGACAAGACATAACTACTACAAGATGAAAACAAAAGTAAAGGGATAGATAGTTAGACAAAGGTGATGTAAATCCTAGTAACCAAAGAGTACATAAAACTCTAAGACCCCTAACACCTCCACACACGATTACATAACTCTTACGATGACACAATAGAGTATTCCACCACTCAAGCGCCAAGGTTTCTAAAAAACAAGCAATTACAAGAGATTCCAACCTTGAATTGCTATCCTAGTTACAAGTTTCGGTTTGCCTCAAGTAGAGAGAGGACTTTGGTGTTTCAAGTGTCAAGACTTACAACAATAATCAACTAAGTCATGAAAATCCCTAATACTAAACAATATATAGTCTCCTTATTACATAAAAGATGAAATGACCAAAAGACCCTTAATGAAAAGGGGGCGCCCCTCTAGTGTAATAAATGAGCAAATAAGACGGATTTGGTGTGTCTTTGATCCTTCTCACATCTCAACATTGAACTTCCTAGGATGATACTTTTCTGCACTTGTACACACGTTGATCTTCATAGTCGTACTTGTATCATCCTCTCCATGTTGAGAGGAATTTGCCCCCAAATTCAAGCAATCATCACCGGTAAGATCTCCTCTTTGTATCATCTCTTCATTGCTCTTCCTAAGGTTAGGATGTTCAACCAAGGGTCCCATGATATCATCAAGCATGATCCTTGGATTTATATGTTCTACAAACTGCCCATAAGAATATTTGATACTTGGCAAAGTGCTAGTATCTCGGTTAGTAATCAACAAAGAGTCCTTGTAGGCAAACCCCACAATCCCAACTCTTGGCTTCTCTCCTTCTTCATTATCCTTACTCTCGGCTTCTTATTACATACCCTCACTAAGAATGACTTTCCTTACCATATACATAGGCACTACAATCTCACCTTTACACGGCCAAACATCTTCCTCATCCCCCTTCTTTGGCTCCTCGGGTTCTACTTTCTCTCCATCTTAAGATTGATCATCAATCTCCTTCGGTTCAAGTCCCACCTTCTCCCCAAGAAAGTAAAATTTTCCTTCCTTTAGGATCATATTTCTCCTATTTGGACACTCGTTAGACTTGTGTCCCCAACCTTGGCATTTAAAACATTGAAAGCCCTTAGAACTAGAAGAGGAATGCGGTTTACCTTCATTTTTCGGAGGGTACCTTTGGTGAGCCTTGTTTTCAGCTTTTAAAACCTTGTCCTTGGTTTTATCCACATTGTATGGGTCATTTTTTTCCTTGTGCCAACTCAAGGGAGATTGCCCTTTGATCTTGACACTCAGTTTCTCCCGTAATTCCTTCTCAACTTCCAAGACGGCTTGGAAGATGGCATCAATGGTGTTAAACTTATGAAGTGTCAACCGTGAGGCAATGTCTCTATTCAACCCCACCTTGAATTGAATGATTTCATGGCTTACTTTCTCCCCTCGGTAATCAAGTTTCAAAATAAGTTGTCAGAATTCATCATAGTAAGCCACGACGCTTTTGTTCCCTTGCCTCAAGTTATACAACTTAACTTAGCAAGGAGATATTGATGGTAACTCTCGGGTAAGTACCTTTGTCTCATGAGGTACCTTAACCTAAACCAAGGAGGGAATCAAAACATTGCCAAATCACTTCACATACTCCCACCACGTAGTAGAATAACCCTCAAAATGTGTAATTGCATAACAACTCTTTTTCTCCTCAGTAAGGTCATTAACTTGGAAGATTCTCTCACAAGTGGACTCCCAAGCTAGAAATTCTTCCATATCACTCTCACCTTTGAATATTGGAAGCCCCACCTTGATGGTATTTAGACCTACATCACGGTTTTGGTTCCCTTGTTGGTTCCAAAGACCAACTTTTCCTTTTCGGTCGTGAACTTTCCTTGGATCACCTTGCCTACCCCTCATCTCCTCCCTTCTCATTTAAACATCATAATATGGTCCATAACCAGCATGCTGTTCTCCTCTACCATACCCCTCAACATGGACGGATCTATTTGGGTTAAGTGGAGTTTGTAGCGGCGGGATTGGATTTGGATAGTGAGGTCTTTGGTCAAGTGGATTTTGGATGGGAGGGCTCGGGTTTGGTGGTAGTATTTGGGTTCCAAGTCCTTCTTGTTGGACTTGGTGAAGTGGAGGGTGGCTTGGTCTATCATGATCTCGGATTTTGCAGTGAAGGTTGGTTTGATTTGTCACAATAGGTGGATATAACATTTGGTGCATGGCCTCGGGAGTACTAGTTGGTGAAATATGTTAGGGTAGAAGGTCGGCTTCGTTGGCTTTCCACTCTCTCCAATCTCCCACCAATTATTGACACTTCACCCTTCATTGATACCATATTCGAGTCTAGTTTTTCAATACCCGCGCTCATCCTAGCCATGTCTCGGGACATAGCTTCAAGGCGAGCCAAAATGATACTAGTAGCATTGTGTCCCCCTATGGGTTGAGAGTGTGAGGTCTCGGGTTCGATAGCACCAAAATCAGTCCACAATGTCACACACAACACACCAATAAAGGTTCAAGTCTTTGAATCACAAGCAACAACACCACACAAACGGCAACAAGAAAACTAAACAAGTTTACAAGACAAAAACACACTTTGTTGTTGAAGAGAATTTGTTCCAAGACTTTGATGTTCAATAATACACCTTTGAGGAAGATATTTCGGCTATGGTATAGGATTACAAGACTCTCTTTTCAAGATTCAAAAGTTTTCCACCAACTTTCTACCAGCTTGCACTCTTTTGGCAAGACAACTTTTTGGGGTAGTCTTGTCTCTTTTTTCTTTTGTCTAAGTTTGAAAAGTGCCTTACTCCTTTTTGGTAACTTGCTTTTTGGAGGACTCTTTTTCTTTTTCTACTTTGGTGTTGTCTTGGATTATTTTCAAGACATAAACAAAGTCTTATAATTCTTTTCTCTCTTCAAGATCAAACAACAACTTCTTCAACATAACACAAGAACACAAGATGAACACCAACAACAACAGTAAGAAACTATCCACTTAACACCACAACACAACCAGAATCTTGCTCAAGAACTTGGGTGGTAGACTCAATAAGTGTTGAGGAGAAAGGGAACCAACACTAGAAACAAACTAAGACAACAAAACACACTCAAATCAAGACACAAATCTCGGACAAACATAACAACAACAAGAAGAACACCAGTCCAAGAACAAGAACACTTCAACACCTTTTTTTTTTTTTTACTAAGAGAGCCCAAGATTGGTAGTGTAGGAACACAAACAGCCTTGGATATGATACCAAATGATACCTTACAACCCCAAGAAGACACAAAACAGCCCCCCAAAACGTCACAAAATACACCACAAACCGAGAGCCTAAGGAACCAAGTCTCGGCCAAGAATAACAACACAAGAATGAAAAGAAAATCCTAGAATGCTTCAACAATGGAGAGATAATAACGGGTAGAACCACACCAAAACAGAAACAACACTACATTAATGTGATGAACAATAAGCTTACAATAACACCAACCAACTATTACAAGAAGACAAGACACAACTACTACAAGATAAAAACAAAAGTAAAGGGATAGATAGTTAGACAAAAGTGGTGTAAATCCTAGTAACCAAAGAGTACATAAAACTCTAAGACCCCTAACACCTCCAGACACGATCACCTAACTCTTACGATGAAACAAGAGAGGATTCCACTACTCAAGCGCCAAGGTTTCTAAAAAACAAGCAATTACAAGAGATTCCACCCTTGAATTGCTATCCTAGTTACAAGTTTTGGTTTGCCTCAAGTAGAGAGAGGACTTTGGTGTTTCAAATGTCAATACTTACAATAATAATCAACTAAGTCATGAAAATCCATAATACTAAACTATATATAGTCTCCTTATTACATAAAAGATGAAATGACCAAAAGACCCTTAATAAAAAGGGGGCGCCCCTCTAGTGTAATAAATGAGTAAATAGGGTGTCTTTGGTGTGTCTTTGATCCTTCTCACATCTCAACATTGAACTTCCTAGGATGATACTTTGCTGCACTTGTACACACGTTGATCTTCATAGTTACACTTGTATCAAGGGAGGTTGAAGATCGTCCCAGTGTGGTCCGTTTATTTTTTCGTGGCCATTTGGATGGACAAACGGGTGATACGGCGCAAACAAGGTATTTTTGAGCCAAATCGGTGTACTATAGCCTACGATTTTGTGGTTATTCCCGGGATTCGGGTGTGTTATTGACCAAAAATCGACCGGGGCATGTCAGGGAGGTTGGGGATCATCCCAGTATGGTCCGTTAAATTTTTTGTGGCCATTGAGGTGGAAAAATGGGTGAAACGGCACGAACATAGTATTTTTGGGCTAAATCGGTGAGCTATAGCCCACGATTTTAAGGGTGGGCCCGAGGTTCGGGCGTGCTGTGGGCCAAAAATTGATCGGGGCATGACAGGGAGGTTGGGGATCATCCCAGTATGGTCCGTTTAATTTTTCAATGCCATTTGGGTGGACAAACGGGCAAAACAGTGAGAACAGGGCATTTTTGGGATAAATTGGTGTGCTATAGCCTACGGTTTTGGGGGTGGGCCCGGGGTTCGAGAGTGTTGTAGGCAAAAAATCTATCGGGGTATGCCAGGGAGGTTAGGGATCATCCCAGTGTGGTCTGTTTAATTTTTTGTGGACATTTGGGTGGACAAACGGGCGAAACGACGCAAACGGGGCATTTTCAGGCTAAATCGGTGTGTTATAGCCCACAATTTTGGGGGTGGGACTAGGGTACGAGCATGCTGTGGGATGAAAATCGACCGGGGCATGTCAGGGAGATTGGAGATCATCCCAGTGTGGTCCGTTTAATTTTTTGTGGCCATTTGGGTGGACAAACGGGCAAAACGGTGCGAATGGGGTGTTTTCGGGCTAAATCGTTGTGCTATAGCCCACGGTTTTGGGGGTGGGCCCAGGGTACGGGCGTGCTGTGGGCAAAAAATTGACCGGGGCATGCCAGGGAGGTTAGGATTATCCCAGTGTGGTCCGTTTAATTTTTCGTTGCCATTTGGATGGACAAACAGGCAAAGCAGCGCGAACGGGGCATTTTCAGGCCAAATTGGTGGGCTATAGCCCACGATTTTGGGGGTGAGCCCGGGGTTCGGGCATGCTGTGGGTCAAAAATTAATCGGGACATGCCAGGGAGGTTGGGGATCATCCCAGTATGGTCCGTTTTTTTTGTGGCCATTTGGGTTTACAACGGGTGAACGAGTGCGAACGGGGCATTTTTGAGCCAAATTAATGTGTTATAGCCCATGGTTTTGGGGGTGGGCCCGAGTTCTGGGCGTGCTGTGGGCCAAAAATAAATCGGGGCAAGCCAGAGAGGTTGGGGATCGTCCTACTATGGTCCGTTTAATTTTTCGTGGCTATTTGGATGGACAAACGGGCGAAACGACGCGAATAGGGCATTTTTGGGCCAAATCGGTGTGCTATAGCCCACGGTTTTGTTGGTGGGCCTGGGGTCCAGGTGTGTTGTGGGCCAAAAAATGATTGGTGGATGTCAGGGATATTGGGGATCATCACAGTGTGGTCCGTTTAATTTTTTATGGCCATTTGGGAGGACAAAGGGGCAAAATGGTGCAAATGGGGCATTTTCGGGCCAAATAGGTGTGCTATAGCCCATGGTTTTGGGGGTGAGCCCCTGTCCGATCGTGCTGTGGGCCAAAAATTGACCGGGGCATGCCAGGGAGGTTGGAAATCATCCCAATGTGGTCTGTTCAATTTTTTGTGGCCATTTGGGTTGGACAAACAGGTGAAGCGGCGCGAACGGGGCATTTTTGGGCTAAATTGGTTTGCTATAGCCCACGGTTTTGGGGGTGGGCCCAAGGTACGGGTGTGCTATGGGTTAAAAATTGACTGGGGCGTGCCAAGGAGGTTGGGGATCGTCCCAGTTTGGTCCGTTTAAATTTTTGTGGCCATTTGGGTGGACAAAAGGGCAAAACGACGCAAATGGGCCATTTTCGAGCCAAATTGGTGTGCTATAGCCCTCGGTTTTGTTAGTGGGGCAGGGGTCCGGGCGTGTTGTGGGCCGAAAATTGATCGGTGCATGTCAGGGGGTTGAGGATCATCACAGTATGGTCCGTTTAATTTTTTGTGGCCATTTGGGTGTATAAAGGGGCACAACGACGCGAATGAGGCATTTTTAGGCAAAATTGGTGAGCTATAACGAACGGTTTTGGGGGTGGGCCTGGGGTCCGGGCGTGCTATGGGCCGACAATCGATCGGGGCATGCCAGGGAGGTTGGGGATAATCCCAGTGTGGTCTGTTTATTTTTTCATGGACATTTGGGTGGACAAACGGGCGAAGCGACTCGACTGGGGCATTTTCGGGCAAAATCGGTGTGCTATAGCCCACTGTTTTGGGGGTGGGCCCAGGGTTCAGGCATGCTGTGGGCAAAAAATTATTTGGACGTGCCAGGGAAGTTGGGGATCGTCCCTCCCTGGCACAGAAGGGTGAAACGGCGCGAATAGGGCATTTTTGGGCCAAATTGGTGTGCAATAGCCTACGGTTTTGGGGGTGGGCACGGGGTTCGGGCATGCTGTGGGCTAAAAATTGACTGGGGCGTGCCAGGGAGGTTGGGGATCATCCCAGTTTGGTCCGTTTAATTTTTCTTGGCCATTTGGGTGGACAAACGGGCGAAACAGTGTGAATGGGGAATTTTTGGGCCAAATCGGTGTGCTATAGCCCAAAGTTTTGGTGGTGGGCTCGGGGGTACTGTAGGCTAAATATCCATCGAGGCATGTCAGGGAGGTTGGGTATCGTCCTACTATGGTCCATTTAATTTTTCGTATCCATTTGGTTGGATAAAAGGGAGAAATAGCACGAGCGGGGCATTTTCGGGCTAAATTAGTGTGCAATATTGCCCACGGTTTTGGAGGTGGGCCCGAGGTTCGGGAGTGTTGTGGATTGAAAATCTACAAGGGCGTGCCAGGGAGGTCGGGGTTCATCCCAGTGTGGTTCGTATAATTTTTTGTGGCTATTTTGGTGGACAAAAGGGAGAAACGGTGCGAATAGGGCGTATTCGGGCCAAATCGGTGTGCTATAGCCTACGGTTTTGAGGGTGGGCCTGGGGTCCAGGTGTGCTGTGGGCTAAAAATTGACTGGGGCGTACCAGGGAGGTTGGGGATCATCCCAGTATGGTCTGTTTAATTTTTCGTGGCCATTTGGGTGGACAACCGGGCGAAGAGGCACGAACGGGGCATTTTCGGGCCAAATCAGTGTGCTATAGCCCACGATTTTGGGGGTGGGCCGAGGGTTTGGGCGTGCTGTGGGCTAAAAATTGACCGAGGCATTCCAGGGGGGTTGGGGATCATCCCAGTTTGGTCCGTTTAATTTTTCGTGGCCATTTGGGTTGACAAAATGGCAAAACGACGCAAATGGGGCATTTTGGGGCCAAATCGGTTTACTATAGCCCATAATTTTGGGGGTGGATCCGGGTGTTTCTTTGTCCAAAAATCGAATGGGGCATGCCAGGGAGGTTGGGGATCACCTCAGTGTGGTCCGTTTAATTTTATGTGGCCATTTGGGCGGACAAACGGGCGAAACGATGCGAACGGGGCATTTTCGGGCCAAATTGGTGTGCTATAGCCCACGATTTTGGGGGTGGGCCCGGGGTCCGGGAGTGTTGTAGGCCAAAAATTGTCCGGGGCATGCCATAGGGGTTGAGGATCATCTCAGTGTGCTCCGTTTAATTTTTTGTGGCCATTTAGGTAGACAAATGGGAGAAACAGCGCGAATGGGGCATTTTTGGGCCAAATCGGTGTGCTATAGCCCTTGGTTTTGGGGATGGGCTCGGGGTCCGGGCGTGCTATGGGCCAAAAATTGATTGAGGCATGCCAGGGAGGTTCGGGATTATCCCAGTGTGGTCCTTTAATTTTTCATGTCTATTTCGGTGGACTAACGGGTGAAACAACGCGAATGGGGCATTTTGGGCCAAATTGGTGTGCTATAGCCTATGGTTTTGGGGGTGGGCCCAGGGTTCAGGAGTGCTGTAGGTCAAAAATCGACCGAGGTATGCCAGGGAGGTTGGGGATCGTCCCAGTGTGGTCCGTTTAATTTTTCGTGTCCATTTGTGTGGACAAACGGGCGTAACGACACGAACGGGGCATTTTTGGGCCAAATTGGTGTGTTATAGCCCACGGTTTTATGGGTGGGCCTGGGGTACGGGTGTGTTGTGGACCAAAAATTTGACAGCGGTGTGTCAGGAAGGTTGGGGATCATTCCAGTATGGTCCGTTTAATTTTTTGTGGCCATTTAGATGGACAAACGTTTTAAACGTCATGAACGAGGCATTTTCGGGCCAATCGGTGTGCTAGGGAGGTTGGGGATCATCCCAATGTAGTCCGTTTAATTTTTCGTGGCTATTTGGGTGGAAAAACTTGCGAAATGGTGCGAACGGGGCATTTTCGTGCCAAATCGATGTGCTATAGCCCACAGTATCAGGGGTGGGCTCGGGGTTCGGGCGTGCTGGGGGCCAAAAATCGACCGAGGTATGCCTGAGAGGATGGGGATCTTCCCAGTAGGGTCCTTTTAATTTTTCGTGGCCACTTAGGTTACCAAACAGGTGAAACGGAGCGAACGGGGCATTTTCGGGCCAAATCGATGTGCTATAGCCCACAGTTTTGGGGGTGAAACTTGGGTCCGGGATTAATGTGGACTGAAAATCGACCGGGGCATGTTAGGGAGGTTGGGGATCATCCTAGTGTAGTTTGTTTAATTTTTCTTAGGACATTTAGGTGGACAAATGATGAAACGACGCGAACGGGGCATTTTCAGGCCAAATCGGTGTGCTATAGCCCACAGTTTTGGGGGTGGGCCCGGGGTTCGAGCGTGCTATAGTCCGTAAATTGATCGGGGCATGTCATGAAGGTTGAGGTCCATCTCAGTGTGGTCAGTTTAATTTTTCGTGGATATTTGGGTGGACAAATGGGCAAAACGGCGCGGACGGGGAAATTTTAGGCCAAATCGGTGTGCTTTAGTCCCCAGTTTTGATAGTGGGCCCGAGCGTGCTGTGGGCCAAAAATTGATCGGGGCGTGCCAGGGAGGTTGAGGATAGTCCTGGTATGGTCCATTTAACCTTTTGTGGCCATTTGGGTGGACAAAAGGGAGAAATGGCGCGAATGAGGCATTTTCAAGCCATATCAGTGTGCTATATAGCCCACAGTTTTGGGGGTGGGTTCGAGGTCCGGGCGTGCTGTTGATCGAAAATCGATCGGGGCATGCCAGGGAGGTTGGGGATTATCCTACTATGGTCTGTTTAATTTTTTTGTGGCTATTTGGGTTGACAAACAGGCAAAACGGCGCGAATGGGGCATTTTCAGGCTAAATCGGCGTGCTGTAGCCCACGATTTTTGGGGTGGGGCTGGGATCCGGGCATGCTGTGGGCCAAAAATTTTCGAGGCATGCCAGGCAGGTTGGGGATCATCCCAGTGTGGTCCGTTTAATTTTTCGTGACCATTTGGGTGGACAACCGGGCGAAACGGCGTGAACGGGGCATTTTTGGGCCAAATCGATGTGCTATAGCCTACAGTATCAGGGGTGGGCCCGGGGTTCGGGCGTGCTGGGGGCTGAAAATTGACCAAGGTGTGACTGGGAGGTTGGGGATCTTCCCAGTAGGGTCCGTTTAATTTTTCATCGCCATTTTTGTGCACAAACGGGCAAAACAGCATGAACGGGACATTATCGGGCCAAATTGGTGTGCTATAGTCAATGGTTTCGAGGGTGGGCCTAGGGTTCGGGCATGTTGTGGACCAAAAATCATACAGGGCATGCCAGGGAGGTTAGGGATCATCTCAGTGTGGTCCGTTTGATTTTTCGTGTCCATTTGGGTGGACAACGGGAGAAACAACATGAACGGGGCATTTTCAAGCTAAATCAGTGTCCTATAGCCCACGGTTTCGGGGGTGGGCTCGGGGTCCGGGCGTTTTGTAAGCTAAAAATTGATTGGGTATGCCAGAGAGGTTGGGGATCAGCCAGTGTCATCCGTTTAATTTTTCATGGCCATTTGGGAGGACAAATGGGCAAAACGGCACGAATGGGGCATTTTCGGACCATGTCGATTTACTATAGCCCACGGTTTTGGGGTGGGTCGGGGTCTGGGCATTTTATGGGCCAAAAATCATTCGGGGAATGCCAGTGAGGTTGGGGATCATCCCAGTATGGTTCGCTTAATTTTTCGTGGCCATTTGGGTGAAAAACGGGCGCAATGAAGCAAACATGGCATTTTCATGCCAAATCGATGTATTATAGCCCACGGTTTAGGGGGTTGGCCTGGGGTTCGGGCGTGCTGTAGGCCAAAAATCAATCTGGGCATGCCAGGGAGGTTGAAGATCATTCCAGTGTGGGCCATTTAATTTTTCGTGGCCATTTTAGTGGACAAATAGGCGGGGCATTTTTGGGTGAAATCGGTGTGCTATAGCCCACGCTTTTGGGGGTGGGCTTGGGGTCCTGGCGTGTTGTGGGCCAAAAATTGATCAGGGCGTGCCAGGGAGGTTGGTGATCATCCCAGTGTGGTCCGTTTAATTTTTTTGCTCATTTGGGTGCACAAACGGGAGAAACGGCGCGAACGAGGCATTTTTGGGCCAAATTGATTTTCTATAGCCCACGATTTTGGGGGTGGGCCTGGGGTTCGAGCGTGCTGTGGGCTAAAAATTAACCGGGGCATGCCAAGGATGTTGGGGATCATCCCAGTGTGGTCCATTTAATTTTTTCTAGCTATTTGGGTGGACAAACGAGCGATACGGTGCGAACGGGGTAGTTTTGGGCCAAATCGGTGTACTATAGCCCACGATTTAGGGGGTAGGCCCGAGGTCCAGGCGTTCTGTGGGCCAAAAATTGACCGAGGCATTCTAGGGAGGTTGGGGATCATCCCAGTGTAGTCCATTAAATTTTTCGTGGCTATTTGGCTTGAGAAACAGGCGAAACGGAGTGAACGGGGTATTTTTGGGATATATCTGTGAGCTATAGCCCATGGTTTCAGGGGTGGGTTCGAGCGTGCTGTGGGCTAAAATTTGATCGGGGCATGACAGGGAGGTTGGGATCATCTCTGTGTGTTCCATTTAATTTTTCGTGGCCATTTGAGTGGACAATCGGGTGAAACGGCGTGAATGGGGCATTTTCGGGCCAAATCGATGTGCTATAGCCCACAGTATCAGGGGTGGGCTCGGGGTTCGGGCGTGCTGTGGGTCGAAACTCGACCGAGATATGCCTGGGAGGTTGGGGATCTTCCCAGTAGGGTTCGTTTAATTTTTCATGGCTATTTTGGTGCACAAACAGGCAAAATAGCGCGAACACGACATTATCGAGCCAAATTGGTGTGCTACAGTCAACAGTTTCGAGGGTGGGCCTGGGGTTCGGGCATGCTGTGGGCCGAAAATCGATCGGGGCATGCCAGGGAGGTTGATGATCATCTCAGTATGGTCCGTTTAATTTTTTGTGTCCATTTGGGTGGACAAACGGGCGATACAGCATGAACGGGGAATTTTCGAGCCAAATCGGTGTGCTATAGCCCACGGTTTTGGGTGTGTTGTAGGCCAAAAATTGATTGGGCATGCCAGGGAGGTTGGGACCAGCTAGTGTTATTCGTTTAATATTTCATGGCTATTTGGGTGGACAAACGGGCAAAACGGCATGAACGGGGTATTTTCAGACCATGTCGGTCTGCTATAGCCCACAGTTTTGGGGTCGGCTGGGGTCTGGGCGTTTCGTGGGCCAAAATCGACCAGGGCATGCCAGTGAGGTTGAGGATCATCCCAGCATAGTTTGCTTAATTTTTCGTGGCCATTTGGGTGGGAAACGGGCGCAACGATGTAAACGTGGCATTTTCAAGCCAAATTGGTGTATTATAGCCCACGGTTTTGGGGGTTGGCCCGGGGTTCGGGCGTCCTGTGGGCGAAAAATCAATCAGGGCATGCCAGGGAGGTTGGGATCATCCCAGTGTGGGACATTTAATTTTTCGTGGCCATTTGGGTGGACAAATAAGCGGGGTATTTTCGGGCCAAATAGGTGTGTTATAGCCCACATTTTTGGGGGTGGGCCTGGGGTCCGAGCATACTGTGGGCCAAAAATTGACCAGGGCATGTCAGGGAGGTTGGGGATCATCCCAGTGTGATCCGTTTAGTATTTCGTGGCCATTTGGGTGGAAAAACAGGCGAAACGGCGTGAATGGGGTATTTTCAAGACAAATCGATGTGTTATAGCCTACGGTTTCAGGGGTGGGCCTGGGGTCCGGGCGTGTTGTGATCTGAAAATCGATCGGGGCATGACAGGGTGGTTGGGGATCGTCCTCGTATGGTCCGTTTAGTTTTTCATGGCCATTTGGATGGACAAACAAGCAAAACGGTGCAAATGAGGTGTTTTTGGGCCAAATCGGTGTGCTATAGCCCACGGTTTCGGGGGTTAGCCCGGGGTCCAAGCGTGCTTTAAGATATAAATTGTCCGGGAAGTGCCAGGGAGGTTGGGGATCATCCTAGTATGGTCCATTTAATTTTTAGTTTCCATTTAGGATGATAAACGGGCGAAACGGCGCGAATGGGGCATTTTAGAGCCAAATCGATGTGCTATAGCCTACGGTTTTGGGGGTGGGCCGGGGTCCGGACGTGCTGTGCGCTAAAAATAGACCGGGGCGTGCCAGGGAGGTTGGGGAATATCCCAGTAAGGTTCATTTAATTTTTCGTGGCCATTTGGGTGGACAAACAAGCGAAGCCGCGTGAACGGGGCTTTTTTGGGCTTAATGAGTGTGCTATAGCCAGGGTTTTGGGGGTGGGCTTAGGTTTCGGGCGTGCTGTAGGCCAAAAATATATAGGGGTATGCCAGGGAGGTTGGGGATCATTCCAGTGTAATCCATTTAATTTTTTGTTGTCATTTGGGTGGACAAACGGGTGAAACGGCGTGAACGGGGCATTTCGGGCCAAATTGGTGTGCTCTAGCCCATGGTTTAGGGGGTGGGCCTGGGGTTCAGGAGTGCTGTAGGCTGAAAATCGACCGAGGTATGCCAGGGAGTTTGGGGATCGTCTCAGTGTGATCCGTTTAATTTTTCGTAGCCATTTGGGTGGACAAACGGGCGAAACAGCACGAACGGGGCATTTTTGGGCTAAATTGGTGTCTTATAGCCCACGGTTTTAGGGGTGGGCCTGGGTCCGGGCGTGCTGTGGTCCAAAAATTGACCGGGGCGTGTCAGGGAGGTTGAGGATCATCCCATTATGGTCCGTTTAATTTTTTGTGGAAATTTGGGTGGACAAACGTCTGAAACAGCGTGAATGGGGCATTTTCGGGCCGAATCGGTGTGCTATATCCCACAGTTTTGAGGGTGGACCCGGGGTCTGGCGTGCGTTGGGTCAAAAATCAATGGGGGAATGCTAGAGAGGTTGAGGATCATCCCAATATGGTCCGTTTAATTTTTTGTGGCCATTTGGGTGGACAAACTGGCAAAACGACTCGAACGGGGAATTTTTGGGCCAAATAGGTGTGCTATAGCCCACAGTTTTGGGGGTGGACAAGGGGTCCAGGCGTGCTGTGGGCTAAAAATTGACTGGGATATGCCAGGGAGGTTAGGGATCATCCCAGTGGGGTCTATTTACTTTTCTTGGCCATTTGTGTTGACAAACATGCGAAACAGCGCGAACGGGATATTTTCAGGCTAAATTAGTGTGCTATAGCCCACGGTTTTGGGGGTGGGCCTGGGGTCCGGGTGTGCTGTGAGCCAAAAATTGACCTGGGTATGCCAGAGAGGTTGGGTATCGTCTCGGTGTGATCCGTTTAATTTTTCATGGATATTTGGGTGGACAAACGGGTGAAACGACGCGAAGGGGCATTTTCAGGCCAAATTAGTATGCTATAGCCCACAGTTTTTGGGGTGGGCCCGATTTTTAAGCGTGCTGTAGGTCAAAAATCGACCGGGGCATGCCAGGGTGGTTGAGGACCATCTCAGTGTGGTTCGTTTAATTTTTTTGTGGCTATTTGGGTGGACAAACGGGCAAAACGGCACGAACAGGGCATTTTTGGGCCTAATCGATGTGCTATAGCCCACAACTTCGATGGTGGGCCCGAGTTTGCTGTGTCTAAAAATTGATCGGAGCGTGCCAGGGAGGTTGAGGATTGTCCTAGTATGGTCCATTTTATTTTTCGTGGCTATTTGGGTGGACAAAAGAGAGAAATGGCGCGAACGGGGCATTTTCGAGCCAAATTAGTTTGCTATATAGCCCATGGTTTTGAGGGTGGGCCCGGGGTTCGGGCGTGCTGTGGATCAAAAATCGATCGAGGCATGAAAGGGAGGTTGGTGATTGTCCAGTATTGTCCGTTTAATTTTTCGTGGATATTTGGGTTGACAAAAAGGCAAAACGGCGTGAACGGGGCATTTCCGGGATAAATCGGCGTGCTCTAGCCCACGGTTTTAGGGGTGGGCCTGGGGTCCGGGCGTGCTGTGGGCGAAAAATCGCTGAGGCATACTAGGCAGGTTGGGAATCGATCCAGTGTGGTCCGTTTAATTTTTCGTGGCATTTCGGGGGACAACCGGGCCAAACGACGTGAATGGGTCATTTTTGGGCTAAATCGATGTGCTATAGCACACATTATCAGGGGTGAGCCCGGGGTCTGGGCGTGCTGGGTGTCAAAAATTATCTGGGGAGTGCCGGGGAGGTTGGGGATCATCCCAGTAGGGTCCGTTTATTTTTTTGTGGCCATTTGGGTGCACAAACGGGAAAAATGGCGCGAACGCGGCATTATCGGGCCAAATCAGTGTGCTATAGTCAACGGTTTCGAGGGTGGGCCCGGGGTTCAGAAATCCTGCGGGCCGAAAATTGACTGGGGCATGCCAGGGAGGTTGGGGATCGTCCCAGTGTGGTCCGATTAATTTTTTTCTGGCCATTTAGGTGGGTAAACAGGTGAAACAGTGTGAACAGAGAGTTTTTAAGTCAAATCGGTGTGCTATATCCCACGGTTTAGGGGGTGGGCTCGAGTTCGGGCGTGCTGTGGGCCAAAAATTGACTGGGCATGACAGGGAGGTTGGGGATAATCTAGTGTCATCCGTTTAATTTTTCATGGCCATTTGGGTGGATAAACGGGCAAAACGACATAAATGGGGTATTTTTGGGCCAAATCGATGTGCTATAGCCCACAGTTTTAGGGTGGGCCGGGGTCCGGGCGTGCTGTGGGCCCAAAATCGATTGGGGAATGCCAGGGAGGTTGGGGATCATCCCAGTATGGTTCGTTTAATTTTTTGTGGCTATTTGGGTGGACAAACGGGTGCAAAGGCCCGAACGGGGCATTTTTGGGCCAAATCAATGTAGCCCACGGTTTTGGGGGTGGGCTCGGTGTTCGGGCGTGCTGTAGGCCAAAAATCAACTGGGGTATGCCAGGGAGGTTGGGGATCATCCTAGTGTGGCCCGTTTAATTTTTTGTGGCTATTTGGGTGGACAAATAGACGGGTTATTTTCGGGTGAAATCGGTGTGCTATAGCCCACGGTTTTGGGGATGGGCTCGGGATCCTAGCGTGCTGTGGGCCAAAAATCGACCACGACATGACAGGGAGGTTGGGGATCATCCCAGTGTGTTTCGTTTAATTTTTTTTGGCCATTTGGGTGCACAAACGAGCGATACAACGCGAACGAGGCATTTTCGGTCCAAATAGGTGTACTATAGCCCACGGTTTTGGGGGTAGGCCCGGGGTCCGGGCGTGCTGTGGGCCAAAATTTGATCGGGGTTTTACAGGGAGGTTGGGGATCGTCTCAGTGTGCTCCGATTAATTTTTTGTGGCTATTTGCGTGGACAAACAAGCAAAACAGCGCGAATGGGGTATTTTTGGGGCAAATTGGTGTGCTATAACCCACGGTTTTAGGGGTGGGCCAGGGGCCCGGGTGTGCTGTGGGCCGAAAATTGACCGGGGTGTGCCAGGGAGGTTGGGATCATCTTAGTGTGGTCTTTTTAATTTTTCATGGCCATTTGGGTGGACAAACGGGCGGGGCATTTTCGGGTAAAATTGATGTGCTATAGGCCACGGTTTCGTGGGTGGGCTCGGGCCTACTGTGGGCCAAAAATTGACCAGGGCATGCCAGGGAGGTTGTAGATTATCCCAGTATGGTTCGGTTATTTTTTCATGGCCATTTGGGAGGACAAACAGGCGAAATGGCGCGAACAGGGTATTTTTACGCCAAATCATTGTGCTATAGCCCATGGTTTCGGGGGTGGGCTTGGGGTTCGGGTGTGTTGTGGGCGAAAAATTGATTGAGGCATGCCAGAGAGGTTGGGGATCATCCCAGTGTGGTTCGTTTAATTTTTCGTGGCCATTTGGATGGATAAACAGGCAAAACGGCTCGAACGGGGCATTTTCGGGCCAAATCGGTATGCTATATCCCACAGTTTTGGGGGTGGGCCCAGGTTTCGGGCCTGCTGTCGGCCAAAAATGACCGGGGCATGCCAGGGAGGTTGGGGATCATCCCAGTGTGGTTCGTTTAATTTTTCGTGGCTATTTGGGTGGACAAACGGGCGAAATGGGGCGAACGGGGCATTTTTGGGCTAAATCCGTGTGCTATAGCCCACGATTTCAGGGGTGGGCCCGAGGGCTGGCGTGCTATGGGTCAAAAATTGACTGGGACATGCCAGGGAGTTTGGGATCATCCCAATATGGTCCGTTTAATTTTTCGTAGCCATTTGGGTGGACAAACGGGCAAAACGGCGCACATGGGGAATTTTTGGGCCAAAACGATGTGTTATAGCTCACGATTTTGGGAGTGGGCCGGGGGTCCAGGCGTGCTGTGGGCCAAATATTTACCGGGGCATGCCAGGGAGGTTGAGAATCATCCCAGTATGGTTTATTTAAAATTTCGTGGTCATTTGGGTGGACAAAAAGGCGTAACGACATGAACGGGGCATTTTTAAGACAAATCGGTGAGCTATAGCCCATGGTTTCGGGGGGTGGGCCTAGGATCCGGGCGTGCTGCAGGCCAAAAATCGATCGGGGCATGACTGGGAGGTTTGGGATTGTCCCAGTGTGGTCCATTTAGTTTTCTGTGGCCATTTTGATGGACAAACAGGCATAACAGCGTGAACGGGGCATTTTTGGGTCAAATCGGTGTGCTATAACCCACGGTTTTGGGGATGGGCCCGAGTTGCGAGCATGTTGTGTGCTAAAAATAGACCAGGACGTGCCAGGGAGGTTGGGGATCGTCCTAGTATGGTCCGTTTAATTTTTTGTGGCCATTTTTGTGGACAAACAGGCGAAGGCGCACGAACGGGGCATTTTCGAGCTAAATCAGTGTTCTATAGCCCACGGTTTTAGGGGTGGGCCCGGGGTCCGGGCGTGCTGTGGGCCAAAAATCAATCGGGGCGTGCCAGGAAGGTTTGGAATCGTCCCAGTGTAGTCTGTTTAATGTTTTTTTTATTTGGGTGGACAATCGGGCGAAACGGCGCGAACGGGATATTTGGGCCAAATTGGTTTTGGGGTGGGCCCGGGGTTCGGGAGTGCTGTAGGACGAAAATCGATCGAGGTATGCCAGGGAGGTTGGGGATCGTCCCAGTGGGCCCGGGGTCCGGTCGTACCGTGGGCCGAAATTGACTGAGGCGTGCCAGCGAGGTTGGGGATCATCCCAGTGTGGTGTATTTAATTTTTAGTGTCCATTTGGCTGGACAAACGGGAGAAACGGGGCATTTTTGGGCCAAATTTATGTGCTATAGCCCACGGTTTTGGGGGTGGGCCCAGGGTCCAGGCGTGCTGCCGGCTGAAAATCGACTAGGTCATGCCAGGGAGGTTTCGGATTATCCCAGTGTAGTACGTTTAATTTTTTTGTGGACATTTGAGTGGACAAACAGGATAAACGACGCAAATGATGCATTTTCGGGCCAAATCGGTGTGCTATAGCCCATGGTTTTAGGGGTGAGGATGGGGTCCGAGCGTGCCGTGGGCCGAAAAATGACCGGGGCATGCCAGGGAGGTAGGGGATCATCCGAGTGTGGTCCGTTTAATATTTAGTGGGCATTCGGGTGGTTAAACGGGTGAAACAGCGCGAACAGGGCATTTTTGGGCCAAATCGTCGTGCTATAGCCCAGAGTTTTGGGGGTGAGGCCAGGGTCCGGGCGTGCTACGGGCAGAAAATAGATCGGGGCATGCCGAGGAGGTTGGGGATCATCCCAATTTGGTCCATTAAATTTCTAGTGGCCATTTGGGTGGATAAACGAGCAAAACAACGTGAATGAGCATTTTCGGTCCAAATCGGTGTGTTATTGCCCAGGGTTCGGGCGTACTGTGGGCCAAAAATTGACCAGGGTGTGCCAGGGAGCTTGATAATCATCCCAGTGTGGTATGTTTAATTTTTTGTGGCCATTTGGGTGGACAAACGGGCTAAACATTGCGAACGGGGCATTTTCTGGCCAAATCGACGTGCTATAGCCCACAGTTTTGGGGGTGGGACCGAGGTCCGGTGCTGTCGTGCGAAAATTAACTGGGGCATGCCAGGGAAGTTGGGGATCATCCCAGTGTGGTCCATTTATTTTTTTGTGGCCATTTGTGTGGTCAAACTGGTGAAACGGCGCCAACGGGGCATTTTCGGGACAAATTGGTGTCTTACAGCAAATGGATTCAGGGGTGGGACTGGGGTCCAAGAATGTTGTAGGACAAAAATAGATCGGGTCATGCCAGAGAGGTTGGGATCACCCCAGTGTGGTCTGTTTAATTTTTAGTGGCCTTTTGAGTGGACAAACGGGCAAAACGGCGTGAACGGGGCATATTTGGGCCAAATTGGTGTGCTATAGCCCACGATTTTGGGGGTGGGGTTTAGGTCCGGGCATGCTGTGGGATGAAAATCGACCGAGGCATACCAGGGAGGTTGGGGATCATCCCAGTATGGTCCGTTTAATTTTTCGTGGCCATTTGGGTGGACAAATGGGCAAAACGACACAAACGACCATTTTCGTACCAAATCGGTGTGCTATATCCTACGATTTTGGGGGTGGGCCTAGGGTCCGGGCGTACTGTGAGATGAAAATTAACCGCGGTGTGCCAGGGAGGTTGGGATCATCCTAGTATGGTCCGTTTAATTTTTCGTGGCCATTTGGGAGGACAAACGAGCAAAACAGCACGAACGAGATGTTTTCTTGACAAATCGTTGTGCTATAGCCCATGGTTTTGGGGGTGGGCCTGGTGTTTGGGTGTTCTGTGGGTTGAAAATCAACTGGGCATGCCAGGGAGGTTGGGGATTGTCCCAATGTGGTCCATTTAATATTTAGTGGCACTTTAGGTGGACAAACGGGCGAAACGGCGCAAACGGGGCATTTTCGGGCCAAATCGGTGTGCAATAGCCAACGGTATTGGGGGTGGGCCCGAGGTTCGGCGTGCTGTGGGCTGAAAATTAACAGGGGCGTGCCAGGAAGGTTGGGGATAGTCCTAGTATCGTCCGTTTAATTTTTTGTGGCTATTTGGGAGGACAAACGGGTGAAACAGCGCGAATGAGGTATTTTAGGGACAAATCGGTGTGCTATATCCCACGGTTTTGGGGGTGGGCCCGGTGTACGGGTATTTTTTGGTTCAAAAATTGATCACGCATGCCAGGGAGATTGAGGATCATCCTAATATGGCCCGTTTATTATTTAGTGGCTATTCGGGTGGAAAAACGGGCGAAACGGCGCGAACGGGGCCTTTTTGGGCCAAATCAATGTGCAATAGCCAATCGTATCGGGGGTGAGCCCGGGGTTCGGGTATGCTGTTGGCCGAAAATTGATCGAAGTGTGCCAGGGTGGTTGGGGATCATCCCAGTATGGTCCGTTTAATTTTTTATGGCCATTCGGGTTGACCAATGGCCGAAACAGCATGATCGGGGCATTTTCGGGCCAAATTAGTGTGTTATAGCTCACGGTTTTGGGGGTGAGCCCGGGGTTCGGGAGTACTGTAGGCCAAAAATTGACTTGGGTGTGCCAGGGAGGTTGAGGATCGTCCCAGTGTGGTCTATTTAATTTTTTGTGGCCATTTGGGTCGACAAACGAGCTAAACAGTGCGAACGGGGAATTTTTAGGCCAAATCGATGTGCTATAGCCCACGGTTTTGGGGGTGGGACCGAGGTCTGATGCTGTGGTGCGAAAATCGACTGGGGCATGCCAGGGAAGTTGGGATCATCCCAGTATGGTCCGTTTAATTTTTTATGGCCATTTGTGTGGACAAACGGGTGAAACAGCGCGAAAGGGGCATTTTCGGGACAAATTGGTGTCCTATAGCCAATGGATTTGGGGGTGGGACTGGGGCCGAGCATGCTGTAGGCTAAAAATTGATCGGCTCATACCAGGGAGGTTGGGATCACCCCAGAGTGATCCGTTTAATTTTTAGTGGCCATTTGGGAGGACAAACAACCAAAACAGCGTGAACGGGGTATTTCCGGGCCAAATCGGTGTGCTATAGCCCACGATTTTGGGGGTGGGGTTTAGGTCTGGGCGTGCTGTGGGCCGAAAATCTATCAGGGCATGCCAGGGAGGTTGGGGATCATCCCAGCATAGTTCGTTTAATTTTTTGTGGCCATTTGGGTGGACAAACGGGCAAAACGACACGAACACGCATTTTCGTGCCAAATCAGTGTGCTATAGCCCACGATTTTGGGGGTGAGCCTGGGGTCCGGGTGTGCTGTGAGATGAAAATTGACCGGGGCTTGCCAGGGAGGTTGGGATCATCCTAGTATGGTCCGTTTAATTTTTCGTGGCCATTTTGGAGGACAAACGGGCGAAACAGCGCGAACGAGACATTTTCGAGACAAATCGATGTGCTATAGCCCACGGTTTTGGGGGTGGGCCTGGTGTCCGGGCGTTCTGTGCGTAAAAAATCAACTGGGAAAGCCAGGGAGGTTGGGTATCGTCCCAATGTGGTCCATTTGATATTTAGTGGCCATTCGGGTGAAATGGTGTAAACGGGGCATTTTTGGGCCAAATCGATGTGCAATAGCCAACGGCCAATTTTTGATAACGCTCAATCTACATCTCTCGTAGGAGTGTAAAGTGGTCGTTAGCAAATATAGAACCCAACAGGGTTGGGTGTCGATCCCACAGGGAATAGCTTGGCCAACAAGTAAGCAAAATTACTAAACTTTTGGTGCAAGTCTCGTAAAAAGAGGGATTGTAATGTGTCACCAAAACAATTAAATAAAAGCTGAAAATAGCAAAGTAAAAGAGAAATATTGTTACGTAAGTTGTAAACAATGAGAATTGAGGCGTTGGGGTTATGTCCACCTTCTGAGGTATACGTCTCTATTGGCTATGAGTGTGTAGAATTCTGACATGCAACTGCTTATAGAGAATTGTATTCGATGGTAAATCCAGGCGTCTTTCGACCTATTCGAGGATTATTTCACTTTAACTCTTTCGAGCTTAAAGCGTGTCTAACGGTACGAATTCTCCAAGAGGTTAGTCCAGTTACGACACTAGCTTTTTAGTAGGGAATTTTAGGGGGTGACCCTACTACCTTGACATTATCTCTTTTCCAGACAAATAACCTTTCTTTCGAACAAGTTAAATGTTATACTGGCGTATTCTTGCGTTTGCAACCACAAAGAATGTAGACTAAGATGAAGAGAATAATGATATAAGCAGTATACGTGTCGCGAACTCACAAACTCACAGCAATAGATAGTATCTCATACGGCTTCCATAACCCCAACAGAGAAGTTTAGTTACCCATGAATGCGAAGGAGATCACGATTGACATTGTTGTTATACCACAAGATTGAGTAATTTCGTGTATCTTAGGTGGTAGGCGTGAGGCGTGAATTCCTAGGCAAAGTAACGATTCTCTTGTTGTGGAATTTAAGAATAGAAGAGTAGAAGAAGAAAAATAGAATTAATGGAAAGATTAGAAGAGTTGTAGAGTAATAGAATTGAATTGTAAGATGATAGGTTCTAAAATCTCTAGCATGATAGGGTATTTATAATACCCATATCCTAATCCTACTAGATAAATAAAATATCTAACCAAATCCTACTAGGCTAATGTAATACTTAACCCAATTGTACTAGGTTAATGTAACATTATCATAATCCAAATAAACTAATGAAATACATAACCCAATTGTACTAGGTTAATGTATCATTGTCCAAATCCAACTAAGTTACTGCAGATCCCCAAAGTCTTCAGAAATGTTGTTTTAGCTCGGGACAGATTTTCCATGCAGCAGTTTTGGTCCTTAGGCGTGTAAACTCCCTTCCCTTCCTTCGTGAGCTTTCTTTTGCGTCAAGTAAGCAATAAAATGCTGGATTCTGCATCATTTATACCTGAAACTTTACTAATCATGTTCGTTAGCTCATTTATAGGAAAAAGGACTAAAAGTGCATGAAATATATACTTTGTTCTCAAAACTAGGCTAAAACATGGGCAAAATATATTGATATAGGCGTGTAAATTCGCCTATCATCAACACCCCACACTTGAAGCTTTGTTCGTCCTCGAACGAAATACCATGTCCTTCTAAACATCAACTTAGGGTTTCACAGCAACAACACAAAACATTTGTCAAGACAAGCACAACAATTATCAACAAAGAGTAGCTTTTCGATTTTAGGTAGAAACAATTTAACCTCTAGCATAGACTCGTGATGGTGATCAACTCGCATGCAAACGTTAAGGTACAAAGAATCATATATAACTACCCAAAACTCATCAACCATGTGTGTCTCACACTATAGTACCCATAATCACTCATAAGTATAGCATATTTTTCAAACATGGGTGTCAAAATGTCCTTGCTCTCACTCTCACAAAGAATTCATATGTAGCAACTGATGACCATAGGCTTGCCCTTAATGTAATACTCTACTAAATGTCAGAATGCTAAGCTTAGGATCAAGTAGGTCTTTTGATGGTTGTAATGTAGGCTAAGGGACGGGTAGGACTATTTTGGCCAGGAATAGTGACTAAGTTCCTAAGCGCTTTAATACATCACTTTGTATCATTGACACTTTTTTTTTTCTTTCAACCTTTCTTTCTTTTATTCTACCACCCTTGTTCTCCTCTTTTGTTTTTCAATTTTAAGCACAACTCGCTTTTCATCTTTCTTTTCCTTTTTCTTTTCACAACATACCTCTTATGATAGCACTTTTTTTTCATAACACATTCAAGCACCATTACAATTTATAGCATCATACTCACCCAATTTCCTCTTATGTTGTCACATGACTTTTTCACTTTAAAGCACTTAGGAGTTTGGATCAAATTACGGTCTTGAAAAAAATGGATTAGGCTTACATACAAGGTTGTCAAAGAAAATAGGCTAAAGGCTCAAAAGGGTTTAACTAGGATGATGTCCATGGGTAGGTAAAACTGAAGGTAAACAAATATAGGTTGCCAAAGAAATGCCTAAATCATATCCTAAACTTACACTCCTTATTTTCGCTTTGCATACATACCATGCAAGTTCTAGCATCAGCCACACACATAGAATATACGATTATCTCACACACATAAGGCACATGGTCGACTTGCTTGGAAGTAATATAGACTCTCGACCCAACAAGTGAAGGAATTGAACCACACAATATCACATAATGAGTCACAACTAGAGCCTAAACGTTTCAATAGTCACAATTGTAGCACATACTCTTATTATAATCTCATGCTGCCTATCAAAATAATTTCATGCGAAGCTAGAAAAAACAACAAAAACAAAAAACTAAAACACGAAAAAAAACAACAAAAAAACAACAACAAAATAAACAAACATAGATGCGATAGAGAAGTATAGCATACGATAGAGAAGTATAGCATACGATACCGCCACCCCATACTTAAACGGGACACTGCCCTCAGTGGAAAATAAATACGAGGAACCAGGTTAGTCGGACTCTTCCTCAATGTCGGGGGTCATACCCCCTTAGTCGGAATCATCATAAGAGTCGTCGTCAGAGTTCTCCTCCTCGTCAGAGTCTGGCAAGCGTCGATCGTCATCAGTCGGCACATCATCATCTAGAGGTTTCTCAAAGTATACGCCCACTCCACACATCTCCTGTGCATGCATGTTCATGGGATAGTTGTGGTCCAGCTGTTGGAGCTCTGCAGCAGTTGGAACACGTCCACCACTCATCATAGTAAATCGTGTCATGCCATAAAGATGACGGAAGAAACTCTCATCACGAGCATGTCTTTCCGCAGTAGTAAGGTTGACACCATGAGTTGTTTCAGCATCTTTGACCTTAGTAAGGTCAACCTTCTTTGGGTTATGTGGGAGTTTGTGGTCAGCTGGTTCCTCTTCGATATCCTCCTTCCGCAAGATTGCTGTCAACAGATTTCCAAACGTGAAGTGGGACCTTTTGTGGAGTCTGGCCTTCCTCATGGTAGAGCGAATGATTGCCCCAAAGTTGATAGGGACATTCGTCATCAAAGCATAGACCAAAAACACTCTATCTCTTGATATCTTGGTGTATTGAGTCCCAGGAATAAGGCATGAGTTGACAATACGCATCCAGATTCTTGCTTCCCTATTCAGTGAAGCATAGGGGAAGGTGTTGTGTCGTCCTGTGTCTTTATGTCTGCCCCACCTTGCCATCGATCTACTTCCACAAAGTGTATGTCTAATTGCTCTATAAGGAGGCCTGCTGTACAACTCTTTGAATGGTGCTGGGTCGACCGAAGGTAAGCCAAGAAAAGAGTTGATCCAGTCCGCGTTGAGCTGTAACACTTGGCCCCGAATTTTGACTTCGTTGCCTGTTGTTTTCGGCGACCAGTTGGCATAAAACTCTCTTGTCAAATCAAGATTACATTCTCCCATATCGCGGAAGATGAAATCCAGCTTCAATGCCATGATTTTCGCCAACATACGCGGCTCCTTCTTCGCTAAGGTGTCCTTGTTGATCAGGTCGACGTGAACATATCTTCTTTCTTTGTTGTTCCTGTACCATTCTTTGGCTTCCTCCTCAAGAACCCATTTTATTCCAAACATTCTGCGGGGTAGTTGTGTTGAGGATGATTCTCCTTGGTCCTTTCTACCTCTCTTCTTGCCCTTTTGGGAAGTGGTAGCCTTCTCCTTGCCTTGCCTCGCTTTAGGTGCCATTGTACCTGAGACTAGAAATAGTGTTAATGGCAGCACAATCTCAGTTGATACACTCTATAAACAAGCAGTAGGGGTACCACCCCACACTTAGTTTTGTTGACACAAATCAGTGAAGTGAAAGTGGTCGATTACTCAGATTTCGTTGACATACGTTTAAGGATTATATTCCGACAAGAAAATCAGTAATGTATTACTACTTGCAGCCATTGAACTACTTTCATGTTAGATATAACAACACTACTACATAGGGGTTGTAACATGGTATGGATGTTTTCAACAATCGCAACCTCCTAAGTCGGTAGGCAACTATAAGGCTTATCCCAATGAACGGGACAGTCTAGCATGTAAGTATCCAAGTAACAAGATCATAACATGATAGTCAATGTTCATCACCATAGCAATTTCGCAAATCGTATAACAATGCTATTGAAACCAAATTCAAGTCGGAAACAAGTCAAGATTTTCCTACGTATATGTTTACTCACATGATTTTGTATCAATGATCAAAACACATGAACATCACCAATCAATCTTATACGATGTAGCAATTTATAATAGACATAGCAACGTAGTACTTACGAGAAATAAATGAAGAATAAGAGAGTAATTACTTGCTTGAAGCTTTTGGAGATGGTTTTGTGAATTGGAAGAGCAAAAAGAAAAATTTTGGGATGGTTTGGAGAGGGAATGCGGCACCTTTAGGTTAATTTCTAGTGTGGTTATGTTTCAAGACTAAGTCCCCTTTATATAGGAAGAGAATGGGTCGGGTTTTGACCCATTTACAATCGGTTTTGGAGACAAAAATGCTACATATGCGGCGCATAATGCTCGGCATAGTCATGGTATATGCGGCGCATAGTCTATGGCATTTAGGGACATATGCGCCGCATAGTCTATGGCATTTTGGGACATATGCGCCGCATAGTCTATGGCATATGACATCCTGATACCTAATGCTATAGCATAGGCAGCGCATAGTCAAAAGTACACTTAGGACTGGGCGGCGCATAGTGTATAGCACACTAGATTCCGAGACCTTAGGCTATAGGATAGGTTGTGCATCGTTCGTGGCCTAGTTTTACCTAGGCCTAGCCTTCCTCGATGCCTAGTTTGGCATGAGCAATTCTCAATCCATAGCCTTATGCATCACTATTCCTAACTTACCAACTTTACCATACAATGCGTCCAAATCGTCAATTGAAATCAATCTCCTCGTTGAATACCTCTTGCACCTATTTTTTTTGCTTAAAACCAAATGAAAAAGATTAGTACGATGGGTTGCCTCCCACCAAGCGCCTTAGTTTTGGTCGTGGCACGACTCTTATTTTTGGATTTTCATTATCAAAAGCAAAACAAGTAAAAAAAAACGATAAAACGATAAAACGATGGGTTGCCTCCCATCTAGCGCCTTTTTTATTATCGTGGCTCGACATAGTTACCTCGAGTACTTAGACTTCGTCGAGATAAGTGATGGCCATAGAATTCATCGAGTCAAGAGGACCGATATAAGGCTTAACACGTTGGCCATTCACCTTGAAGACAACACCATTATTGTCTTCCAATTCGACTACTCCAGACGAGTAGACTTGGATAACTTTGTATGGACCAGACCACTTAGATTTTAACTTACCTGGGAAGAGCTTCAATCTGGAGTTGAAGAGAAGTACCATATCATCCTTTTAAAAGTTTTGACGAACAATCCGCTGATCATGATACTTTTTCATCCGCTCCTTGTATAGGTCTGATCTTTCATAAGCATGTAGATGGAATTCATCCATCTCGTTCAGTTGCTCCATCCTCAGCTTCATTGCATCATCCCAATTCAAATTCAATCGCTTCAGCGCCCACAATGCCTTGTGCTCGAGCTCAATGGGTAAGTGACAAGCCTTCCCATAAACTAGTTGATAAGGGGACATTCCAATTGGCATTTTGAATGCAGTCCTGTACGCCCATAGTGCATCGTCCAGCTTCCGAGACCAATCCTTCCTATTAGCATTCACCGTCTTTGCAAGGATTTGCTTGATCTCTCGATTGGAAACCTCTACCTGTCCGCTAGTTTGTGGGTGATAAGGCGTGGCTACCTTATGTTGCTTGACACCATATTTTGCCAACACGGACTTGAATAGCTTGTTGCAAAAGTGAGATCCTCCGCTTATGATAGTAAGTGGTACTCCAAAGCGAGAGAAGATATTCTTCTTCAAGAACGCTACAACACGCTTTCCCTCATTGTCGGCCAATGCTACAGCTTCAACCCATTTCGAGACATAATCCACAACAACTAAGATGTACTTCATTCCGAATGAATTTATGAATGGACCCATGAAATCAATACCCCATACGTCAAAGAGCTCTACTTCAAGGATTTTCGTCATGGGCATCTCATGGTGTTTTGAAATAGCACCTTGTCGCTGACATTGGTCGCATCTTCTAACAAAGTACTGAGCATCTCTAAATATCGAAGGCCAATAGTATCCGCTTTGCAATACCTTTCTTGTTGTCCGATTACCTGCGTGATGTCCCCCAACTTGGGAAGTGTGGCATGCTTCCAATATATTTGGCACCTCTTCATGGGATATACATCGTCGGATAACACCATCCGCGCATCGTCGAAACAAATATGGCTCATCCCAAAAGTAGTGTTGTACATCATGCATAAACTTCCTCTTTTGATGGTAAGATAAATTTGCAGGTATCATATTACTCACCACAAAGTTTGAAAAGTCGGCATACCATGGTAACTCTTCTATTATCGTGGCTAAGATCTCCTCATCAGGGAATGCATCATCAATCTCGATTTCAGGTTATGCCACATGCTCGTTCTCGAGTCTAGAGAGATGGTCGGCTACTTGGTTCTCGCAACCTCTTCTATCTTTAACTTTGAAATCAAACTCTTGCAGCAGTAATACCCATCGAATTAGTCTTGGTTTTGCATCCTTCTTTGTCATTAGATACCTAAGAGCTGCATGGTCTGTATGAACGATCACCTTAGTACCCAATAGGTAGGCACGAAACTTCTAAAACGCATACACAACCGCTAGGAGCTCTTGTTCAGTAACAGTGTAGTTCCTTTGGGCTTCATTTAGGACCTTACTCGTATAGTAGATAGGATGAAATAGCTTCTCCTTTCTCTGACCAAGTACAACACCAACGGCTACACCACTAGCATCACACATGACCTCGAACGGGAGAGACCAATCTGGTGCTACCATGATAGGGGCTTTGATGAGTTTTCCTTTGAGGCATTCGAATGCCTTCAAGCAATCGTCATTGAAGTCAAACTTTGCATCTTTCTCCAAGAGTTTCCATAATGGACTAGCAATTTTGGAGAAGTCTTTGATGAACCGACGATAGAAACCAGCATGGCCAAGAAAACTACGAACTCCCTTCACCGAAATTGGAGGCGGTAGCTTCTCAATAACCTCAATTTTTGCTCGGTCAACCTCTATTCCTCTTTCAGAGATCTTGTGCCCAAGAACGATTCCTTCTTTTACCATGAAGTGGCACTTCTCCCAATTCAGCACAAGGTTGAACTCTATACATCTTTGTAATGCCATGCTCAAGTTTGCCAGGCATGCTTCAAAAGACTCACCAACAACTGAAAAGTCATCCATAAATACCTCCAAAGTGTCTTCAACCATATCAGAGAAAATAGACATCATACAACGTTGAAAGGTGGCTGGTGCGTTACATAACCCGAATGGCATACGTTTGAAGGAAAACGTACCATATGGGCATGTAAACGTTGTCTTCTCTTGGTCTTCGGGTGCAATACAAATCTGATTATAGCCTGAATAACCATCCAAGAAGCAAAACCATCCTTTCCCCGCTAATCGATCTAGCATTTGGTCCATAAATGGCATTGGGAAGTGATCCTTGAGTGTCCAAGAATTCAGCTTGCGGTAGTCCATGCATACTCTCCATCTAGTGACGGGCCTGAGTGGAATAAGTTCATTCTTTGCATTTGCGACCACCGTCATACCTCCTTTCTTGGGAACACATTGTACAGGGCTTACCCATGTACTATCAGAAATAGGATACACAACTCCTGCGTCTAACCACTTGATGATCTCTTTCTTCACCACTTCTTGCATAGGTGGGTTTAGACGCCTTTGATGCTCAATGGTGGGTGTGCAATTTTCTTGAAGCTGAATTTTATGTGTACAAATCCCAGGTGGAATACCAATAATATCCGCAATGGTCCATCCAATAGCTCTAATATACTTGCGTAGAATAGCAATAAGAGCTGCAACTTGTCGCTCACCCAAATCGGCTGCCACAATGACTGGAAGAGTGTTTCCGCTTCCTAAGAATGCGTACTTTAAATGACTTGGCAACTCCTTCAATTCTAACGTGGGTGGCTCTTCAATAGATGGCTTAGCTGGTGGTGTAGGCCGATTCTTGAGATCAAGATCCAGCTTCTTGGGAGTATAGCGATATGTTCCTAATCCCGATAGAGCACAAATGGCTTCTTCAGAATTTTCAGCATCTTCACTCTCTCCATTCATGAGCACAACCTCCAAGGGATCATCAATAATTTGCTCTTCTTCAAGTAGTTCTTTCTCATCATCAAAGAAAACATCAGCCACAGAAAATACACTAAGATCTTTGGGTTGCTTCATTGTTTTGCAAACATCAAAACGAACCACTTCGTCATTTATTCGGAATGAAAGTTCATTAGCTCTCAAATCAATGAGCACACTTCCTGTAGCAAGGAAAGGGCGCCCCAAGATTATGGGAACCTCAGAATCTGCTTCACAATCCAAGATGACAAAGTCTGCTGGAAAGATAAATAAAGAAACTTTTACCAAGACATCGCATAGAATACCAACAGGTCGTTTTACCTACCTATCTGCCATGACGAGCCTCATATTGGTTGGAGTAGGATCTCCTAACCCCAACTTCTTGTAGATCGATAATGGCATCAAATTGATGCTGGCTCCTAAGTCACATAATGCTTTGGCAAAGTTCAAAGATCCGACGGTGCAAGGAATAGTGAAAGCTCCGGGGTCGACCTTCTTCTGAACTATCGATCGGGTAGCAATTGCACTACAATAATGCACATCGTCTTTCAGCTCATAACTTGCTGCCCTCTTCTTTGTCAAAAGATCCTTCATAAACTTCGCATACCCAGGCATTTGTTCAAGTGCCTCCACCAATGGAACATTAATGGTCAGCTGCTTTAACATAGTCATGAATTTGCTGAACTTAGTGTCATCCGCCACCTTCTTCAGTCTTTGGGGAAAAGGTGGTGGTGGGTATGGAAGTGTTCTCTCCACGGTTTTCTTCTCCTCTTGCTTCCGTTTTTCCATTTTTTCAGGCTGCACGTCACTGGGCGTGACGTCCTTGACGTCAGGACTGGTTGTTGCGGCATCTTCTCCTTTTGCGTTATCATCCATGTCCGCAACTTCGTCAACCACTTGCTTGCCTTTTGCTGAAGGTTCCAGCACCTTACCACTTCTGGTAGTGATAGCCATGCATGACCCATCATTCCTTGGGTTTTGCACAGTATCGCTAGGTAAAGTGCCAGCCTTTCTTTGATTGAGTGCTGCTGAAAGTTGGCTCAATTGCTGCTCTATTTGCTTGATTGAAGTGGAATGAGAATCAACTAGTTGTTTCATGGAGGACAAATCATTAATTACCTCAGTAACTCCCGCGCTCGTTGCTTCCACTCCTTTCAATAATTTAGCCATCATGTCTTCCATACTTCCAGAATTAGATGTGGTGGTATCACGTCTACTAGAGGGAACGTACAAACCACTCTTTTCATTGTTTTTCTTCCAACTACCTTGGTCTTTGCTTCCAGATTTATCATAATAGTTCCGACCTTGGTTTCCTTGGGTATTCCCACGGAAACCCCCCTGATTGTTCAAGTAGTTGGCCTCCTCTTCCGAATCAGATTCGTCTCTTCCTTTTAGCGCCACAGCTTTCACTTTTTTGGTCTTCCCTGATAATAAATGCTTTGTCAGAAGATCCACTTGCGTTTTCATGTGCGCTAAATCTTGATCACGTTCTTCTTGTCTTCTTCTTTGGTTTGCAGTCATGCCTATAGATAAAGTGGGGCTTGCTACCTCGGAATCCCTGGTATGCCAAGCTCTACTTTGTTTCGTCATGTGATCTAGCATATTGCTTGCTTGACCAAAGGTGAGGTCCATAAAAGATCCTCCAGCTGCGTTATCCACCACTGGCTTAGTTATTGAATTCAAGGCTCTATACAATATCTCCATGAGGTAAACATTAGTCATGTGATGGTTTGGGCATCTCGCTAGCTTTGTCTTGAACCTCTCCCATGTTTCATGAAGAGCTTCAGTGTGAAGCTGACGAAAGTTGCTGATTTCATCTCTTAATTGTGCCCTTTTGGAAGGCGGAAAGAATCTTTCTAGGAAAGCGTCTCTCAATTGCCTCCAATTTGTAATTGAATCAGGAGTCAGCCCATTCAACCATAGTGTTGCCTCCCCAGACAGAGACAATGGAAATAGACGTAATCGAATTGCATTCTGACCAACACCAGGATTGTCAAAAGACTTGCATGTAGAAATAAAGTTGATGAGATGCATATTCGGATCATCGCCTGCTAGTCCACCAAACAATCCCTTGAGTTGCAATAACTGAATCATGGTTCTTGTGATGTTGAACTTGGCTCCGGGCGCTAATGGTGGTGGAATTATAGCTCCAGTGGCTCCGGCACCATCAAGATCATCATCATCATCGTCGAAAGCTGGCTGCATAGGTTGGCGATCATGTCTATACCGAGCTTGTCGACCTCTTCTGTTGGCAGGTTTTGTGATTTCAGCATCATGCCTTGGGTTTAGTAATTCGTCATCACCTAAATCCTCATCGTCAGGATTTGTTGCTCGTGCAAGGTTATCAATGTTCTGCTGTTGAACCTGGGCTGCGGCAAGGGCAGCCAATCTTACTTGTTCCTGTTGAGCAGCCATCCTTGCGATTTCAGCTTGTGCTTCCATTCTACCAATGCGTTGTGGTTCAGGATTGATTGGTAATAACGGTTGACCAGAACTTCGAGTATGGGGCAGCACTAAAATAAAAACCTGCAGTAGACAAAAACAAAAACTAAACGTAAAAGTACGAGAATCTTTGACCAAAGGGTCTAGTAATTATCACGAACTAGATTGACACTTGTATTCCCCGGCAACGGCGCCAATTTTTGATAACGCTCAATCTACAGCTCTCGTAGGAGTGTAAAACGGTCGTTAGCAAATATAGAACCCAACAGGGTTGGGTGTCGATCCCACAGGGAATAGCTTGGCCAACAAGTAAGCAAAATTACTAAACTTTTGGTGCAAGTCTCGTAAAAAGGGGGATTGTAATGTGTCACCAAAACAATTAAATAAAAGCTGAAAATAGCAAAGTAAAAGAGAAATATTGTTACGTAAGTTGTAAAAAATGAGAATTGAGGCGTTGGGGTTATGTCCACCTTCTGAGGTATACGTCTCTATTGGCTATGAGTGTGTAGAATTCTGACATGCAACTGCTTATAGAGAATTGTATTCGATGGTAAATCCAGGCGTCTTTCGACCTATTCGAGGATTATTTCACTTTAACTCTTTCGAGCTTAAAGCGTGTCTAACGGTACGAATTCTCCAAGAGGTTAGTCCAGTTACGGCACTAGCTTTTTAGTAGGGAATTTTAGGGGGTGACCCTACTACCTTGACATTATCTCTTTTCCAGACAAATAACCTTTCTTTCGAACAAGTTAAATGTTATACTGGCGTATTCTTGCGTTTGCAACCACAAAGAATGTAGACTAAGATGAAGAGAATAATGATATAAGCAGTATACGTGTCGCGAACTCACAAAATCACAGCAATAGATAGTATCTCATACGGCTTCCATAACCCCAACAGAGAAGTTTAGTTACCCATGAATGCGAAGGAGATCACGATTGACATTGTTGTTATACCACAAGATTGAGTAATTTCGTGTATCTTAGGTGGTAGGCGTGAGGCGTGAATTCCTAGGCAAAGTAACGATTCTCTTGTTGTGGAATTTAAGAATAGAAGAGTAGAAGAAGAAAAATAGAATTAATGGAAAGATTAGAAGAGTTGTAGAGTAATAGAATTGAATTGTAAGATGATAGGTTCTAAAATCTCTAGCATGATAGGGTATTTATAATACCCATATCCTAATCCTACTAGATAAATAAAATATCTAACCAAATCCTACTAGGCTAATGTAATACTTAACCCAATTGTACTAGGTTAATGTAACATTATCATAATCCAAATAAACTAATGAAATACATAACCCAATTGTACTAGGTTAATGTATCATTGTCCAAATCCAACTAAGTTACTGCAGATCCCCAAAGTCTTCAGAAATGCTGTTTTAGCTCGGGACAGATTTTCCATGCAGCAGTTTTGGTCCTTAGGCGTGTAAACTCCCTTCCCTTCCTTCGTGAGCTTTCTTTTGCGTCAAGTAAGCCATAAAATGCTGGATTCTGCATCATTTATACCTGAAACTTTACTAATCATGTTCGTTAGCTCATTTATAGGAAAAAGGACTAAAAGTGCATGAAATATATACTTTGTTCTCAAAACTAGGCTAAAATATGGGCAAAATATATTGATATAGGCGTGTAAATTCGCCTATCATCAGGGTGGGCCCGGCATTCGGCGTGCTGTGGGCCAAAAATTGACCGGGGCGTGCTATGGATGTTGGGGATCATCCCAGTATGGTCCGTTTAATTTTTTGTGGCCATTCGGGATGACAAACGGGTGAAACAGAGTGAACGGAGCATTTTCAGGAGAAATCGGTATGCTATAGCCCACGATTTTGGGGACATGGCTCGGGGTACGGTCGTGTTGTCGGCCAAAAATCAATCGAGGCATGCCAGAGAGGTTTTGGATCATCGCATTGTGGTCCATTTAATTTTTTGTGGCCTTTTGGGTAGACAAACGGGAGAAACGGCGCGAACGATGTATTTTCGAGCCAAATCTGTGTGGTATAGCCCACAGTTTTGGGGGTGGGGCCGGGGTTCGGGCGTTCTGTAGGCTGAAAATGACCGAGGCATGCTAGGGAGGTTGGGGATCATCCCATTGTAGTCCGTTTAATTTTTCTTGGCTATTCGGGTGGACAAAGGGGCAAAACGATGCGTACAGGGCATTTTCTGGCTAAATCGGTGTGCTAAAGCCAACGGTTTTTGTGGTGGGCCCGAGGTCCGGGTGTGCTGTGGTCCGAAAACTGACCAGAGCTTGCCAGGGATGTTGGGGATTGTCCTAGAGTTATCCGTTTAATTTTTTGTGGCCTTTCGGGTGGACGAATGGAAGAAACGGCGCGAATAGGGCTTTTTCTAGTCATATCGGTGTGTTATAGCCCATGGTTTTAGGGATGGGCCTGGGGTTCGAGCGTGCTGTGGGCTAAAAGTCAACTGGGGCGTGCCAGGGAGGTTGGGAATCATCCCAGTGTGGTCCATTTAATTTTTCGTGGCCATTTGGGTTGACAAATGGGAAAAACGGCACGAACGGGGCATTTTTGGGCTAAATCGGTGTGCTATATCCCACAATTTTGGAGGTGGGCCTGGGTCCGAGTGTGCTGTAGGCTAAAAATTAACCGGGGCATGCCAAGGAGGTTGGGGATAGTCCTAGTATCATTCGTTTAATTTTTTGTGGCAATTTGGGAGGACAAATGGGCGAAACAGCGCGAATGAGTCATTTTAGTGACAAATCGGTGTGCTATATCCCACGATTTTGGGGGTGGGCTCGGTGTACGGGTATTTTGTGGGTCGAAAATAGATCAGGCATGCCAGGGAGGTTGGGAATCATCTTAATGTGGTCCGTTTATTATTTAGTGGGCATTCGGGTGGACAAACAGGCGAAACGGCATGAACGAGGTATTTTTTAGCCAAATCTATGTGCAATAGCCAACGGTATTGGGGGTGAGCCCGGGGTTCGGGTATGCTATTGGCCAAAAATCGATCGGAGCGTGCTAGGGAGGTAAGGGATCATCTTAGTATGGTCTGTTTATTTTTTTGTGGCCATTCGATTTGACAAATGGACAAAACAGCGTGATTGGGGCATTTTCAGGCAAATCGGTGTGTTATAGCTCACGGTTTTGGGGGTGAGCCCGGGGTTCGGGCGTACTGTGTGCCAAAAATTAATCGGGGTGTTCCAGGGAGGTTGAGGATCATCCCTGTATGGTCTATTTAATTTTTCGTGGCCATTTGGGTGGACAAACGGGCTAAATAGTGCGAACAGGGTATTTTCTGGCCAAATCGATGTGCTATAGCCCACGATTTTGGGGGTGGGATCGAAGTCCGGTGTTGTGGTACGAAAATCGACTGGGGCATGCCAGGGAAGTTAGGGATCATCCCAGTGTGGTCCGTTTAATTTTTTGTGGCCATTTGTGTGGACAAACGGGTGAAACGGCGTGAACGGGGCATTTTCGGGACAAATTGGTGTCCTATAGCTAATGGATTCGGGGGTGGGACTAGGGTCCGAGTATGCTGTAGGCCAAAAATTGATCGGGTTATTCCAGGGAGGTTGGGATCACCCCAGAGTGGTCCGTTTAATTTTTAGTGGCCATTTGGGTGGACAAATGGGCAAAACGGCATGAACGGGGTATTTTTGGGCCAAATCGGTGTGCTATAGCCCACGATTTTGGTGGTGGGGTTTAGGTCCGGGCGTGATGTGGGCCGAAAATCGATCGGGGCATGCTAGCGAGGTTGGGGATCATCCCAACATGGTCCGTTCAATTTTTCGTGGCCATTTGGGTGGACAAATGGGCAAAACAACACGAACGGGAATTTTCGTGCCAAATCGGTGTGCTATATCCCATGATTTTGGGGGTGGGCCTGGGGTTCGGGTGTGCTATGAGATAAAAATTGACTGGGGCATCCCAGGGAGGTTGGGATCGTCCTATTATTGTCCGTTTAATTTTTCTTGGCCATTTGGGAGGAAAAACGGGCGAAACAGCACGAACGAGACATTTTTAGGATAAATCGGTGTGCTATAGCCCACAGTTTTAGGGGTGGGCCTGGTGTCCAGGCGTTCTGTGGGTCAAAAATCATCTGGGCATGCCAGGGAGGTTGGTGATCATCCCAATATGGTCCATTTAATATTTAGTGGCCATTCGGCTGGAAAAACGGGAGAAACGGCGCAAAGGGGGTATTTTCGGTCCAAATTGGTGTGCAATAGCCAACGGTATTGGGGGTGGGCCTTGGGTTTGGCGTGTTGTGGGCCAAAAATTGACCAGGGTCAGCCAAGGAGGTTGGGGATCATCCAGTATGGTCCGTTTAATTTTTTGTGGCCATTTGGGATGACAAACGGGTGAAACAGTGTGAACGGGGCATTTTCGGGAGAAATCGGTGTGCTATAGCCCACGATTTTAGGTCCAGGGCTTGGGGTCTGGTCATGTTGTGGGCTGAAAATCAACCGGGGTATGCCAGGGAGGTTTTGGATCATTCCAGTGTGGTCCATTTAATTTTTTGTGGCCATTTGGGTGGACAAACGGGAGAAACGGCGCAAATGGCGTATTTTTGGGCCAAATCTGTGTGCTATAGACCGTGGTTTTGGGGGTGGGGTCGGGGTTCGGGCGTTCTGTGGGCTGAAAATGACCGAGGCATGCTAGGGAGGTTGGGGATCATCCCATTATGGTTTGTTTAATTTTTCATGGCCATTCAGGTGGACAAAGGGGAGAAACGATGCGTACGGGGCATTTTCAGGCTAAATCGATGTGCTAAAGCCAACGGTTTTGGTGGTGGGCCCGGGGTCCGGGTGTTCTGTGGGCTGAAAACAGACCAGGGCATGCTAGAGATATTGTGGATCGTCCCAGAGTAGTTCGTTTAATTTTTTGTGGCCTTTCGGGTGGACAAATGGGTGAAACGGCGCGAACAGGGCATTTTCTAGCCATATCGGTGTGCTATAGCCCACGGTTTTGGGGATGGGCCCGGGGTTCGAGCATGCTGTGGAATAAAAAATAGCTGGGGCATACCAGGAAGGTTTGGAATTATCCTAGTGTGGTCTATTTAATATTTTGTGGCCATTTGGGTGGATAAACGGGCGAAACGGCCCGAACGGGGCATTTTCGGGCTAAATCGGTGTGCTATATCCCACGATTTCAGGGATGGGCCTGGGTTCCGGGCGTGATGTAGGCTGAAAATTAACTGAGGCATGCCAGGGAGATTGGGGATTGTCCTAGTATCATCCGTTTAATTTTTTATGGCTATTTGGGAGGACAAACGGGCGAAACAGCACGAACGAAGCATTTTAGGGACAAATCGGTGTGCTATATCCCACAGTTTTAGGGGTGGGCCCGGTGTATGGGTATTTTGTTGGTCAAAAACCGATCAGGCATGCCAGGGAGATTGGGGATCATCCCAATGTGGTCCGTTTATTATTTAGTGGCCATTTGGGTGGACAAACAGGCGAAACGACGCGAACGGGGCATTTTTGGGCCAAATCGATATGCAATAGCCAACGGTATCGGGGGTGAGCCCAGGGTTCAGATATTTTGTTGGCCAAAAATTGATCGGAGTATGCCAGGGAGGTTGGGGATCATACCAGTGTGGTCCGTTTAATTTTTTGTGGCCATTCGGGTTGACAAACGGCCGAAACAGCATGATCGGGGCATTTTTGGACCAAATTGGTGTGCTATAGCCCACGTATTTGGGGGTGGGCCTGGGGTCCGGTCGTGCTGTGGGCCAAAAATCGACTAGGGCGTGCTAGGGAGGTTGGGGATCATCCCAGTGTGGTCCGTTTAATTTTTAGTGGATATTTGGGTGGATAAACGGGCAAAATAGGGCATTTTAGGCCAAATCTGTGTGCTATTGCCCACGGTCTCGGGGGTGGTCCTCGGGTTCAAGCGTGCTGTGGGCTGAAAATTGACTGAGGCATGTCAGAAAGGTTTTTGATCATCCCAGTGTGGTCCGTTTAATTTTTTGTGGACATTTGGGCGGACAAATGGGCAAAACAGCACGAACGACGTATTTTTGGGCCAAATCGGTGTGCTATAGCCCACAATTTTAGGGGTGGGGCCGGGATTCGAGCGTGTTTTTTGCCAAAAATTGACCGAGGCGTGCCAGGGAGGTTGGGGATTATCCAAGTATGACTCATTTAATTTTTGTGGCCATTCGGGTGGAAAAACGGGCAAAACAATTCAAACGGAGAATTTTAGGCTAAATCAGTGTGCTATAGCCCACGATTTTGTCGGTGGGCCCGAGGTTCGAAAGTGTTGCGGGCCAAAAATTGACCAGGAAGCGCCAGGAATGTTGGAGATCATCCCAGTGTAGTCCGTTTAATTTTTCGTGGACATTTGGGTGTACAAACGGGAGAAACAACGCGAACGACGTATTTTCGGGCCAAATTGGTGTGCTATAGCCCACGGTTTCGGGGGTGGGCCAAGGGATCCCCCGTGCTGTGGGCCAAAAATTGACTGAGGCATGCCAGGGAGATTGAGGATCATCCCAGTATGGTCCATTTAATTTTTATGGCCATTTGGGTTGTCAAATGGGTGAAACAGCGCGAATGGGGAATTTTCAAGCCAAATTAGTGTACTATAGCCCACAGCATTGGGGGTGGGCCCGGGGTTCGGGTGTGTTGTGGGCCAAAAAATGACTGGGGCATGCCAGAGAGGATGGGGATCATACCAGTATAGTCTGTTTAATTTTTAATGGCCATTTGGGTGGACAAACGGTGTAAACGAGGCATTTTTGGGCCAAATCGATGTGCAATAGCCCACAATTTTGAGAGTGGATCCGGAGTCAGGGCGTGCTGTGGGCCAAAAATTGACCGGAGCATGCCAGGGAGGTTGGGGATCATCCCAGTATGGTTCATTTAATTTTTCGTGGACATTTGAGTAGAAAAACGGGCGAAACGACGTGAACGGGGCATTTTTATGCCAAATTGGTGTGCTATTGCCCACGGTTTTGGGGGTGGTCCCGAGGTTCGAGCGTGCTGTGGGAAAAAAATTGATTGGGTCATGCCAGGGAGGTTGGGGATCATCCCAGTGTGGTCCGTTGAATTTTTCATGGCCATTTGGGTGGACAAACGGGCAAAACGACGCTAACGTGTCATTTTCGAGCAAAATCGGTGTGCAATAGCCCACGATTTCGGGAGTTGGCCCAGAGTCTAGGTGTGCTGTGGGCTGAAAGTCGAGCTTGGCACACTAGGGATTCTGTGGTGGCTAGCCCTACGATTGCTGGTGGTATTACTGCAGAACAACATAGAAAAGATGAGGAGCGAGATCAGGATATGACCCACTTGAAGACGCAGATGGACTTGCTGGCTAAGCACCTGCTATCCGGCAAGACTGAAATGATTAAGGCTATGGATGCTCAAGGTATCGTATCTGCAGGTGCTAATGCTGAGGCCAACTATGTGAGTAATCAGGAGGTTTTCGAGGCAATAGCCAAGGGAACCAAGGTCGGACTTTCTATGACAAGCCTGATTATAAAGATAGAGATCAGAGACATTGGAGAAACAATAATGATAGGAGTGGTTTGTATGTTCCTCCTGGAAGTCGGAATGCTGCATCTACTAGTTCTGGCAAGATGTCCATGGAGGACCTGATGGAAAAGCTGTTGAAAGGAGTTGAATCTACTAACTCGGGGGTAACTACTATGAAAAGTGAGTTTTCTACCCTCAGTAAGTTAGTTAGCTCACACTCTGCTTCTATTAAGCAGTTGGAGCAACAGATGAGCCAACTTTTGTCTACTCTGAACCAGAGAAAATAGGGCACTTTACCTAGTAATACGGTTCAAAACCCGTGGACTAATGGCTCTTGTTTGGCGATTACCACTCCGAGTGGTAAGATGTTATTTGGCCCTTCTATGGGCAAAGCCGTGGAGAAGGAGGTAAGTATTGATGAATCAGAAGGAAGAAATCTAGTGGAGTCTGAGAAGGTGGATGTCTTTGTTGACATGTCAGAGAAAGAAGATGATAAGAAAGAGGAAGTGGTATGGAAACAAATGCCAAGACCACCACCTCCATTTCCGTAGAGGTTGAAGAAGAAAGAAGATAATGAAAAATTTAGCAAGTTCATGGCAGTAATAAAACAACTGACAGTGACGGTGCCATTGATGGAGGCACTTGAGCAAATGCCGAGCTATGCTAAATTTATGAAGGATCTGCTAATGAAGAAGAAGAAAGTAAGTTGTGAGACGGTGGGCAATCTCCACCATTGTAGTGTTGTTTCGTCATAGTCCTTAGTACAGAAAAAGCCTGATCCTGGTGCTTTCACTATTTCGTGCACAGTAGGACCCGTGAAATTTGAGAAAGGTTTATGTGACCTTGGCGCAAGTATTAATTTGATGCCGCTGTCCGTCTATAAGAGGCTTGATGTAGGGGCACCTACTCCTACAAACATGCGACTCGTGATGGTAGATAGGTCAATCAAAAGACTTGTGGGTATTCTACATGACGTGCTGGTGAAAGTGGCCGACTTCATTCTCCCTGCGGATTTTGTGGTTCTAGACTGTGATGTTGATTTTGGGGTGCCTATTATTCTGGGAAGACCATTATTGGCCACAGGGATAGTGCTAGTTGATTTGGATCTCAAGTTTCGAGTTGGAAAAAATGAAGCAAAGTTTAAAATGCGCTCATCCAAAGTGAATCAAGAAGAGATGAGTGTATTCACAGTCATGGATGTATTCTATGTGGATGACAAAAGGTATCGGTATGATGTCTTGGCAAAGTCTGAGTAGCCAAGATAACTGAGTCGTGCCGCGACATTAAATCAGGCGCTAGTGGGAGGCAACCCAAAATTTTATTTTTATTTATTTTTAGGTTAGTTTTTATTCTTATAGTTAGGTTTTTAATACCTGGAAGGTGAAATCAAGATTATCTGCTAAAAAGGACCCTGACGATCTTTATGGTAAGACGTCACACATGTGACGGCTTACCAGAAAATGATGTCAGAGAGGTCTAGTATGAAGAAGCGTCTGCCTAACCCTGACGATATTGCCTCACGAGTTACCACAACTCTTATGACATTTTTCTATGTCGTCAGGTATTATGGGCCCAGATGTTAAGTTGGATCTGACCCGGCCCAGGCTTAAACTCTTCACCTTCCCGGTAGTTTATTTGGTTTCCATGTTTAGTTATTTCCTTCCTTAGCTAGAATACATAATATCTCCCTTTCTTCTCCAACTTGATCACAACTAAGCAAGAAAATCTTTCCCTTGAGAGATTGGATTGAAAGCAAAGTGACCAACTTTCTTCTCTCATCCATATTCTCTCACCTTAAGCTCACACTTCATAAGAACTAAGATCCATTGTTAAGGAAGTGTGCAAGTCGACAATCAGGTATGCTCGATGCTTAAAAATCTTCTTTCTTTTGGGTATGTATAACATGAGAAGTTCAACCTTGGTTCAAAGAAGCTTAAGCGGATTAAAGAACTACAAGCTACTTTGAATCTAAAGTTTCGCTGGGTTCTAACTGAAGAAGATCTAAAAAGCAGCTCAAGAACTCAACTTAAGTTAAAATCAAGTCAAAATTGAAGTCTAAAATCAATGAAAAAGAGAGTTGAAGGATTGTGTTCTGAGCTGACGACATTTATGGTAGGACGTCACATCTGTGATGGCTTACCACAAATGTCATCATAAGTTAAAGGAATAAAAAAGATGAGGTTCTGTTAAGGTCTGACGACATATCTGATACGTCATCATAGGTGTGACGTCTTACCAGACAATGTCGTCAAAAGTTGAGAAATTTTAGTAGTCACTGCTTGAGGCTGACGACGTCTATGGTAAGCCTTTAGAAATACGAAGACTTACCAGAGATGTCGTCAAGACTCTGAACTGAAACTGAATTGAACCCTTTTCAGGGATTCTAAGCAACCACTGATGCATCTTGTTTATTTATATGATTTAGAACACTAAAAATTAACTCTAACTTGCTGCAGGAATAAAAATGACACCCAAGAGAAAGAGTCCTAACACTCCAAAAAAAGTGGCGAAGCCAAAAGTGGTTCGGAAGCTTATTAATGAGGACTCCGACTATGAAGATAAAGAACCACTTCTTAGATGGAGGAGAAGAAAACCAAGACCAAAGGCATCTCCTCCACCTAAGCCCATTCAGGTGGAGGATAGTGATGATACTGAAACTACTACCCCACCTGAGAGTGAGTCCTCTGAGCAAGAAGGTTCCAAGAAAACCGAGTTCGAACAACCTGAGTCTGAGAAGGCTGAATCTGAAACAGGGGTCTGAGGAGACAGAATCGGGACCACCATTCTCAAAAAAGCAAAGTGATGATGATTCTCCAATTCAGAGAGCTGTAGTGAGATGCAAAAACCTGGAGGTTAAAGATAATGTCAGATGGCTCATTCCGGGAGCTGAGAGGGTATATCTTGATGGTCTACGTAGAACTCAGCGGCAACATATTTGGATGCCAATCTTTGAAGAAAAATAAATCATTACCAAAGGTTTGATCAACTACCTGGAGGTGATGAAAAAGTTCCAAGATTATGGCCTAGAGTGGACTACCAGAACAGGAGACTTCTACAGTCCAGCAGTAGTATGGGAGTTTTATGCAAACTACCAAGCAGAACTAGAAAATAGATGCAAGGAAGGTGAGAGAATATTAAACATACCATTACTGGAGAAAATTGCAGTGAGGGGAGTGATGGTGAGTATCTCGAACACAACAATCAACCGGTTTCTTCATGGGACGAACTTTAATATTCAGGATACTTTACCCATATTCTATGCCCGTTTGAAAGATAAGGCGAATCAGCGCAGATGGTTGGCTACTCACATAGCGGAGGAAGAGCCTATTTGGTTGACCAACCCCAATAAAAGGATCTACAAAGCTTCTCTAACATCTGAGGCAAAGTTCTGGTGGGGCATAGTGCGCACGCACTTGATCCCTATAGAAAATGATAATTTACTGGGAGATGACAGGGCCATACTAGTTGCTAGTCTAGTGACTGGGATGTCCTTGGATTTTGGTGAAATTATTGCTGAAGAGATAAAGATTCGGGTGTCTAGGCCTGACACTGCATATCCATTCCCGTGTCTGATCACTAAGCTATGTGGAGCAACAAATGTGCCCGAGATCGCAGGTGTGGATGAGGATATCGCTGCTAGAAAGACTCACAACCCGATCAGAAGTGAGGAAAATCTACCTGCATTGAGGCTTGAAAGGGGAGCAGAGGTAGCAGTTGAGCCTCCTATTCCAGATTCTAGTTCAGTGCCTACTGTGGAGGCACAAGATCCTGAGGCAGCAGCAGTACCACCTCCACCTTCAGCATAGACAGGTTCAGTGCCTACAACTGAGTCAGCTCCATCAGCTTCTGTAGCACCAACAGGACTTGCTTTTAACTTGCCAAACTTTAGAAAAATCGCTAGACAAACTCAATGGTGCGAGGCTCAGCTGAAACAGTTTTCCAAGCAGTTTGCAATTGCAATAGATAAGGGAATCAGGGCTGCACTTAAGCCTTATGAGTCCTTACCTGCTAGGTTTTCTGACTTGGAGAATTGATTTAATGTGCAAGAAAGAGAAATGTCGAGTACAGAGCTTAAATAGTTCATATCTGAGTTTAAGCAGATGAAGATGGATTTTGGAGTGATTAGACCGCTCCAGTGCATTATAGTAACAAAAAATATGGCTGAGGAGCCCGAAGGTGAATTAGAGTTTCTTGATCTTACTGAGGAGCCTGTGCAGAAGAAGAAAAACAAAGAAAAGAAAGATGAAAAGAGAAAAGGAAAGAGAAACAGACAAGGAGTGATGAAAATGAGGGCAAAGCCGAGAAAAAAGCAAAGAAGAAAAAGAAGGCTCAGAAAATAGGAGCAGAAGAGACGACGCAAGCAAGTGATAAGGTAGTATCCACTGATAAAGTGAACCTGAAATGGGCAATCCAAGCGTCCCTAGAGGACCATTTGAGAAGGGAGAAGGCACTTTGAGCTAGAGCCGTAGGAGCCTCATCCAGTGCACCTCCTTCAGATGCAATGGTAGATGAGCCAGCGCAGTAGCAGGCTCTAGATATAAGTGTCCTGACTGGAGATACTGATGTGGGGGTAAAACCCCATGATCCTCGTACTTGATCTCTACCAGGTACGCCCTAAACCCTTAGTTTCATTTTGTTTTGATTTTAAGTTGAGGGAGTAGGGTAGCATGTTGTTGTAGCATATTCTACAAATAACTAGGAGTAGTGCAAGTTCTGTAGGTAAACTAATTTTTTTTTGATTTTGAACATCTCTCCGAAGGTTTGTTTTGCATGACTGTGTGAATTGCCTCAAATTGTGACTATTGAGCATTTGGTTAGGCATTAGTTTTATGCTTAACAATCACAGCTGAATAACTGCATGAACCAGATAAGTAGTAGTTAGTGAAATGCTTGTGTGCCAAGTGTGTGTGAGAACTTACTGTGTTCCCTGTGGTATTGCTGAATCTAGAACTTGCCAAGTTTGTTTTGCCTTGGTTGAGAGATAGGGGTTAGGAAAGGATCATAGGCCATTTTTGAATTCAAGTCACTTTTAGCCTAAATGACCTTCCCTATAATGCATTATATCCCTTGATCCCCGTTTGAGCCTAAATTGACCAGTTTCTTTTTATGAAACCCATCACCTTCCCTTTTTAAATCATAATGAACCTGTTTTGGCCCTGGTCCTCCTTGGACACTGTGCACCTCAACGTAGGCAAACAGCCTAAGTTGAGGGTGTATATCATAAGGGTGCGTGATATAAGTTGGGTATGAAGAAGGGTAGAATAGAAGAGAAAGAATAAAAAAAAAGAATAAAAGGCTGGGTGTTGGTGAAAAAGAGCAAGTAAAGAAAATCTGTTGGAATAAAAAGAAGTGCATCCATCCTGAAAATGTGATCAAGAAAATAAAAATAGAGAAAAAGAGGTTAATAAGTGCACCCCACAAGATAAGGTAGTGCCAAGGATTTTAGTTACTCTAAATGCCGTTTAATACCATACCAACCCCTAGCCTACGATACAAGCCTGAGAAAGTCCTATAGTGATCCTAGCGTACCTGTCTAGACACTTCGGTAATGACAATAAGGGCAAGCATATGGTATTTGGCATACACTGGTTGAACTTCATTCTGAGTGTGAGAGTCTTCGTGATTATCCCCATGATTATACCTTGATTGCTGATAATGAGAGAAAAGGGGAATTTCTTTGTTGTGCGGGCACACTAGTATCTTGCTAAGTTACTTGCTTGTTTGGGTAGTGTACATTACATGCATGATTGTTGTCACTTAGAAATGCCATGGGTAGAAGCCTTTGTGTTACATTGTTGCTTTTCAATAAATTGCACAGTAGTTTGAGTTGGTTGACCTTGGAAGTGGTAAACTGAGTTTTGAGCTAAGAATTGGTTGTTGACTGCTGAATGTTCGTTGTATTCTCTTAGTTGTGTTTTGGTTGCTTGAGGACAAGCAATTGTTTTAAGTTGAGGGTGTTGATGTGTGAGCAGATGCTAACATATTTGAGGCTTTTAACTCTAAATAATTGCGAAGTCTTAAGAAACTTTTGGTTGTTTTTGATCGTTTTCTTGTGATATTGCAGTTGTAGCAAGGATGGGAGGAAAACATAGGAAAGATGAACAAAATAAGTAAAATCTGGTACAAGTGAGTTGATATGAGTCTGAAAGCATTTCTTGCAAGCCGTCAGAGATGTGGTAAGCTACCAGAAAAAGGCGTCAGGAAGAACAGTGGACAAGAGTTGTTGGATGAGAGTGACGACATTCTCAATATGTCGTCACAAGTGTGGTAAGCCATCAGAATATGCCGTCAGAGGGGGGCAGAACATGGTGAAATAAGCTGAAGGTCTGACGATATTTGCTACACATCGTCACAAGTATGGTAAGCCATCATAGGACATCGTCAGAGTGAGGCAGAATAGGTCAAGATGGCATGACTTTGACGACATATCTGAGACGCCGTCAGAAGCCTGACGACCAACACCCATATGGCGTCACCTAAATCCGAGCCCAGCTGTGATTTTGTTATTTTATTTCCTTAATTAGGTTTTAGTATAAATATTAGTTTTTAGGGTTTTTAATGGGGGAAGTTTTCATTATTCAGAACAAGAATTTTGGAGGGAGAAACACGTACATTGTTCTCTTTTGCCAATTATTTTTAGTTTCTTTCTTATCAACTATTCTTGGGTTTCTAACTTGGGATTTAATTGAAGAAATTATTTGTTGTTTTCCATCTATACGTAAGTTTATCATTATCATTATGAATTAAACTTGTGATTTCCTTCATCAAATCATGAGCGGCTAATTTCATTAGCCGGGGTTATGGGATCCAAGGATTAGGGTTTGATATGATGCTAGGTGTTTAGCGGATTTAAAGAGTAGTAGAACATCTTGAAATTTTGTGGTTTTAACTGAAATCTAGTGGTTCCAAACATTAGATTATGCCTTAGGTTTTATTTGCTTCTAACAGAGAAACAGACTAGAGGACGGGAATTATCAACAGGGACTCGGAAGCTACCAACCTTCTGTTTAATGATTAATGCCGTAACTGGATTAATCTACCTGAGATAACATCCGATTGGATATAGATAAATTATCTAAGTTCGAGAGAATTAAATAATAAATGTGTATGGTGAGGTCGAGAGATAATTCAGATAGTATCACAGTCAGGGATATTCTGTTGTTTTACTCATTCCGAGGATCTCTAGCATTACCTGGTATCTGTCAATACCCGAAACCTTTGGTGATCATAACCCTAGTTTCCCATTTATATTGATAACAACTCTAAAAATTCAGAAAGTGAAGATTGATACATTGTGAACTCTAAACCCCCAACTTTCGGAAATGATAAACTACCAGTAAAGAAACAAATTGACATTCACACCCTACTCCCTGTGGGATTCGACCCCAACCTAGTTGGGTTTTATATTGACAACGATCGCTTACACCCATTCAAGAGTGTAATTTGAGCGTTATTAGTATTGCAGGCCGAAAATCGATCGGGGCATGCCAGGGAGGTTGGGGATCATCTCAGGGTGGTCCATTTAATTTTTCGTGGATATTTGGGTGAACAAACGGGGAAAACGGCACGAACGGGGCATTTTCGGTCCAAATCGGTGTGCTATAGCCCACAATTTCGGTGGTGGGACCGGGGTTCGGGCATGCTGTGGAGCAAAAATCAACATTGGTGTGCCAGGGAGGTTGGGGATCATCCCAGTGTAGTTCGTTTAATTTTTCGTGGCCATTTAGGTGGACAAACAGGTGAAACGACGCGAATGGGGCATTTTCGGGCCAAATCAGTGTGCTATAGCCCACAGTTTTGGGGGTGGGCTCGGGGTTCAGGTGTATTGTAGATCGAAAATTGACCGGGGCATGCCAGGGAGGTTGGGGATTATCTCAGTGTGGTCTGTTTAATTTTTTGTGGCTATTTGGGTGGACAAACGGGCAAAACGGTGAGAACGAGGCATTTTTGGGCCAAATTGGTATGCTATAGCCCATAGTTTCGGTGGAGGGCCCGGGATCCGGGCGTGCTGTGGACCAAAAATCAATCGGGGCATGCCAGGGAGGTTGGAGATTGTCCTAGTACGGTCCAAATTATTTTTTGTGGCCATTTGGGTGGACAAACGGGAGAAATGGCACAAACAGGGCATTTTTGGGCCAAATCGGTGTGCTATATAGCCTACGGTTTCAGGGGTGGGCCTGGGGTACGGGTGTGATGTGGACCAAAAATCAACCGGGGCGTGCCAGGGATGTAGTTGATCATCTCCGTGTGGTTCGTTAAATTTTTCGTGGACATTTGGGTGGACAAACAGGCGAAACGGCGCGAACGGGGCATTTTTGGGATAAATCAGCGTGCTATAACCCACGGTTTCGGGGAAGGGCCTGGGGTCCGGGCGTGCTGTGGGCAAAAAATCGAACGGGGTATGCCAGGGAGGTTGGGGATCATCCCAGTATGGTCCGTTTAATTTCTTGTGATCATTTGGGTGGACAAACGAGCGTAACGATCCAAACGGGGTATTTTTGGGCTTAATCGGTGTCCTATAACTCACGGAGTATTTTCGGGCAGTGGGCCTGGGGTCAGGGCGTGCTGTGGGCTAAAAATCGATCGGGGCGTTCCAGGGATGTTGGGGATAATCCCAGTGTTTTCCGTTTAATTTTTCGTGGGCATTCGGGTGGACAAACTAGTGAAACAGCGCGAACGAGATATTTTTGGGCCAAATCGGTGTGCTATATATAGCTAACGATTTTAGGAGTGAGCCCGGGGTCTAGGCGTGCTGTGGGCCAAAAATCAATCAGGGCGTGCCAGGGAGGTTGTGGATTATCTCAGTGTGGTCCGTTTAATTTTTTGTGGCCATTCGGGTGGACAAACGGGGCACAACGGCACAAATGGGGTATTTCAGGAAAAATCAGTGTGCTATAGCGCACGGTTTTAGGGGTGGGCCCGAGGTCTGGGTGTGCTGTGCGCCAAAAATTGATCGGGGCATGCCAGGGAGGTTGGGGATCGTCCCAGTATAGTCCGTTTAATTTTTTGTGGCCATTTGGGTGGACAAACGGGTAAAACGGCATGAACGGGATATTTTCGAGCTAAATTTGTGTGCTATAGCCATGGTTTTGAGGGTAGGCCTGGGGTCCATGCATGCTGTGGGCTGAAAATTGATCGGGGCATGCCAGAGAGGTTGGGGATCATCCCAGTGTGGTCTGTTTAATTTTTCGTGGCCATTTGGGTGGAAAAATATGCGAAACGGCGTTAATGGGCCATTTTCGGGATAAATCAATGACCTATAGCCCACGGTTTTAGGGGTGGGTCTGGGGTATGGATGTGCGGTGGGCGAAAAATTAACCGAGGCATACCAAGGAGGTTGGGGATCATCTCAGTATGGTCCATTTAATTTTTTGTGCCCATTTGGGTGGACAAACTGGTGAAACAACGCAACGGGATATTTTCGAGATAAATCAGTGTGCTATAGCCCACGGTTTCGGGGGTGGGCTCGGGGTCCGAGCGTGTTGTGTACCAAAAATCAACTGAGGCATGCCAGGGAGTCGGGGATCGTCCCAGTATGGCCCGTTTAATTTTTCATGGCTATTCAGGTGAACAAACGGGCGCTACAGTGCAAACAGGGCATTTTCGGGCTAAATTGGTGTCCTATAGCCCATGGTTTTGGGGGTGGACCGGGGGTCCGGGAGTGCTGTAGGCCAAAATCGACTGGGGTATGCCAGAGAGGTTGGGGATCGTCTAAGTGTGGTGCGTTTAATTTTTTGTGGCCATTTGGGTAGACAAACGGGCGAAACAGAGCGAACGGGGTATTTTCGAGCCAAATCAGTGTGCTATAGCCCTTGGTTTTGGGGCTGGGCCCGGGGTCCGGGCATTCTGTGGGACAAAAATTGACCGGGTCATGCCAGGGAGGTAGGGGATCATCCAGTGTGGTCTGTTTAATTTTTCGTAGCTATTTCGGTGGACAAACGGGAGAAACAGTGCAAATGGGGCATTTTTGGGCCAAATCTGTGTGCTATATAGCCCACAGTTTAGGGGATGGGCCCCAGGTCCGGGTGTGCTATGGGCCAAAAATTGACAAGAGAGTGCCAGGGAGATTGGGGATAATCCTAGCGTGGTCCGTTTAATTTTTTGTAGCCATTTGGGTGGAGAAACAGGCGAAACGGCGCGAACAAGACATTTTTGGGCTAAATCAGTGTGCTATGGCCCACGGTTTTGGGGGTGGGCCCGGGGTCCGGTCCTACTGTGCGTCAAAAATTGACCGGAGCATGCCAGGGAGGTTGGGGATCATCCCAGTGTATTCCGTTTAATTTTTCGTAGCCATTTGGGTGGACAAACGGGCGAAACAACGCGAACGGGGCATTTTCAGGCCAAATTGGTATGCTATAGCCCACAGTTTTAGGGGTAGGCCCGGAGTCCGGGTATTTTGTGAGCTAAAAATCGACCTGGGCATGCCGGGGAGGTTGGGGATCATCCCAGTGTGGTCCGTTTAATTTTTTGTGGCCATTTGGATCTACAAACGGGCGAAACAGTGCGAATGAGGCATTTTTGGGCCAAATTGGTGTGCTATAGCCCATGGTTTTGGGGGTGGGCCTAGGATCGGGGCCTGCTGTGGGCCAAAAATCAACCGAGGCATGCCAGGGAGGTTGGGGATCATCTCAGTGTGGTCCGTTGAAGTTTTTGTGGCCATTTGGGTGGACAAATGAGAGAAACAGCGCGAACAGGGCATTTTTAAGCCAAATCGGTGTGCTATAGCGCACGGTTTCGGGGGTGGGCCCGGGGTCCCAGCGTGCTGTGGGACAAAAATCAATCGAGCGTGCCTGGGAGGTTGGGGATCATCCCAGTGTGGTCCGTTTAATTTTTCGTGGCCATTTGGGTGGACAAACTGGCAAAACAGCGCGAACAAGGCAATTAGTGTGCTATAGCCCACGGTTTTGGGGGTGGGCTTGGGGTTCGAGCGTGCTGTGGGCCAAAAATCGACTGGGTCATGCCAGCGAGGTTGGGGAACAACCAAGTATGGTCCGTTTAATTTTTTGTGGCCATTTGGGTGGACAAACGAGCAAAATGGTACGAACGGGGAATTTTTGGGATAAATCGGTGTACAATAGCCCACGGTTTCGAGAGTGGCCCTGGAGTCCTGGTGTGTTATGGGACGAAAATCGATTGGGGTATGCCAGGAAGGTTGGGGATCATCTCAGTGTGGGTTGTTTAATTTTTCGTGGCCATTTGAGTGGAAAAACTGGCAAAGCGGCGCGAACAAGGCATTTTTGGGCCAAATTGGTGTGCTGTAGCCCACGGTTTAGAGGGTGGTCCGGGGGCCCAAGCGTGTTGTGGGTCGAAAATTGACCTGGGTATGTTAGGAGGTTAGGGATCGTCCTAATGTGGTTCGTTTAATTTTTTGTGGCCATTTGGGTGGACAAACGAGCGGGGTATTTTCGGGAAAAATCGATGTGCTATAGCCCACGGTTCTGGTGGGCCAGGGGTTTAGGCGTACTGTGGACCAAAAATCAACCAGGGCATTCTAGGGAGGTTGGGAATCATCCTAGTGTTGTCCGTTTTATTTTTTATGGCCATTTGGGTGGACAAACGGGCAAAATGGCGTGAACGAGGCATTTTCGAACTAAATTGGTGTGCTATAGCCAACGGTTTTAGGGGTGAGCCCAGGGTCCGGACGTGTTGTGGGACGAAAATTGACCGGGGCATGCCTCGTAGGTTGGGGATCGTCTCATTGTGGTTCGTTTAATTTTTAGTGGCCATTTGGGTGGACAAACGGGCGAAATGGAGCAAACGGGGCGTTTAGAGCCAAATTGGTGTGCTATAGCCCACGTTTTCGGGGGTGGTCTCTGGGTATGGGCGTGCTGTGGGTCAAAAATCGACCATGGCATTCCAGGGAGGTTGGGATAGTCCCAGTGTAGTTTGTTTAATTTTTTGTGGCCTCTGGGTGGACAAACAGGCGGGGCATTTTCAAGCCAAATCGGTGTGCTATAGCCCACAGTTTTGGGGGTGGGCCCGGGGTCCCGGCGTGCTGTGGGCCAAAAATCAACAAGGGCGTGCCAGGGAGGTTGTGGATCGTCTTAGTGTTATCCATTTTATTTTTGTGGCCATTTGGGTGGACAAACGGGCAAAACGACGCAAACAGGGCGTTTTCTAACCAAATTGGTGTGCGTTAGCCCACAGTTTTGAGGGTGAGCCCAGGGTCCGAGCGTGTTGTGGACCTAAAATTAATCGGAGCACACCTGGGAGGTTGGGGATTGTCCCACTGTTGTTCATTTAATTTTTAGTGGCCATTTGGGAGGACAAACGGGAAAAATGGTGCGAACAGGGCATTTTTGGGCTAAATCAGTGTGCTATAGCCCACTATTTCAGGGGTAGGCCCGGGGTCCGGGCGTTCTGTGGGCCGAAAATTGCCCAAGGCATTCCAAGGAGGTTGGGGATCATCCCAGTGTGGTCCATTAAATTTTTTGTGGCCATTTGGGTGGACAAACGGGCAAAATGGTGCGAACGGGGCATTTTTGGGCAAAATCAGTGTACTATAGCCCACGTTTTTGGGGGTGAGCCCAGGGTTCGGGCGTTCTGTGGACTAAAAATCAATCGGGGCATGCCAGGGAGGTTGGAGATCGTCCCAGTGTGGTCCGTTTAATTTTTCATGGCCATTTGGGTGGACAAACGGGAGAAACGGCATGAACGGGGTGTTTTCGGGCCAAATCAGTGTGCTATAGCCCACGATTTTGGGGGTGGACCCGGGGTCCGGGCATGCTGTGGGCCAAAAATCGATCGGGGTATGTCAGGGAGGCTGGGGATCGTTCCAGTGTGGTCCGTTTAATTTTTCATTGCCATTTGGGTGGACAAACGGGCAAAACGACACGAATGAGAATTTTCGGGCCAAATTGGTGTGCTATAGCCCATGGTTTTGGGGGTGGGCTCGGGGTTCGGGAGCGTTGTGGGCTGAAAATCTACTGGGCATGCCAGGGAGTTTGGGGATTGTTCCAGTGTGGTCCATTTAATTTTTCGTGGCCATTCAGGAGGACAAACGGGCGAAACGGCGCGAACGGGGCATTTTTGGGTTAAATCATTGTGCTATAGCCCACGGTTTTGGGGTTGGCCCAGGTTCTGGTCTTTCTTTAGGATAAAAATTGACCGGGGTGTTCCAGGGAGTTTGAGGATCGTCCCAGTGTGGTCCGTTTTATTTTTTGTGGCTATTTGGGTGGACAAACGGGCGGGGAGTTTTCGGGCCAAATCGGTATGCTATAGCCCACGGTTTTAGGGGTGGGCCCGAGGTTCGGGCGTACTGTGGGCAAAAAATAGACCAGGGCGTGCGATGGAGGTTGGGGATCATCCGAGTATGGTCCTTTTAATTTTTTGTGGCCATTTGGGTGGACAAACGGGCAAAATGGCGCAAATAGGGCATTTTCGAGCCAAATCGGTGTGCTATTGCCCACAGTTTTAGGGATGGACCCGGGGTTCGGGCATGCTGTGGGCCAAAAATTGACTAGGGCATTCCAGGGAGGTTAGGTATTATTCCAGTGAGGTCCATTTAATTTTTCATGGCTATTTGGGTGGACAAAAAGGCGAAATGACGCGAACGAGCAGTTTTTGGGACAAATTGGTGTGCTATAGCCCACGGTTTCGCGGGTGGGTTCGGTATCCGGGCATGTTGTGGGCTCAAAATTGACGGGGGCATGCTAGAGAGGTTAGGGATAGTCCCAGTGTAGTCAATTTAATTTTTCGTGGCCATTTGGTTAGACAAATGGGAGAAACGACGCGAATGGGGTATTTTTGGGCCAAATCAGTATGTTATAGCCCACGGTTTTGGGGTGAGCTCGGGGTTCGGGCGTACTGTGGGCCAAAATTGATCGGGGCGATCCGGGAGGTTAGGATCGTCCTAGTGTGGTCTGTTAATTTTTTTGTGGCTATTTGGGTGGACAAACCGACGTAACGGCGCGAACAGGGCATTTTTAGGTTAAATCGGTGTACTATAGCCTATGATTTTTGGGGTGGGCCTAGGGTCCGGACGTGTTGTGGGTCAAAAATTGATAAGGGCGTGCTAGGGAGGTTGGAGATCGACCCAGTATGATCCATTTTTTTTGTGGCCATTTGGGTGGACAAACGGGTGAAACGGGGCGAACGTGGCATTTTCGAGCCAAATAGGTGTGCTACAGCCCACAGTTTTGGGGGTGAGCCCAGGTTCCAGGCGTTATGTGGGACAAAAATTAACCGAGGCATGGCAGGGGGGTTGTGGATCATCCCAGTGTGGTCCGTTTAATTTTTTGTGGACATTTGGTTGGACAAACGGGTGAAACGACGCGAACAAGGCATTTTAGGGCCAAATCTGTGCTATAGCCCACGGTTTTGGGGATGGGCCCGGGGTCCGGGAGTGTTGTGGGTCAAAAAATCGATCGGGGCATGCCAAGGAGGTTGGGGATTATCCCAGTATGGTCCGTTTAATTTTTCGTTTCCATTTGGGTGGACAAACGGGTAAAATGGTGCTAACGGAGTATTTTTGGGCCAAATTGGTCTGCTATAGCCCACGGTTTTGGGGGTGGGCCCGGGGTACGAGAGTGTTGTGGGCTGATAACCGACTGAGGCATGCTAGGGAGGTTGGGGATTGTTCCAGTATGGTCCATTTAATTTTTTGTGGCCATTTGGGAGGACAAACGGGTGAAATGGCATGAACGGGACATTTTTGGGCCAAATCGTTGTGCTATATCCCACGATTTTAGGGGTGGGCCCAGGGTCCGGTCATACTGTGGGCCAAAAATCAACTAGGGCATGCCAAGGAGGTTGGGGATCATCCCAGTGTGGTCCGTTTAATTTTTCACGGCCATTTGGGTGGATAAATGGGCGAGGCATTTTCGGGCCAAATCGATGTGCTATAGCCCACGGTTTTGGGGGTGGGCCTGAGGTTTGGGTATGCTGTGGGACAAAAATCAACCAGGGCGTGCGAGGGAGGTTGTGGATCATCCCAGTATGGTTCTTTTAATTTTTCATGGCCATTTGGGTGGAAAAACGGGCGAAATGGGCCCGAGGTTTGGGCATGCTGTGGGCCTAAAATTGACTAGGGCATGCCAGGGATGTTAGGATCATTCCCGTATGTTTTGTTTAATTTTTCATGACTATTTGGGTGGACAAAAAGGCAAAACGGCGCGAACGGGCCATTTTTGGGCCAAAACAGTGAGCTATAGCCCACAGTTTAGAGGGTGACTCGGGATTCGGGCGTGTTTTGGGCTAAAAATCAACGGGGGCATCCTAGAGAGGTTGGGGATCATCCCAGTATGGTCCATTTAATTTTTAGTGGCCATTTGATCAACAAATGGACATAACGACGCGAACAGGGCATTTTTGGGCCAAATCGGTATACTATAGCCCACAATTTTGGGGGTGGGCCCGGGGTCCGAGCGTGCTGTGGGACGAAATTGACCGGGGCATGCCAGCGAAGTTGGGGATCATCCCAGTGTTGTATGTTTAAATTTTTGTGGCTATTTGGGTGGACAAACGGTCAAAACGGCGCGAATAGGTCATTTTTTGGCCAAATCGGTGTGCTATTGCCCATGATTTTGGGTGTGGGCCCAGGGTCCAGGCGTGCTGTGGGTCAAAAATTGATAGAGGCATGCCAGGAAGGTTGGGGATCATCCCAGTATGATCATTTTATTTTTTTGTGGCCATTTGGGTATACAAACGGGCGAAACAACGCGAATGTGACATTTTCGTACCAAATCGATGTGCTATAGCACACGGTTTTGGGGGTGGGCCTGGGGTCTGGGCGTGCTGTGGGCCAAAAATTGATCGAGGCGTGGTATGGAGGTTGGGGATCATCCCAGTGTGGTACGTTTAATTTTTCATGGTCATTTAGGTGGACAAACAGGTGAAACGGTGCGAACGGGCCATTTTTGGGCCAAATTGATGTGCTATGACCCACAGTTTTGGGGGTGAACTCGTGATCCAGGCGTGTTGTGGGCCAAAAATTGATGGGGCATGTCATAGAGGTTGGGGACCATCCAAGTGTGGTCCATTTAATTTTTCATGGCCATTTGGGTGGACAAATGGGCGAAATGATGCAAATGGGGTCTTTTTTGGCCAAATTGGTGTGCCATAGCCCACGGTTTTGCGGGTGGACCTGGTGTCCCGACGTGTTGTGGGCCGAAATTAATCAGGGAGTGCAGGAGAGGTTTAGGATCATCCCAGTGTGGTCCATTTAATTTTTCGTGTCCATTTGGGTGCACAAACGGGCGAAACGACACGAACAGGGTATTTTCGTGCCAAATCGGTGTGCTAGCCCACGATTTTGGGGGTGGGCCAAGGGTCCGGGCGTACTGTAGGCCAAAAATTGACTGGGGTGTTCCAGGGAGGATGGGGATCGTCCCAGAATTATTCGTTTAATTTTTTATGGCCATTTGGGTGGACAAACGGGCGAAACGACGCGAACGTGGCATTTTCGAATCAAATCAGTGTGCTATAGCCTATGTTTTTTAGGGTGGGCCCGGTATCCGGGCGTGATGTGGGCCAAAAAGTGATCGGGGCATACCAGGGAGGTTGGGGATCATCCCAGTGTGGTCCGTTTAATTTTCGTGGCCATTTGGGTGGATTAATGGGAGAAACAATGCGAACGGTGCATTTTCGAGCCAAATCGGCGTGCTATAGCCCTCGATTTTAGGGGTGGGCCCAGGGTCCGGGCGTGCTGTGGGCCAAAAAACAACCGAGTCATGCCAGGGAGGTTGGGTACCATCCCAGTGTGGTCCGTTTAATTTTTCATGGTCATTTGGGTAGACAAACGGGCAGGGCATTTTGGGCCAAATAAGTGTGCTATAACCCACTGTTTTGGGGGTGGGTCTGAGGTTCGGGCGTGCTGTGGGCCAAAAATTGACAAGGACATGCCAGGATGGTTAGGGATTATCCCAGTGTGGTCCTTTTAATTTTTTGTGACCATTTGGCTGGACAAATGAGCGAAATGGTTCGAACAGGGAATTTTCGGGCCAAATAGGTGTGCTATAGCCCACAATTTTGGGGATGGGCCCGGGGTTCGAGCATGTTGTTGGCTGAAAATAGACTAGGGTATGCCAGGGAGGTTAGGGATCATTCCAGTATGGTCCATTTAATTTTTCATTTCCATTTGGGTGGACAAAAAGGCGAAATAGCACGAACGGGCCATTTGCGGGCCAAATCGGTGTGCTTAGCCCACGGTTTCGAGGGTGGACTTAGAATTCGGGTTTGTTGTGGGCCAAAAATTGATGGAGGCATGCCAGAGAGGTTGGGGATCGTCCCAGTGTGGTCCATTTAATTTTTTGTGGCCATTTGGGTGGACAAACGAAAGAAACGACTCGAACGGGACATTTTTGGGCCAAATCGATATGCTATAGCCCACGGTTTTATGGGTGGGCCCAGGGTTCGGGCGTGCTGTGGGCCAAAATTGACCGATTCATGCTAGGGAGGTTGAGGATCATGTCAGTGTGGTCCATTTAATTTTTTATGGCCATTTGGATGGACAAACAGGCGAAACAGCGCGAACGAGGCATTTTCTGGCCAAATCGGTGTACTATAAGCCCATGATTTTGGGGTTGGGCCCAGGGTCCGGGCGTGTGTAGGTCAAAAATTAATTGAGGTATGCCATGGAGGTTTGGGATTATCCCAGTATGGTCCGTTTATTTTTTCGTGGCCATTTGGGTGGACAAACTGGCAAAATGGCGCGAACGTGGCATTTTTGGGCTTAATCGGTGTGCTATAGCCCACGATTTTGGGGGTGGGCCTGGGGTTCGGGAGTGCTGTGGACCGAAAATAAATTGGGGCATGGTAGGGAGATTGGGGATCGTCCCAATGTGGTCCGTTTAATTTTTTGTGGCCATTTCGGTGGATAAATAGGAAAAATGGCACGAACAGAGTATTTTCGGGCCAAATCGGTGTGCTATAGCCCACGGTTTTGGGGGTGGGCCCAAGTTCCAGGCATGTTGTTAGCTGAAAATCGACTGGGGCATGCCAGGGAAATTGGAGATTGTCCTAGTGTGGTCCGTTTAATTTTTCGTGGCCACTTGGGTGTACAAACAGGCAAAACGGCAGGAATGGGGAATTTTCGGGCCAAATTGGTGTGCTATACCCTACGTTTTTGGGGGTGGGCCCAGGGAAAGAGCGTACTGTGGGTCAAAAATCGACCGGGGTGTGCCAGGGAGGTTGGGGATCGTCCCAGTATGGTCTGTTTAATTTTTCATGTCCATTTGTGTGGACAAACAGGTGAAACGATGTGAACGGGGCATTTTTGGGCCAAATCGGTGTGCTATAGCCCACGGTTTTGGGGGTGAGACTGGGTTTTGGGCTTGTTATAGACCAAAAATCGACTGGGGCATGCCAGGGAAGTTGGGAATCATCCCAGTATGGTCCGTTTAATTTTTTTGTCCATTTGTATGGAAAAACGGGTGAAACGGCACAAACGGGGTATTTTCGAGAAAAAATGGTGTGCTATAGCCCGCGGTTTTGGGGGTGGGCCGGGGGTCTGAGCATGTTGTGGGCGAAAAATTGATCGGAGTGTGCCAAGGAGGATGGAGATCATCCCTGTGTGGTTCATTTAATTTTTTTGTGGCCATTTAGGTAGACAAACTGGCAAAACAGCGTGAATAGAGCATTTTCAGGCCAAATCAGTGTGCTATAGCCCACAGTTTTGGGGGTGGGCCCAGGGTTCGGGTGTGATGTGGGGCAAAAATCGCCTGTGGCATACTAGGGAGGTTGGGGTTCATCCCAGCGTGATCCATTTAATTTTTCGTGGCTATTTGGGTGGACAAACGGGCTAAACCGCACGAACGGGGCATTTTCGGACCAAATCGGTGTGCTATATCCCACTATTTTGTGGTGGGCCTGGGGTTCAGGCGTGCTGTGGGCTGAAAATCGATCGGGGTATGCCAGGGAGGTTGGGGTTCATCCTAGTATGGTCCATTTAAATTTTCGTGGCCATTTGGGTGGACAAACGAGCAAAACAGCGTGAATGGGGCATTTTTGGGACAAATCGGTGTGCAATAGCCCACGGTTTTGGGGGTATGCCCAAGCGTTCTGTGGGTCGCAAATCGACCGAGCATGCTAGGGAGGTTAGGATTGTCCAAATGTGGTCCGTTTAATATTTAGTGGCTATTCGGGTGGATAAACGGGTGAAACGGGGCATTTTCGGGCCAAATAAGGGAGCAATAGCCAACGGTATGGGGGTGGGCTCGAGGTACGGGCGTGCTGTGGGCCAAAAATCAATTGGGGTGTGCCAGGGAGGTTGAGGATCATCCTAGTATGGTCCGTTTAAGTTTTTGTGCCCATTCGGGATGACAAAAGGGTGAAATATCATGAACGAGGCATTTTTGGGCCAAATCGGTGTGCTATTGCCCATAGTTTTGGAGGTGGGCTCGTGGTCCGGTCGTGCTATGGGCCAAAAATTGATCGAGGCGTGCCAGGGAGGTTGGGGATCGTCCTAGTGTGGTCCATTTAATTTTTATTGGCCATTTAGGTGGATAAACGGGCGAAACGGGGCATTTTTGGGTCAAATCTGTGTGCTATAGCCCACGGTTTTGGGGGTGGACCTAGGTCCAGGTGTGTTGTGGGTCGAAAATCGACTAGGGCATGCCATGGATATTTTGGATCATCCCAGAGTAGTCCATATAATTTTTTTGGCCATTTGGGTGGACAAACGGGCGAAACGGCGCATTTTCGGGCCAATTCGGTGTGCTATAGCCCACGATTTTGGGGATGGGCCTAGGGTCCGGGCGTGCTGTAGGCCGAAAATGGGCGGGGCATGCCAGGGAGGTTGGGGATCATCCCAGTGTGGTTCATTTTATTTTTTATGGCCAATTAGGTGGACAAACAAGTGAAACGACGCGAATGAGGGATTTTTGGGCTAAATCGGTGTGCTATAGCCTACGATTTCTGGGATGAGCCCGGGGTTCGAACGTGATGTGGGCCGAAAATCAACCGGGGCATGCCAGGAAGTTTGGGGATCGTCTCAGTGTGGTCTATTTAATTTTTCGTGGCCATTTGGGTGGACAAACGAGAAAAATAGCACGAACAGGGAATTTTCAGGATAAAGCGATGTGCTATAGCCCACGGTTTTGGGGATAGGCCCGAGGTTCGGGCGTGCTATGGGCTAAAAATTGACCGGGGCGTGCTAAGGAGGTAAGGGATTAATCCAGTATGGTCCGTTTAGTTTTTCATGGCCATTTAGGTGGACAAACTGGCGAAACGGCATGAACGGGCCATTTTTGGGACAAATCCGTGTGCTATAGCCCACGGTTTCGGGGGTGGGCTCGGGATCCGGGCGTGTTGTCGTCCAAAAATCATCGGGGGTATGTTAGAGAGTTTGGTAATCATCCCAGTGTGGTCTATTTAATTTTTTGTGGCCATTTGGGGGGACAAATGGGTGAAACAACATGAACGGGGTGTTTTTTGGCCAAATCAGTGTGCTATAGCCCACGGTTTTGGGGCTAGACCCATGGTCCCGGCGCGTTGTGGGCCTAAATTTACTGGGGCTTTCCAGGGAGGTTGGGGATCATCCCAGTGTGGTCCGTTTAATTTTTTATGGCCATTTGGGTGGACAAACGGGCTAAACGGCACAAACGGGGCATTTTTGGCCAAATCGGTGTGCTATATCCCACTATTTTGGGGGTAGTCCTGGGGTCCGGGCGTGCTGTGTGCTAAAAATTGACCGGGGCATGCCAGTGAGGTTGGAGATCATCCTATTATGGTCCGTTTAAATTTTCGTGGCCATTTGGGTGGATAAACAGGAGAAACAGCTGTGAACGGTGCATTTTTGGTATAAATCAATGTGCTATAGCCCACGGTTTTGGGGATGTGCCCGGTGTTCGGGAGTTTTGTTGTTCGAAAATTGATCGGATGTGCTAGAGAGGTTGGGGATCTTCCTAATCCAGTCCGTTTAATATTTAGTGGCCATTCGGTTGGACAAACGGGCAAAACGGCGCGAACGGGGCATTTTCGGGCCAAATCGGTGTGCAATAGCCAATGGTATCGGGGGTGGGCCCGAGGTCCGGGTGTGTTGTGGGCAAAAAATTGACCTGGGCGTGCCAGGGAGGTTGGGAAATATCCCAGTATGGTCCGTTTAATTTTTTGTGGCCATTCGGGATGACAAACGGGTGAAAAAGCATGAGAAGGGCATTTTTCAGGTCAAATCAGTGTGCTATTGCCCGCGGTTTTGGGGGTGGGCTCAGGGTCCGATCTTGCTGAGGGCCAAAAATTAATTGGGGCATACCAGGGAGGTTGGGGATCATCCCATTGTGGTCCGTTTAATTTTTAGTGGCGGGGTGGGCTCGGGATACGGGCGTGTTGTAGCCTAAAAATCGATGGAGGCATGACAGAGAGGTTGGGGATCGTCCCAGTATGGTCCATTTTATTTTTCGTGGCCATTTAGGTAGACAAACAAGCGAAACGGCGCGAACGGGGCATTTTCGGGCCAAATCGGTGTGCTATAGTTCACTGTTTCGGGGTTGGGCTAAGGTCCGGGCATGCTGTGGGCCAAAAATCGACCGGGGAATGCCAGGGAGTTTTGGGATTGTCCAAGTATGGTCCGTTTAATTTTTTGTCGACATTCGGGTGGACAAACAGGCTAAACGACGTGAACGGGATGTTTTCAAGCCAAATCGGTGTGCTATTACCCACGGTTTTGGGGGTGGACCGGGGTCCGGGCATGCTGTGGGTCGAAAATCGACCGTGGCTTGCCAGGGAGGTTGGGGATCGTCCAAGTATGGTCCGTTTAAATTATCGTGGCCATTCGGGTGGACAAACAGGCAAAACGGCGTGAACGGGATATTTTTTGGCCAAATCGGTGTGCTATAGACCACGGTTTCGAGGGAGGGGCCGGGCATGCTACGGGCTGAAAATCTACCGAGACCTGCCAGAGAGGTTAGGTATCGTGCCAGTGTGGTCCATTTAATTTTTTATGGCCATTCGGGTGGACAAACGGGAAAAACGGAGCGAACAGACCATTTTCGGGTTAAATTGACGTGTTGTAGCCCACGGTTTTGGGGGTGGGCTTGAGATCCGGGCGTGTTGTGGGCCAAAAATCGATGGAGGCATATCAGAGAGGTTGGGCATCATCCCAGTGTGGACCATTTAATTTTTCGTGACCATTTGGGTGGATAAACGGGCAAAACAACGCGAATGGGGAATTTTTGGGACAAATCGGTGTGCTATAACCCATGATTTTGGGGGTGGGCCTGGGGTTCGGGCGTGCGGTGGGTAAAATTGACTAGGGCATGCCAGGGAGGTAAGGTATCATCCTAGTATGGTTCGTTTAATTTTTTGTGGCCATTTGGGCGGACAAACGGGTGAAACAGGGCGAACGGGGAATTTTCGAGCCCATTAAGTGTGCTATAGATGACTATTTCGGGGGTAGGCTAAGGGTCCGGGCGTGCTGCGGGCCAAAATTTACTAGGGCATGTCAAGGAGGTTGGGGATCATCCCAGTATGGTCCATTTAATTTTTTTGTGGCCATTTAGGTGGACAAAAAGCAAAACGGCGCGAACATGATATTTTTTGGCCAAAACGGTGTGCTATAGCCCGCATTTTTGGGGTGGGCCCGGGGTACGGGCGTGCTGTGGAACTAAAATCGACCGGGGCATGGCAAGGAGGTTGGGGATCATCTAAGTGTGGTCCGGTTAAGTTTTTGTAGCCATTTGGGTGGATAAACGGGGAAAACGACGTGAACGGGGCCTTTTCGGGCCAAATCAATGTGCTATAGCCTACGATTTTGGGGGTGGGCCTGGGGTCTGGGCGTGCTGTGGGACGAAAATCGATTGGGGCATTCTAGGGAGGTTGGGGATCATCCTAATGTGGTTCATTTAATTTTTTGTGGCCATTCGGGTGGACAAAAGGGCAAAACGGCTCGAACGGGGCATTCTCGGGCTAAATCGATGTGCTGTAGCCCAAGGTTTCGGTGGTGTGCTCGAGGTCCGGGTGTGCTGTGGCCAGAAAATCGACCGGGTTATGAAAAAGAGTTGGGAATCATCCAAGTGTGGTCCTTTTAATTTTTTGTGGCCATTCGGGTGGACAAACGGGCGAAACGACGCAAACATGGCATTTTTAGGCTAAATTAGTGTGCTATAGCCCACGGTTTTTGGGGTGGGCCCAAGGTATGGGCGTGTTGTGAGCCAAAAATCGACCGGGGTAAGCCAGGGAGGTTGGGGATCATTCTAGTGTAGTCTATTTAATTTTTCGTGGCCATTCGAGTGGACAAACAAGCGAAACGACTCGAATGAGGCATTTTCGAGCCAAATCGGTGTGCTATAGCCCACGGTTTCGAAGGTGGGCCCGGGAAAGCTGTGGGCCAAAAATCAATTGAGGTGTGTCATGGAGGTTAGGGATCGTCCCAATATAGTCTATTTAAATATTTGTGGTCATTGGGTGGACAAATGGGTGAAACGGCACGAATGGGCATTTTAGGGCCCAATCGGTGTGCTATAGCCCACGATTTTGGGGTGGGCCTAGGGTCCGACCATGTTGTCTGCCGAAAATCGATAGGGGCATGCCAGGGAGGTTGGGAATCATCCTAGTATGGTCCGTTTAATTTTTTGTGGCCATTCAGGTGGACAAACGGGTGAAACAGCGCGAACGGGGCATTTTCGGGCCAAATCGGTGTGCTATAGCCCACGGTTTTGGGGGTGGGCCTCGGGTACGGGCGTTCTGTGGGCCGAAAATTGACTGGGGCGAGTCAGGTATGTTTGGGATCAGCCCAATGTGGTTCGTTTAATTTTTTGTAGCTATTTATGTGGCCAAAAGGGCGAAACGACGCAAACGGGGCATTTTTGGGCCAAATCAGTTTGCTATAGCCTACTATTTTGGGGGTGGGCCCAGGGTTCGATCGTGCTGCGGGCCGAAAATTGACCGAGGTATGCCAGGAAGGTTGGGCATCATACCTGTGTGGTCCGTTTAATTTTTTGTGGCCATTTGGGTGGACAAACGGGTAAAAAGGTGTGAACGGGGAATTTTTGAACCAAATTGGTGTGTTATTGCCCACAGTTTCGGGGGTGGGCCCGGGGTTCGGGTGTGCTGTGGGCCGAAAATCGACCGGGGTATGCTAGGGAGGTTGGGGATCATTTAATATGGTCCATTTAATTTTTTGTGTCCATTCGGGTGGACAAACGGGTGAAACAGCGCGAACGGGACATTTTCGGCCAAAATAAGTGTGCTATAACCCACGCTTTGGGGGGTGGGCCAGGGGTTCGGGTGTGCTGTGGGCCAAAAAATGACCAGGGCATGCCAGAGAGGTTGGGGATCATCCCAGTATGGTCCGTTTAATTTTTTGCGGCCATTCGGGGGGACAAACGGGCAAAATAGCGTGAACGGGATGTTTTAAGGCCAAATCGGTGTGCTATAGCCCACGGTTTTGGGGGTGGGCCCGGGGTCCAGGTGTGATGTGGGCTAAAAATTGATCGGGGTATGCCAGGGAGGTTGGGGATCTTTCCAGTGTGGTCCGTTTAATTTTGTGTGGCCATTAGGGTGGACAATCGGGCGAAACAGCACGAATAGGGAATTTTTGGGACAAATCGGTGTGGTATAGCCCACGGTTTTGGGGGTGGGATCGGTGTTCGGACTTGTTGTGGGCCAAAAACAGACTGGGGCGTGCCAGGGAGGTTGGGGATCATCCCAGTTTGGTCCGTTTAATTTTTTGTTGCTACTTGGGTGGACAAACGGGTGAAAGGACGCAAACAGGGCATTTTCGAGATAAATCGATGTGCTACAGGCCACTATTTTGGGGATGGGCCCAGGGTTCGGGCGTGATGTGGGCCAAAAATTGATCGGGGTATGCCAGGGAGGTTAGGGATCATTCCAGTATGGTCTGTTTAATTTTTTATGGCCGTTCAGGTGGACAAATGGGCAAAACAGCGCGAATGAGATGTTTTAGGGCCAAACCGGTGTGCTATATCCAACGGTTTTGGGGGTGGGCTTGGGGTACGGGTGCACTGTGAGTTGAAAATCGACTAGGGTATGCCAGTAAGATTGGGGATCGTCCTCGTGTAGTTCGTTTAATGTTTTGTGGCCATTTGGGTGGACAAATGGGTAAAATAATGCGAACAGTGCATTTTGGGACCCAATTGATGTACTATAACCCACGGTTTTGGGGGAAGGCCCGGGGTCCGGGCGTGCTGAGTGTCGAAAATCAACCAAGACATATCAGGGAGGTTTGGAATCATCCCAGTATGGTTCGTATAATTTTTCATGGCCATTTGGGTGGACAAACGGGTAAAACGGCGTGAATGAGGCATTTTCGTGCCAAATAGTTGAGCTATATCCCACGGTTATGGGGGTGGGATCTGGGCTAAAAATCAACCGGGGCGTACCAGGGAGATTGGGGATCGTCCCAGTATAATCCTCTTAATATTTTGTGGCCATTCGGGTGGATAAACGAGCGAAACGGCGCGAACGGGATGTCTTCGGGCCAAATTGGAGTGCTATAGCCCACGGTTTTGGGGGTGGGCCTGGGGTCCAGGCGTGCTGTAGGCCAAAAATTGATTGGGGCATGCCAGGGAGGTTGGAGATCATTCCAGTATGGTCCATTTAATTTTTTGTGGCCATTTGGGTGGACAAACGGGAGAAACGGCACGAACGGGGCATTTTCGAACAAAATCGGTATGCTATAGCCCATCGTTTTGGAGGTGAACCCGAGGTCTGGACGTGCTGTGGGCCAAAAATCATCAGGGTTATGACAGGGAGGTTGGGAATCATCCCAGTATGGTCCGTTTAATTTTTTGTGGCCATTTGGGTGGACAAACGAGCGAAACAACGCGAACGGGGCATTTTTGGGCCAAATTATTGTGCTATAGTCTACGGTTTTGGGGGTGGGGCTGGGGTTCGGGCGTTCTGTGGGCCAAAAATCAACTGAGCCATGCCAGGGAGGTTGGGGATCATCCTAGTGTAGTCCGTTTTATTTTTCGTGGCTATTCGGGTGGATAAACAGGCAAAACAACCAAAATGGGGCATTTTCGAGCCAAATCGGTGTGCTATAACCCACGGTTTTGGGGGTGGGACCAGGGTCCGGGCGTGCTGTGGGCCGAAAATCGATCGGGGTGTGCCAGGGAGATTTGGGATCATTCTAATATAGTTTGTTTAATTTTTTGTGGCCATTGGGAGGACAAACGGGTGAAACAGCGCGAATGGGGAATTTTAGGGCCAAATCGATGTGCTATAGCCCACCGTTTTGGGGGTGGACCTGGGGTACGGGCGTGCTGTGGGCGGAAAATTGATCGGGGCGAGTCAGGGAGGTTGGGGATCAACCCAGTATAGTCCGTTTAATTTTTCGTGGCTATTTGTGTGGCCAAACGGGCAAAACAACGCAAACAGGGCATTTTTGGGCCAAATCGGTATGCTATAGCCCCCAGCTTCGGGGGTGGGCCCGGGGTCCATTGTGATGTGGGCCGAAAATCGACCAGGGCGTGCCAGGGAGGTTGAGGATCATACCTGTCTGGTCCTTTTAATTTTTCGTGGCCATTTGGGTGGACAAACGGGCAAAAAGGTTCATACAGGGAATTTTTGAGCCAAATCGGTGTGCTATAGCCCACGGTTTTGGGGGTGGGCCCGGGGTCCAGGCGTGCTATAGGTCAAAAATTGACCGGGGCATGCCAGGGAGGTTGGGGATCATCTCATTATGGTTTAATTTTTTGTGGCTATTCGGGTGGACATACGGGCAAAACGGCGCGAACAGGACATTTTCGGCCAAAATACGTGTGTTATAACCTATGGTGTTGGGGGTGAGCCGAGGGTTCTAGTGTACTTTTGGCCGAAAAATGACTAGAGTATGCCAGGAAGGTTGGGGATCGTCCCAGTATGGTCAGTTAAATTTTTTGCGGCCATTCGGGTGGACAAACAGGCGAAATAGCGCAAACGGGATATTTTCGGGCCAAATCCGTGTGTTATAGCCTACAGTTTTGGGGGTGGGCCCGGGGTCCTAGCGTGCTGTCAGTCAAAAATTTATAGGGTGGCTAGGGATATTCTCAGTGGGGTCCGTTTAATTTTTTGTGGCCATTAGGATGGATAAACAGGCAAAACAGTACGAACAAGGCATTTTTGGGATAAATAGTTGTGCTATAGCCCACAGTTTCGGGGGTGGGCTAGGGTTCGGACTTGCTGTGGGCCAAAAATTGACCGGTGAGTGCTAGGGATGTTGGATATTGTCCCAGTATGGTCCGTTAAAGTTTTTGTGGCCATTTGGGTGGACAAACCGGCGAAAGGGCGCGAACAGGGCAAGTTTGAGATAAATCGATATGCTATAGGCAACGGTTTTGGTGATGGACCTGAGGTTCGGGCGTGTTGTGGGCCAAAACTCTACCAGGGCATGTTAGGGAGGTTAGAGATCGTTCCATTATGGTTCGTTTAATTTTTTGTGGCCATTCGGGTGGACAAACAGGCAAAAAGGAGCGAACGGGACATTTTAGGGTCAAATCGGTGTGCTATAGCCCACGGTTTTGGGGGTGGGCTCGGGGTACGGGCGCACTGTGGACCAAAAATCAACTGGGGTATGCCAGGGAGGTTGGTGATCGTCCTCGTGTGGTCCGTTTAATTTTTTGTGGCTATTTGAGTGGACAAACGTGTAAAACGGTGCGCACGGGTCATTTTCGAACCCAATCTATGTGCTATAACCCACGGTTTAGGGGGTGGGCCCGAGGTTCAGGCTTGCTGAGGGTCGAAAATCGATCAAGTCATGTCAGGGAGGTTGGGAATCATCCCAGTATGGTCTGTTTAATTTTTCGTGGCCATTTGGGTGGACAAACAGGCGAAACGGCTTGAATGAGCCATTTTTGGGCCAAATAGGTGTTATATAGCCCACAGTTTTGGGGTTGGGATCAGGGTCCGAGCTTGCTGTGGGCCAAAAATTAAACGGGGCGTGCTAGGGAGGTTAGGGATCGTCCCAGTAGAGTACGCTTAATTTTTTGTGGACAAACGGGCGAAACGGCGTGAACGAGATGTTTTTGGGCAAAATTGGTGTGCTATAGCCCACGGTTTTAGGGGTTGGCCTGGGTCCAGGCATGTTGTTGGCCGAAAATCGATCGGGGCGTGCCATGGAGGTTGGGGATCATTCTAGTATGGTCCATTTAATTTTTTGTGGCCATTTGGGTGGAAAAACGGGAAAAAGGACGCGAACGGAGCATTTTTGGGCCAAATCAGTGTACTATGCCAACGGTTTTGGGGGTGAGCCCGGATGTACTGTAGGCCAAAAATCGACCGGGGCATGCCAGGAAGGGTGGGGTTCATTCCAGTGTGGTCCGTTTAATTTTTCGTGTCCATTTGGGTGGACAAACGGGCAAAACAACGCGAATGGGATATTTTCAAGCCAAATCGATGTGCTATAGCCCACAGTTTCAGGGGTGGGCCCGGGGTCCGGGTGTGTTGTGGGTAACAAATCGACCGGGGTATGCCAGGGAGGTCGGGATCATCCCAGTATGGTCCGTTTAATATTTTGTGGCCATTCGAGTGTAAAACGGGCAAAACAGAGAGAACGAGACTTTTTCGGGCCAAATTGATGTGCTATAGCCCACGGTTTCGAGGGTGGGCCCAGGGTCCGGGCGTGCTGTAGGCTAAAAATCGACCGGAGAGTGCCAGGGAGGTTGAGGATCGCCCAAGAATGGTCCGTTTAATTTTTACTAGCCATTGAGGTGGACAAATGGGCAAATGAGACGTTTTCGGGCCAAATCGATGTGCTATAGCCTGCGATTTTGGGGGTGCACCCGAGGTATGATCGCACTGTAGGCCAAAAATCGACTTGGGTATGCCAGGGTGGTTGGGGATCATCTCAGTGACGTTCGTTTAATTTTTCGAGGATTTTTGGGTGGACAAACATGCGAAACAGCGCGAACGAGGCATTTTTAGGCCAAATCAGTGTGCTATTGCCCATGGTTTCGCAGGTGGGCCTAGGGTCTAGGCATGCTGTGGACCAAAAAGTGATCGGGGTGTGCTAGGGAGATTGGGGATTGTCCCAATGTGGTCCGTTTAATTTTTCGTGGCCATTTGGGTGAACAAATGGGAAAAACATCGTGAACGTGGCATTTTTGGGCCAATTCGGTGGGCTATAGCCCACGGTTTTGGGGGTGGGCCCAAGGATCGAGTGTGTTGTGGGAAAAAAATCGACCGGTGTGTGGCAGGGAGGTTGGGGATCATCCTAGTATGGTCCGTTTAATTTTTTGTGGAGATTCAGGAGGATAAACGGGTGTCACGACATGAATGGCATATTTTCGAGCCAAATCGGTGTGCTATAGCTCACGGTTTTGGGGGTGGGCCTGGGTTCTGGCTGTGCTGTGTGCCAAAAATCGATCGGGGCATGCCAGGGAGGTTGGGGATCGTCCCAATGTGGTTCGTTTAATTTTTCGTGGCCATTCGGGTGGACAAACGGGCTAAATGGCTCGAATGGGGCATTTTCGAGCCAAATCGGTGTGCTAGCCCACGGTTTTGGGGGTGTGCCCATGGTTCGAGCGTGCTGTGGCCTGAAAATTGACCTGGTTTTGCCATGGATTTGGGAATCATCCCAGTGTGGTCCGTTTAATTTTTAGTTGCCATGCGGGTGGACAAACAGGCAAAACAGTACAAACGGGGCATTCTAGGTTAAATTGGTATGCTATAGCCCTCGGTTTTGGGGGTGGTCCCGGGGTTCATTATGCTGTGGGCCAAAAATTGATCGAGGCATGCCAGGGAGGTTGGGGATCATACCTGTCTGGTCCGTTAATTTTTCATGGCCATTTGGGTGGACAAACGTGCAAAAAGGTGTAAAAGGGGAATTTTTTAGCCAAATTGGTGTGCTATAGCCCACGGTTTTGGGGTGGGATCGGGGTCCGGGCGTGCTATGGGTCAAAAATCGACCGGGGCATGCCAGGGAGGTTAGAGATCGTCTTAGTGTAGTCCGTTTAATTTTTTGTGGCCATTCGGATGGACAAACAGGAAAAACGACAAGAATGGGGCATTTTTGGGCCAAATTGGTGTGCTATAGCTCACAGTTTTGGGGATGGGCCCGGGGTCCGGGCGTGCTGTGGGCCAAAAATGGATCGGGGTGTGCCAGCGAGGTTGGGGATTATCCTAATGTGGTCTGTTTAATTTTTTGTGGCCATTGGGTGGATAAACTGGCGAAACGGCCCAAATGGGGCATTTTAGGACCAAATCGGTGTGCTATAGCCCACAGTTTTGGGGGTAGGATCGGGGTGCGGGCGTGCTGTGAGTTGAAAATTGACAAGAGCATGCCAGGGAAGTTGGGGATCATCTCAGTGTGGTCCATATATTTTTTCGTGGCCATTTGTGTGGACAAACGGGCAAAACACTGCAAATGGGGCATTTTTGGGCCAAATCGGTATGCTATAGCCCACGGTTTTGAGGGTTGGCTTGGGGTTCGAGCGTGCTGTGGGCCAAAAATCGACCGGGGCATGCCAGGTATGTTGGGGATCATCCCTGTGTGGTACGTTTAATTTTTCATGGCCATTTTGGTGGAGAAACGGGCAAAACGGTGTGAACGGGGCATTTTCGGGCCAAATCGGTGCTATATCCCACGGTTTTGGGGGTGGGCCGGGGGTTCGGGCGTGCTGTGGGTTAAAAATCGACCAGGGCGTGCCAGGGAGGTTAGGGATCATCCCAGTATGGTCTTTTTAATTTTTCGTGGCCATTTGGGTGGACAAACGGGCAAAACGGCATTTTTAGGCTAAATCAGTGTGCTATATCCCACGGTTTTGGGGGTGGGCCTGGGGTCCGGGCGTGCTGTGGGCTTAAAATCAACCGGGGCTTGCCAAGGAGGTTGGGGATCATCCCAATATGGTTCATTTAATTTTTCATGGCAATTTTGGGTGGACAAACGGGTGAAACAGCGAGAAGAGGCATTTTTAGGACAAATCGGTGTGCTATAGCCCACGGTTTTGGGGGTGGACCCGGGGTTCGAGCGTGCTGTGCGCCAAAAATCAACCAGGGCATGCTAGGGAGGTTGGTAATCATCCCAGTGTGGTCCTTTTAATTTTTCGTTGCCATTTGGGTGGACAAACGGACGAAATGGTGCGAACAATGCATTTTTGGGCCAAATCGATTTTCTATATAGCCCATGATTTTGGGGATGGGCCTAGAGTTCGAGCGTGCTGTGGGCCAAAAATCGACTGGGGCGTGCCAGGGAGGTTAAGAACCATTTTAGTGTGGTCCGTTTAATTTTTCATGGCCATTTGGGTGGATGAAAAGGCAAAACGGCGCGAACGGGCCATTTTCGGGCCAAATTGGTGAGCTATAGCCCACGATTTTTGGGGTGGGCTCGGGATCTGGGCGTGTTGCGGTCCAAAAATTGATGGAGGCATGCCATAGAGTTTGGGGATTTTCCTAGTGTGGTTCGTTTAGTTTTTCGTGGCCATTTGGGTGGACAAATGGGAAAAACAGCACAAACGTGGTATTTTTGGCCTAAGTCGGTGTGCTATAGCCCACGGTTTTGGGGTAAGGCCTGAGTTTCGGGCGTGCTGTGAGCCAAAAATTGACCGGGGCTTGCCAGGGAGGTTGGGGATCATCCTAGTGTGGTCCGTGTAATTTTTTGTGGCCATTCGTGTGGACAAACGGGCGAAACGGCTCAAACAGGGCATTTTTGGGCTAATTCGGTGTGCTATAGCCTATGGTTTTGGGGGTGGGCTCGGGGTTCGAGCGTGTTGTGGCTCGAAAATTGACCGGGTCATGCCAGGGATGTTGGGAATTATTCCAGTGTGGTCCATTTAATATTTAGTGCTAATTTCGGGGGACGAACAGGTGAAACGGCGCGAATGGGGCATTTTTGGGCTAAATCGGTGTGCTATAGACCATTTTTTTGGGAGTGGGCCCAGGGTTCGGGTGTGCTGTGGGCTAAAAATCGACCGAGGACTTCCAGGGAGGTTGGGGATCATCCTAGTGTGGTTTGTTTAATTTTTCGTGGCCATTCGGATGGACAAAACGGCAAAACGGCGCGAATGGGGCATTTTGGGGCCAAATCGGTGTGCTATATCTATCGATTTTGAGGGTGGGCCCGGGGTCTGGGCATGCTATGGGCTGAAAATTGATCGGGGTTTGCCAGGGAGATTGGGGATCATCCAGTATGGTCTGTTTAATTTTTCGTGGTCTTTTAGGTGGACAAATGACCAAAACGGCGCGAACGAGGTATTTTCGAGCTAAATCGGTGTGCTATAGCCCACGGTTTTGTGGGTGTGCCTGAGGTCAGAGTATGTTGTGGCACGAAAAGCTACCGAGGTGTGCCAGGGAGGTTGGGGATCGTCTCAGTGTGGTCCGTTTAATTTTTTATGGCCATTTGGGTAGACAAAGGGTGAAACGGCGAGAACGGGGCATTTTCGGGCCAAATCAGTGTGCTATAGCCCATAGTTTTGGAGGTGGGGAGGTGGGCCCGGGGTCCGGGCGTACTGTGGGCTAAAAATTGATCGGGGCATGCCAGGGAGGTTGGGGATCGTCCCAGTGTGGTCCGATTAATTTTTTATGTCCATTTGGGTGGACAAAAGGGCAGGGCATTTTTGGGCCAAATCGATGTGTTATAGCCCATGGTTTTGGGGGTGGGCCTGGGGTTCGAGCGTTATGTGGGCCAAAAATCGACCAGGGCATGCTAGGGAGATTGGGGATCATCCTAGTATGGTCCTTTTAATTTTTCGTGGCCTTTTGGGACGACAAACGGGTGAAATGGCGTGAACGATTAGAGATCGTTTGCTATATAGCCTGCTATTTCGGGGATGGGCCCGGGGTTCGGGCGTGCTATGGGCTGAAAATTGACTGGGGCATGCCAGGGAGGTTATGGATCATTCCATTGTGGTCCGTTTAATTTTTCATGTCCATTTGGGTGGACAAAAAGGAAAAACGGTGGGAACGGGCCATTTTTGGGCCAAATCAGTATGCTATAGCCTACGATTTTGGGGGTGGGCTCGGGATTTGGGTATGTTGTGGGCCAAAAATTGATGGGGGCATGACATAGAGGTTGGGGATTGTCCCAGTGTGGTTCATTTAATTTTTTGTGGCCATTTGGGTAGACAAACGGGAGAAACGACACGAACGTAGCATTTGTGGGCTAAGTCGAAGTGTTATAGCCCACGGTTTAGGGGGTGGGACCGGGGTCCAGGCGAGCTGTGGGTTGAAAATTGATCAGGGCATGGCAGGGAGGTCTGGGATCATCCCCAGTGTGGTCCGTTTAATTTTTTATGGCCATTGAGGTGGATAAATGGGCAAAACAGCGCGAATGAGGCCTTTTCGGGCTAAATCGATGTGCTACAGCCCACGGTTTTGGGGGTGGGACCAGGCGTTCTGTCGGCCAACCATTGACCGAGGCATGCTAGGGAGGTTGGGGATCATCCCAGTGTGGTCCGTTTAATATTTTGTGGCCATTCGGGTGGACAAACGGGCAAATGGCTCGAACGGGGCATTTTGGGGCCAAATCGGTGTGCTATAGCCTATGGTTTTGGTGGTGGACCCGGGGTCAGGGCGTGTTGTGGCTCGAAAATTGATCGGGTCATGCCAGGGTGGTTGGGAATCGTCCTAGTATGGTCTGTTTAATATTTAGTGCCCATTCGAGGGGACAAAAGGGCGAAACGGTGCAAATGGGGCATTTTTGGGATAAATCGGAGTGTTATAGAACACGATTTTGGGGGTGGGCTCGAGGTTCGAGTGTGTTGCGGGCTGAAAATTGACCAAGGCATACCAGGGAGGTTGGGGATCATCCTAATGTGGTCTATTCAATTTTTCATGGCCATTTGGATAGACAAAACGGCACGAATTGGGCATTTTCAGGCCAAATAGGTGTGCTATATAGCCCCCAGTTTTGGGGTTGGACCTAGGATCCGGGCGTGCTATGGGACGAAAATTGATCGGGGAGTGCCAGACAGGTTGGGGATCGTCCTAGTGTGGTTTGTTTAATTTTTCGTGGCCATTTGGGTGGACAAATGGGCAAAACAGCGCAAACGGGGCATTTTTGGGCTTAATCGGGGTGCTATAGCCCACCGTTTTGGGGGGGTGGGACCGGGGTTCGGGCGTGTTATGGGCTAAAAATTGACCGGGGCATGCCAGGGAAGTTGGGGATCATCCTAGTGTGGTGTGTTTATTTTATCATGGCCATTTGTGTGGACAAACGAGTGAAACGGCATGAACGGGATGTTTTCGGGCCAAATAGATGTGCTATTGCCTACGGTTTTAGGGGTGGTCCCAGGGTCCTAGCATGCTGTGGGCAAAAAATCGACCGAGGTATGTCAGGGAGGTTGGGGATCATCTCAGTATGGTCTATTTAATTTTTTGTGGCTAAGTGGGTGGGTAAACAGGCAAAACAGCATGAACGAGGCATTTTTGGGCCTAATCAGTGTGCTATATAGCCCAAGGTATCGGGGGTGGGCTCGAGGTCCGGGAAAACTGTTGGTCGAAAATTCACTGAGGCATGCCAGGGAGGTTGGGAATCGTCCCAGAGTGGTCCGTTTAATTTTTCGTGGCCATTTGGGTGGAAAAACGGGCAAAACGGCATAAACAGGGCATTTTCATGCCAAATCGGTGTGCTATATCCCACGATTTTAGGGGTGGGCCTGGGGTCCGGGCGTGCTGTGGTCTAAAAATAAACCAGGGCATGCCAGGGAAGTTGGGGATCATCCTAGTATGGTCCGTTTAATTTTTCGTGGCCATTTCAGTGGACAAACGGGCGAAATAGCACGAACGGGGAGTTTTCAGGACAAATCGATGTGCTATAGCCCACGGTTTTAGTGGTAGGCCCGGTGTCCGGGCGTTCTGTTGGTCAAAAATTGACCGGGCATACCAGGGAGGTTGGGGATAGTCCAATGTGGTCTGTTTAATATTTAGTGGCCATTCGATTGGACAAACGGGCGAAACAGCGCGAACGGGGTATTTTTGGGCCAAATTGGTGTGCAATAGACAACGGTATCAGGGGTGGGCCTGGGGTCCGAGCGTGATGTGGGCCGAAAATCGACCGGGGTATCCTAGGGAGGTTGGGGATCATCCCAGTGTGGTCCGTTTAATTTTTTGTGGCCATTCGGGTTGACAAACGGGTGAAACAACGCGAACTGGACATTTTTGGGCCAAATCGGTGTGGTATATCTCACGGTTTCGGGGGTGGTCCCGGGTTCCGAGCGTGTTATATGCCGAAAATCGACCGGGGCGTGCCAGGAAAGTTGGGGATCATCCTAGTATGGTCTGTTTAATCTTTAGTGGTCATTTGGGTGGACAAACGGGAGAAACGGCGTGAATGGAGCATTTTCGGGCCAAAGAGATGTGCTATATCCCACGATTTTAGGGGTGGGCCTGGGGTTCGAGTGTGCTACGGGCCAAAAATCGATTGGGGCCTACCAGGGAGGTTTTGTATCATCCCAGTGTGGTTCGTTTAAATTTTTGTAGCAATTTGGGTGGACAAACGGGCGAAACGGCATGAACGGGGCTTTTTTAGGCCAAATTGGTGTGCTATAGCCAATGGTTTCGGTGGTGGGCCCAGGGTTCGGGCGTGTTGTGGGATAAAAATCGATCGAGGCGTGCCAAGGTGGTTGGGGTTCATCCCAGTGTGGTCCGTTTAATTTTTCGTGGCCATTCAGGTGGACGAACGGGCGAAATGATGCAAACGAGGCATTTTCGGGATAAATTGGTGTACTATAGCCCACGGTTGCAGGGGTGGGCCCGGGGTCCGGGCGTGCTGTGGGCCGAAAATCAACCAAGGCGTGCCAAGGATATAAGAGATCGTCCCAGTGTAGTCCATTTAATTTTTCGTGGCTATTCGGGTGGATAAACGGGAGAAACAACGCGAACGGGGTAGTTTTGGGCCAAATTAGTGTTCTATAGCCCACAGTTTCGAGGGTGGTCCCGAGTTTTGTGCGTTCTGTTTGCTGAAAATCGACCGGTGCGTGTCAGGGGGGTTGAGGATTGTCTCAGTGTGGTCTGTTTAATTTTTTGTGGCCATTCGGGTGGACAAACGGGTGAAACGGCGCGAACGGAGTATTTTCGAGCAAAATCAATGTGCTATAACCCACGATTTTGGGGGTGAGCCGGGGGTCCGCGCGTGTTGTGGGCCGAAAATTGACCGGGGAGTGCCAGGGAGGTTGGGAATCATCCCAATATGGTCCGTTTAATTTTTCGTGGCCATTTAGGTGTACAAACAGGCAAAACGGTGCGAACAGGATGTTTTCGGGCTAAATCAATATGCTATAACCCATAGTTTCAGAGGTGGGCCCGAGGTCGAGGTGTGCTGTGGGCCAAAAATTGATCGGGGTGTGCTAGGGAGGTTGGGGATCATCCCAGAGTGGTGCGTTTAATTTTTCATGGCCATTAGGGTGGACAAACAGGCGAAACGGCACGAATGAGGCATTTTCGGGCCAAATCGGTGTCCTAGAGCCCACGGTTTTGGGGGTGGGCTCGGGGTTCGGACTTGCTGTGTGCCAAAAATTGATCGAGGCATGCCAAAGAGGTTAGGGATCATCCCAGTGTAGTCCGTTTAATTTTTTGTAGCCATTTGGGTGGATAAATGGGTGAAATAGCGCAAACAAGGTATTTTCGAGACAAATCGGTGAGTTATAGCCAACGGTTTTGAGGATGGGTCCGGGGTTCGGGTGTGCTGTGGGCCGAAAATCATACGAGGCATGCCAGGGAGGTTAGGAATCGTTCCAGTGTAGTCCATTTAATTTTTCATAGCCATTTGGGTGGACAAACAGGCAAAACGGTGTAAACGAGCCATTTTCGGGCTAAATCAGTGTGCTATAGCCCATGGTTTTGGGGGTGGGATCAGGATCCGGGCGTGTTGACAGCCAAAAATCGACAGGGGCATGCCAGAGAGTTTGGGCAGCATCTTAGTATGATCCATTAAGTTTTGCATCTATTTGGGTGGACAAACGGGCGAAACAATGACAACAGGGCATTTTTGGGCAAAATCGGTGCACTATAGCCCACGGTTTTGGGGGTGGGCCCGGGATCCGAGCATGATGTGGGCCAAAATCAACCAGGACGTGCCTGGAAAATTAGGGATCGTCCCAGTATAGTCCGTTTAATTTTTCGTGGCCATTCGGGTGGACACACTGGTGAAACGGCGCGAACGGGGCATTTTCGAGCTAAATCGGCGTGCTACAGCCCACGATTTTAGGGGTGGGCCTGGGGTCTTGAAGTGCTGTGGGACAAAAATCAACCGGGGCATGCCAGGGAGGTTGGGAATCATCTCAGTATGGTACGTTTAATTTTTAGTGGCTATTCGGGTGGAAAAACGGGCAAAACGGCGCGAACGGGGCATTTTCAGGCAAAATCGGTGTGCTATATCCCACCATTGTGGGGGTGGGCTCGGGGTTTGGGCGTTCTATGGGCCGAAAATCGATCGGGGCATGCCAGGGAAGTCGAGGATCATCCCAGTGTGGTCCATTTAGTTTTTCATGGCCATTCGGGTGGAAAAATGGGCGAAACAACGCGAACGTGATATTTTTGGTCCAAATCGGTGTGCTATAGCCCACGGTTTTGGGGGCTGGGACCAGGGTCCAGGAGTGTTGTGGGCCAAATATCGATTGGGGCTTGTCAGGGAGGTTGGGGATTATCCCAGTATGGTCCGTTTAATTGTTCGTGGCCATTTGGGTTGACAAATAGGAGAAACGGCATGAACAGGGCATTTTCGGGCCAAATTAGTGTGCTATAGCCCACGGTTTTGGGGTTGGGCCCGGGGTTCGAATGTGCTGTGGGCCGAAAATTAACCGGGGCATGCCAGGGAGGTTGGGGATCATCCCAGTGTGGTCCATTTAAATTTTCGTGGCCATTTGGGTGGATAAATAGATAAAACGGTGCGAATGGGATATTTTTGGGCCAAATAGGTGTGCTATAGCTCATGGATTCGGGGGTTGGCCATGGGTCCGGGCATGCTGTTGGCCGAAAATCGATCGGGGCATGCCAGGGCGGTTGGTGATAGTCTCAATATTGTCCATTTAAGTTTTTTGTGGCCATTCGGGTAAAAAAAAAGGCAAAAGGCGCGAACAGGGCATTCTTTTAGGCCAAATCGATGTGCTAGCCCATGATTTTTAGGGTGGGCCCGGGGTCCGGGCGTGCTGTGGGCCAAAAATAGACCGAGAAGTGCCAGGGAGGTTGGGGATCATCCAAATGTGATCCATTTAATTTTTTATGGTCATTTGGGTGGACAAACGGATAAAACAACATGAATGGGATGTTCTTGGGCCAAATTGGTGTGCTATAGCTCACGGTTTTGGGGGTGGACTCAGGGTACGGGACAAATGGGGTATGTCAGGGAGGTTGGGGAGCGTCCTAGTGTGCTTCGTTTAATTTTTCGTTGCTATTTGTGTGGACAAACGGGCGAAACGGTGCGTACGGGGCATTTTAAGGCCCAATCTGTGTGCACCTATGGTTTTGGGGGTCAGCCCGGGGTCCGGGTGTAGTGTGGGCCAAAAATTGACCGAGGCATGCCAGGGAGGTAGGTAATAATCCCAGTATGGTTCGTTTAATTTTTATGGCCATTCGGGTTGATAAACGGGGGAAACAGCACGAACGAGGCATTTCCAGGAAAAATTAGTGTGCTATAGCTAGCGGTTTCAGGGGTGGGCCCGGGGTTCGGGCGTGCTGAGGGTCGAAAATCGACTGGGGCATTCCAGGGAGGTTTTGGATCGTCCCAGTGTGGTCCATTTAATTTTTGTGGCCATTTGTGTGGACAAAAGAGCGAAACAACATGAACAGGGCATTTTCAGGCCAAATCTGTGTGCTATAGCCCACAGTTACGGGGGTGGGCCCATGGTCCGGGCGTGCTGTGGGATAAAAATTGATCGGGGCATGCCATGGAGGTTGGGGATCATCCCAATGTGGTCCGTATAATTTTTTTTGGCCATTTAGGTGGACAAAAGGGCGAAACAACTCGAACAGGGCATTTTCGGGCTAAATTGTTGTGTTATAGCCCACGGTTTCGGGGGTGGGCTTGGGATCCGGGCGTGTTGTAGGCCGAAAATTGACCAGGGAATGCTAGGTATGTTAGGGATCATCCCAGGGTAGTGCGTTTAATTTTTTATGTCTATTCGGGTGGACAAACGGGCGAAACAACGCATATGGGGCATTTTTGGGCCAAATCTTTTGGGGGTGCGCCCGGGGTCCGAGCTTGCTGTGTGCCAAAAATTGACAGGGGTATGCCAGGGAGGTTGGGGATCATCTCAGTATGGTCCATTTAATTTTTTGGGACAAATCGGTGAGCTATATCCCACGGTTTTGAGGATAGACTCGGGGTTCGGGTGTGCTGTGGGTGGAAAATCGTCCGGGGCGTGCCAGGGAGGTGAGGGATCATTCCAGTGTGTTCCGTTTAATTTTTCCCAGCTATTTGGGCGGAAAAACAGGTGGAACGGCGCGAACAGGCCATTTTTGGGCCAAATAGGTGTTCTATAGCCCACGATTTTGGGGGTGGGCTCGGTATCCGGCCGTGTTGTGGGCCAAAAATCGATGGGGGCATGCCATAGAGGTTGGGGATCATCCTAGTATGATCCAATAATTTTTTGTGGCTATTTGGGTGGACAAATGGGCGAAACGACGCGAACGGGGCATTTTCGAGCAAAATTGGTGTGCTATAGCCCATTGTTTTGGAGATGGGCCCGGGGTTCGGGCATGATGTGGGCCAACAATTAACCAGGATGTACCAGGTATATTGGGGATCGTCCCAGTAGAGTCCGTTTAATTTTTTGTGGCCATTCGGGAGGACACACGGGCAAAACGGCGCGAACAGGGCATTTTCGAGCTAAATTGGTGTGCTATAGCCTACGGTTTTAGGGGTGGGCCCGGGGTCCGAGAGTGTTGTGGGCCAAAAATCAACCGAGCCGTGCCAGGGAGGTTGGGAATCATCTCAGTGTGGTCCGTTTAATTTTTTGTGGCCATTCGGGTGGACAAACGGGCAAAACGATGCGAACGGGGCATTTTTGGGAAAATTGGTGTGCTATAGCCCACGATTTTGGAGGTGGGCCCATGGTCCGGGCGTGCTGTGGACCAAAAATCGACCGAGGCATGCCAGGGATGTAAGGGATCATCCCAGTATGGTCTGTTTAATTTTTCGTGGCCATTCGGGTAGACAAACAGGCGAAACGGCGCGAATGAGATATTTTTAGGCCAAATCGGTGTGCTATAAGCCACGGTTTTGGAGGTGGGCCCGGGGTCCGAGCGTGTTATAGGCCAAATATTGATCGGGGCATGCCAGGGAGTTTAGGGATCGTTCCAGTGTGGTCCATTTATTTTTCGTGGCTATTTGGGTGGTCAAACAGGCGAAACGACATGAATAGGGCACTTTCGGGCCAAATCAGTGTGCTATAGCCGGCGGTTTTTGGGTTGGGCCCAGGGTCCGGATGTGCTGTGGGCCGAAAATCTACCGAGGCATGGCAGGGTGGTTGAGGATCATTGCAGTGTGGTCCTTTTAATTTTTTGTCGCCATTTGGGTGGACAAACAGGCAAAACGGCGCAAACGGGATATTTTTGGGCCAAATCGGTGTGTGATAGCCCACGATTACGGGGGTGGGCCCTGGGTCCGAGCGTGATGTGGGTTGAAAATCCACCAGGGTGTGCCTGGGAGGTCGGTCATCATCCCAATATGGTCTGTTTAATTTTTTGTTTCCATTGGGGTGGACAAACAGGCAAAACAGCGCGAACGGGGAATTTTCAGGCAAAATCGGTGTGCTATTGCCCATGATTTTTAGGGTGGGTCTGGGGACCGGGCATGCTGTGGGCCAAAAATCGACCGAGGAGTGTCAAGGATGTTGGGGATCGTCCAAGTATGGTCTATTTAATTTTTTGTGTCCATTCGGGTGGATAAACAAGCGAAACAGAGCAAATGGGACGTTTTCGGGCCAAATTGGTATGCTATAGCTTATGATTTAGGGGGTGGGCTCGGGGTACGGGCGCGCTGTGGGCACAAATTCGACTGGGGTATGCCAGGGAAGTTGGGGATCATCCTAGTATGGTCCATTTAATTTTTCGTGGCCATCTGTGTGGACAAACGGGCGAAACGGTGAGCACGGGGCATTTTAAGGCCCAATCGGTGTGCTATAACCCATGTTTTTTTGGGTGGGCCCGGGGGTTCGGGCATGCTGTGGGTCGAAAATCGATTGGGGCATGCCAAAGAGGTAGAGAATCATCCCATTATGGTCCGTTTAATTTTTATGGCCATTCTCGTTTACGAACGGGCGAAACAACACTAATGGGGCATTTTCAAGCAAAATCGGTACGCTATAGCCTACAGTTTCAAGGGTGGGCCTGGGGTCCAGGCGTGCGGAGAGATGAAAATTGACTGGGGCATGCCAGTGAGGTTTTGGATTGTCCCAGTGTGGTCAGTTTATTTTTTGTGGCTATTTGGGTGGACAAATGGGCGAAACAGCACGAACAGGGCTTTTTCGGGCTAAATCGATGTGATATAGCCCACGGTTTCGGGGGTGAACCCGGGGTCCAGGCGTGCTGTGCGCCAAAAATTTATCGGGGCATACCAGGGAGGTTGGGGATCATACCAGGGTGATCCGTTTAATTTTTCATGGCCATTCGGGTGGATGAAAGGGCGAAATGACGCGAACGATGTATTTTCGGGCTAAATCGTTGTGCTATAGCCCACGATTTTAGGGGTGGGCCCGGATTTCGGGCGTACACTGGGCCAAAAATTGATCAGGGCATGCCAGGGGTGTTGGGGATCGTCCCACTGGGCATTTTTAGTCTGAATCAGTGTGCTATAGCCTACGTTTTTGGGGGTGGGCCTGGGGTTCGGACTTGCTGTGTGCCGACAATTGACCGAGGCATGCCAGGGAGGTTGGGGATCGTCCCAGTGTGGTCCGTTTAATTTTTTGTGGCCATTTGGGTGGACAAACGGGTGAAATAGCGCGAACAGGGCATTTTCGGGATAAATTGGTGAGCTATAGCCCACGGTTTCGAGGATGGGCCCGGGGTTCGGGCGTGCTGTGGGCGAAAAATTGTTCGGGGCGTGCCAGGGAGATTAGGGATCATTCCAGTGTGGTCCGTTTATTTTTTCATGGCCTTTTGGGTGGAAAAACAGGCGAAACAGCGTGAACGAGCCATTTTTGAGCTAAATAGATGTGCTATATCCCACGGTTTTGGGGGTGGGCTCGAGATTCGGGCGTGTTGTGGGCCAAAAATCGATGGGGGCATGTCAAAGAGATTGGGGATCTTCCTAGTATGATCCATTTAATTTTTCATGGCTATTTGTGTGGACAAACGGGTAAAACGACGCGAATAGGGCAATTTTGGGAAAAGTTGGTGTGCTAGCCCATGATTTTGGGGGTGGGCCGGGGGTTCGGGAATTCGGTGGACCAAAAATCGACCAGAACATTCCAGGTATGTTGGGGATCGTCCCAGTAGAGTTCGTTTAATTTTTTGTGGCCATTCGGCTGGACACACGGGTAAAATGGGGCGAACAAAGCATTTTTGGGCTAAATCGGTGTGCTATAGCCCACAGTTTTGGGAGTGGGCCCTGGGTCCGGGCGTGCTGTGGGTCGAAAATCGACTGGGGCGTGCCAGGGAGGTTGGGGATCGTCCAAGTGTGGTCCATTTAATTTTTTATGGCCATTCGGGTGGACAAACGGGCGAAACGGCGCGAATGGAAAGTTTTCGAGCCAAATTGATGTACTATAGCCCATGGTTTTGGGAGTGGTCTCGGGGTACGGGCGCGCTGTTTGCCTAAAATCGATCGGGGTATGCCAGGGAGGTTGGGGATTGTCCTAGTGTCATTCGTTTAATTTTTCATGGCCATTTTTGTGGACATACGAGCGAAACAGCATGCACGTGGCATTTTAAGGCCCAATCGATGTGCTATAACCCATGGTTTCAGGGGTGGGCTCGGGGTCCGGGCATGTTGTGGGCCGAAAATCGATCGGGGTATGCCAGGGAGTTAGGGAATCATTCTAGTAGGGTTCGTTTAATTTTTTATGGCCATTCGGGTTTACAAACGGGCAAAACAGAGCAAACGGGGCATTTTCAGGCCAAATCGGTGTGCTATAGCTCACGGTTTTGGGGGTGGACTTGGGGTACGGGTGCGCTGTGGGCCGAAAATCGACCGAGGTATGTCAGGGAGGTTGGGGATCATCCTAGTGTGGTCCGTTTAATTTTTCTTTGCTATTTATCTGGAAAAACGGGCGAAACGGTGCGCACGGGGCATTTTAAGGCCCAATCTGTGTGCACCTATGGTTTGGGGGTCGGCCCGGGGTCCGGGTATACTGTGGGCTAAAAATCGATCGAGGCATGCCAGGGAGGTAGGGAATAATCTCAGTATGGTCCGTTTTATTTTTTATGGCCATTCGGGTTGATAAACGGGTGAAACAGCACGAACGGGGCATTTTCAGGCTGAATCAGTGTGTTATAGCTAGCGGCTTTGGGGTGGGCTCGGTGTCCGGGCGTGCTGAGGGTCAAAAATCGACTGGGGCATGCTAGGTAGGTTTTGGATCATCCCAGTGTGGTCTGTTTATATTTTTGTGTCCATTTGGGTGGACAAACGGGGGAAACAGCACGAACATGGCATTTTTGGGCCAAATCTGTGTGCTATAGCCCACAGTCACGGGGTGGGGCCCGGGGTCCGGGCGGGCGTGCTGTGGGCTAAAAATTGATCGGGGTTTGCCATGGAGGTTGGGGATCATCCCAGTGTGGTTCGTATAATTTTTTGTGGCCATTAAGGTGGAAAAACGGGCGAAACGACGCGAACAGGGCATTTTCGGGCTAAATCGCTATGCTATAGCCCACGGTTTTGGGGGTGGGCTTGGGATCCGGTCATGTTGTAGGCTGAAAATTGACCAGGGCATGCCAGGGATGTTGGGGATCGTCCCAGTGTAGTTCGTTTAATTTTTTGTGGCTATTCGAGTGGACAAACGGGCAAAACGGGGAGAATGGGGCATTTTCGGGCCAAATCGGTGTGCTATAACCTACGGTTTCGGGGGTGCGCAGGGGGTCCAGACTTGCTGTGTGTCAAAAATTGACCGGGGCATGCCAGAGAAGTTGGGGATCGTCCTAGTGTGGTCCGTTTAATTTTTCAAGATAAATCGGTGAGCTATAGCCCACGGTTTCGAGGATGGGCTCAGGGTTCGTGTGTGCTGTGGGTGGAAAATCGTCCGGGGTGTGCCAGGGAGGTTAGGGATCATTTCAGTGTGGTCCGTTTAATTTTTCATGGACGTTTAGGTGGACAAACAGGTGAAACGGCGTGAACGGGCCATTTTTGGGCCGAATAGGCGTTCTATAGCCCACGATTTTGGGGGTGGGCTCGGTATCCGGGTGTGTTGTGGGCCAAAAATCGATGGGGGGATTCCAGAGAGGTTGAAGATCGTCCTAGTATAATCCCATAATTTTTTCATGGCTATTTGGGTGGACAAAGGGGAGAAACGACGCGAACGGGGCATTTTCGATCAAAATTGGTGTGCTATAGCCCACTGTTTTGGGGGTGGGCCCGGGGTCCTGGCATGCTATGGGCGAAAAATTGACCAGGACATGCCAGGTATGTTGGGGATCGTCCCAGTAGAGTTCGTTTAATTTTTTGTGGCCATTCGGGAGGACACCCGGGCAAAACGGCGTGAATGGGGCATTTTTGGGCTAAATCGGTGTGCTATAGCCTACGATTTTAGGGGTGGGCTCGGGGTTCGAAAGTGCTGTGGGCCAAAAATCAACCGAGGCATGCCAGGGAGTTTGGGAATCATCTCAGTGTGGTCCATTTAATTTTTTGTAGCCATTCGGGGGACAAACGGGCGAAACGACGCGAACGGGGCATTTTCAGGCAAAATTGGTGTGTTATAGCCTACAATTTTGGGGGTGGGCCCATGGTCCGGGCGTGCTGTGGACCAAAAATTGATCGGGGCATGCCAGAGAGGTTAGGGATTGTCCTGTATGGTTCTTTTAAATTTTCGTGGCCATTCGGGTGGACAAACAGGCGAAAACACACGAACGAGATATTTTCGGACCAAATTGGGGTGCTATAGGCCACGGTTTCGGAGGTTGGCCCGGGGTCCGGGCGTGTTATGGGCCAAAAATTGATCGGGGTATGCCAAGGAGTTTAGGGATCGTTCTAGTGTGGTCCATTTATTTTTTTCGTGGCTATTTGGGTGGACAAACAGGCGAAACGACGTGAATAGGGCCCTTTCGAGCCAAATCAGTGTGCTATAGCTGACGGTTTTCGGGTTGGTCCTGGGGTGCGGATGTGTTGTGGGCCAAAAATCTACCGAGGCATGGCAAGGAGGTTGAGGATCATCGCAGTGTGGTCTGTTTAATTTTTTGTGGCCATTTGGGCGGACAAATAGGCAAAACGGTGCGATAACCCACAATTACGGGGGTGGGCCCTGGGTCCGAGCGTGATGTGGCCCAAAAATCTACCGGGGCGTGCCAGGGAGGTCGATCATCATCCCAATATGGTCTATTAAATTTTTTGTTTCCATTGTTGTGGACAAACAGGCGAAACGGCACTAACAGGGCATTTTCAGGCAAAATCGGTGTGCTATAGCCCATGATTTTTGGGGTGGGTCCGGAAACCGGGCGTGCTGTGGGCCAAAAATCGACCAGGGAGTGTCAGGGAGGTTGGGGATCATCCAAGTATGGTCCATTTAATATTTTGTGTCCATTCGGGTGGATAAACAAGCGAAACAGCGCGAATGGGACGTTTTTCGGGCCAAATCGGTGTGTTATAGCCACGATTTGGGGGGAGGGCTCAGTGTACGGCCGCGCTGTGGTCCCAAATTCGACCGGGGTATGCCAGGGAGGTTGGGGATCATCCTAGTATGGTCCATTTAATTTTCTGTGGCCATCTGTGTGGACAAACTGTCGAAATGGTGCGCACGGGGCATTTTAAGGCCCAATCGGTGTGCTACAACCCATGTTTTTGGGGTCCAAGCGTGCGGAGGGTCAAAAATCGAATGGGGTATGCCAGGAACGTTTTGGATTGTCCCAGTGTGGTTCGTTTATTTTTTGTGGCCATTTGGGTGGACAAACGGGCGAAACAGCACGAACAGGGCTTTTTCGGGCTAAATCGGTGTGCTATAGCCCACGGTTTCGGGAGTGAACCTGGGGTCCGGGCATGCTGTGCGCCAAAAATTTATCGGGGCATTACAGGGAGTTTGGGGATCATCTCAGTGTGGTCCGCCTAATTTTCCATGACTATTCGGGTGGACGAACGGGCGAAATGATGAGAACGATGCATTTTTGGGCTAAATCGCTATGCTATTGCCCACTATTTTGGGGGAGGGCCCGGGGTTCGGGCGTACAATGGGCCAAAAATTGATTAGGGCATGTCAGGGATGTTGGGGATCATCCCAGTGTAGTCCGTTTAATTTTTTGCAGCTATTCGGGTGGACAAACGGGCGAAACGGCGAGAACGAGGCATTTTCAGGCCAAATCAGTGTGCTATAGCCCACGGTTTTGGGGTGGGCCCAGGGTCCGGATTTGCTGTGTGCCGAAACTTGACCGGGGCGTACCAGGGAGGTTGGGGATCGTCCCAGTGTGGTCTGTTTAATTTTTCGTGGCCATTTGGGTGGACAAACAGGTAAAATAGCGCGAACAGGGCATTTTTGAGATAAATTGGTGAGCTATAGCCCACGGTTTTGAGTATGGGCACGGGGTTCGGGTGTGCTGTGGGCGAAAAATTATCCGGGGCGTGCCAGGAAGGTTAGGGATCATTCCAGTATGGTCCGTTTATTTTTCCATGGCCTTTTGGGTGGATAAAGAGGCGAAACGGCGTGAACGAGCCATTTTTGGGCCAAATAGGTGTGCTATAGCCCACGGTTTTGGGGGTGGGCTCGGGATCCAGGCGTGTTGTGGGCCAAAAATCGACGGGGGCATGTCAAAGAGGTTGGGGACCGTCCTAGTATGATCCATTTAATTTCTCCTGGCTATTTGTGTGGACAAACGGGCAAGACGACGCGAACGGGGCATTTTCGGGCAAAATCAGTGTGCTATAGCCCACGGTTTCGGGGGTGGGCCCAGGGTCCGAGCGTGCGGTGGCCCAAAAATCGACCAGGACATGCCAGGTATGTTGGGGATCGTCCCAGTATAGTCCGTTTAATTTTTTGTGGCCATTCGGGTGGACACACTGGCAAAACGGTGTGAATGGGATATTTTCGGGCTAAATTGGTATGCTATAGCCTACGGTTTTTGGGGTGGGCTCGGGGTTCGGAAGTTCTTTGGGCAGAAAATCAACCGGGGCATGACAGGGAGGTTGGTAATCATCTCAGTGTGGTTCGTTTAATTTTTTATGGCCATTCAAGTGGACAACGAGTGAAACGGCGTGAACGGGGCATTTTCGGGTAAAGTCGGTGTGCTATAGCCCACGGTTTTTGGGGTTGGCCCGGGGTCCGATCGTGTTGTAGGCCAAAAATCAATCAGGACATGCCAGGGATGTTAAGGATCATCCCAGTATGGTCCGTTTAATTTTTCGTGGCCATTCATATGGACAAACGGGTGAAACGGCTCGAACAAGATATTTTTGGGCAAAATAGTTTTCTATAGGCCACGATTTTGGGGGTGGGCCCGGGCTCCAGGCGTGTTGTGGGACAAAATTTAATCGGGGGAAGCCAGGGAGGTTGGGTATCTTCCCATTGTGGTCTGTTTATTCTTTCGTGTCCATTTAGATTGACAAACAGGCAAAATGGCGTGAACAGGGCATTTTTGTGCCTGGGGTTCGGATGTGTTGTGGGCCGAAAATTGACAGGGGTATGGCAGGGAGGTTGGGGATCGTCCCAGTGTGGTCCGTTTATTTTTTTATGGACATTTGGGTGGACAAACTGGCAAAACGGCACAAACGGGACATTTTCGGGCCAAATTGGTGTGCTATAGCCCACGATTTTGGGGGTGGGCCCTGGGTCCGGCGTGCTGTGGGCTGAAAATCGACCGGGGCATGCCAGGGAGGTCGGTGATTGTCCCAATATAGTTCGTTTAATTTTTTGTGGCCATTCGGGTGTACAAACAGATGAAACGACGCGAACGGGACATTTTTAGGACAAATCGGTGTGCTATAGATCACGATTGTTTGGGTGGGATCGGGCATGCTGTGGGCGAAAAATCGATCGGGGAGTGCCAGGGAGGGTGGGGATCGTCCAAGTATGGTCCATTTTATTTTTTGTGGCCATTCGGGTTGACAAATGGGAGAAACGGCGCGAATGGGAAGATTTCAGGCCAAATTGATATGCTAGCCCACGGTTTTTGGGGTGGCTCGGGGTACGGGCGCGCTGCTGGCCTAAAATCGATTGGGGTATGCCAGGGAGGTTGGGGATCGTCCTAGTGTGGTCCGTTTAATTTTTCGTGGCTATTTATGTGGACATAAGAGCAAAATAGAGTGCACGTGACATTTTAAGGCCCAATCGGTGTGCTATTAGCTCACGATTTCGGGGGTGGTCCCGGAGTCCGGGCGTACTGTGGGCCAAAAATTGATCGGGACATGACAGGGAGGTTGAGGATCATCCCAGTGTGGTTCATTCAATTTTTCGTTCCCATTTGGGAGGACAAACGGGCGAAACGACGTGAACTGGGCATTTTCAGGTTAAATCGTTGTGCTATAGCCCACGATTTTGGGGGTAGGCCTGGGGTCTGGGCGTGCTATGGGCCTAAAATCGACCAGGGCATGCCAGGGATGTTGGAGATCATCCCAGTGTAGTCCGTTTGTTTTTTCGTGGCTATTCGGGTGGACAAACGAGCAAACCGGCACAAACAGGGCTTTTTTGGGCAAAATCGGTGTGCTATAGCCCACGGTTTTAGGGGTGGTCCTGGGGTACGGATTTGTTGTGTGCCAAAAATTGACCGAGCATGCCTGGGAGGTTAGGGATCATCCCAGTGTGGTCCGTTTAATTTTTCGTGGCTATTTGGGTGGACAAATGGGTGAAATACTGTGAACCGGGCATTTTCGGGACAAATCAATGAGCTATAGCCCACGGTTTTGAGGATGGGCCCGGGGTTCGGGAGTGCTGTAGACGAAAAATTGTTCGGGGCATGCCAGGGAGGTTAGGAATCATTCCAGTGTGGTCCGTTTAATTTTTTATGGCCATTTGGGTGGACAAATAAGCAAAACGGTGCGAACGAGCTATTTTTTGGGCCAAATAAGTGTACTATAGCCTACGGTTTAGGGGGTGGGCTCGGGATCCGGGCGTGTCGTGGGCCAAAAATTGACGGGGGCATGTCAGAGAGGTTGGGGATCGCCAGGGAGGTTGGGGATCGTCCCAGTGTGGTCTGTGTAATTTTTCGTGCCTATTTGGGTGGAAAAACAAGCAAAACAGCGCGAACAGAGCATTTTCGAGCTAAATCGGTGTGCTATAGCCCACGGTTTCAGGGGAGGCCCCGGGTTTTGGGCGTTCCGTGGGCCTAAAATCGATCGGGACTTGTCAGGGAGGTTGGGAATCATCCAAGTGTGGTCCATTTAATATTTTATGGCCCTACGGGTGGACAAACGGGCGAAACAGCATGAACGGGACATTTTCGGGAAAAATTGGTGTTCTATAGCCCACGATTTTGGGGGTTGGCCTGGGGTACGGGTGCTTTGTGGGCCAAAAATCGACCGGGGCATGCCAGGGAGGTTGGGATTCATCCAAGTATGGTCCTTTTAATTTTTCGTGGCCATTTGGGTGGACAAACGGAGGAAACGGTGAGCATGGGACATTTTCGTGCCCAATCGGTGTGCTATAGCCCTACGTTTTGAGGGTGGGCTCGGGGTTCGAGTGTGCTGTGGGCTAAAAATCGCCTGGGACATACTAGGAAGGTTGGGTGTCATCCCAGTATGGTCCGTTTAATTTTTTGGGGCCATTTATGTGGAAAAACAAGCGAAACGGCGTGAACAGGGCATTTTCGGGCCAAATTGGTGTGCTATAGCCCACAGTTTTGGAGGTGGGATGGTGTCCGAGCGTACTGTAGGCCAAAAATCAATCGGGCCATGACAGGGAGGTTGGGGATCATCCAAGTATGGTCCATTAAATTTTTCGTGGCCATTTGGGTGAACAAACGGGCGAAACGGCGCAAACGGAATATTTTTGGGCTAAATCGATGTGCTATAGCCCACGTTTTCGAGGGTGGGCTCGGGATCCAGGCGTGCTGTGAGCCAAAAATCTACTGGGGCATGCCAGGGAGGTTGGGGATCATCCCAATGTGGTTCGTTAAATTTTGCGTGGCCAATCGGGTGGAAAAATAGGGAAAATAGCGCGAATGGGGCATTTTCGGGCTAAATCAGTGTGCTATAGCCCATGGTTTCAGGGGTGGCCCCGGGGTCCAGCTGTTTTGCGGGCCAAAAATCGACCGGGGCATGCCAGGGGGGTTGAGGATTGTCCAAGTGTGGTCCGTTTAATTTTTTGTGGCCCTTCGGATGGACGAATGGGCGAAACGGCGCGAAGGGAACCTTTTCGGGCCAAATCGATGTGGTATAGCCCAGGTTTTAGGGGTAGGCCCAGGGTACAGGCGCGCTGTGGGACGAAAATTGACTTGGGCATACCAAGGAGGTTGGGGATCATCCCAGTATGGACCGTTTATTTTTTTGTGGACATTTGGGTGGACAAACGGATAAAACGGTGTGCACGGGGTATTTTCAGGCCCAATCGGTGTGCTATAGCCCTAGGTTTCAAGGGTGGGCCGGGGTTCGGGCGTGCTGTGCACCAAAAATGAACCGGGGCATGCCAGGGAGGTTGGAGATCATCCCAGTATGGTCCGTTTAATTTTTTGGTGCAATTTAGGTAGACAAACTAGTAAAACAGCTCGAACAGGGCATTTTTGGGCCAAATCGGTGAGCTATAGCCCACGGTTTTGGGGGTGGGCTCATGATCTGGGCTTTTTGTAGGCCAAAAATAGACCGTGGCACGCCAGGGATGTTTGAGATCGTCCCAGTGTGGTCAGTTTAATTTTTTGTGGCGAATTGGGTGGACAAACTGGAAAAACGGCACGAACGAGGCATTTTTGGGCTAAATCAGTGTGCTATAGCCCACGGTTTCGGGGGTGGGCCCAGGTTCCAGGCGTGCTGTGGGTCGAAAATCGACTGGGGCATTTTAAGGAGGTAAGGGATCATTCCAGTGTGGTCCGTTTAATTTTTTGTGGCTATTCGGGTGGACAATCGGGTAAAACGGTGTGAATGGGATGTTTTTGGGCCAAATCGGTGTGCTATAGCCCACAGTTTTGGGGGTGGGCCTGGGGTCCAGATGTGCTCTAGGCCAAAAATCGATCGGACCGTGCCAAGGAGGTTGAAGATTGTCCCAGTGTGGTCTATTTAATTTTTCGTGGCCATTTGGGTGGACAAACGGGCAAAACAGCGCGAACAGGGCATTTTCGAGGCAAATCATTGTGCTATGACCCACGTTTTGGGGGTAGGCCCGGGATCCGGATGTGCTGTTGGCCAAAAATCAACCGAGGCATGCCAGGGAGGCTGGGGATTGTCCCAGTGTGGTCTTTTTAATTTTTTGAGGCTATTTGGATTGACAAATGGGTGAAACGGTATGACCGGGGGTGCTTTAGCCCACTGTTTCGGGGGTGGACCCGGGGTCCGGGTGTGCTGTAGGGAAAAAATCAATCGGGGAGTGCCAGGGAGGTTGGGGATCATCCCAGTATGGTTCTTTTAATTTTTTTGTGGCCATTTGGGTTGACAAATGGGCGAAACTGCTCGAACGAGGCATTTTTGGGCCAAATGGGTGTGCTACAGCCTACGGTTTTGTGGGTGGGCTCGGGGTCCCGGCGTACTGTGGGCCAAAAATTGATCAGTGTATGCCAGGGAGGTTGGGGATTATCCCAGTGTGGTCCGTTTAATTTTTCGTGATCATTTGGGTGGACAAATGGGCGAAACGGCCCGAACGTGGCATTTTCGAGCCTAATTGATGTGCTATAGCCCACGATTTTGGGGGTGGGCCTGGGGTCCAGGAGTACTGTCGGCCAAAAATCAAATAGGGCATGCCAGGGAAGTTGGGAATCATCCCAGTGTGGTTTGTTTAATTTTTCGTGGCCATTTGGGTAGACAACCGAGCAAAACGGCACGAACGAGGCATTTTCGGGCCAAATCTGTGTGCTATAGCCCATGGTTTTAGGGGTGGACCCAAGGTCTGGGCGTGCGTTGGCCAAAAATTGAACGAGGCATGCCAGAAAGGTTGGGGATCATCCCAGTGTGGTCCGTTTAATTTATCGTAGCCATTTGGGTTGACAAATGGGAGAAACGGCGCAAACGGGGTATTTTCGGGCTAAATAGGTGTGCTATAGCGCACAGTTTTGGGGGTGGCGTGCTGTGGTCGAAAAATTGACCGGGGCATGTTGGGGAGGTTATGATCTTCCCAGTGTGGTCCATTTAATTTTTCATTTCCATTCGGGTGGACAAACGGGCGACACGGTGCAACAGGGTATTTTCGGCCCAAATCGATGTGCTATAGCCCACGGTTTTGGGGGTGGGCCAGTGTATAGGCGTTCTGTGGGTTAAAAATTGATCGGGGCATGGTAGGGAGGCTGGGGAACATCCAAGTATGGTCCGTTTAATTTTTCGTAGCCATTCGGGTGGAGAAACGAGCGAAACGGTGCTAATGAGATATTTTCGATCCAAATCGATGTTCTATAGCCCACGGTTTTGAGGGTGGGCCTAGGATCCGGGATTGCTGTGGGCCTAAAATCGACCGAGTGTGCCAGGGAGTTGGGAATCATCCCAGTATTGTCCATTTAATTTTTCATGGTCATTTGGGTTGAAAAACGGGCGAAACAGTGTTAACGGGGTGTTTTCAGGCTAAATCGGTGTGCTGTTGCCCATGATTTCGGGGGTGGGCTCGGGGTTCGGGCATGCTGTTGGCCGAAAATCGATGGGGGCGTGCAAGGGAGGTTGGAGATTATCCCAGTGTGGTCCGTTTAATTTTGTGTGCTCATTTGGGTGGATAAATGAGCAAAACAGCGCAAATGGAGCATTTTTGGGCCCCCACGATTTCAGGGGTAGGCCCGGGGTCCGGGCGTGCTGTGGGCCAAAAATTAACCTGGGCGTGCCAGGGAGGTTGGGGATCGTCCCAGTATAGTCCGTTTAATTTTTCTTGACCATTTGGGTGGATAAACGGGTGAAACGGTACGAACGAAGAATTTTTGGGCCAAAATGGTGTGCTATAGCCTACAGTTTTGGGGGTGGACCAGGGGTTCGAGCGTCCTGTGGGCCGAAAATCGATCGAGGCATTCCAAGGTGGTTGGGGATCATCCCAGTGTGGTCCATTTAATTTTTTGTGGCTATTTGGGTGGACAAACAGGCGAAACAGCGCAAATGGGATGTTTTCGAGCCAAATAGGTGTGCTATAGCCCACGGTTTCAGGTGTTGTCCCGGGGTCCAGGTGTGCGGTAGGCCAAAAATCATTTGGGGCGAGCCAGGAAGGTTGGGGATCTTCCTAGTGTGGTTCGTTTAATTTTTCGTGGCCATTCAGGTGGATAAACGGACAAAACGGCACAAACGGGGCATTTTTGGGCCAAATCGGTGTGTTATAGCCCACGGTTTTGAGAGTGGACCGGGGTCTGAATGTGCTGTGGGTCAAAAATCAACCGGGGTGTGCCAAATAGTTAGGGATCGTCCCAGTGTGATCCGTTTAATTTTTTGTGTCGATTTGGGTGGACAAACGGATGAAACAACGTGAACGAAATATTTTCAAGACAAATCGGTGTGCTATAGCCCACGGTTTTGGGGTGAGCCCGGGGTTCGGGCGTGATGTGGGCCAAAAATCAACCATTGTATGCTTGGGAGGTTGGGGATCATCTCAGTATGGTCCGTTTAATTTTTCGTGCCTATTTGGGTGTACAAACGGGCGAAACAGCATGAACGGAGCATTTTCGGGCCAAATTGGTGTGCTATAGTCCACGGTTTTGGGTGTGGGCTCGGGATTCGGGCGTGCTGTGGGCCAAAAATTGACCGGGGCATGACAGGGAGGTCGGGGACCATCCCAGTATAGTTCGTTTAATATTTCTTTGCCATTCGGGTGGATAAACGGGCAAAACGAGGCAAATGGGGCATTTTCGGGGTAAAGCGTTGTGCTATAGCCCATGGTTTTGGGGGTGGGCTCGGGGTCCGGGCGTGCTGTGGGACGAAAATCGACCGGTGTATTCCAGTGAGGTTGGAGATCATCCCTGTGTAGTCCGTTTAATTTTTTGTGGCCATCCGGGTGGACAAACGGGCAGAACGGTGCGAACAGAGCATTTTTTGGCCCAATCGAGGTTCGGGCGTGCTGTGGGCCAAAAATCAATCAGGCGTGCCAGTGAGGTTGGAGATCATCCCTGTGTGGTTTGTTTAATTTTTTGTGTCCATTTGGGTGGACAAATGGGCAAAACGGCATGAATGTGATATTTTCGGTCCAAATCGGTGTGATATAGCCCACGGTTTCGGCGGTGGGCTCGGGGTCCAGGCGTGCTATAGGCCGCAAATCTATCGGGGCATGCTAAGGAGGTTGGGGATCGTCGTAGTGTGCTCCGTTTAATATTTCGTGGCCATTCGGGTGACAAACAGGCGAAAAAATATGAACGGGATATTTTCGAGCCAAATCGGTGTACTATAGCCTACAGTTTCAAGGGTGGGCCAGGGGTCCGAACGTGCTGTGGGCCGAAAATTAACTGGGGTAAGCCAGATGGTTGGGGATTATCGCATTTTGGTCCGTTTAATTTTTCGTGGCAATTCGGGTGGACAAACAGTCGAAACGGTGTGAGCGAGGAATTTTCGGGCCAAATCGGTTGCTATAGCCCACGTTTTTGGGGGTGGGCCTGGGGTTCGGGCGTGCTGTGGGCTGAAAATCAACTAGGGCATGCCAGGGAGGTTGGGGATCATCCAAGTGTGGTCCGTTTAATTTCTCATGGCCTTTCAGGTGTGCGCGAATGAGATATTTTCGGGCAAAATTAGTGTGCTATAGCCCACGGTTTTGGGGGTGGACCTGTGGTACGGGTGTGCTGTGGGCCGAAAATCGACCGGGGCATGCCAATGAGGTTGGGGATCATCCCAGTGTGGTTCGTTTAATTTTTTGTTGCCATTTGGGTGGACAAACTGGCGAAACGGGGCATTTTCTGGCCTAATCGATGTTCTATAGCCCATTGTTTTGGGGGTGGTTCTGGGGTTCGGACTTGTTGTGGGCCAAAAATCAATCGGGGCATGCCAGGGAGGTTCGGGATTGTCCTAGTATGGCCTTTTTAATTTTTCGTAGCCATTTATGTGCGAATGGGGCATTTTCGGGCCAAATCAGTGTGCTATAGCCCATGGTTTCGGAGGTGGGCTCGGGGTCCGGGCTGTGGGATGAAAATTAACCGGGACATGCCAGGGAGGTTGGGGATCGTCCAAGTGTAGTCTATTTAATTTTTTGTGGCCATACGGGTGGACAAACGAGCAAAACGGTGCAAATGAGGCATTTTCGGGCCCAATCGATGTGCTAAGCCCACGGTTTCGGAGGTGGTGCCGGGGTCCAGGCGTGCTGTGGGCCGAATACCAATCAGGCATGCAAGGGAGGTTGGGGATCGTCCCAATGTGTTCTTTTTAATTTTTCATAGCCATTTAGGTGGACAAATGGGCGAAACAACGCTAAAGGGACATTTTCGGGCCAACTCGATGTGATATAGCCCTTAGTTTCGGTAGTTGGCCAAGGGCCCAGGCTTACTGTGGACCGAAAATCAACCAGGGAGTGCCAGGGAGGTTGAGAATCATCCCAGTGTGGTCCGTTTAATTTTTTGTGGCCATTCGGGTGGACAAACGGGCGAAACGACGCAAACAGGGCATTTTCGGGCTAAATCAGTGTGCTATATCCCACAATTTTGGTGGTGGGCTCGGGGTTAGGGCGTGCTGTGTGCCAAAAATTGACCCGGGCGTGCCAGGGAGGTTGGGGATCATCCCAGTATGATCCGATTAATTTTTTGTGGCTATTTGTGTGGACAAACGGGCAAAATGGCACGAACGGAGCATTTTTGGGCTAAATCGGTGTGCCATAGCCCACGATTTTGGGGGTGGCCCCGGGGCCCTGGCTTGCTGTGAGTCGAAAGTTAAGCGGGGCATGGCAGGGAGGTTGGAGATCGTCGATGTGTGGTCTATTTATTTTTTCTTGGCCATTTGGAAGGACAAACGGGAAAAACGACGCGAATGGGGCATTTTTGGGAAAAATCGGTGTGCTATAGCCCACAGTCTTGGGGATGGGCTCGGGGTTCGGGCGTGTTGTGGGCCAAAAATTGTCTGAGGCACGCTAAGGAGTTGGAGATCGTCTCAGTGTAGTCCGTTTATTTTTTTGTGGCAATTTGGGCAGACAAATGGGCAAAACGGCACGAACGGGATATTTTCGGGACAAATCGGTGTGATATAGCCCACGATTTCAGTGGTGGGCCCGGGGTCCAGGCGTGCTGTGGGTCGTAAATCAATCGGGGCATGCTAAGGAGGTTGAGGATCGTCCTAGTGTAGTTCGTTTAATTTTTTGTGGTCATTCGGGTGGACAAATGGGCGAAACGGCACGAACGGGATGTTTTCGGGCCAAATTGGTGTGCTATAGCCTACGGTTTCAAGGGTGGGCCCGGGGTCCGAACGTGCTGTGGGCCAAAAATTAACCGGGGTGAGCCAGATGGTTGTGGATCGTCCCAGTATGGTCCATTTATTTTTTCATGGCAATTCGGGTGGACAAACGGTCGAAATAGCGTGAACGGGAATTTTCATGCCAAATCGGTGTGCTATAACCTACGGTTTTGGGGGTGGGCCTGGGATCCGGGTGTGCTGTGGGCTGAAAATGGACCGGGGCATGCCAGAGAGGTTGGGGATCATCCAAGTGTGGTCCATTTAATTTTTTGTTGCCTTTTGGGTGGACAAACGGGAGAAACGGTGCGAATGGGACATTTTCGAACAAAATCGGTGTGCTATAGCCCACGGTTTTGGGGGTGGGCCCGGGTACGGGCATACTTTGGTCCTAAAATCGATCGGGGCATGCCAGGAAGGTTGGGGATTTTCCTAGTGTGGTTCTTTTAATTTTTTGTTGCCATTTGGGAGGAAAAACGGGCAAAATGGGGCATTTTTAGGCCCAATCAGAGTGCTATAGCCCACGGTTTTGGGGGTGGTTCCGGGGTTTGGGCGTGTTGTGGGCTAAAAATTGATCGGGGTATGCCAGTGAGGTTTGGGATCGTCCTAGTGTGGTCTGTTTAATTTTTCATAGCCATTTATGTGCGAATGGGGCATTTTCGGGCCAAATCGGTGTGCTATAGCCCATGGTTTCAGGGGTGGGCTTGAGGTCCGAGCGTGTTGTGGGCCAAAAATCAACCGGGGCATTCCAAGGAGGTTGAGGATCGTCCAAGTGTAGTCTGTTTAATTTTTTGTGGCCATTTGAGTGGACAAACGGGAGAAACGGCGCGAACGGGGCATTTTCGGGCCAAATCGGTGTGCTATAGCCACAGTTTTGGGGATAGGCCTGGGGTCTGGACTTGCTGTGGGCCAAAAATTGACCGGTGCATTCTAGGGGTTGAGGATCATCCCAGTATGGTCCTTTTTATTTCTCGTGGCCATTTGGGTGGATAAACGGGCGAAACGGAGCAAACGGGGCATTTTTGATCCAAATCATTATGTTATAGCTCACGGTTTTGGGGGTGGGCCCGGGTTCCGGGTATGCCGTGGGCAGAAAATTGACCGAGGTGTGCTAGGGAGGTCGGGGATCGTCCCAGTGTGGTTAGTTTAATTTTTCATGTCCATTCGGGTGGACAAACGGGTGAAACGGTGCGAGCAGGGCATTTTCGGGCCAAATCGATGTGCTATAGCCCACTGTTTCAGGGGTGGGCCCGGGGTTGTTGCGTGCTGTGGTCCAAAAATCGACCAAGGCATGCCAAGGAGGTTAGGAATTGTCCAAGTGTTGCCCGTTTAATTTTTTGTGGCCATTCGGGTGGACAAACGGTCGACACAGCGCGAACGGGATATTTTTGGGCCAAATCGGATTGCTATAAGACACGGTTTTGGGGGTGGGCCCGAGGTTCGGGGGTGTTGTAGGCCTAAAATTGACCAGGGCGTGCTAGGGAGGTTGAGGATCATCCCAGTGTGGTTCATTTAATTTTTTGTGGCCATTCGGGTGGACAAACGGTGCAAATGGGGCATTTTTGGGCAAAATTAATGTGCTATTGCCTATGATTTTGGGGGTAGGCCCGGGGTTCAGGCGTGCTATGGGCCGAAAATCAACAGGTGCATGCGGGGAGGTTAAGGATCCATCCATTATGGTCCGTTTAATTTTTTGTGGCAATTTGGGTAGACAAACAGGCAAAACGGCGCAAACAGGGCATTTTTGAGCCAAATTGGTGTGCTATATCCCACAGTTTTGGGGGTGGGCCCAAGATTCAGGCGTGTAGTGGGCGAAAAATTGACCGGGGCGTGCCAGGGAGGTTGGGGATCATCCCAGTCTGATCTGATTAATTTTTTGTGGCCATTTGGGTGGACAAACGATAAAATTGGCGTGATCGGGGCATTTTCGGGCCAAATCGGCGTGCTATAGCCCACGATTTTGGTGGTGGGCCCAGGGTTGGGCGTGTGTGGGCCAAAAATCAACCGGGGCATGCCAGGGAGGTTGGGGATCATCCTAGTATGATCCTTTCAATTTTTTGTGGCTATTTGTGTGGACAAACGGGTGAAATAGCGCTAACGGGGCATTTTCGAGCCAAATCGGTGGGCTATAGCTCATAATTTTAGGGGTGGGCCCAGGGTCTGGGCGTGCTGTTGGCCAAAAATTGATCGAGGCATGCCAGGGAGGTCGGGGATTGTCCCAGTGTGGTCCATTTAATTTTTAATGTCCATTCGGGTGGACAAACGGGTGAAATGGCACGAACGGGGCATTTTCAAGCCAAATCGATGTGCTATAGATCACGATTTTTGGGGTGGGCCCGAGGTCCAGGCGTGTTGTGGGCCAAAAACCGATCGGGGCATGCCAGGGAGGATGGGGATCATCCCATTATGGTCCGATTAATTTTTTGTGGCCATTTGGATGGACAAACGGGCAAAATGACGCAAACGAGGCATTTTCGGGCCAAATTTATATGGTATAGCCCACAATTTTTGGGATGGGCCCGAGGTCCGAACTTGCTGTGGGCTGAAAATTGGCCGGGGCATGCCAGGGAGGTTGGGGATCATCCCAGTATGGTCCGATTAATTTTTTGTGGCCATTTGGGTGGACAAACGGGCGAAACGGCGCTAACGCGGCATTTTCAATCCAAATCGGCGTGCTATAGCTCACGGTTTTGGGGTTGAGCCCGGGGTTCGGGCGGTTATTGGGCCAAAAATCGATCGGGGCATGTCAGGGAGGTCGGGGATCATCCCAGTGTGGTCTGTTTAATTTTTCATTTCCATTCGGGAGGACAAAGGGGTGAAACGGCATGAACAGGGCATTTTTGGGACAAATCGATGTGCTATAGCCTACAATTTTTAGGGTGGACCCAGGGTCGGGCGTGCTGTGGGCCAAAAATTGGCCGGGGCATGCCAGGGAGGTTAGGGATCATCAAAGTGTGGTCCGTTTAACTTTTCGTGGACATTCGGGTGGACAAACGAGCAAAACAGCATGAACGGGATATTTTTGGGCTAAATCGGAGTGCTATAGGTCACGGTTTCGGGGGTGGTCTCAGGTCACGGGTGTGTTGTGGGTCGAAAATTGATCGTGGCTTGCCAGGGAGGTTTGGTATTGTCCCAGTGTGGTCCGTTTAATTTTTCGTGGCCATTTTGGTTGAAAAAATGATAAAACGACGCGAACGGGGCATTTTCAGGCCAATTGGGTGTGCTATGGCCCACGGTTTTGGGGGTGCGCCCGGGGTCCGGATATGCTATGGGCCAAAAATTGATCGGGGCATGCCAGGGAGGTTGGGGATCATCCCAGTGTGGTCTATTAAATTTTTCATGGCCATTTGGGTGCACAAACGGGTGAAACGGTGCGAACGAGGCATTTTCAGGCCAAGTCTGTGTGCTATAGCCTACGATTTTGGGGGTTGGTGATAACGCCCAAATTACAGCTCTCGTTAGAAAGTATAAGCGGTCGCTGTCAAATATAGAACCAAACTGGGTTGGGTGTCGAATCCCACAGGGAATACTTGGTCACTAAGTGTTGCAATTGTTAATAGACTGTTGGTCGAAAATTCCACGAAAAAGGGGGTTTTGATTTAGGCGTGAATTAATAATATCAAAGTAACGAATGAATGATTTGTTTAGTAAAGGTTAATCACAGAGAATAATAAATTAGGGTTATGTCCACCTTGTAGTTTCTACTTCTCTATTAACTATGAGTAACACGGAATTTAGACATGCATGCATTTATAGAGAATCGTATTCTAATTCTAAATCCAAGTGTTTCTCAACCATCAAGGATTTATTTCACTTTAGCTCTCCCGAGCCTAAAGTGTATAACAAATGGTACAAATTCTCCAAGAAGTTAATCCGGTTAAGCCATTAACGTGTAAATAGAGGTTAGAAGCCCTATTTCCTTGTCACACTCTCTTTTCCAAACATGTAACTTTTCTCCCGAACAAGCTAATGCTATAATGGCATGTTCTCTATGTTTGCAACCATGAGAATTTAATTAAAACGAAGAGAGTAATGATATAAGTAGCATACACATCAAGAATTTACAAACTCATAGCAATAGATAGTATCTTACAAGGTTTCCATAACCCTAACAGAGAAGTTTAGCTACTCATGAGTACAACTGCAATCAAAGAAGACATCATCATCATACCAAAGTTAGAATAATCTCACGATGGAGATGAGTTTGGCGTCAAACAAGAGGTTGACGTTTTTCTTCCCTTTAGCCGTTCGTGTAGCCTTAGCGTTTTTCTCTGTCTAAACTTACAGAATCTCTAAACTAAAATAATGAAAAGTGATCGCATGAATTCAATCAAAGAATGCTGAAAAATTCAGCAAATAGGGTTTTTATAACATCCTTGTCCTACTAAGTTACTGTTGCATCCCTAAGTATTTAGAAATACTGATTTTGCCCGGGACAAGTGATGTTAGGCGTATTTACACGCCTAAAGCACCTTAATTTACCCATATTTTAGCTAAGTTTTAAAGGTCAAAGTATATAATTCCTGCACTTTTAGTCCTTTTTCTTGTAAGTGAGCAAACCAACGTGATTAGCAAGTTTTCAGGAATAAATGATGAAGATTTCAGCATTTTATGGACTGTTGGACGCCAAAGGAAATTTCACGTAAGAAGGAAGGCAGCTTCTGGAAGCTTGTGGACTAAAAGTGATGCATGGAGAACTTGTCCCGGGCAAACACAACATTTCTAAAGACTTGGGGGATCAACAGTAACTTAGTAGGACTAGGACAAGGATAAAAACCCTATTTCAGTAGGACTAGGACAAGGATGTTATAAAAACCCTATTTGCTGAATTTTTCAGCAAGCTTTTTATTATTCACTCATTCATTAATTCAAGTCTTTTTCATTCAACTTTCGCTCCTAATTCACGTTACAATTGTTAACAGAGAAAAACGCTAACTCGTGGGAAACACCAAGAGAAAAAACGTCAACCTTGTTGTGACGCCACACTCCTCTCCAACATCATTCTAGTTTTGATATGATGATGATGTTTATTGTGATCTCCGTTGCGCTCATGAGTTGCTAAACTTCTCTGTTAGGATTATGGAAGCCTTATGAGATACTATCTATTGCTATGAGTTTGTGAATTCTTGATACGTATGCTGCTTATATCATTACTCTCTTCATCTTAATTGAATTCTTGTGGTTGCAAACATATAGAATACGCCAGTATAGCATTAACTTGTTCGAAAGAAAAGTTACATGTCTGGGAAAGAGAGAATGACAAGGAAATAGGGCTACCAACCCCTGTTTAAAAGTTAGTGCCGTAACTGGATTAACCTCTTGGAGAATTCGTACCATTAGTCTACGCTTTAAGCTCGAAAGAGTTAAAGTGATATAATCCTTGATGGTCGAAAGACACTAGGATTTACCATAGAATACGAATCTTTATAAGCGCATGCATGTCTGAATTCCGCATAACTCATAGCCAATAGATACGTAAAACTCATAAGGTGGACATAACCCTAACTTACAATTCTCATTGATTAAAACCTACTAAACATTCCATTTTTCTTTGTTACTTTGATACTCTTAATTCACGCTACAATTAAATCCCCCCTTTTTCGTAGAATTTTCAATCAACAGTCTACTAATCGTTGCATACTTAGTGACCAAGTATTCCCTGTGGGATTCGACACCCAACCCAGTTGGGTTCTATATTTGACAATGATCGCTTACACTCTTACGAGAGCTGTAGTTTGAGCGTTATCAAATTTTGGCGCCGTTGCCGGAGAATACGGTTGTCAACTAAGTTTGTGATAGTTACTAGACCCTTTGGTAAAAAATTCTCAGATTTTACTTTTAGTTGTTGTTTTTGTTTTATTCAGGTTTGTTTGAGTGCATGCCAAACACTCGAAGTTCAGGTCAACCGTTATTACCCATAAATCCTGAACCTCAACTTATTGGCAGAATGGATGCACAGCGTGACATTGACAGAAGGGCGGCTCCACAGGAGCAGGCTAGATTAGATGCACTGGCAGCTGCTCAAGTACATCAACAGAATATTGATAACCCAGGTCGAGCAACAAATCCTGATGATGAGGACCTGGGTGATGATGAGTTACTAAACCCTAGGCGTAATGATGAGGTGGTAGCGCCAATGCACAGGAGAGATCGTCTAGCTAGAATGAGACCTGACCGCCGAGATGTGCAGGCTCCTTTTGATGATGATGATGACGATCTGGATGGAGATGGTGCCACAGGGGCTATTATTCCTCCACCCTTGGCACCCGGAGCTAAGTTCAATATCACTACCACCATGATTCAGTTATTGCATCTCAAGGGGTTATTTGGTGGACTTGCAGGCGATGATCCGAATATGCATCTGGTCAATTTTATTTCAACATGCAAGTCGTTTGACAATCCAGGAGTTGGACAGAATACAATTCAGCTGTGCTTATTTCCATTGTCTCTATCTGGAGAGGCAACTCTGTGGCTGAACGGGATAACTAACTCCTGATTCTATTACTAATTGGAGGCAACTGAAAGACGCTTTCCTAGAAAGATTCTTTTCGCCATCCAAGAGAGCACAGTTGAGAGATGAGATTAGCAATTTCCGATAGCTTCCAACTGAAGCTCTCCACGAAACGTGGGAGAGTTTCAAGAAGAAGCTTATGCGGTGCCCAAATCATCAGATGACCAACATCCACTTGATGGAGATATTATACAGGGCTTTGAACTCAGTGACTAAGACAGTGGTTGATAATGTTGCAGGTGGGTCATTCATGGACCTTACTTTTCTTGAGGCAAGTGATATGCTAGATCGTATCACAAAGCAGAGTAGAGCTTGGTATACCAAGGATTATGAGGTAGCAAGCTCTACAGTATCTATTGGCAGAGCAGAGGCGTAGACAAGAGGAACGTGACTAAGATATGGCTCACATGAAAATGCAGATGGATCTTCTTACCAAGCATTTATTATCAGGGAAGACCGAAAAGGTTAAGGCCGTTGTATCACAGGGAAGAGATGAATCCAACTATGAGGAAGAAGCGAACTACTTAAATAATCAGGGAGGTTTCCGAGGCAATGCCCAAGGAAACCAATGTCGGAACTATTATGATAAATCTGGATACAAGGACCACGATCAAGGTGGTTGGAAGAATAAGACTGACAGGAGTGGTTTGTATGTTCCTCCTGGAAACCGTGAGGCTGTGGCGTCTGGCTCTGGGAAGATGTCGATGGAAGATATGATGGCGAAGCTGTTGAAGGGAGTAGAGGTAACTAATACGGGAGTGAATGAGGTGAAGAACGATTTTTCTTCAATAAATCAATTGGTTGACTCGCATTCTACTGCAATAAAGCAACTAAAGCAGTAATTGAGTGTCACGCCCCAAATCCTATTAAGGCGGACTGGCACCCGTTGCCAGTAAGGCTCGGGAGAACCAACCTGTAGCAATACATTACCTATGAACATTATAAGTTACTTTTATACTAACATGCCCTCAAAAGATAAATGGGACTAGCAAGCCAAAAGATGTTGTATGACCAGGCCGTTGGAGCCACAATGTCTACGATACGATACATGACCATACTATACTTTACATAGTCTACAAAGCCTCTAGGCAAGAAACATTATCTTATAAGGGTCGGGACAGGCCCCGCCTCATGATAAGATACTATACAATGCAAGAAGATATGATAAGACTCAAAGCCCCGAAGCAACCTGGAGCTCAGTGACTGCAGTTGATATCTTGTACTCTTACTGGGGAGGTTTATTAGCTTCTGCACCTGCAGCATGGAATGCAGGTCCCCCAACAGGGACGTCAGTACGAAATAATGTACTGAATATGTAAGGCAACATGTACTATGTATGAGATAAAAGCTCAAATGAAACCATACACTGCTGTAGGGTAAAGGACCACCTTTATGAATATTGTGGAGTCATGCATCGTATAACAATTATGTTACTTTACTCTTATCACTTGTATAATCTGTGCACAACATGTAATACAGATGACCAGCTGATCAGTGGTAAATCTATATCAGGATCGACCCATGCTAGGCTTTCCTTTCACCCCTGGGATACCCCCTGTAATACTGGGATTGACCCATGCTAGGTGATCCTTTCACCCCTGGGATACCACCCAACAGAAGCAACTGTATACATATATCTTCTTATTACTTTTGAGATGAATCTTTGGTGGTCGTAACATTTGAGTTATAAGACTATAAGCATGACAAATGACAAGTATGTGACCATGTAACATCATATCACAATGAAAAGAGTGGGTTATACAATTAGTGAAACATGTAGGACATAAACAACGTATGAACTTTATTTAGCTAAAAAGAAGACTCATATGTCATGGTATCCACTGTATGTATGCAGCAGTGACAATGCTCGAATCTGGACACACAAATACATGTGAAAGAGTGGAGTGGTTATATCGAAGTTTGTAAAGATCTCTATGTGCCAATAAAGACTTTGGATTCCATGCCAAATAATAAGAGATCGAATAGCCTTACATACCTCGACATATCAACTTGTTTTTACCTCGAAATGACTTCTTTTCTTCCAACTATTTATCTACAATATCATGTTTTAAAGCGGGTATTAGCAGCTAATCAATGCATCTGGACAGCCCAATCTCACAAGACACAACACTTTGGCAACAAACGTATAACCATCGACTCAATGGTGTTATTCCGACTTTCTCAATTCTAACTGTCTTCAACCAGTACACGTTATCATATACATGATGTATACATCCTATATTATCTCTATAACATGCTGGCAACAGTCCATAACTACAACACAGAACCATTTTACAAAACGCTCAACTAAGAAGCACAACATCTCGTCGTGTCCCTACATTTCGTCGTTAACAATTCATACTTGTCTCAACTTTGAACCAGATTCTCCCAACATATATATCCATCAAATAAACCTTAACATAGTCACAAAATATCTCAAAACACAGGGGGAAACGTGAAACATCGCCCCCCCTCATCAAACAGTCCAATACCATTTTGGAAGCACATAAGATCATATAAGGATACTTGTTTCCAAAGAACTAGCAAAACAGTCCAGCAACCTTGGAAACCATATACACACCATAACATATTAATAAACTCAACTTATACCATATTAAAGTCAAAAATCAGGGTAAAAATCGTTCCAAAGCCAAGAAAACTAAACAACAACTTTCAGGACACAAGCTGTCCAGAAATTCCTGCACAGTGCACCAGCCGACTTATCTTGTTTTCCATGGAAAATTCATATCAAGTATATGGTCATTTTTACATACCTTAACTCCCAAGGTGTAGGTCTAATTCAAGAACTCAAAAAGTAGCCTTTGGTTGCCTTCCAAGGTGAAGAAATGCCAAGAGAAACTTAGAGAGAAAAGCTGAAATTTTTGGTCTTTTATTAGTTAACCTAAGGAGCTCGGTTTTGGTCCCTTTTTAAGGAGACCTTATACCGACTTTCTCCTGATATTTGCAGCTGATTAAATCAAGTTGGTCAATGACTAATTTTCCCCTTTCACTTGGGCCTTTTGGATCTCTAAATCAATGGGCTTTAGCGGCCCATTTTCCTTAATCTTTCTTGCACTTTGTTTGGGCCCAATTTTGTTAGTAGTGAATGAATGTAGTTGGGCATATTATATAAAAATCTTGGGCTGAACATCTTGGCCCAATATAATGCTAAACCATTGGTTTTAATAGCCTCCCTAACTTGGGCTTCGTTTGTCACAAGACTTGGAAAGTTTCGGCGTTAAGCCTTGTCTTCGTTCCCCTTTCTTTTTACTAACATCTAGACTTCAAGAGAGTTCACTTATGAATGAATTATTCTCCCTCATGTATATATATATATATATTTTTAAGCCAACCACACAGGTGACTCACCTGCTAGCTTCCTAAGTTCCATAAGCACGTCAATGATTTTCTCCGTTTAAGGCCACAGTCTCTAAATAGACTTCCATATAGTGCCCAAATCTAACACTTGAACACTTGAAAAAATTTTTGGTAGTAATTAAATCAAGTCGTATGTCATTTTATGTGAACATTACTAGTACATGTAAAATGTGGGGTGTTACATTGAGCCAACTTTCAGCGGCATTAAATCAAAGAAAAGCTGGAACACAACCTAGCGACACAGTGCAAAATCCAAGAAATGATGGATCGTGTATGGCTATCACCACCCGAAGTGGTAAAGTGTTGGAAAGTCCATCCAAAGGAAAGCAGGTGGTTGATGATATAGAAGATAATGAGATCATTGCAGAACCAAAAGATGCCGAAGCAGCTGATGAGGTTGTTCGTGACGTCACCTCTCAACGTCCACAGCCTGAAAAGATCGCCGAACTGAAGCAAGATGAAAAGGAAGCGGTGGAGAAAACTATTCCCCTTCCACCACCACCTTTTCCTCTGCGATTGAAGAAGAAAGCTGACGATACCAGGTTCAATAAGTTTATGACTATGTTGAAGAAACTAACTATTAATGTTCCTTTGGTCGAGGCACTCGAACAAATGCCTGGGTACGCAAAATTTATGAAGGATCTTTTGACAAAGAAGCAGGCAGCAAGTTATGAGTTGATGGACACTGTTCATCATTGCAGTGCAATCGCTACTAGATCACTAGTTCAGAAGAAGGCTGACCCCGGTGCTTTCACGATTCCTTGCACCGTTGGATCTTTGAATTTTGCCAAGGCATTATGCGATTTGGGAGCTAGCATCAATTTGATGCCGCTATCTATTTACAGAAAGTTGGGGTTGGGTGATCCTACTCCAACCAATATGAGGCTCGTGATGGCAGATAGGTCGGTAAAATGACCTGTTGGTATTTTGTATGATGTATTGGTGAAGGTTTCTTCATTCATCTTTCCGGCAGACTTCGTTATTCTGGACTGTGAGGTGGACTCTGAAGTTCCCATAATCTTGGGGAGCCCTTTCCTTGCAACAGGGAGGGTGCTTATTGATTTAAGAGCGAATGAGCTTTTATTCCGGATGAATGACGAAGTAGTCCGCTTTGATGTATGCAAATCAATGAAGCAACCCAAAGATCTGAACGTGTTCTCGGTAGTTGATGTTTATTTTGATGATGAGAAATAATTATCCGTAGAGGAGCAGCTTATTGTTGACCCATTGGCGTCTGTGCTTATGAATATTGAGCGTGAGGATGCTGAAAATTATGAAGAAACTATTTGTGCTCTAACAGGAATAGGGTCGTATCCTTATGCTCCCAAGAAGCTGGACCTCGATCTAAAAAATCGGCCTACACCACCAGCTAAACCATCCATTGAAGAGCCACCAATGTTAGAATTGAAGGAGCTACCCAGTCATCTAAAGTACGCATTCTTGGGAAGTGGAAACACCCTCCCGGTTATTGTGGCGGCTGACTTAGGTGAGCAGCAAGTTGCAGCTCTCATCGCTGTTCTAAGGAAATACATGAGAGCCATCGGTTGGAACATCGCTGATATTATTGGTATTCCGCCTGGGATATGTATGCACAAGACTCAGCTTGAAGAAAATTGCATACCCACTATTGAGCATCAAAGACGTTTGAATCCACCTATGCAAGAGGTGGTGAAGAAATAAATTATTAAGTGGTTAGATGCAGGGGTAGTGTATCCAATCTCTGACAGTAAATGGGTGAGTCCGGTACAGTGTGTGCCTAAGAAAGGGGGCATGACGGTAGTTGCAAACAAAAGGAATGAGCTAATTCCACTCAGACCTGTCACAGGGTGGAGAGTATGCATGGACTACCGGAAGCTGAATTCATGGACGCTTAAGGATCACTTCCCAATGCCATTCATGGACCAAATGATTGATCGATTGGCAGGGAAAGGATGGTTTTGCTTCTTAGATGGTTATTCCGTCTATAATCAGATCTGTATTGCTCCCGAAGACCAAGAGAAGACAACGTTTACATGACCATATGGTACGTTTGCCTTCAAACGTATGCCATTTGGGCTATGTAATGCACCCGCCACTTTTCAGCGTTGTATGATGTCCATTTTTTCTGATATGGTTGAAGACACCTTGGAGGTATTCATGGATGATTTTTCACTTGTGGGTGAGTCATTTGAATCGTGCTTGGCGAATCTAAGTATGGCGTTACAGAGATGTGTTGAATTCAACTTGGTGCTAAACTGGGAGAAGTTCCACTTTATGGTTAAAGAAGGTATTGTTCTTGGGCATAAAATTTCCGAAAGAGGAATTGAGGTGATCGAGCTAAAATTGAAGTCATCGAGAAACTACCACCTCCAATCTCTGTAAAGGGAGTTCGTAGTTTCCTCGAGCATGCAGTTTTTTATCAAAGGTTCATTAAAGACTTTTCCAAGATTGCTAGTCCGTTATGCAAGATTTTGGAGAAGGATGCAAAGTTCGACTTTGGTGAAGATTGCTTGAAGGCATTCGAATGCCTCAAAGGGAAGCTAATTGAAGCTCCTATCATTGTAGCGCCCGATTGGTCCCTACCATTTGAAGTTATGTGTGATGCAAGCGGAGTAGCTTTGGGTGTTGTACTTGGCTAGAGAAGAGAAAAGTTATTTCATCCAATATACTACGCGAGCAAGGTCTTGAACGGAGCCCAGAAGAACTATACTGTCACGGAACAAGAGCTTCTAGCAGTTGTTTAGGCTTTTGAAAAGTTTCGTGCTCACCTGTTGGGGACTAAAGTGGTGGTTCATACCGATCATGCAGCCCTGAGATACCTAATGACAAATAAGGATGCAAAGCCGAGGCTAATTCGATGGGTGTTATTGCTGCAAGAATTTGATTTCGAGGTAAAAGATAGAAGAGGTTGTGAAAACCAAGTGGCTGATCACCTATCTAGACTTGAGAATGAGCACACAGCGCATCCCGATCTTGAGATTAATGATCCATTCCCCGATGAAGAGATCCTAGCCACTATGGTGGAAGAATTACCATGGTACGCAGACTTTGAAAACTATGTGGTAAGTAATGTGATACCTGCACATCTGTCTTTTCATCAAAAGAGGAAGTTCATGCATGATGTAAAACACTACTTCTGGGATGATCCATATTTGTTTCGACGATGCGCGGATGGTGTTATCAGGCGATGCATATCTCATGTGGAAGTGCCGAGTATCTTGGAAGCAAGTCATGCTTCCCAAGTTGGGGGACACTATGCAGGTGGTCGAACAGCAAGGAAGGTATTGCAAAGCGGCTATTATTGGCCTTTGATATTTAGAGATGCCTACGAATTTGTGAGAAGATGTGACCAATGTCAGAGACAAGGCACGATTTCGAAGCACCATGAGATGCCCATGTCAAAAATTCTTGAAGTAGAGTTGTTTGATGTGTGGGGTATTGATTTCATGGGCCCATTCGTAAATTCGTTTGGGATGAAATATATCCTAGTTGCTGTCGACTATGTATCCAAATGGGTCGAAGAAGTAGCGTTGGCCGATAATGAAGGAAAGCATGTTGTAGCATTCTTGAAGAGAAATATCTTCTCTCATTTTGGGGTACCACGTACCATCATAAGCGATGGAGGATCACACTTTTGCAACAAGTTGTTCAAATCCGTGTTGGTGAAATATGGGGTCAAGCAACATAAGGTAGCCACGCCTTATCACCCATAAACTAGTGGACAGGTAGAGGTTTCTAATCGAGAGATCAAGCAGATCCTTGCTAAGACTGTAAACGCTAATAGGAAGGATTGGTCTCGGAAGATGGACGATGCACTATGGGCTTATAGGACTGCATTCAAAATGCCAATTGGCATGTCCCCGTACCAACTAGTTTATGGGAAGGCTTGTCACTTGCCCATTGAGCTCGATCATAAAGCATTATGGGCGTTGAAGCGACTGAATTTGAATTGGGATGATGCCATGAATATGAGATTGGAGTAGCTGAATGAGATGGATGAATTCCATCTACATGCGTATGAAAGATCAGACTTCTACAAGGAGCGGATGAAAAAGTATCATGATCAACGGATTGTTCAACGAAACTTTCAAAAGGGTGATATGGTACTTCTTTTCAATTCTAGACTGAAGATATTCCTAGGTAAGTTAAGATCCAAATGGTCTGGTCCGTACAAAATTAGCCAAGTCTACTCGTCTGGAGTAGTTGAGCTAGAAGACAATAATGGTGTTGTCTTTAAGGTGAATGTCCAACGAGTAAAACCATATATCGGTCCTCTTGACTCGATAAAATGCATGGCCACCATCTATCTCGACGAAATCTAAGTACTCGAGCTAACTATGTCGTGCCGCGACAATAAATCAAGCGCTAGATGGGAGGCAACCCATCGTTTTTAATTTTTTATTATTTTACTAAGAGTTTGTTTTTGTTAAATAAAAAAAAATCCAAAAAGAAGAGTCGAGCCACGACCAAAACTAAGGCGCCTGGTGGGAGGCAACCCATCGTTCTAATCGTTTTTATTGTTTTTGAATAAGTGTAGGTGCAAGAGGTGTAAAGGAGGAGATTGGTTTCAAATTTTGATTTGGAAGTATTGCATGTTGAAGGTGGTAAGTTGGGAATGAAGAAGCAAAAGGCTATGAGTTAGGCATTGCCTATGAAAATCTAGGCAACCAACAAGGCAAGGCCTATGCTATGGCCTAATCTCTCTGAATCTAGAATGCCATAGCATAGGCGCCGCATATGCCTAACAATGCCATAGCATAGGCGCCGCCTATGCAAAAGTCTTTTGTCTCTGAATCTAGAATGCCATGGCATAGGCGCCGCCTATGCCTAACAATGCCATAGCATAGGCGCCGCCTATGCAAAGGCCTTTTGTCTCTGAATCTAGAATGCCATGGCATAGGCGCCGCCTATGCCTAACAATGCCATAGAATAGGCGCCGCCTATGCTCACTTTTTGGTCTCCTAATCCGATTCCAAACGGGTCAAAACCTGACCCAAGCTTGTCCTATAAATAAAACCTTAGTCTTAGAACAAAAATGCATTGCAAATTCAACCTAAGCGCCGCCTACCTCTCCAAAATCTCTCAAAAATTTTCCTTTTGCTCTTTTAACTTTGCAAGAACATCTTCCGAGGCCATCAACCAAGTAAGTACTTCTTTGCTCTTCTTCTATATTCCGTAAAGTACTACACTACTACGCCGATAATAAATTGTTAAATCTTGAAGTAGTGTTGGTGATTTGAATATGGTTGATTTGTTGTGATACAACTAAGTGAGTGAAAGAATACGTAAGGATTCTCTTGACTTGTTTCCAACTTGTATTTGATTTTGATACACTGTCATACTTTTGCGGAATTGACACGGTCAAGAAAATTGCATAATCTTGTAACTAGAAAGCTTACATATTGGAATGACTTGTTCATCGAGATGAAAATCATGGTTGACTACAAACATACGATGTTGTGATTATTTCTAATGCCATAACTTGATTCAATCTCTATGTAGTAGTCTTGCTCAAAAGGTACATCAATCCAAACATGAAAGTATTGCCAAGATTTCATGAAATAGAATAAAAAAGGATAGTTAAGATGACAAGAAAAGTATGACTGCACTGATTATATTGTTGGAACATAACACCTAAATGTATATCGATGAAGTCTGAGTGATCGACATCGTTCACTTCACTAGTTTGTGCCAACAAATTAAGTGTGGGGTGGTGCCTCTACTGCTTGTTTGTTGATTCTATCCACCGAGATGAAGCTAACATGACTATTATTTTAATCTCAGGTACAATGGCACCAAAAGCAAGACAAGGAAAAGAAAAAACAACCACTTCACAGAAAGGCCAAAAAAGGGGAAGAAAAGAGCAAGCTGAATCCTCCTCGCTGCAAATACCTCGACGCATGTACGGGATAAAATAGGTCCTAGAGGAGGAAGCAAAGGAGTGGTACAGGAACAATAAAGTGAAAAAATATGTTCACGTGGAATTGATACAAAAGGAGAGCCTAGCAAAGAAAAAACCTCGCATCTTGGCCAAAATCATGGCGCTACATCTTGATTTCATCTTCCGAGATATGGGAGAGTGCAATCTCGATCTAACGCGAGAATTCTATGCCAACTGGTCACCGAAAACTACAGGGAGTGAAGTAAAGATTCGGGGCCAAGTCCTGCAACTAAATGCGGAGTTCTTCAACTCTTTTCTGGGTTTGCCATCTGTTGATCCATCACCACTCAAGGAGATTTATAACAGACCTCCGTACAGGGCAATCAGACACACACTGTGCGGAACAAGATCAATGGCACGTTGGAGTCGTCACAAGGATACTGGTCGGCACAATACCTTCCCATATGCTTCTTTGAACAGAGAAGCTCAGATATAGTTGCGGATGGTCAACTCTTGCTTGATTCTAGGAACACAATACACAAAGATCACACATGATAGAGTGTGCTTGGTTTACACTTTGATGACGAACACCCCCATCAACATTGGGGCAATTATTCGATCTTCAATGCGTAAGGCTAGGCTGCACAAGAGGTCCCACTTCAGCTTTGGCAATCTGTTGACTGCGCTATTGAGGAAGGAGGACATCGAAGAGGAACCTGCAGATCATAATCTTCCACACAACCCAAAGGAAGTTGACCTCACAAAGGTGAAAGATGCTGAATCTATGCATGGCGTCAACCTGACCACTGCAGAAAGACATGCTCGCGACGAAAGCTTCTTCCGCCATTTATATGGCATGAAGAGGTTTACCATGATGAGCGGGGGTCGTGTTCCAACTGCTTCAGAGCTCCAACAGTTGGATTATGACTACCCAATGAATGAGCATGCGAGGGCTATGTGCGGAGTAGGTGTATATTTCGAGGAACCTCTTGATGATGACATGCCAACCGATGACGATCGCTGAATACCAGACTCAGACGTGGAAGAGAACTCTAATGATAATTCCGATGCAGGGGGTATGACCCCAGACATAGAGGAGCAGTCCGACTAATCAGGTTTTTCTTATTTATTTTCCACTGAGGGCAGTGTGTCCCGTCTAAGTGTGGGGTGCTGGTATTTGTATGCTACACTTCTTTGTCTGCATTTGCATTTATTCTAGTTCTTGTTTTTTTTAATTAGTCGTAATTAGTTAGTTTAATTTTAAATTTTTTAGATTTTGCATGAAATTGTTCTGATAGACGGCATAGTAGTATAACAAGAGTTTGTGCTAAATCATTACTATTGATACATTTAGGCTCTACATGTGACTCACTGTGTGATAATTGTGTGGTTTAATTCATTCATCTGTTGGGTCAAGAGTCTATACTGCTCCCAATAAAGTTGACCATGTGCCTTGTGTGTGTGAGGATATAGTATATTCTGTGTTGTGACTGATGCTAGAACTTGCCTGGTGTGTGTGTAAAGCGAAATAAAGAGTGTGAGTTTAGGAGATGATTTAGGCATTTCTTTGGCAGCCTGTGATTGTTTACCTTCTTTTTACCTACCCGTGGACATTATCCTAGTCAACCCTTTTGAGCCTTTAAGCCATTTTCTTTGATAGCCTCATATGTAGCCTAATCCACTTTTTTAAGACCATAATTTGATCCAAATTCCTAAGCGCTTTAAATTGTAAAGTCATGTGACAAAATAAAAGGAAATTGGGTGAGAGTGATGCCTTAAAGTGAATTGGTACTTGAATTTGTTATGAAAAAGAATGGCTATTATAGAGGTGTGTTATAAAAAATAAAATGAAAAATAAAATGAAAAAGAAAAATACAAAGTTGATTCTATTTAAAATTGAATAACAAAAGAGGTGAGAAGGGGTGGTAGATTAAAACAAAGTAGAAAGGTCGTTTGAAAGAAAGTGTAAATGGCATAATGTGATGCATTAAAGCGTTTAGGAACATAGTCACTATTTCTGGCCAAAATAGTCCTGCCTGTCCCTTAGCCTACATTACAACCTGTAAAGAACTATTTGATCCTAAGCTTAACATTCTGATATTAGTAGAGCATTACACTAAGGGCAAGCCTATGGTCATCAGTTGCAACATATGAATTCTTTCTGAGCGTGAGAGCAAGGATAATCTTATACCCATGTTTTGAAAAATGAAATACTTGTGAGTAATTATGGGTGATATATTGTGAGACACACATGGTTGATGAGTTTTGGGTAGTCTTGTATGATTCTTTGTGCCTTAACTTTTGAATACGAATTAACCATCATCACGAGTCTATGTTGGAGGTTGAATTGTTTCTAGAAGTGATTAGAAAACTACTCTTTGTTAATAATTGTTGTGCCTGTCTTGATGAATATTTTGTGTTGTTACTGTGAAACCCTAAGTAGATGTTTATATGGACATGATATATTGTCTGAGGACGAACAAAGCTTTAAGTGTGGGGTGTTGATGTTAGGCGTATTTACACGCCTAAAGCACCTTAATTTACCCATATTTTAGCTAAGTTTTAAAGGACAAAGTATATAATTCCTGCACTTTTAGTCCTTTTTCCTGTAAGTGAGCTAACCAATGTGATTAGCAAGTTTTCAGGAATAAATGATGAAGATTTCAGCATTTTATGGACTGTTGGATGCCAAAGGAAATTTCACGTAAGAAGGAAGGCAGCTTCTGGAAGCTTGTGGACTGAAAGTGATGCATGGAGAACTTGTCCCAGGCAAAAACAATATTTCTAAAGACTTGGGGGATCAGCAGTAACTTAGTAGGACTAGGACAAGGATAAAAACCCTATTTCAGTAGGACTAGGACAAGGATGTTATAAAAACCCTATTTGCTGAATTTTTCAGCAAGCTTTTTATTATTCACTCATTCATTAATTCAAGTCTTTTTCATTCAACTTTCACTCCTAATTCACGTTACAATTGTTAACAGAGAAAAATGCTAACTCGTGGGAAACACCAAGAGGAAAAACGTCAACCTTGTTGTGACGCCACACTCCTCTCCAACGTGAGATCATTCTAGTTTTGATATGATGATGATATTTATTGTGATCTCCGTTGCGCTCATGAGTAGCTAAACTTCTCTGTTAGGGTTATGGAAGCCTTATGAGATACTATCTATTGCTATGAGTTTGTGAATTCTTGATACGTATGCTGCTTATATCATTACTCTCTTCATCTTAATTGAATTCTTGTGGTTGCAAACATATAGAATACGCCAGTATAGCATTAACTTGTTCGAAAGAAAAGTTACATGTCTGGAAAAGAGAGAATGACAAGGAAATAGGGCTACCAACCCCTGTTTAAAAGTTAGTGCCGTAACTGGATTAACCTCTTGGAGAATTCGTACCATTAGTATACGCTTTAAGCTCGAAAGAGTTAAAGTGATATAATCCTTGATGGTCGAAAGACACTAGGATTTACCATAGAATACGAATCTCTATAAGCGCATGCATGTCTGAATTCCGCATAACTCATAGCCAATAGATACGTAAAACTCATAAGGTGGACATAACCCTAACTTACAATTCTCATTGATTAAAACCTACTAAACATTCCGTTTTTCTTTATTACTTTGATACTCTTAATTCACGCTACAATTAAATCCCCCCTTTTTCGTAGAATTTTCAATCAACAGTCTACTAATCGTTGCATACTTAGTGACCAAGTATTCCCTGTGGGATTCGACACCCAACCCAGTTGGGTTCTATATTTGACAACGACCGCTTACACTCTTACGAGAGCTGTAGTTTGAGTGTTATCAACAAGTTCTCCATACATCACATTCAGTCCACAAGCTTCCAAAAGTTGCCTTCCCTCTTATGTGAAGTTTTCCTTTGCTGCCCAAAGGTCCACAAAGTGCTGAAATCTTCATCATTAATACCTGAAAAACATGCTAATCACATAGGTTAGCTCACTTAAAGGAAAATGGACTAAAAGTGCAAGAATTATATATTTTATCCTCCAAACTTAGCTAAAATATGGGTAAATTATGGTTCTTAGGGGTATAAATACGCCCAACATCACCGGGGTTTGGGCGTACTGTGGGCCGAAAATCGACCATGGCATGCCAGGGATGTTGGGGATCGTCCCAATATGGTCCGATTGATTTTTTATGACCATTTGGGTGGACAAACGGGCGAAACGGCGTGAACGGAGTATTTTCGGGCTAAATCAGTGTGCTATAGCCCACGGTTTTAGGGGTGGGCCCGAGGTCCAGACTTGATTTGGTCTAAAAATTGACCGAGATATGCCAGGGAGGTTGGGGATCATCCCAGTATGGTCCGTTTAATTTTTCGTCGCCATTTTGGTGGACAAACGGACAAAATGATGCTAACAGGGCATTTTCGAGCCAAATCGGTGTGCAACTCAAGGTTTTGGGGGTGGGACCGGAGTCTAGGTGTGTTGTGCACCAAAAATCGATCGGGGCATGCTAGGGAGGTCGGGAATTGTCCCAGTGTGGTCCGTTTAATTTTTCATGTCCATTTGGGTGGACAAACGGGTGAAATAGAGCGAACGGGGCATTTTGGGGTGGGCCCGAGTTTTGAGCGTGCTGTGGGCCGAAAATCAACCGAGGCATGCCAGGGAGGTTAGGGATCATCCAAGTGTGGTCCATTTAATTTTTTGTCGACATTCGGGTGGACAAACGGACGATACATCATGAACGGGATATTTTCGGGATAAAACGGTGTGCTATAGGCCACAATTTTAGGGGTGGGCCCGAGGTACGGGCGTGTTGTGGGCCAAAAATTGATCTTTGTGTGCCAGGGTGGTTAGGGATCATCCCAGTGTAGTACGTTTAATTTTTCATTGCCATTTTGGTTGACAAACAGGCAAAACGGTGCAAATGGGGCATTTTCAGGCCAAATCAGTGTGCTATAGCCCACAGGTTTGGGGGTGCGCCCGGGGTCTAGACATGTTGTGGGCCGAAAATCGATCGGGGCATGCCAGGGAGGTTGTGGATCATCCCAGTGTGGTCTGTAAAATTTTTCGTGGCCATTTGGGTGCGCAAACGGGCAAAGCAGCATGAAAGGGGAATTTTTGAGCTAAATCGGTGTGTTAAAGCCCACGATTTTGGGGGTTGGCCCGGGGTCCAGGTGTGTTGTGGGTCAAAAATTGACCGTGGTATGCCAAGGAGTTTGGGGATTATCCCAGTGTGGTTCGATTAATTTTTTATGGTTATTTGGGTTGTCAAACGGGCAAAACGGTGCGAACAGGGCATTTTCGAACAAAATTGGTGTGCTATAGCCTACGGTTTTGGGGGTGGACCCGGGGTCCGGACTTACTGTGGGCAAAAAATCAACTGGGGCATGCCAGGGAGGTTGGGGATCGTCCCAGTATGGTTCGATTAATTTTTTGTGGCCATTTGGATGGACAAACTGACATAATAACGCGAATGGGGCATTTTCGAGCCAAATCGGTGTGCTATAGCCCACGATTTTGGAGGTGGGCCCAATGTCCGGGTGTACTATGGGTCAAAAATTAATCGGGGCATGCCATGGAGGTTGAGGATCATCCCAGTGTGATCCTTTAATTTTTCGTAGCCATTTGGATGGATAAACAGGTGAAACGATGCGTACCGGGCATTTTTGGACCAAATCGGTGTGCAATAGCTCCTGGTTTTGGGGGTGGGCTCGGGATCCGGGCATCTTGTGGGCTGAAAATTGACCAAGCCATGCCAGAGAGGTCTGGGATCTTCCCAGTGTGGTCTGTTTAATTTTCATGTCCATTCGGGTGGACAAACGGGTGAAACGGTGCGAATGGGGAATTTTCGGGCCAAATCGATGTGTTATAGCCAACTGTTTCGGGGGTGGGCCCGGGGTCCGGGCGTGCTGTGGGCCAAAAATTGACTGGGGCATGCCAGGGATGTTAAGGATCATCCCAGTATAGTCTTTTTAATTTTCGTGGCCATTTGGGTGAAAAAACGAGCGAAACGATGCAAATGTGGCATTTTCTGGCCAAATTGGTGTGCTATAGCCCATGTTTTTGAGGATGGGCCCGGTGTTCGGGCGTGCTGTGGGCCAAAAATTGACCAGGGCATGCCAGGGAGGTTGGGGATCATCCCAGTGTGGTCCGTTTAATTTTTTGTGGCCATTTGGGTGGACAAACAGAAGAAACAGCACGAACTGGGCATTTTTGGAAAACATTAGTGTACTATAGCCTACGGTTTTGGGGGTAGGCCCAGGGTCCGAGCGTGTTGTGGGTCAAAAATCAATCGGGGTATGCCAGGGAGGTTGAAGAATGTTCCAGTGTGGTCCGTTTAATTTTTTGTGGCCATTTGGGTGGATAAATGGGTTAAACGGCCCGAATGATGTATTTTCAGGCCAGATCAGTGTACTATAGCCCACGGTTTTGGGGGTGGGCTCAGGGTCCGAGAGTGCTGTGGGTCGAAAATCAATCGGGGCATGGCAGGGGGTTGACCAGGGGTTCGGGCATGCTGTGGGCCAGTTAATTTTTCTTGGCCATTTGGGTGGTCAAACGGGTGAAACAACGCGAATGGGGCATTTTCAGGCCAAATCGGTGTGATATAGCCTACGGTTTCGGGGGTTGACCAGGGGTTCGAGCATGCTGTGGGCCAGAAATCGACCGGGGCATGCCAGGGAGGTTGGGCATCATCCTAATATGGTCTTATTAATTTTTTGTGGCCATTTGGGTGAACAAACGGGTGAAACAGCGCGAACGGGGAATTTTCGGGCCAAATCGGTGTACTATAACCTATGGTTTTGGGGGTGGGCCCGAGGTACGAACTTACTGTGGGCCGAAAATTAATCGGGGCATGCCAGGAAGGTTGGGGATCGTCTAAATGTGGTCTGATTAATTTTTTGTGGCCATTTGGGTGGACAAACGGGCGAAACGACGCGAACGGGGCATTTTCGAGACAAATCGATGTGCTATAGCCCACACGTTTTAGGGTGGGCCCGGGGTCAGGGCGTGCTGTGGGCCAAAAATTGATCGGGGCATGCCAGGGAGGTTAGGGATCATCCAAGTGTGGTCTGTTTAATTTTTCGTGGACATTCGGGTGGACGAACGGGCGAAACGGCATGAACGGGATGTTTTTGAGCTAAATCGGTGTGCAATAGGCCACGGTTTTAGGGGTGGGCCCGGGGTACGGGCGTGTTGTGGGCCGAAAATTGATTGGGGCATTACAGGTAGGTTGGGGATCATCCCAGTGTGGTCTGTGAAATTTTTCGTGGCCATTTGGGTTCGTAAACGGGCAAAACAGCACGAACGGGACATTTTTGAGCTAAATTTGTGTGCTATAGCCCACAATTTTGAGGGTTGGCCCGGGTTCCGGGTATGTTGTGGACCAAAAATTTATCGGAGCATGCCAGGGAGGTTGTGGATCACGCCAGTGTGGTTCAATTAATTTTTTTTGGCCATTTAGGTGGACAAACGAGCGAAACGGCGCGAACGGGGCATATTTAGGAAAAATTGATGTGCTATAGCCCACGATTTTGGGGGTCGGTCTAGGGTACGGACTTACTGTGGGCAAAAAGTCAATTGGGGTGTGCCAGAGAGGTTGGGGATCGTCCCAGTATGGTCCGATTAATTTTTCGTGGCCATTTGTGTGGACAAATGGGCAAAACGATGCGAATGGGATATTTTCGAGCCAAATCGGTGTGCTATAGCCCACGATTTCGAAGGTGGGCCCAGGGTCTGGGCATACTGTGGGTCAAAAATTGATCGGGGCATGCCATGGAGGTAGGGGATCATCCTAGTGTGGTCCTTTTAATTTTTCGTGGCCAATTGGGTGGATAAACGAGCAAAACTACGTGAACGGGGCATTTTTGGACCAAATCGGTGTGCTATAGCTCACCGATTTGGCTCAAACGGGATGTTTTCGATCTATCAGCATGCTATAGGCCACGGTTTTGGGGATGGGCCCTGGGTTCGAGTGTGCTGTGGGCCAAAAATCGACCGGGGCATGCCAGGAAGGTTGGGGATCCTTCCAGTATGGTCCGTTTAATTTTTTGTGGCCATTTCTCTTGACAAACGGGCGATACGGCGTGAACGGGGCATTTTTGGGTCGAATCGGTGTGCTATAACAAATGGTTTTGGGGGTGGGTCTGGGGTCCGAATATTTTGTGGGCCAAAAACTGACTAGCACATGCTAGGGAGGTTGGGATCGTCCCAGTATGGTCCATTAATTTTTTTGTGACCATTTGGATGGACAAACGGGTAAAACAACGCGAATAGGGCATTTTTGGGCCAAATTGGTTTTCTATTGCCCATGGTTTTGGGGGTGGGCCCAGGGTTCATGAGTCCTGTGTGCCGAAAATCGACCTGGGCGTTCCAGGGAGGTCGGGAATCATCCCAGTATGGTCCGTTTAATTTTTCATGGATATTCGGGTGGACAAACGGGTGAAACGACACGAACGGGGCATTTTTGGATTAAATAGGTGGGCTATAGCCCACGATTTTGGGGGTGGGCCCGAGGTGCGGGTGTGCTGTAGGCCGAATATCAATCGGGGCATGCCAGGGAGGTTAGGGATCGTCCCAGTATGGTTCGTTTAATTTTTTATGGCCATTTGGGTGGAACATTATGCGAAATGGCACGAACGGAATATATTTTGGCCAAACCAGTGTGCTATAGCCCACGGTTTTAGGGGTGGGCCTGGGGTACGGGCGTGTTGTGGGCTAAAAATCAACTGTGGCGTGCCAGAGTGGTTAGGGATCATCCCAGTATAGTTCGTTTAATTTTTCTTGGCCATTTAGGTGGACAAACAGGCAAAATGGTATGAACGTGGCATTTTCGGGCCCAATCGTTGTGCTATAGCCCACGATTTCAAGGTGTGCCCGACGTTCTGGCGCGCTGTGGGTCAAAAATCGACCAGGGCATGCCAGGGAGGTTGAAGATTGTCCCAGTGTGGTCTGTTTAATTTTTTGTGGCCATTTAGGTGGATAAACGAGCGAAACGGCGTGAATGGAGAATTTTCAAGATAAATCAGTGTGCTATAGCCCACGGTTTTGGGGGTGTGCCCGGGGTCTAGGCGTGTTGTGGGCCGAAAATCATTCGGGGCATGCCACGGAGGTTGGGGATTATCCCAGTGTAGTCTGTTTAATTTTTCTTAGCCATTTGGGTGGACAAATAGGCAAAACAGCGCGAATGGGGAATTTTTGGGCCAAATCGGTGTGCTATAACCCATGGTTTCGGTGGTGGGCCCGGGGTCCGGGCAAGCTGTGGGACAAAAATTGATCGAGGCGTGCCAGGGAGGTTGGGGATCATCCTAGTGTGGTCCGTTTAATTTTTTGTGGCCATTCGGGTGGAGAAACGGGCGTAATGGTGCGAACGGGTTATTTTCGAGCCAAATCGGAGTGCTATAACCCACGGTTTTGAGGGTGGGCTGGGGTCCGAGTGTCCTGTGGGCCAAAAATTGACCGAGGCATGCCAAGGAGGTTGGAGATCATCCCAGTATGGTTCGTTTAATTTTTTGTGGCCATTTAGGTGGACAAACGAGTGCAACGGTGCAAACAAGGCATTTTGGGACTAAATCGGTGTGCTATAGCCTATGGTTTCAAGGGTGGGACCGATGTCCGGGCGTGTTATGGATCAAAAATTGATCGGGTAATGCTAGAAAGGTTGGGGATCGTCCCAGTGTGCTCCGTTTATATTTTCATGGCCATCACGGCTTGAACGGGGTATTTTTGGGCCAAATCGGTGTGCTATTGCGCACGGTTTTGGGTTGGGCCCGGGGTCTGGGCGTGTTGTAGGCTTAAAATCGACAACACTTGTCTGGGAGGTTGGGGATCTTCCCAGTGTGGTCCGTTTAATTTTTTGTGGTCATTTGGGTGGACAAATGGGCAAAACGATGCGAACGGGGCATATTCAGGCTAAATCGGTGTGCTATAGCCCACATTTTTAGGGGTGGGCACGGGGTCCGAGTTTGTTGTGGGCTGATAATCGACTGGGGCATACCAGGGAGATTGGTTATATTACTAGTGTGGTACGTTTAATTTTTTGTGGACATTTGGGTGGACAAACGGATGAAACGGTGCAATCGGGGCATTTTTGGGCCAAATCGGTGTGCTATAACCCACGGTTTTGGGGGTGAGCCTGGGTTCTGGGTATACTGTGGGCCAAAAATCAACCAGGACATGCCAGATAGGTTGGGGATCATTCCAGTGTGGTCCATTTAATTTTTCGTAGCTATTCGGGTGGACAAACAGACGAAACGGCGAGAATGGGGCATTTTCGGGCCAAATCGGTGTGCTATATCCCATGTTTTTGGGGGTGGGCCTGGGGTCTGGGTATGCTGTGGGCCTAAAATTGACCGAGGCATGCCAAGGAGGTTAGGGATCGTCCCAGTATATTTCGTTTAATTTTTCGTGGCTATTTTGGTAGACAAACGTGCAAAACGGCGTGAACAGGGCATTTTCAGGCCAAATCTGTGTGCCATAGCCTATGGTTTTGTGGGTGCGCCCGGGGTCCGAGCATGTTATGGGCCAAAAATCAATCGAGGCATGCCAGGGTGGTTGGGGATCGTTCCAGTGTGGTTCATTTTATTTTTTGTAGCCATTTGGGTGGACGAACGACGCGAACGAATCACTTTTGAGCCAAATGGGTGTGCTATAGCCCACAGTTTTGGGGGTTGGCCTGGGGTCCTGGCGTGCTGTGGGCCAAAAATCAACTGGGAGTGTCAGTGGGGTTGTGGATCATCCCAGTGTGGTCCGTTTAAATTTTTGTGGCTATTTGGATGGACAATGGGGCGAAATGATGCGAATAAGGCATTTTTGATCCAAATCATTATGCTATAGCCCACGGTCTCGGTGGTGGGCTCGGGCGTGCTGTGGGCTGAAAATCAATCGTGGCATGACAGGGAGGTTGGGGATCGTCCTAGTGTGGTCTTTTTAATTTTTTGTGGCCATTTGGGTGGACAAACTTGCAAAACGGCGCAAATGGGGCATTTTCGGGCTAATTTGATATGCTATAGCCCAAGATTTCGGGTTTGGGCCAAAAATCGACCGGGGCATGCCAGGGAGGTTGGGAATCATCCCAGTGTGTTCTGTTTAATGACTCGTGGCCAATTGTGTGGACAAATAGGTGAAACTATATGAATGGGGCAAATTCGGGCCAAATTGGTGTGCTATAGCCCACGGTTTTGGGGGTAGGCCCGGGGTTAGGGCGTGCTGTATGATGAAAATTGACAAGGGTATGCAAGGGAGGTTGGGGATCATCCCAGTGTGGTCCGTTTAATTTTTTGTAGCAATTTGGGAGGACAAACGGTGCGAACGGATCATTTTTCGGGCCAAATCGATGTGCTATATCCCACGGTTTTGGGGGTGGGCCCGGGATTTGGGCGTGCTGTTAGCCAAAAATTGACCGGGGCATGCCAGGGAGGTTGGGGATCATCCCAGTATGGTCCGTTTAATTTTTTGTGGCCATTTAGGTGGGTAAATGGGTGACACGGCGCGAACTGGGCATTTTCTGGCTAAATCGGTGTGCTATAGCCCACGGTTTCAGAGGTGGGCCCTGGATCCGGTCATGCTGTGGGCCGAAAATAGACCGGGGCATAAGAGGGAGGTTGGGGATCATCCCAGTGTGGTCCGTTTATTTTTTCGTGGCTATTTGGGTGGACAAACGGGCGAAACAGCGCAAACGGGGCATTTTTTAGTCTAATCGATGTGCTATAGCCCACTGTTTCAGGGGTAAGATCGAAATTCGGGCGTGTTGTGGGCCGAAAATTGATCGGGGCATGCCAGGGAGGTTGGGGATCATCCCAGTATGGTCCGTTTAATTTTTTGTGGCCATTTAGGTGGGTAAATGGGTGACACGGCGCGAACTGGGCATTTTCTGGCTAAATCGGTGTGCTATAGCCCACGGTTTCAGAGGTGGGCCCTGGATCCGGTCATGCTGTGGGCCGAAAATAGACCGGGGCATAAGAGGGAGGTTGGGGATCATCCCAGTGTGGTCCGTTTATTTTTTCGTGGCTATTTGGGTGGACAAACGGGCGAAACAGCGCAAACGGGGCATTTTTTAGTCTAATCGATGTGCTATAGCCCACTGTTTCAGGGGTAAGATCGAAATTCGGGCGTGTTGTGGGCCGAAAATTGATCGGGGCATGCCAGGGAGGTTGGGGCTCATCCCAGTGTGGTCCGTTTAATTTTTAGTGGCCATTGGAATGGAAAAATATGGCATTTATTAGCCAAATCGGTGTGCTATAGCCCACGGTTTCGGGGGTGGGCCCGGGGTCCGGGCGTGCTGTAGAACGAATATTGATCGAGGCATGCCAGGGAGGTTGGGATTTTTCCCAGTGTGGTCCGTTTGATTTTTTGTAGCCATTTTGGTGGACAAACAACTCGAACGGGTTATTTTTGTGCCAAATCGGTGTGCTATTGCCCACGATTTCTGGGGTGGGCCCGGGGTCCGGGCGTGTTGTGGGCCAAAAATTAACCGAGGCGTGCCAGGGAGGTTGGGTATCATCCCAGTGTGGTCTGTTTTCATGGTCAATTGGGTGGGAAAACGGGCAAAACAGCGCGAACGAGGTATTTTTTGGCGGAATTGATGTTTTATAGCCCTCGGTTTTGAGGGTGGGCCCGAGGTCAGGGCATGCTGTTGGAAAAAAATTGACCAAAACGTGACAGGGAGGTTGGGGATCATCTCAGTGTGGTCCTTTTAATTTTTCGTAGCCATTTGGGTGGACAAATGACGCGAACGGGTCATTTTCGGGCTAAATTGGTGTGCTATAGACCACGATTTCCGAGGTGGGTACAGGGTTCGGGCGTGCTGTGTACCAAAAATTGATTGGGGCATGCTAGGGGGTTGAGGATCGTCCCAGTGTGGTCCGTTTAATTTTTTGTGGCCTTTTGGGTGGACAAAGGGGCGAAACGGCATGAACGGGGTGTTTTCGGTCCAAATCAGTGTGCTATAGCCCATGGTTTCAGGGGTGGGACCAATGTCGGGGCGTGCTGTGGGTCAAAATTCGACCAGGGCATGCCACAAAGGTTGGGGATCATTCCAGTGTGGTCTGTTTAATTTTTCGTGGCCATTTGGTTGGACCAACAGGCAAAACGGTGCGAACGTGGCATTTTCGAGCCAAATCGGTGTGATATAGCCAACGGTTTTGAGGGTGGGCCTGGGTTTCGGCTGTGCTGTAGGCTAAAAATCAACCGGAGAATGCCCGGGAGGTTGAGGATTATCCCAGTATTTTCCGTTTATTTTTTTGTGGTCATTTGGGTGGACAAACGGGTGAAACGACATGAACGGGGCATTTTGGAGCCAAATCAGTGTGCTATAGCCCACGATTTTGGGGGTGGGCCAGGGGTCCGGGAGTCATGTTAGCCAAAAATCGACCGGGGCATACCAGGGAGGTTGGGGATCACCCCAGTGTGGTCCGTTTTATTTTTCTAGCCATTTGGGTGGATAAACGGCGCGAACAAGTCATTTTTGGGCCAAATCGGTGTGCTATAGCACACGGTTTTGGGGGTGGCTCAGGGTTCAGGCGTACTGTGGGACGAAAATCAACCGGGGAGTGCTAGTGGGGTTGTGTATCATTCCAGTGTGTCTCGATTAAATTTTTGTGGCCATTTGGATAGACAAAGGGCCAAAACGACACAAACGGAGCATTTTTGGTCCAAAACGGTATGCTATAGCCCACGGTCTCGGGGATGGACCCGGGGCTCGGGCATGTTGTAGGCTAAATATCGACCGGGGCGTGATAGGGACATTATGGATCATCCCAGTGTGGTCTGTTTAATTTTTTATGGCCATTTGGGTAAATAAACGGGCGAAATGGCGCGAACGGGGCATTTTTGGGCTAAATTGATGCGCTATAGCCCACGATTTTGAGGGTGGGCTGAAAATCGACCGGGGCGTGCCAGGGAGGTTGGTGATCATCCCAGTGTGTTCTATTTAATTTTTTGTGGCCAATTGAGTGGGAAAATTGGCAAAACAACGTTAACGGGGCATTTTTGGACCAAATCAGTGTGTTATACCCCATGGTTTTGGGGGTGGGCCCGGGGTCCGAGCGTTCTATGGACCGAAAATTGACTGGACTTGCAGGGAGGTTAGGGATCATCCAGTGTGGTCTGTTTAAATTTTCATAGCCATTTGGGTGGACAAACGGTGCAAACGGATCATTTTCGAGCCAAATCGGTGTGCTATAGACCACGGTTTTGGGGATGGGCCCGGGGTTCGGGCGTGTTGTAGGTCGAAAATTGATCGGCTCATGCCAGGAAGGTTGGGGATCATCCAAGTGTGGTCCGTTTAATTTTTCGTGGCCATTTGGGTGGACAAACAGGCGAAATGGCGCGAACGGGGCATTTTCGAGCCAAATCGATGTGCTATAGCCTATGGTTTATGAGGTGGGCCTGGGGTCCGGGGCATGCTGTAGCTCGAAAATCAACTGGGGAATGCCAGGGAGGTTGGGGATCATCCCAGTTTGGTTCGTTTAATTTTTCGTGTCCATTTGGGTGGACAAACGGGCGAAACAGCGCGAACGGGGCATTTTCAGGCTAAATCAGAGTGTTGTTAGCCCACAATTTTGGGGTTAGATCCGGGGTCCGTGTGTAATGTTGGCCTAAAATCGACCGGGGCATGCCAAGGAGGTTAGGGATCATCCCAATGTGGTCCGTTTAATTTTTTATTGCCATTTGGGTGGAAAAATGAGCGAAACAGCGCTAATAGGGCATTTTCACGCCAAATCGGTGGGCTATAGCCCACGGTTTTGAGGGTGGGCCCAAAGTTCGAGTGTAGTGAGGGCCAAAAATCAATCGGGGCATGCCAGGGAGGTTGGGGATTGACTTAGTGGGGTCCGTTTAATTTTTAGTGGCTATTTGGGTGGAAAAACAGGCAAAACGGCACAAATGGGGCATTTTTGCGCTAAATCGGTGTGATATAGCCCACGGTTTTAGGGGTGGGTCTGGGGTTCGTGGGTACTGTGTGCTGAAAATCAATCGGGGCGTGCCAGGGAGGTTGAGGATCATTCCAGTGTGGTCCGTTTATTTTTTTGTGGCCATTTGGGTGGACAAACGGGCGAAACTGCGCAAACAGGGCATTTTTGGGCCAAATCAGTGTGTTATAGCCCACTGTTTCGAGGGTGGGACCGGGGTTCGAGCGTGCTGTGGGCCGAATATAGACCGGGGCATGCCTGGGAAGTTGGAGATCATTCCAGTGTGGTCCATTTATTTTTTCATAGCCATTTGGATGGACAAACGACGCGAATGGGTTATTTTCAGGCCAAATCGGTGTGCTATAGCCCACGGTTTTGGTGGTGGGCCCGGGGTCCGGGCGTTCTGTGTGCCGCAAATCGGTCAGGGCATTCCAGGGAGGTTAGGTATCATCCCATTGCGGTCCATTTAATATTTCGTGGCCATTTGGGTGGACAAAGGGGCGAAACAGCGCGAACTGAGAGTTTTTTATCCAAATTGGTGTGCTATATAGACCACGGTTTCGGGGGTGGGCACGGGCATGATGTAGGCTGAAAATTGACCGAGGCGTCACAAGGAGGTTGGAGATCGTCTCAGTGTGGTCCGTTTAATTTTTTATGGCCAATTGGGTGGACAAACATGCAAAACGAATCGATGTGTTATAGGCCACAGTTTCGAGGGTGGGCTAGGGGTCCAGGCGTGCTGTGGGGAAAACATCATCGGGGCATGCCAGGGAGGTAGAGGATCATCCCAGTGTGGTCATTTTAATTTTCGTAGCCATTTGCATGGACAAACGACGCAAACGGGTTATTTTTGGGACAAATCGATATGCTATAGCCCACCGTTTCTAGGGTGGGCTCGAGGTCCGGGCGTGTTATGGGCCTAAAATCGACCACGGTGTGCCAGAGAAGTTGGGGATTGTCCCAGTGTAGTCCATTTAATTTTTCGTGGCCATTTGGGTGGATAAAGGGGCAAAACGGTGCGAACGGATAATTTTTGGTCTAAATCGGTGTGTTATAGCCCACGGTCTCGGGGGTGGGCCCAGGGCCCAGGCGTGCTGTGGGCAAAAAATCGATCGGGGTGTGACAGGGAGGTTGGGGATCATCCCAGTGTGGTCTTTTTAATTTTTTATGGCCATTTTAGTGGACAAACAAACGGAACGGCGCGAACTAATCATTTTCGGGCTAAATCGGTGTGCTATGGCCTACGGTTTCGGGGGTGGGCCCAAGGTCCGAGCATGCTGTGGGGAAAAGATCAACTGGGGCGTGCCAGGGAGGTTGGGGATTGTCCCAGTGTGGTCCATTTAATTTTTCTTAGCCATTTGGGTGGACAAACGATGCGAACTGGTCATTTTTGGGCCAAATCGGTGTGCTATAGACCACGGTTTATGGGGTGGGCTAGGGGACCGGGCGTGTTGTAGGCCAAAAATTGATCGAGGCATGCTAGGGAGGTTGGCGATTATCCCAGTGTGGTCCATTTAATTTTTCGTGGCCATTTGGGTGGACAAAGAGGTGAAACAGCTGGAATGGGGCATTTTCGATCCAAATCCGTGTGGTATAGCCCAAGGTCTCGGGGGTGGCCCCGGGTCCCAGGCGTGCTGTGGGTTGAAAATCGACCGGGGCATGATAGGGAGGTTGGTGATCATCCCAGTGTGGTCCGTTTTATTTTTTGTGGCCATTTGGGTGGACAATGGTATTTGTCGACTTGGAGAAGGCATACGACAAAGTTTCTAGGGAGGTTCTTTGGAGATACTTGGAGGTGAGTGGGGTCCCGGTGGCATACATCAGATCGATTAAGGACATGTATGAAGGAGCTAAGACTCAGGTGAGGATGGCGAGAGTAGATTCTGAGCATTTTTCGGTCCTGACAGGGTTGCATCAGGGATCGACTCTTAGCCCTTTTCTGTTTGCTTTGGTGATGGATGTTTTAACGCGACGTATTCAAGGTGAGGTGCCTTGGTTCATGCTTTTTGCGGATGATGTAGCATTGATTGATGAGACACGGGGAGGTGTGAATGATAAATTGGAGGTTTGGAGACAAACACTTGAGTCTAAAGGGTTCAGGTTGAGTAGGAGCAAGATAGAGTATATGGAATGCAAGTTTAATGACTTAAGGCAGAAGGAAGAGTTGGTAGTTAGGTTGGACTCTCAGGTGGTGTGTAGAAGGGATAGTTGTAATTACCTCGGGTCCTTAATTCAAGGAAATAGTAAGATTGATGAGGATATCTCCCACCGGATTGGGCTAGGTTGGATGAAGTGGAGGCTAGCCTCGGGAGTGTTTTGTGATAAGAAGGTGCCGCTCAAACTTAAAGGAAAATTATACAAAGTGGCAGTCCGTCCGGCTATGTTATATGGAGCGGAGTGTTGGCCGGTAAAGAACACCCATATCTAAAAATTGAAGGTGGCAGAAATGCGGATGTTACATTGGATGTGTGGGCTTACTAGGAATGAGATTATATGGGAGAAGGTTGGAGTGGATTCGGTGGAGGACAAGATGCGGGAAGTTTGATTGAGATGGTTCGGGCATATGAGTAGGGAGGGCACAGATGCCCCAGTTTATAGGTGTGTGAGACTGGCTTTGGATGGTTTCAAGCGGGGTAGGGGTAGGCCAAAGAAATATTGGAGGGAAGTAATTAGACGGGACATGGAGAAGTTACAGCTTACGGAGGACGTAACCCTAGATAGGAAGGTGTGGAGGATGCAGATAAGAGTAGAAGGTTAGTGCCTGCAGGTGGGCCGTAGTCGGAAGCTAGGAGAGCTTTGGGGCAGGGGTATTGTGGGAGAGGGTGCCTTTGGTTTGTTAGTATAGAGTTCTACTGTGTGGGTGCCTTATTTTTATTGTTCCAATGTGTTACATGCTTTATTATGAATATACTTATTATTCTTTGTCATGAGCCGAGGGTCTATCGAAAACAGCCTTGCTACCTCTCCGGAGGTAGTGGTATGGACTGCGTATATTTTACCCTCCCCAGACCCCACTGTGTGGGAATACACTGGGTTTGTTGTTGTTGTTGTTGTTGTATTTGGGTAGACAACGGGCGACACGGCGCGAATGGGGCATTTTCGGGCAAAATTGGTATCCTATAGCGCACGGTTTTAGGGGTGGGCCCAGGGTCCGGGCGTGCTGTGTGCCGAAAATCGACTGAGGCACGCCAGAGAGGTTGGGGATCATCCTAGTGTGGTCCGTTTAACTTTTCGTGTCTCTTTGGGTGGATAAACGGGCAAAACGGCGCGAACGGGGCATTTTCGGGCGAAATCGGTGTGCTATAGCCCACAGATTTGGGGGTAGGCTCGGGGTTCGGGCGTGCTGTGAGCCAAAAATTGACTGAGGTATGCCATGGAGGTTGGGGATCATCCTAGAATGGTCCGGTTAATTTTGAGATGCCATTTGGGTGGACAAACGGGAAAAACAGCACGAATGAGGCATTTTCGGGCAAAATCGGTGTGCTATAGCCCACGGTTTTGGGGGTGCGACTGGGGTTTGGGTGTGTGGCGGGCCGAAAATCGACCGGGGCATGACAGGGAGGTTGGGGATCGTCCCATTATGGTTTGTTTAATTTTTCGTGGCCATGAGGGTGGACAAATGGGCAAAACGGTGTGAATGGGGAATTTTTGGGCCAAATCGGTGTGCTATAGCCTACGGTTTTGGGGGAGGGCCCGGGGTTCGGGCGTGCTGTGGGCTGAAAATTGATCGGGGCGTGACATGGATGTTAGGATAATTCCAGTGTGGTCCGTTTAATATTTTGTGGCTAATTGGGTGGACAAACGGGCTAAACGGCGCGAATGGGAGGTTTTTCGAGCCAAATTGGTGAGCTATAGCCCACGATTTCAGGGGTGGGCCCATGGTTCGGGCGTGCTGTGGGCCAAAAATCGATTGGGGTGTGCCAGGGAGGTTGGGGATCATCCCTGTATGTTCCGTTTAATTTTTCATGGCCGTTTGGGTGGATAAACGGTTAAAACGGCACGAATGGGGCATTTTAGGACCAAATCGATGTGTTATAGCCCACGGTTTTTGGGGATGGGCCTGGGGTCTAGGCGTGCTATAGGCTGAAAATCAATCGGGGCATGCCAGGGAGGTTGGGTATCATCCCAGTGTGGTCCTTTTTATTTTTCGTAGTCATTTGGGTGGACGAACGGCATGAATGGGCCATTTTTTGGGCAAATCGGTGTGCTATAGCCCACGGTTTCAGGGGTGGGCCTGGGGTTCGGGCATACTGTGGGCCAAAAATCAAGCGGTGAGTGCCAGTGGGGTTGTGGATCATCCCAGTGTGATCCGTTTAAATTTTTGTGGCCATTTGGATGGACAAAGCGGCAAAACGACGCGAACGGGGCATTTTCTATCCAAATCGGTGTGCAATAGCCTACGGTCTCGGGGGTGGACCCATGGCTCGGGCATGCTGTGGGCCAAAAATTGATCAGGGCATGACAGGGAGGTTGGAGATCGTCCTAGTGTGGTCTGTTTAATTTTTCGTGGCCATTTGGGAGGACAAATGGGCAAAACTGCGCGAACGGGGCATTTTCGGGCCAAATTGATGTGCTATAGGCCACGTTTTCGGGTGTGGGCTAAAAATCGATCGGGGCATGCCAGGGAGGTTGGGGATCATCCCAGTGTGTTCCGTTTAATTTTTCGTGGTCAATTGGGTGGATAACGGGCAAAACGACGTGAGTGGTGTATTTTCGGGCTAAATCTATGTGCTATAGCCCACGGTTTTGGGGGTGGACCCAGGGTCCAGGCGTGTTGTAAGCTAAAAATTGATCGGGGCTTGCCAGGATGGTTGGGGATTTTCCCAGTGTGATTCATTAAATTTTTTGTAGCCATTTGATGGACAAACGGCGCGAACGGGTCATTTTCGAGTAAATCGGTGTGTTATAGCCCACAATTTTAGGGGTGGGCTCGGGGTTAAGGCGTGTTGTAGGTTAAAAATAGACCGGGGCATGCAAGGGAGGTTGGGGACAAACGGCACAAACGGGGCATTTTCGGGCCAAATCGGTGTGCTATAGCCTACGGTTTTGGGGGTGAGCCCGGGATCCGGGCATTCTGTGGGCCAAAAATCAGCCGAGGCAAGCCATGGAAGTTCAGGATCATCCCAGTGTGGTCCGTTTAATTTGTAGTATCCATTTGGGTGGAAAAACGTGCGAAACAGCGCAAACGGGGCATTTTCAAACAAAATCGATGTCCTATAGCCCACGGTTTTAGGGGTAGGCCCCGGGGTCCGGGCATGTTGTGGGCCCAAAATTTACCGGGGCGTGCCAGGGTGGTTTGAGATCGTTCCATTGTGGTTTGTTTTATTTTTCGTGGCTATTTAGATGGACAAACAGGCAAAATAGCGTTAACGGGTCATTTTTAGCCAAATCGGTGTGCATAGCCCAGATTTTGTGGTGGGGTCAGGGTTCGGGCGTGCGGTGTGCCAAAAATCGATTGGGGCGTGCCATAAAGGTTGGGGATCATCTCAGTATAGTCCGTATGATTTTTTGTGGCCATTTGGATGGACAAATGGGCAAAACGGCGTGAACGGGGCATTTTCAGGATAAATCAGTGTCCTATAGTCGACGGTTTTGGGGGTGGGCCCAGGGTCCGATCGTGCTGTGGGCCAAAAATCAGCCGAGGCATGCCAGGAAGGTTGGAGATTGTCCTAGTGTGGTTCGTTTAATTTTTTGTGGCCATTTGGGTGGACAGACGGGCAAAACGGTGCGAATGGGGTATTTTTTGGCCAAATCAATGTGGCACATCCCACGATTTTGTTGGCGAGCCCAGGGTTCGGGCGTGCTGTGGGCCAAAAAATGATCGAGGCATGCCAGAGAGGTTGGGGATCGTCCCAGTGTGGTCCGTTTAATTTTTTATGGTCATTTGGGCGGGCAAACGAGCAAAAGGGCACGAACGGGGTATTTTTTAGCCAAATCGGTGTGCTATAGCCCTTGTTTTCGGGGGTGGGCCCAGGGTCCGGGCGTGATGTGGGTGAAAAATCAACTGGAGCATGCCAGGGAGATTGGGGATCGTCCCAGTGTGGTCCATTTATTTTTTCGTGGCCATTTGGGTGGAAAAACGGGCGAAACGGTAAAAATAGGGCATTTTCGAGCCAAATTGGAGTGCTATAAGCCACGGTTTGGTGGGTGCGTCTGGGGACCAGGTATATTATGGGCTAAAAATTGGCTGGGGTATTCCAGGGAGGTTGGGGATCATCCCAGTGTGGTACTTTTAATTTTTCATAGCCATTTGGGTGGACAAACGGCCGAAACGATGTGAACGTGGCATTTTTAGGCCAAATCAGTGTGATATAGCCCATGGTTTTGGGGGTGGGCCTGATGTGCGGGCGTGTTGTAGGCCAAAAATCAACCGAGGCATGTTAGGGTGGTTAGAGATCATCCCAGTGTGGTCCATTTAACTTTTTGTGTCTATTTGGGTGGACCAACGGGTGTAACGGTGCGAACGGGGCATTTTCGGGCCAAATTGGTGCGTTATAGCCCACGATTTCGGGGGTAGGCCCGGGGTCCGGGCATGCTGTGGGACAAAAATTGATCGGGGCATGCCAGGGAGGTTGAAGATCATCCCAGTAGTTCTGTTTAATTTTATTAGGCCATTTAGATGGACAAACGGGTAAAATGGCGTGAACGGAGCATTTTTGGGCCAAATCGGTGTGCTATAGCCCACAGTTTTGGGGGTGGGCACGGGGTTTAAGTATGAGGTAGGCCAAAAATTGATTGGGACATGCCTGGTAGGTTGCGAATCATCCCAGTATGGTCTGTTTAATTTTTTGTGGCTATTTGGGTGGACAAATGGGCAAAACGATGGGAACGGGGCATTTTCAAGCTAAATCGGTGTGCTATAGCCTACGGTTTTGGGGGTGGGCCCAGGGTCCGGTCGTGCTATGGGACTAAAATTGACCGAGGCATGCCAGGGAGGTTGGGGACCATCTCAGTGTGGTCCGTTTAATTTTTCATGGCCATTTGGGTGGACAAACGTGCAAAACAGCGCGAACGGGGCATTTTTGGGCTAATTCGGTGTGCTATAGCCCACGGTTTTAGGGGTGGTTCTGCGGTCGGAGGTCCGGGCGTGCTGTGGGTGAAAAATCGACCAGGGCATTGCAGAGAGGTTGGAGATCATCCCAATATGGTCCGTTTAATTTTTCGTGGTCATTTGGGTGGACAAACGGGCAAAACAGCGCGAATGAGGCATTTGTGAGCCCAATCGGTGTGCTGTAGCCCACGATTTCGGGGGTGGGCCGAGGGTCCGGGCGTGCTGTGGGCTAAAAATCATCGGGGCATGCCAGGGGGGTTGAGGATCGTCCCAGTATGGTCCGTTTAATTTTTCATGGCAATTTGGGTGGACAAACTGGAAAAACGGTGCGAACGAGGAATTTTTAGGCCAAATCGATGTGCTATAGCCCACGATTTTGGGGGTGGGCCCCGGTTTCGGGCATAGTGTAAGTCAAAAATCGACCGGGGCATGTCAGGGGGATTGAGGATCATCCCAGTGTGGTCTGTTTAATTTTTCGTGGCTATTTGGCTGGACAAACGGGTGAAAAGGCGCGACGGGGGTATTTTTGGGCTGAATCGGTGTGTTATAGCCCAAGGTTTTGAGGGTGGGCCCGGGGTTCGGGCATGCTGTGGGTCAAAAATCAATCGAGGCATGCCTGGGAGTTTGGGGATCGTCCCAGTGTTGTCTGTTTAATTTTAGTGGCCATTTGGGAGCACAAACTGGCAAAATCTCGCGAACGGGGCATTTTCGGGCCAAATCGATGGGCTATAGCCAACGGTTTCGGGGATGGGGCCTGCGTCCGGGCGCGTTTGGGGGCGAAAATCGACCGAGGCCTCCCAGGGAGGTTGGGGATCATCCCAGTGTGGTTCGCTTAATTTTTTATGGCCATTTAGGTGGACAAAAAGGAGAAACGGTGGGAACAGGGAATTTTAAGGCCAAATCGGTGTGCTATAGCCCACAGTTTTGGGGGTGGGCCCGTGGTTCGGGAGTGATGTCGGCCAAAAATCAACCAAGGTGTGCCAGGGAGGTTGGGGATCGTCCCAGCGTAGTTCGTTTAATTTTTTATGTCTATTTAGATGGATAAACGGGCAGAATGCCGCGAATGAGGCATTTTTGGGCCAAATCGATGTTCTACATCCTACGGTTTTGGGGGTGGGCCCGGGGTTCGGGCGTGCAGTGGGCCAAAAATTGACCGAGGCGTGCCAGGGAGGTTTGGGATTGTCCTAGTGTAGTTCGTTTAATTTTTCATGGCCATTTGGGTGGACAAACGGGTGAAACGGTGCGAACGAGGTGTTTTGGGCCAAAGCAGTGTGCTATAGCCCATGGTTTTGGGGGTGGTCCCGGGGTCCGAGCGTGCTGTGGGACAAAAATCGACTGGGGCATTTCAGGGAGGTTGAGTATTATCCTAGTGTGGTCCGTTTAATTTTTTTTGGCTATTTGGGTGGACAAACGGGCGAAACGGTGCAAACGGGGCATTTTCGGGCCAAATCGGTGTGCTATAGCCCACGGTTTTGGGGGCGGGCGTGCTGTGGGCAGAAAATCAACTGAGGCATGCCAGGGAGGTTGGGGATTATCCTAGTGTGGTCCATTTAATTTTTTGTGGCTATTTGGGTGGACAAAGGTGAAATAGCGTAAACGGGGCATTTTCGGGCCAAATCGGTAAGCTATAGCCCCCAGATTTGGGGGTGGACCCGGGGTCCAGGCGTGTTGTGGGACAAAAATCGAATGGGGCTTCCCAGGGAGGTTCGGGATCATCCTAGTGTGGTTCTTTTAATTTTTAATGGCCATTTGGGTGAACAAATGCACGAAACGGCGCGAACAGGGCATTTTCGGGCTAAATCGGTGTGCTATAGCCCACGGGCTCGGGTGTGGGCTTGGGGTCCAGGCGAGTTGTGTGCCAAAAATCGATCGGGGCATGCCAGGGAGGTTGGGGATCATTCCAGTGTGGTCCACTTAATTTTTTATGGCTATTTAGGTGGACATACGGGTGAAAGGGCGTGAACGAGGCATTTTAGGGCCAAATCAGTGTTCTATAGTCCACGGTTTTGGGGGTGGGCTCGGGGTCAGGATGTGCTGTGGGCCAAGAATTGACTGGGGCATGCCAGGGAGGTTGGGGATCGTCCCAGTGTGGTCCGTTTAATTTTTTTGTGGCCATTTGGGTGGACAAACGGGAGAAATAGTACGAACGAAGCATTTTCTGTCAAAATCGGTTTGCTATAGCCCACAGTTTTAGGGGTGGACCTGGGGTTCGGGCATGTTCTGGGCAGAAAATCGACTGGGACATGCCAGGGAGGTTGGGGATCGTCCCACTATGGTCCGTTTAATCTTTTGTGGCAATTTGGGTGGAAGAACGGGCGAAACGGCGCGAACGTGGCATTTTCAATCCAAATCGATTTTCTATAGCCCACGATTTTAGAGGTGGGCTCGGGGTCCAGGCGTGCTGTGGACCAAAAATTGATCGGGGCATGCCAAGGAGGTTGGGGATCATCCTAATATGGTTCGTTTAATTTTTTGGGGTCATTTGGGTGGACAAACAGGCGAAACAGCATGAACGAGGCATTTTTTAGCCAAATTGGTGTGCTATAGCCCACGGTTTTGGGGGTGGCCCCCGAGTCTGGGCGTGCTGTGGGCCAAAAATTGACCAGGACGTGCCCAGGATATTGGGGATCGTCTCAGTGTGGTCTGGTTAATTTTTCATGGCTATTTGGGTGGACAAACGGGCGAAACGGCGCGAACGGGGCATTTTCGGGCCAAATTGGTGTGCTATAGCCCACGGTTTTAAGGGTGGGCCTTGGATTCGAGCGTGTTGTGGACCAAAAAATTAATTGGGACATTCCAGGAAGGTTGGATATCGTCCCAGTGTGGTCCGTTTAATTTTTCGTAGCCATTTGGGTGGATGAACGGGCGAAACAATGCAAACGGGGAATTTTTGGGCCATATCGGTGTGCTATAGACCTCGGTTTTGGGAGTGGCCCCGGGGACCGAGCGTGCTGTGGGCCGAAAATCTATCGGGGTATACGTGGGATGTTGGGGATCATCCCAGAGTAGTCCGTTTAGTTTTTCATGGCCATTTGGGTGGACAAACGGGCCAAACGGCATGAACGCGACATTTTCTTTCTAAATCGGTGTGCTATAGCCCACGATTTTGGGGGTGGGCCCGGGGTCCAGGCATGCTGTGGGCTGAAAATCAACTGAGTCATCCAGGGAGGTTGGGGATCATACCATTGTGATCCGTTCAATTTTTTGTGGCTATTTGGGTGGACAAACAGGTGAAACGGCGTGAACGGGGCATTTTTGGGCAAAATTGGTGTGCTATAGCCCACGATTTTGGGGGTGGGGCAGGGGTCCGAGCATGCTGTTGGCCAAAAAGTGATTGGGGCATGCCAGGGAGGTTGGGGATCGTCCCATTGTGGTCTGTTTAATTTTTTGTGGCCATTTAGGTGGACAAACTGGCAAAACAGCGCGAATGGGGGTATTTTCGGGACAAATCAGTGCTATAGCCCATGGTTTTGGGGGTGGGCCCGGGGTCCGTGCGTGCTGTAGGCCAAAAATCGATCGAGGCATGCCAGGGAGGATGGGGATCGTCCCAATATACTCCATTTAATTTTGCATGGCCATTTGGGTAGACAAACGGGCGAAACGGCGCAAACGGGATGTTTTCAGGAAAAATTGGTGTGGTATAGCCCAGAGTTTTGGGGGTGGGATCGGGGTTTGGGGTATGCTATCAGCCGAAAATCGATCGGGACGTGCCATTAAGGTTAGGGATCGTTTCAGTATGGTTGTTTAATTTTTGGGGCTATTTTGGTGGACAAACGGGCGAAACGGCACGAACGGGGCATTTTTGGGCCAAATCAATGAGCTATAGCCCACGGTTTTAGGTATGGGCCCGGGGTTTGGGCATGTTGTGGGTCAAAAATCAACTGAGGTGTGTCAGGGAGATTGGGGATCGTTTCAGTGTGGTCATTGTAAATTTTTGTGGCCATTTGGGTGGACAAACAGGCGAAACGATGCGAACAGGGCATTTTTGAGCCAAATTAGTGTGCTACAGCCCATTGTTTCGAGGATGGGCCCGGGGTTCGAGCATGCTGTGGACCAAAAATCAATCGGGGCATGCCAGGGAGGTTGGGATCATCCCAGTATGGTTCGTTTAATTTTTCATAGCTATTTGGGTGGACGAACGGGTGAAACAGTGCGAACGGGGCATTTTCGGGCAGAATCAGTGTGCGATAGCCCACGATTTTGGGGGTGGCCCCGGGGTAAAGGCGTGCTGTGGGCCAAAAATTGATCGGGGGTGCCAGGGAGGTTGGGGATCATTTTAGTCTGGTCCGTTTAATTCTTTGTGGCCATTTAGGTGGACAAACGGGCAAAATAGTGCGAACGGGGCAGTTTCGTCCCAAATCGGTGTGCTATAGCCCACTATTTCGGGGGTGGGTTCTTGGTTCGAGTGTGATATAGGTTGAAAATTGACTGGAGCATGTCCGGGTGGTTGGGGATCATCCCAGTATGGTCCGTTTATGTTTTCATGGCCATTTGGGTGGACAAACAGGCTAAACGGCGCAAATGGGTTATATTTGGGCCAAATTGGCGTGCTATAGCCTACGGTTTTGGGGGTGAGCCTAGGGTCTGGGTGTGCTGTATGCCAAAAATTGACCACGGCATACCAGGAAGGTTGGGTATCATCCCAGTGTGGATCATTTAAATTTTGTGCCCATTTGGGTGGATAAACGGCGTAAATGGGGCATTTTCGGGCCAAATTCGTGTGCTATAGCCCATGGTTTTGGGGGTGGACCCGAGGTCTGGGAGTGTTGTGGGATGAAAATCATTTGGGGAATGCCAGGGAAGTTAGGGATCATCCAGTGTGGTCCACTTAAATTTTATTGGCCATTTGGGTAAGTAAACGAGCAAAACAGCGCGAACGGGGCATTTTTGAGCCAAATCGGTGTGTTATAGCCCACAGCTTTGGGGGTGGGCCCGGGGTTCGGGCGTTCTGTGGGATAAAAATTAACCAGGTCATGCCAGAGAGGTTGGGGATCATCCCCGTATGGTCCGTTTTAATTTTTGTGGCCATTTGGGTGGACAAACAAGAGAAATGGCGTGAACGGGGCATTTTTGGGCCAAATCGGGGTGCTATAGCCCACGATTCTAGGGGTGGGCCCAGGGTCCGGGCATACTTTGGGCCAAAAATTGACCAGGGTATGATAGGGTGGTTGGGGATCGTCCCAGTGTGGTCCTTTTAAATTTTCATGGCCATTTGGGTGGGCAAACGAGCAAAACGGCACGAACGGGACATTTTCGAGCGAAATCGGTGTGCTATAGCCTATGGTTTTGGGGGTGGGCCTGGGTTTCGAGTGTTCTATGAGTTGAAAACTGATCGGGGCATGCTAGGGAGGTTGGGTAACATCCAAGTGTGGTCTGTTTAAATTTCCATGCCCATTTGGCTGGACAAACGAGCAAAACGGCATGAACGGGGCATTTTCGAGCCGAAAATCGACCGGAGCGTGTCAGGGAGATTGAGGATCATCGCAGTGTGGTCCGTTTAAATTTTTATGGCCATTTAGGTGGACAAATGGGCGAAAGTACATGAACGGGGCTTTTCTGGGCCAAATTGGTGTGCTATAGCCCACAGTTTAGGGGTGAGCCTGGGGTCCATACGTGTTGTGGGCCAAAAATCAACCGGGAAGTGCCAGGGAGGTTGGGGATCTTCCCAGTGTAGTTCGTTTAAATTTTATTGGCCATTTGGGTGGACAAACGGGCAAACGACATGAACGAGTTATTTTCAGGCCAAATTGGTGTGCTAATAGCCCATAGTTTCGGGGGTGGGCCTGGGGTTCGAGTGTGCTGTGGCCCGTAAATTGATCAGAGCATAGCAGGGAGGTTGGGGATCATCCAGTGTGGTCCGTTTAAATTTTCATGGTCCTTTGGGTTGGCAAATGAGACAAACGGTGCGAACGGAGCATTTTCATGAAAAATTGGCGTGCTATAACCCACAGTTTTAGGGTTGGGCTCGGGGTCCGGGCGTGTTGTGGACCAAAAATTGACAGGGTAGTGCCAGGGAGGTTGGGGATCATCCTACTATAGTCTCTTTAAATTTTCGTGGCCATTTGGGCAGACAAACAGGCGAAATGGAGCAAACAACGTATTTTTGGGCCAAATCGTTGTGCTATAGCCCACGGTTTTGGGGGTGATCCCGGGGTCTAGGCATGCTGTGGGCCAAAAAATAATCGGGGCATGCCAGGGAGGTTGGGGATTGTCCCAGTGTGGTTCGTTTAAATTTTTGTGGCTATTTGGGTGAACAAACAGACAAAACGGGGCGAACGGGGCATTTTTGGACAAAATCGATGTGCTATAGCCCACGGTTTCGGGGTGGGCCCGGGGTTCGGGCATGTTATAAGCTGAAAATTGACCGGAGTGTGACAGGGAGGTTGAGGATCATCCCAGTGTGGTTCGTTTAAATTTTTGTGGCCATTTGGGTGGAAAAAAGGGCAAAACAGCGCGAACTAGGCATTTTTGGGCCAAATCAGCGTGCTATAGCCCATAGTTTTGGGGGTGGACCCGGGGTCTAGGCATGCTGTGACCAAAAAATAATCAGAGTGTGCCATAGAGGTTGGGGATCATCTCAGTATGGTCCGTTTAAATTTTTGTGGCTGTTTGGGTGGACAAACGGGCGAAACGGTGAGAACGGTGCATTTTTGCCCAAATCGGTGTGCTACAGCCCATGGTTTTGAGGGTGGGCATGGGGTACGGGCATGATGTAGGCCGAAAATTGATTGGGGCATGCCAGGGAGCTTGAGGATCATCCAAATATGGTCCGCTTAAATTTTCGTGGCCATTTGGGTGGACAAATGGGAAAAACGGCGCGTACGGTACTTTTTTGGGCCAAATCGGTGTGCTATAGCCACGGTTTTGGGGGTTGGCCTAGATCCGAGCATGCTGCGGCCAAAAATCTATTGGGGCATGCCAGAGAGGTTGGTGATTATCCCACTGTGGTTCGTTTAAATTCTCGTGGATAAATGTGTGGACAAATGGGCAAAACGGAGCAAACGAGACATTTTCAGGCCAAATCGGTGTGCTATAACCTACGGTTTTGGGGGTGGGCCCAGTTTCCGAGCGTGCTGTGGGCCAAAAATTAGTTGGGGCATACCAGGAGGGTTGAGGATCATCCCAATATGGTCCATTTAAATTTTGTGGCCATTTTCATGGACAAACGAGAGAAATGGCGCGAACGGGGCATTTTCGGGCCAAATCGGTATGCTATAGCCCACGATTTTAGGGGTAGGCCCAAGGTCCGAGCATTCTTTGGGCCAAAAATCGACCAGGGCTTAGGGAGGTTGGAGATCGTCCTAGTATAGTCCATTTAAATTATCGTGGCCATTTAGGTGGACAAACGGGCGAAACGGCACGAACGGGGCATTTTCGGGTCAAATCGGTGTGCTATAGCTCACGATTTCGAGGGTGGGCTCGGGATCTAGGCGTGCTGTGTGCAAAAAATTGATTGAGCATTCCATTCAGGTTGGGGATCATCTCAGTGCGGTTTGTTTAATATTTCGTGGCCAGTTGGGTGGACAAAGGTGCGAAACGGCACGAACGGGGCATTTTTGGGCCAAATTAGTGTGCTATAGCCCACGGTTTTGGGGGTGGGATCGGGGTCTACAGTGGGCCAAAAATTGATCGGGGTGTGCCAGGGAGGTTGGGGTTCGTACCAGTGTGGTCCGTTTAAATTTTTGTGGTCATTTAGGTGGACAAACGGGCGAAACAACATTTTTGGGCCAAATTGGTGTGCTATAGCCCACAGGTTCGGGGATGGGCCCGGGATCCGGGCGTGCTGTGGGCCGAAAATCAATCGGGGCGTGCCTAGGAGGTTGGGGATCATCCGAGTGTGGTCCTTTTAAATTTTTATGGCCATTTGGGTGGGCAAACGGGCAAAACGGGGCATTTTTAGGCTATATCAGTGTGCCATAGCCCACGGTTTCTGGGGTGGGCTCGGGGTCTAACGTGGGCCAAAAATCAACCGAGGCATGCCAGGGAGGTTGGGGATCGTACCAGTGTGGTTCGTTTTAATTTTTGTGGTTATTTGGGTGGACAAACGGGCGAAACGATACTTTTTGGTCAAATCGATGTGCTATAGGCCACGGTTTTAGGGTGGGCCCGGGGTCCGGGCATGTTATGGGCAAAAAATCGACCGAGGCATGCCAGGGAGGTTGGGGATCATCCAGTGTGGTCCTTTTAAATTTTTGTGGCCATTTCGGTGGACAAACGGGCGAAACGGCGCGAACTGGTCTATTTCGGGCCAAATCGATGTGCTATGGGCGACTTTGAGGGTGGGCTCGGAGTCCGGGCATACTTTTGGCCAAAAATTGACCAGGGCGTGCCAGGGAGGTTGGGGATCATCCCAGTATGGTCCGTTTAAATTTTTGTGGCTATTTGGGAGGACAAACAGGAAAATGGCACGAACAAGGCATTTTTTAGGCCAAATCGAGGTGCAATAGCCCATGATTTCAGGGGTAGGCCCGAAGTTTGGGTTTTTTGTGGGCCAAAAATTGTCTGGGGTATGCCATGGAGGTTGACGATCATCCCAGTGTGGCCCGTTTAAATTTTCATGGCTATTTGAGTAGAAAAATGGGCGAAGCGGCGTGAACGGGGTATTTTTGGGAGAAATCGGTGTGCTATAGCCCACGGTTTCGGGGGTGGGCCCCGTTTTTGTGCGTTCTATGAGCTGAAAATTGACTGGAGCGTACCAGGGAGGTTGGGAATCTCCCAAGTGTGATCCGTTTAAATTTTTGTGCCCATTTGGGTGGACAAACAGGTTAAATAGCATGAACGGGACATTTTTGGGCCAAATCGATATGCTATAGCCGACGGTTTTGTGGGTGGGCCTGGGGTCTGGGCGTGTTGTCGGCCGAAAATCGACTGGTTTGGTCAGGAAGATTTGGGATCATCCCAGTGTGGTCCGTTTAAATTTTAGTGGCCATTTAGGTGGACAAACGGGTGAAACGGCACGAACGGGGCATTTTCGATCTAAATTAGTATACTATAGCCCAAGGTTTATGGGTGGGCCCGAGGTTGGTGCGTACTGTAGGCCAAAAATCGATCGGGGCATTCTAGAGAGGTTGGGGATCACCCAGTGTGGCCCGTTTAAATTTTTGTGGAAATTTGGGTGGACAATTGGGAAAAACGGCATGAACGAGGCATTTTCAGGTCAAATCGGTGTGCTAATAGCCCATGGTTTTGGGGGTGGGCCTGGGGTTCGAGCGTGCTGTGGGTCGTCAATTGACCAGAGCATACCAGGGAGGTTGGGGATCATCCAGTGTGATTTGTTTAAATTTTTGTGGCCCTTTGGGTTAACAAATGGGCCAAACGGCTCGAACAAGGCATTTTCGAGACAAATCGGCGTGCTATATCCCACGGTTTTGGGGGTAGGCCCAGGGTCTGGGCGTGCTGTGGACCAAAAATTGACAGGGTAGTGCCAGGGAGGTTGAGGATCATCCCAGTATATTCTGTTTAAATTATTGTGGCCATTTGGGTAGACAAACATGCGAAACGGAGCAAATGAGGCATTTTTGGGCCAAATTGGTGTGCTATAGCCCACGGTTTTAAGGGTGGGCTCGGGGTCTAGGCATAATGTAGGCTTAAAAATGATCGGGACATACCAGGGAGGTTGGGGATCATCTCAGTATGGTCCATTTAAATTTTTATGGCCATTTGGGTGGGCAAACGGGCGAAACGACACGAACGGTGCATTTTTTAGCAAAATCGGTGTGCTATAGCCCACAGTTTTGGGGGTGGGCCTAGGTCCGGGCATGCTATGGGATAAAAATTAATCGGAAAGTGCCAGGGAGGTTGGGATTGTCCTAGTGTGGTCCGTTTAAATTTTTGTGGCCATTTGGGTGGACAAACGGGCAAAACAGCATAAACGAGACATTTTTGGGCCAAATCGGTGTGCTATAGCCTACAGTTTTGGTGTGGGTCCGGGGTCCGGGTGTGTTGTGGGCTAAAAATTGATCGAGGCGTACTAGGGAGGTTGGGGATCATCCCAGCGTGGTCCGTTTAAATTTTGTGGCCATTTGGGTGGACAAACGAGCGAAAGAGCACGAATGGGGCATTTTTAGGCCAAATCGGTGTGGTATACCCCATGGTTTTGGGGGTGAGCCCAGGGTCCAAGTGTGTTGTGGGTCAAAAATTGACTGGGGTGTGCTAGGGAGATTGGGGATCGTCCTAGTATGGTCTATTTTGTGGCCATTTGGGTGGACAAACGAGCGAACACAAATGGGGCATTTTCAGGCCAAATCGGTGTGCTTTAGCCCTCGGTTTTGGGGGTGGGCTTGGGGTCCAGGCGTGCTGTGTGCCAAAAATTCATTCGAGCATGCCAGGGAGGTTGGGGATCATCCCATTATGGTCCGTTTAATATTTCGTGGCCAGTTGGGTGGACAAACGGGCGAAACGGCACGAACGAGGCATTTTCTGGCCAAATTAGTGTGCTATAGTCCACAGTTTTGTGGGGGTCTGCTGTGGGCCAAAAATTGACCGGGGCGTGCTAGGGAGGTTGGGGATCGTACTAGTGCGATCCGTTTAAATTTTTGTGATCATTTAGGTGGACAAACGGGCGAAATGATATTTTCGAGCTAAATCGGTGTGCTATAACCCACGATTTTGGGGGAGGGCCCGGGGTCCAGGCGTGCCAAAATTTGATCGGGGCGTGCCTAGGAGGTTGGGGATCATCAGTGTGGTCCGTTTAAATTTTTGTGGCCATTTGGGTAGATAAACGTGCAAAACGTGGCATTTTTGGGCTAAATCGATGTGCACAGTTTTGGGGGTGGGCTAGGGATCCGGGCGTGCTGTGGGCCAAAAATCGATCAGGGCATGCCATGGAGGTTGAGGGTCATCCCAGTGTGGTCCGTTAAAATTTTTATGGCCATTTGGGTGGACAAACAGGCGAAACGGCGCGAACGAGGCATTTTCAGGCCAAATTTGTGTGCTATAGCCTACGATTTCGGGGGTGAGCCCGTGGTCCGGGTGTGCTATGGCCGAAAATTGATCGGATGTGCCAGGGAGGTTGGTGATCAGCCCATTGTGGTCGGTTTAAATTTTAGTGGCCATTTGGGTGGACAAACGGGCGTAACAGCGCAAATGGGGTGTTTTCAGGTTAAATCTGTGTCCTATAGACCACGATTTTAGGGGTTGGCCCGGGGTATGGGCGTGCTGTGGGATAAAACTCGATCGGGCCATACGAGGGAGGTTGAAGATCATCCCACTGTGGTTCTCTTAAATTTTTTGTGGCCATTTGGGTGGACAAACGGGCAAAACGGCGCGAATAGGGCATTTTCTGGCCAAATCGGTGTGCTATAGCCCATGGCTTTGGGGGTGGACCCGGGGTCCGGGCGTGCTGTGGGCCAAAAATTAGTCGGGGCATGCTAGGGAGGTTAGGAATTATCCCAGTGTGGTCCGTTTAAATTTTCGTGGCTATTTGGGTGGACAAATGGGCAAAACGGCGCTAACGAGGCATTTTTGGGCTAAATCGATGTGCTATAGCCCATAGTGTTGGGGGTGGGCCCGGGGTCTAGGCATGTTGTAGGCCAAAAAATGACCGGGACATGCTAGGGAGGTTGGGGATCATCCTAGTGTGGTCCGTTTAAATTTTTGTGGCCGTTTGGGTGGACAAATGGGCGAAACGGCGCGAACGGTACATTTTTGCCCAAATCGGTGTGCTATAGCCCACGGTTTCGGTGGGGGGCCTGGGGTACGGGCATGGTGTGGGCCAAAAATTGACCAGGGCATGCTAGGGAGGTTGGTTATCATCCCAGTGCGGCTCGTTTAAATTTTCGTGGTTATTTAGGTGGACAAACAGGTGAAATGGTGCAAACGGTGCATTTTCAGTCCAAATCGGTGTGCTATAGTCCACAGTTTTAGGGGTAGGCCTGGGTTCGGGCATGATGTGGGTCAAAAATTGAACTGGGCTTGCCAGGAATGTTGGGGATTGTCCCAGTATGGTAAATTTAAATTCTCGTGGCCTTTTCGTAGGACAAACGGGCAAAACGACACAAACAAGTCATTTTCGAGCCAAATCGGTGTGCTATAGCCTACGGTTTCGGGGATGGGCCCGGGGTCCGGGCGTGCTGTGGGCCAAAAATTGATCGGGGTGATTAGGGAGGTTGGGGATCGTCCCAGCGTGGTCCGTTTAAATTTTTTGGCCATTTGGGCGAGCGAAATGGCACAAACTGTGCATTTTTGGGCTAAATCGGTGTGCTATTGCCACGGTTTCGGGGGTGGTCCTGGGGTCCAGGCATACTGAAGGCCAAAAATTGACCCAGGCGTGCCAGGGAGGTTGGAGATCATTCCAGTGTGGTCTTTCAAAATTTTGGTGGCCATTTAGGTGGACAAACGGGCAAAATAGCTCGAACAAGGCATTTTCGGGCCAAATCGGTGTGCTATAACCCACGGTTTCGGGAGTGGACTCGGGGTTCGAGCGTGTTGAGTGTCAAAAATTGATTGAGGCGTGCCAGGGAGGTTGGTGATCATTCCAATATGGTTCATTTAATATTTTTTGGCTAGTTGGGTGGATAAACGAGTGAAACTGTACAAACAGGCAATTTTTGGGCCAAATTAATGTTCTATAGCCCACGGTTTTGGGGGTGGACCAGGGGTCTATTGTGGGAAAAAAATCGACAGAGGCGTACCAGAGAGGTTGGGGATTGTACCAGTGTGGTCCGTTTAAATTTTAGTTATCATTTGGGTGGACAAACGGGCGAAATGACATTTTGGTCCAAATCGGTGTGCTATAGCCCACGGTTTTCGGGGTGGACCCGGGGTCCGGGCGTGCTGTGGGCCAAAAATCGACTGGGGCGTGCCTAGGAGGTTGGAGATCATCCCAGTATGGTCAGTTTAAATTTTCGTGGCCATTTGGGTGGACAAACGGGCAAAATAGGGCATTTTGGGCTAAATCAGTGTGCTATAGCCCACGGTTTCGGGGGTGGATCCGGGTCCGAGTGTGCTGTGGGCCAAAAATCGATCGGGGCATGCCAGGGAGGTGAGGAATCATCTAAGTGTGGTCCGTTTAAATTTTTATGGCCATTTGGGTGGACAAACTGGCAAAACGGCGTGAACGGGGCATTTTTGGGCCAAATCAGTGTGCTATAGCCCACAGTTTTAGGGGTGGGCGCGGGGTCCAAGCATGATGTGGGCCACAAATCGATTGAGGTGTGCCATAGAGATTGGGGATCATCCCACTGTGGTCTGTTTAAATTTTTGTTGCCATTTGGGGTGACAAACGGGCAAAACATCGCTAACGGGGCATTTTTGGGCTAAATCGGTGTGCTATAACCCACAGTTTCTTGAGTGGGCTCGGGGTCCGAGCGTGCTATGAGCTAAAAACTGATCGGGGCATGCCAGGGAGGTTGGGGATCATCGCAGTGTGGTCCATTTAAATTTTCGTGGCCATTTGGGTGGACAAATGGGTGAAATGGCGCAAACGGGGTATTTTAGAGACAAATCAGTGTGCTGTATGTAGCCCACGATTTTAGGGTTGGGCCCAGGTTCTAAGTGTGCTGTCGGCCAAAAATCAATCGGGATGTGCTAGGGAGGGTGGGGATCATCCCAGTGTGGTCCGTTTAAATTTTCGTGGCCATTTGGGTGAACAAACGGGTGTAACAGTATGAACGGGGCATTTTCAGGCCAAATTAGTGTGCTATAGCCAACGGTTTCGGGGTTAGGACCGGGTTCCGTATATGTTGTGGGCTAAAAATCGATCGGGACATGCCAAGAAGGTTGGAGATCATCCCAGTGTGGTCTGTTTAAATTTTCGTGGCTATTTGGGTTGACAAAAGGGAAAAATGGTACGAATGAGGAGCTTTTTGACCAAATCGTCATGCTATAGCCCATGGTTTTGGGGATAGGCCCGGGGTCTAGGCATGTTGAGTGCCAAAGAATGACAGAGGCATGCCAGGGAGGTTGGGGATCATCCCAGTATGGTCCGTTTAAAATTTTGTGGCCGTTTAGGTGGACAAACGGGCGAAACGGCACGAACGGTGTGTTTCTGCCCAAATCGGTGTGCATAGCCCACGGTTTTGGGGGTGGGCCAGGGGTATGGGCATGCTGTGGGCCGAAAATTGATCGGTACTTCCCTGGGAGACTGGGGATCGTCCCAATGTGGTCCGTTTAAATTTTTGTGGATTTTTGGGTGGATAAACGGGCAAAAAGGCACACACGAGGCATCTTCGGGCCAAATCGATGTGCTAATGCCTGCGGCTTTAGGGGTGGGCTCGGGGTCCGGGCGTGCTGTGGGCTAAAAATCAACCAGGGCGTGCCAGGGATGTTGGGGATCATCCCAGTATTGTTCGTTTAAATTTTTGTAGCCATTTGGGTGGAAAACGAGCGAAACATCGCAAACGGGGGCATTTTCGGGCCAAATCGGTGTGCTATAGCCCACCGTTTTGAGTATGGGCTCGGGTTCCGGGAGTGCTATGGGTCGAAAATCAACTTTCCCATGCCAGGGAGGTTGGGATTGTCCTAGTATGGTCCGTTTAAATTTCCGTGGCCATTTGGGTGGACAAACAAGCGAAATAGTGCGAACAATGCATTTTCGAGCCAAATCGGTGTGCTATATCCCACGATTTTGGGGGTGGGATCGGGGTTCGGGCGTGCTGTGGGCCGAAAATTAATCGGGGCATGTCAGGGAGATTGAGGATTATCTCAGTGTGGTCCGTTTAAATTTTTGTGGCTATTTGGGTGGACAAACGGGCAAAACGGCACAAACGAGGAATTTTAGGGCCAAATTGATGTGCTATTGCCCACAGTTTTGGGGGTGGGCTCGGGGTCCATCGTGTTGTGGGTCAAAAATTGACCTGGGCATGCCAGGGAGGTTAGGGATCGACCTAGTGTGGTCCGCTTAAATTTTTGTGGCCATTTATGTGGACAAACGGGCAAAATGGAGCGAATGGGGCATTTTTGGGCCAAATCGATGTGCTATAGCCTACGGTTTTGAGGGTGCACCCGGGGTTCGCTTGTTTTATTAGCCGAAAATCAACTAAGGCATTCCATTGAGATTAGGGATCGTCTCAGTATGGTTCGTTTAAATTTTCTTGGACATGTGGGTAGACAAACGAGCAAAACGGTGGGAACGGGGCATTTTTGGGCCAAATCAGTGTGCTTTAGCCCACGATTTTGAGGGTGAGCCCAGGTTTCGAGCGTGCTGTGGGCCGAAAATCGATCGGGGAGTGCCAGGGAGGTTGGGGATCATCCAATATGGTCCGTTTAAATTTTTATGGCCATTTGGGTTGACAAACAGACGAAACGGTGCGAACGGGGTGTTTTTGTTCAAAATCGGTGTGCTATAACCCATGCATTCGGTGGTGGGCCCAGTGTTTGGGAGCGATATGGGATGAAAATTGATCGGGGCATACCTGAGAGGTTAGGGATCATCCCAGTGTTGTCCGTTTAAGTTTTTGTCATAATTTGGGTGGACAAACGGGCAAAACGATGCGAAGGCGGCATTTTCGAGCCAAATCTGTGTGTTATGGCCCATAATTTTGGGGGTGGACCAGGGGTACGGCCGCGCTGTGTGCTGAAAATCGGTCGAAGCGTACTAGGGAGGTTGAGGATCGTCCCAGTGTTGTCTGTTTAAATTTTCGTGGCCTTTTGGGTGGACAAACGGGCGAAACGGCGCAAATGGGGCATTTTCGGGCCAAATTGATATGCTATAACCCATAAATTTTGGGAAGGGCCCAGGGTTCGGGTGCACTGTGGGCTAAAAATTGACCGGGGCATGCTAGGGAGGTTGGGGATAGTCACAGTGTTGTTCGTGAAAATTTTTGTGGCCATTTGGGTGGATAAACGTGCAAAGCGAAGCGAACGGGGCATTTTTAGGCCAAATCGGTGTGCTATAGCCCACGGTTTCGGGGATGGTCTCGGGGTCCGGGCGTGCTATAGGCCGAAAATCGATCAGGGCATGTCAGGGATGTTGGGGATAGTTCCAGTGTAGTCCGATTAAATTTTTGTGGCCATTTGGGTTGACAAACGGGCGAAACGGCGCTAACGGGGCATTTTTTGACCAAATGGGTTTGCTAATGTCCATGATTTTGGGGGTGGACCCGGGGTTCGGGTGTGCTGTGGGGCAAAAATTGACATGGGCGTGCCAGGGTAGTTGGGGATTATCCTAGTATTATCTGTTAAATTTTGTAGCCATTTGGGTGGAAAATGGGAGAAACGACGCGAACGGGGCATTTTGGAGCCAAATCGGTGTGCTATAGCCAACGGTTTCGAGTATGGGCCCGGGTTTCGAGCGTGCTGTGGGCCGAAAATTGACTGGGTCATGCCAGGGAGGTTGAGGATCATCCCAGTGCGGTCCGTTTAAATTATCGTGGCCATTTAGGTGGACAAATGGGACAAACGATGCGAATGAGGTATTTTTGAGCCCAATCGGTGTGCTATAGCCCACGGTTTTGGGGGTGGGCCCGGGGTCTGGTCGTGCTGTGGGCCAAAAAGTGACCGGGGCATGCCAGGGAGATTGGGGATCATCAGTGTGGTCCGTTTAAATTTTCGTGGCCATTAGGGTTGATAAACGTGCAAAACGTGGCATTTTTGGGCTAAATCGATGTGCACAGTTTTGGGGGTGGGCTAGGGATCCGGGCGTGATGTGGGCCAAAAATCGATCAGGGCATGCCATGGAGGTTGAGGGTCATCCCAGTGTGGTCCGTTAAAAATTTTGTGGCCATTTGGGTGGACAAACAGTCGAAACGGCGCGAACAAGGCATTTTCAGGCCAAATTTGAGTGCTATAGCCTACGATTTTGGGGGTGAGCCCATGGTCCGGGTGTGCTGGGGCCTAAAATCGACTGGACGTGCCAGGGAGGTTGGTGATCATCCCATTGTGGTCCGTTTAAATTATCGTGGCCATTTGGGTGGACAAACGGGCGTAACGGCGCAAATGGGGTGTTTTTAGGTTAAATCGGTGTGCTATAGACCACAATTTTAGGGGTTGGCCCACGGTCTGGGCATGCTGTGGGCTAAAACTCGACCGGACCATACCAGGGAGGTTGAAGATCATCCCAGTGTGGTTCTCTTAAATTTTTGTGGCCATTTGGGTGGACAAACGGGCAAAACGGCGCGAATAAGGCATTTTCTGGCCAAATCGGTGTGCTATAGCCCATGGCTTTGGGGGTGGACCCGGGGTCCGGGCGTGCTGTGGGCCAAAAATCATTCGGGGCATGCTAGGGAGGTTAGGAATCATCCCAGTGTGGTCCGTTTAAATTTTCGTGGCTATTTGGGTGGACAAATGGGCAAAACGGTGCTAACGGGGCATTTTTGGGCTAAATCGATGTGTTATAGCCCATAGTGTTGGGGGTGGGCCCGGGGTCTAGGTATGCTGTAGGCCAAAAAATGACCGGGACGTGCCAGGGAGGTTGGGGATCATCCTAGTGTGGTCCGTTTAAATTTTTGTGTCCGTTTGGGTGGACAAATGGGCGAAACAGCGCGAACGGTACATTTTTGCCCAAATCGGTGTGCTATAGCCCACGGTTTCGGTGGGGGGCCTGGGGTACGGGCATGGTGTGGGCCAAAAATTGAACAGGGCATGCTAGGGAGGTTGGTTATCATCCCAGTGCGGTCCGTTTAAATTTTCGTGGTTATTTAGGTGGACAAACAGGCGAAATGGTGCAAACGGTGCATTTTCAGTCCAAATCGGTGTGCTATAGTCCACAGTTTTGGGGGTAAGCCTGGGTTCGGGCATGATGTGGGTCAAAAATTGAACTGGGCTTGCCAGGAATGTTGGGGATTGTCCCAGTATGGTAAATTTAAATTCTCGTGGCCTTTTCGTAGGACAAACGGGCAAAACGGCACAAACAAGTCATTTTCGAGCCAAATCGGTGTGCTATAGCCTACGTTTTCGGGGATGGGCCCGGGGTTCGGGCGTGCTGTGGGCCAAAAATTGATTGGGGTGATTAGGGAGGTTGGGGATCGTCCCAGCGTGGTTCGTTTAAACTTTTTGGCCATTTGGGCGAGCGAAATGGCACAAACTGTGCATTTTTAGGCTAAATCGGTGTGCTATTGCCCACGGTTTCGGGGGTGGTCCTAGGGTCCAAGCATACTGAAGGCCAAAAATTGACCCGGGCATGCTAGGGAGGTTGGGGATCATCCAGTGTGGTCTTTCAAAATTTAGGTGGTCATTTAGGTGGACAAACGGGCAAAATAGCGCGAACAAGGCATTTTTGGGCCAAATCAGTGTGCTATAACCCACGGTTTCGGGGGTGGGCTCGGGGTTCGAGCGTGTTGTGTGTCAAAAATTGATTGAGGCGTGCCAGGGAGGTTGGTGATCATTCCAATATGGTTCATTTAATATTTTGTGGCTAGTTGGGTGGATAAACGATGAAACTGTACAAACAGGCCATTTTTGGGCCAAATTAATGTTCTATAGCCCACGGTTTCGGGGGTGGACCAGGGGTCTACTGTGGGAAAAAAATCGACAGAGGCGTACCAGGGAGGTTGGGGATTGTACCAGTGTGGTCCGTTTAAATTTTAGTTATCATTTGGGTGGACAAACGGGCGAAATGATATTTTGGGCCAAATCGGTGTGCTATAGCCCACGGTTTTCGGGGTGGACCCGGGGTCCGGGCGTGCTGTGGGCCAAAAATCGACTGGGGCGTGCCTAGGAGGTTGGGGATCATCCCAGTATGGTCAGTTTAAATTTTTGTGGCCATTTGGGTGGACAAACGGGCAAAATAGGGCATTTTGGGCTAAATAAGTGTGCTACAGCCCACGGTTTTGGGGGTGGATCCGGGTCCGAGTGTGCTGTGGGCCAAAAATCGATCGGGGCATGCCAAAGAGGTGAGGGATCATCTCAGTGTGGTCCGTTTAAATTTTTATGGCCATTTGGGTGGACAAACTGGCAAAACGGCGTGAACGAGGCATTTTTGGGCCAAATCAGTGTGCTATAGCCCACGGTTTTGGGGGTGTGCGCGGGGTCCAAGCATGCTGTGGGCCACAAATCGATTGAGGCGTGCCATAGATATTGGGGATCATCCCACTATGGTCTGTTTAAATTTTCGTGGCCATTAGGGGTGACAAACGGGCAAAACGGCGCTAACGGGGTATTTTTGGGCTAAATCGGTGTGCTATAACCCACAGTTTCTTGAGTGGGCTCGGGGTCCGAGCGTGCTATGAGCTAAAAACTGATCGAGGCATGCCAGGGAGGTTGGGGATCATCGCAGTATGGTCTATTTAAATTTTCGTGGCCATTTGGCTGGACAAACGGGTGAAACAGCGTAAACGGGGTATTTTAGAGACAAATCAGTGTGTTGTATGTTCCCACGATTTTAGGGTTGGGCCCAGGTTCTGAGTGTGTTGTCGGCCAAAAATCGATCGAGATGTGCTAGTGAGGGTGGGGATCATCCCAGTGTGGTCCGTTTAAATTTTCGTGGTCATTTGGGTGAACAAACGGGTGTAACGGTATGAACGGGGCATTTTTGGTCCAAATCAGTGTGCTATAGACAACGGTTTCGGGGTTAGGACCGGGTTCCGTATATGTTGTGGGCTAAAAATCGATCGGGACATGCCAAGAAGGTTGGAGATCATCCCAGTGTGGTCTGTTTAAATTTTCGTGGCTATTTGGGTTGACAAAAGTGCAAAACGGTACGAATGAGGAGCTTTTTGACCAAATCGTCGTGCTATAGCCCATGGTTTTGGGGATGGGCCCGGGTTCTAGGCATGTTGTGTGCCAAAAAATGACCGAGGCATGCCAGGGAGGTTGGGGATCATCCCAGTATGGTCCGTTTAAAATTTTGTGGCCGTTTAGGTGGACAAACAGGCGAAACAGCGCGAACAGTGTGTTTCTGCCTAAATCGGTGTGCTATAGCCCACGGTTTTAGGGGTGGGCCAGGGGTATGGGCATGCTGTCGGCCGAAAATCGACCGGGACTTACCTGGGAGACTGGGGATCGTCCCAGTGTGGTACGTTTAAATTTTTGTGGATATTTGGGTGGATAAACGGGCAAAAAGGCACACACGAGGCATCTTCGGGCCAAATCAGTGTGCTATTGCCTGCGGCTTTAGGGGTGGGCTCGGGGTTCGGGCGTGCTGTGGGCTAAAAATCAACCAGGGCGTGCCAGGGATGTTGGGGATCATCCCAATATTGTTCGTTTAAATTTTTGTAGCCATTTGGGTGGAAAACGAGCGAAACATCGCTTACGGGGCATTTTTGGGCCAAATCGGTGTGCTATAGCCCACCGTTTTGAGTATGGGCTCGGGTTCCGGGAGTGTTGTTGGTCGAAAATCAACTTTCCCATGCCAGGGAGGTTGGGATTGTCCCAGTATGGTCCGTTTAAATTTTCGTGGCCATTTGGGTGGACAAACAAGCGAAATAGTGCGAACAAGGCATTTTTGAGCCAAATCGATGTGCTATAGCCCACGATTTTGGGGGTGGGCTCGGGGTTCGGGCGTGCTGTGGGCTGAAAATTAATCGGGGCATGCCAGGGAGATTGAGGATCATCTCAGTATGGTCCGTTTAAATTTTTGTGGCTATTTGGGTGGACAAACGGGCAAAACGGCACAAACGGGGAATTTTAGGGCCAAATTGATGTGCTATTGCCCACAGTTTTGGGGGTGGGCTCGGGGTCCATCGTGTTGTGGGTCAAAAATTGACCTGGGCATGCCAGGGAGGTTAGGGATCGACCTAGTGTGGTCCGCTTAAATTTTTGTGGCCATTTATGTGGACAAACGAGCAAAATGGAGCGAATGGGGCATTTTTGGGCCAAATCGATGTGCTATAGCCTACGATTTTGAGGGTGCGCCCGGGGTTCGCGTGTTTTATTAGCCGAAAATCAACCAAGGCATTCCATTGAGGTTAAAGATCGTCTCAGTATGGTTCCTTTAAATTTTCTTGGACATGTGGGTAGACAAACGGGCAAAACGGTGGGAACGGGGCATTTTTGGGCCAAATCAGTGTGCTTAGCCCACGATTTTGAGGGTGAGCCCAGGTTTCGAGCATGCTGTGGGCCGAAAATCGATCGGGGAGTGCCAGGGAGGTTGGGGATCATCCAATATAGTCCGTTTAAATTTTTATGGCCATTTGGGTGGACAAACAGACGAAACGGTGCGAACGGGGTGTTTTTGTCCCAAATCGGTGTGCTATAACCCATGCATTCGGTGGTGGGCCCAGTGTTTGGGAGCGATATAGGATGAAAATTGATCGGGGCATACCTGAGAGGTTAGGGATCATCCCAGTGTTGTCCGTTTAAGTTTTTGTCATAATTTGGGTGGACAAACGGGCGAAACGATGCGAAGGTGGCATTTTCGAGCCAAATCTGTGTGCTATGGCCCACAATTTTGGGGGTGGACCAGGGGTACGGCCGCACTGTGGGCTGAAAATCGGCCGAGGCGTACTAAGGAGGTTGGGGATCGTCCCAGTGTTGTCTGTCTAAATTTTCGTGGCCATTTGGGTGGACAAACGGGCCAAACGACGCAAATGGGGCATTTTTGGGCCAAATTGATATGCTATAACCCATAAATTCTGGGAAGGGCCCAGGGTCCGGGTGCACTGTGGGCTAAAAATTGACCGGGGCATGCTAGGGAGGTTGGGGATAGTCCCAGTGTTGTTCGTGAAAATTTTTGTGGCCATTTGGGTGGATAAACGGGCAAAATGAAGCGATCGGGGCATTTTTAGGCCAAATTGGTGTGCTATAGCCCACGGTTTCGGGGGTGGTCTCGGGGTCCGGGCGTGCTATAGGCTGAAAATCGATCGGGGCATGCCAGTGATGTTGGGGATAGTTCCAGTGTAGTCCGTTTAAATTTTTGTGGCCATTTGGGTTGACAAACGGGCGAAACGGCGCTAACGGGGCATTTTTTTACCAAATCGGTTTGCTAGGTGGACCCAGGGTTCGGGCGTGCTGTGGGACAAAAATTGACATGGGCGTGCCAGGGTAGTTTGGGATTGTCCTAGTATTATCTGTTAAATTTTGAGGCCATTTGGGTGGAAAATGGGAGAAACGACGCGAACGGGGCATTTCGAGCCAAATCGGTGTGCTATGGCCCACGGTTTTGAGTATGGGCTCAGGTTTCGAGCGTGGTGTGGGCCAAAAATTGACTGGGGCATGCCAGGGAGGTTGAGGATCATCCCAGTGTGGTCCGTTTAAATTATCGTGGCCATTTAGGTGGACAAATGGGACAAACGATACAAATGAGGCATTTTTGAGCCCAATCGGTGTTCTATAGCCCACGACTTCGGGGGTGGGCCCGGGGGTCCGAGCGTGCTGTAGGCCAAAAAGTGATTGAGGCATGCCAGGGAGATTAGGGATCATCTCTGTATGGTCCATTTAAATTTTTGTGGCTATTTGGGGGGTCAACCGTGCGAAACAGCATAAACGGGGCATTTTCAGGCCAAATTGGTGTGCTATAGCCCACAGTTTTGGGGGTGGACCTGGGGTACAGCGTGATGTGGCCCAAAAATTAACCGGGGCATGATAGGGAGGTTGGGGATCGTTGTTGTGTCATCCGTTTAAATTTTCGTGGCCATTTGTGTGGACAAACTGGCAAAACGGTGCAAATGGGGTATTTTTGGGCCAAATCGGTGTGCTATAGTCTACGATTTTGAGGGTGGGCCCAGGGTTAGGGTATTATGTGGGCTAAAAATCAACCGAGGCGTGTCAGGGAGGTTGGGGATCATCCCAATATGGTTCGTTAAAATTTTCATGGACATTTGGGTGGACAAACAGGCAAAACGGTGCGAATGGGGCATTTTCGGGCCAAATTAATGTGATATAGCCCACTATTTTGGGGGTGGGCCCAGGGTCCGGGTGCGCTGTGGGACCAAAATTGACCGGGGAACAGATGGGAGGTTAGGGATCATCCCAATGTTGTTCGTTTAAATTTTCATGGCCATTCCGGGTGACAAACGGGCAAAACGATGCGAAGGGGGCATTGTCGGGCCAAATCTGTGTGCTATAGCCCACGATTTTGGGGGTGGGCTAGGGGTCCGGGAGCGCTGTGGTCTGAAAGTCGACCAAGGCGTGCCAGTTAGGTTGGAGATCATCCCAGTATGGTCCGTTTAAATTTTCATGGCCATTTGGGTGGACAAAAGGGCAAAACGGGGCATTTTCGGGCAAAATCGGTGTGTTATAGCCCATGATTTTGGGTGAGGGCCCTGGTTCCGGGTAAACTGTGGGCCAAAAATTGATAGGGGGGCGTTTGGGAGGTTAGGGATCTTCCTAATATTGTTTTTTTAAATTTTCATGGCCAATTGGGTGGACAAACGAGCAAAACGGCGCGAATGGGGCATTTTTGGGCTAAATCATTGTGCTATTGACCATGGTTTTGGGGATGGGCCCGGTACCGGGCGTGCTGTGGGCCGAAAATCAACCAGGGCATGCTAGGGAGGTTGAAGATCATCTCAGTGCAGTCCATTTTAATTTTCGTGGCCATATGGGTGGAAAACGGGTGAAACGAAGCGAACGGGGTATTTTTGGGCCAAATTGGTGTGCTATAACCCATGGTTTTTAGTATGGGCTTGGGTTTCGGGCGTTCTGCAGGTCAAAAATTGACTAGGGTATGCCAGGGAGGTTGGTTATCATCCCAGTATGGTCCGTTTAAATTTTCGTAGCCATTTGGGTGGACAAACGGGTGAAACGGCGCAAACTCGGCATTTTCGAGCCAAATTGGTGTGCTATAGTCCACGATTTTGAGGGTGGGCCCGGGTTCCGGGCGTGCAGTGGTCCAAAAATTGACAGAGGCATGCTAGGGAGGTTGGGGATTGTCCTAGTGTGGGCGGTTTAAATTTTTGTGGCCAATTGGGTGGACAAACCGGCGAAACAGCTCGATCAGGGCATTTTTGGGCTAAATCGGTGTGCAATAGCCCACGGTTTTGGGGATTGGCCCTGGATCCGGGCACCCTGTGGGCCAAAAATCGATCGGGGCATTCTAGGGGGGTTGGGGATCGTGCCAGTATGGTCCATTTAAATATTCGTGGCCATTTGGATGGACAAACGGACAAAACGGCACGAACAGGGAATTTTTGGGCCATATTAGTGATTTTAGCCCACGGTTTTGGGGGTGGGCCCCGAGTTCTAGCATTCTGTGGGCCAACAATCATTGAGCCATGCTAGGGAGGTTGGGGATCATCCCAGTATGGTCCATTTAAATTTTCGTAGCCATTTGGGTGGACAAACGTTCGAAATGGAGCGAACAGGGTGTTTTCGAGATAAATCGGTGTGCTATAGCCCACGATTTCGGGGGTGGGCCTGGGGTTCAGGCGTGCTGTGGTCCAAAAATTGACCGAGGCATGCCAGGGAGGTTGGAGATCATCCCTATATGGTCTGTTTAAAGTTTTGTGGCTATTTAGGTGGAAAAACAGGAGAAAAAGCGCGAACGGGTCATTTTTGGGCCAAATCGGTGTGCTATAGCCTACGAATTCGGGGTTGGGCTCAGGGTTTGTGGTATGGGTAAAAAATCAACCAGGGCATACCAGGGAGGTTGGTGATTGTCCTAGTATGGTAAATTTAAATTTTCATGGCCATTTGGGTGGACAAATTGGAGAAACGGCGCGAATAGGGTATTTTCGGGCCAAATTGGTGTGCTATAGCCTACGATTTTGGGGGTGGGCTGGGCTCTGGGCATACTGTGGGCTTAAAATCAATTGGGTCATGCCAGGGAGGTTGAGGATCATCCCATTGTGGTTCGTTTAAATTTTTATGGCCATTTGGGTAGACAACGGACGAAACGGTACGAACGGGGTATTTTTGGAATAAATTGATGTACTATAGCCCCTGTTTTTGGGGGTGGGCCATGGGTCTAGGCGTGTTGTGGGCAAAAAATCAATTGAGGCATGGAAGGGGGGTTAAGGATCGTCCCAGTATGGTCCGTTTAAATTTTTGTAGCCATTTCGGTGGCCAAATAGGCGAATCAGCTCGAATGGGGTATTTTCGGGCTAAATTGGTGTTTCATAGCCCACGGTTTTGAGGGTTGGCCTTGGGTCCGGGTTTGTTGTGGGATAAAAATTGACTGGGGCATTCCAGGGAGGTTGGAGATCGTTTCAGTATAGTCTGTTTAAATTTTTGTATCCATTTTGGTGGACAAACGAATGAAACAGCTCAAACGGGGTATTTTTGGGCCACATCGGTGTGTGATAGGCCACAGTTTCGAGGGTGGGCTTGGGGTCTAGGCATGTTGTGAGCTGAAAATCAACCGGAGCGTGCCAGGGAGGTTGTGGATTATCCTAGTATGGTCCATTTAAATTATCGTGGCATTTTGGGTGGACAAACGAGCAAACGGTGCAAACGGGGCATTTTTGGGCCAAATTGGAGTCCTATAACCTACGGTTTCGGGGGTGGTCCTGGGTTCCGACTGTGTTGTGGGTCAAAAATCAACTGGGGCATGCCAAGGAGGTTGGGTATGATCTGAGTGTGGTCCGTTTAAATTTTTGTGGCCTTTTGGGTGATAAACGGGCGAAACAGAGCCAACGGGGATTTTTTATACCAAATTAGTGTGCTATAGACACGGTTTTGGGGGTGGGCCCGGGGTTCGGGTGCGTTGTGGGCCAAAAATTGATCGGGGCATACCAGGGAGATTGGGGATCATCTTAGTATGGTTTGTTTAAAATTTTATGGCAATTTTGGTCGACAAACGGTTGAAACGGTGAGAACGGAGTGTTTTCAGGCAAAATCGGTGTGCTATAGCCTACAATTTTGGGGTGAGCCTGGGGTTCAGGCGTTCTGTGGGTCAAAAATCGATTGGGCATGCCAGGGGGGTTGGGTATCATCCCAGTGCAGTTAGTATAAATTTTTGTGGCCATTTGGGTGGATAAACAGGCCAAACAGCGAGAACGGGGCATTTTTGGACCAAATCGGTGTGCAATAGACCACGGTTTTAGTGGAGGGCCGGGGGTCCGAGCGTGTTCTGGGCCTAAAATTGATCGGGGTATGCCAGGTAGGTTGGGGATCGTCCCATTATGGTCCATTTCAATTTTTGTGGCTATTTGGGTGGACAAACGGGAGAATCGGCGCGAACGGGGCATTGTTAGGATAAATTTGTGTGCTATAGCCCACGGTTTCTAAGGTGGGCCCAGGTACCAGGCGTGTTGTTGTCCAAAAATTAACCGGGGCTTGCTAGGGTAGTTGGGGATCATCCCGGTGTGGTCCGTTTAAATTTTATGGCCATTTAGGTGGACAAATGGGTGAAACGGTGCGAACGAGACATTTTCGAGCTAAATATTTATGCTATAGCCCATGAATTTAGGGGTGGGCCCGGGGTCCGAGCGTGCTAGCAATTGAAAATTGACTGGGTGTGTCAGGGAGGTTGGGGATCATCTCAGTATGATACGTCATAATTTTTGTGGCTATTTGGGTGGTCAAACATGCCAAACGGCTTGAACGGGGCATTTTTTAGCCAAATTGGTGTGCTATACCCCACGTTTTTGGGGGTGGGCCTAGGGTCCGGGCTTGTTGTAGGTCGAAAATCGATCGGGGTATACCAGGGAGGTTGGGGATCATTCTAGTGTGGTCCGTTCAATCTTTTGTGGCTATTTGGGTGGACAAACAGGCAAAACAGCCCAAACGGGGCATTTTTAGGCCAAATCGGTGTGCTATAGCCCACTGTTTTGGGGTGGGCCCGGGATCCGAGCGTGCTGTGGGACAAAAATCAATCGAGGCATACCAGGGAGGTTGGGGATCATCCCAGTGTGTTCCGTTTAAATTTTCATGGCTATTTGGGTGGACAAACGGGTGAAACGACACAAATGGGGCATTTTGGGGCCAAATCGATGCGCTATAGTCCACGGTTTTGGTGGTGGGCTCGGGGTTTGGGCGTGTTGTGGGTCAAAAATAGACTGGGCATTCTAGGGAGGTTAGAGATCATCCCAATGTGGTCCGTTTAAATTTTTGTGGCCATTTGGTTGGACAAACGAGCAGACCGGCTCAAACGGGGCATTTTCAGGCAAAATTAGTGTGCTATAGCCCACGTTTTTGGGTTGGGCACAAGGTCCGGGCGTGCTATAGGCCAAAAATCAATCGGGGCACGCCAGCGAGTTGGGGATCATCCCCGAATAGTTCGTTTAAATTTTCGAGGCCATTTGGGTGGACAAATGGGTGAAACAGCATGAACGGTGCATTTTTTGGCCAAATCGGTATTCTATAGCCCACGATTTAGGGGATGGGCCTGGGGTCTGGGCATGCTGTGGGCCAAAACTTGACAGGGGCATGCCAGGGAGGTTGAGAATCATCCAAGTGTGGTTTTTTAAATTTTTATGGCCATTTGGGTGGACAAACGGGTGAAATGGCTAGCCCACATTTTCGGGGGTGGGTCCTGGGTCCGAGCGTGCTGTAGGTGAAAAATGAATTGGGGTATGCCAGGGAGGTTGGGGATCATCCCAGTGCTGTCCGTTTAAATTTTTGTGGCCATTTGGGTGGAAAAATTAGAAAAACGACGCGAATTGGGCATTGTCGGACCAAATCGGTGTGCTATAGTCCACGGTTTCAGGGGTAGGCCCATGGTCCGGGCGTGTTGGGGATCATTTCAGTGTGGTCCATTTAAATTTTTGTGGCCATTTGGGTGGACAAATGGGTGAAATAGCGCGAATAGAGCATTTTTGAGCCAAATCGGTGTGCTATGACCCCCGATTTTATAGGTGGGCCTAGGGGTCGGGTGTGCTGTTGGTTGAAAAAATCAACCGGGGCGTGCCAGAGAGGTTGGGGATCATCCTAGTGTGTTCTGTGTAATTTACATAGCCATTTGGATGGACAAACGAGTGAAAAAATGCGAACGGGGCATTTTTGGGCCAAATCAGTGTGCTATAACCCACGATTGCGAGGGTGGGCCCGGGGTCCGAGTGTCTTGTGGGCCGAAAATCGACCAGATCGGGCCGTGCGAGGGAGGTTAGGGATCATCCTAGTGTGGGTCGTTTGAATTTTTGTTGCCATTTGGGTGGAAAACGGGTGAAATGGTGCGAACGGGGCATTTTCAGGACAAATCGACGGCGCATGATTTTGGGGGTGGGCCCAGGGTCCGAGCGTGCTGTAGGTCAAAAATTGACAGAGGCCTGGTAGAGAGGTTAAGGATCATCCAGTGTGGTCTGTTTAAATTTTCGTGGCCATTTATGTGGACAAACATGCAAAACAGAGAGAACAGGGTGTTTTCATGCATAATTGGTGTGCAATAGCCCACGGTTTCGGGGGTGGGCCCGGGATCCAAGTGCGCTACAGGCCAAAAATTGATTGAGGCATGCCACGGAGGTTTCAAATCACCTTAGGGTGGTCTGTTTAAATTTTTATGGCCATTTGGGTTGACAAATGGGCGAAATTGGATATTTTTGAGCAAAATCGGTGTGCTATAGCCCACAGTTTTGGGGGTGGGCCAAGGGTTGGGGCGTGCTGTGGGCCAAAAATTGATCGAGGCGTTCCAGGGAGGTTGGGGATCCTCCTAGTATGGTTCGTTTAACTTTTTGTGGCCATTTGGGTGGAGAAAAGGGCAAAACGGCATGAATGGGGCATTTTCGGGCCAAATCAGTGTGCTATAGCCAATGATTTTGGGGGTAGGCCCAGGCTCCGGGCGTGCTATGGACCGAAAATTGATTGGGTCATGCCAGGGAGGTTGGGGATCATCCCAGTGTGGTCCATTTAATTTTGCGTGGCTATTTGGGTAGACAAACGGGTGAAAAGGAATGAACTGGGCATTTTTAGGCCAAATTGGTGTGCTATAGCCCACGATTTTGGGTGTGGGCTCGGGGTCTGGGTATTCTGTGGGCAAAAAATCAATCGAGGCATTCCAGGGAGGTTGCAGATCCTCCCAGTGTTGTTTGTTTAAATTTTCATGGACATTTGGGTAGATAAACGGACGAAACGGCGCGAACGGCCAAATCAATGTGCTATAGCCCACGATTTCAAGGTGGGCCCGGGGTTCGAGCATACGTGTGCCGAAAATTGACAAAGGCGTGCCAGGGAGGTTGGGGATCATCCCAGTGTAGTCCGATTAAATTTTTGTCTCCATTTTGGGTGGACAAACGGGCGAAACGACGCGATTGGGGCATTTTTGGGCCAAATCGGTGTGCTATAGCCCATGGTTTTATGGATGGTCCCGGGGTACTGGCGTGTTGTGGGCCAAAAATAGATCGAGATGTGCCAGGGAGATTGGGGATCGTCCTATTGTGGTTCGCTAAAATTTTTGTGGCCATTAGGGTAGACAAACGGGTAAAATGGCGCGAACGGGGCATTTTTGGGCTAAATCCGTGTGCTATAGCCTACGGTTTCAGGAGTGGGCCCAGGGTCCAGGCGTTCTATGGGCCAAAAATTGACCGAGGCATGCTGGGAAGGTTATGGATCGTCCTGGTGAGGTTCGTTTAAATTTTTGAGGCCATTTAGGTGGATAAACGAGTGAAATGGCTCGAATGGGGTATTTTTTGGGCAAATCGGTGTGCTATAGCCCACGATTTTGGGGGTGGGCCCGGATTCCTGGCGTGCTGTGGCTCAAAAATTGACTGGGGTGTTCCAGGGAGGTTGGGGATTATCCTAATATGGTCCGTTTAAATTTTCATGGCCATTTGGGTGGACAAACAGGAAAAACGGTAGGAATGGGGAATTTTGTGGCAAAATCTGTGTGTTATACCCTAGGATTTCGGGGTGGGCCCGGGGTCCAACCGTGTTGTGGGCTAAAAATCAACCGAGGCATGCCAGGGAGGTAGTGGATCATCCTAGTATGGTCTGTTTAATTTTTTATGGCCATTTGGGTGGACAAACGGGTGAAACGGAGTGAATGGGACATTTTCGGGCAAAATCGGTCTGCTATATCCCACTGTTTCGAGGGTGGTCCCGGGGTACAGATGTGTTGTAGACCAAAAATTGATTGGGGCATGCCAGGGAGGTTTGGGATCATCTCAGTATGGTCTGTTTAAATTTTTGTGGCCATTTGGGTGGACGAACAGGCGAAACGGCGTGAACGGGGCATTTTTGTGCCAAATAGGTGTGCTCTAGCCCATAATTTTGGGGGTGGGCCTGGGGTCTGGGAGTTCTATGGGCCAAAAATCAACCGGGGCATGCCAGGGAGGTTAAGTATCATCCTTATGTAGTCCTTTTCAATTTTCGTGGCCATTTGGGTGGACAAATAGGCTAAACGGCGAACACGGGGCATTTTTGGGCAAAATCAATGTGCTATAGCCAACGGTTTCTGGTGTGGTCTCATGGTCCAGGGTCCAGGCGTGCTGTGGGCAAAAAATTGACCGAGGCATGCCAGGGGGTTGTGCATTGTCCCAGTATGGTCCGTTCAAATTTTTGTGGCTATTTGGGTGGACAAACGGGCGAACGGCACGAACGAGACATTTTTAGGCCAAATCGGTGTGCTTTAGCCCACAGTTTTAGTGGTGGGCCTGGGGTCCGGGCATGATGTGGGACGAAAATCAACCGGGGCGTTCCAGAGAGGTTGAGGATCATCCGAATGTGGTCTGTTTAAATTTTTGTGGCCATTTGGGTGGATAAACGGGAGAAACAACACGAACAGGGCATTCTTGGGCCAAATCAGTGTGCTATAGCCTACGGTTTTAGGGGTGGTCCCGTGGTGCGGGCGTACTGTGGGCCAAAAATTGATCGAGGCATTCCATGTAAGTTGGGGATCATCCCAGTGTGGTCAGTTTAAAATTTTGTGGCCATTTGAGGGGACAAACTGGAGAAACAGCATGAACGGGAAATTTTCAGGCCAAATTGGTGTGCTATAGCCCACGATTTTGGGGGTGGGCCCGGGGTTCGGGCATACTGTAGGCCAAAAATTAAGCGGGGCATGCCAGGAAGGTTGGGGATCATCCAAGTGTGATCCGTTTTAATTTTCGTGGTGATTTGGGTGGATAAACAGGTGAAACAACACGTACAGGGTATTTTCGAGCCAAATCGGTGTGCTACCCACCATTTCAGGGGTGTGCCCGGGGTCCGGGCATGCTGTGGGTGAAAAATCAACTGGGGCGTGCCAGGGAGGTTGGGGATTTTCCCAGTGTGATCCATTTAAATTATCGTGGCCATTTGGGTGGACAAATAAGCAAAACAGCACGAGCATTTTTGTGCCAAATCGGTGTGCTATAACCTACGGTTTCTCGGGTGGGCTCAGGGTTCTGGCTTGTTGAGGGCTAAAAATCAATTGGGGCGTGTCAGGGAGGTTGGGAATCATCCCAGTGTGGTCCACTTAAATTTTCATGGCCATTTGGGAGGACAAACGAACAAAACGATGCGAACGGATCATTTTCAAGCTAAATGGGTGTGCTATAGCCCACGGTTGCAGGGGTAGGCCCAAGGTTCGGCCAGGTTGTAGGCTAAAAATTGATCGGGGTATGCCATGGAGGTTGGGGATCATCCCTGTATGGTCCTTTTAAATTTCTGTGGCCATTTGGGTAGACAAACAGGGGAAACGACGTGAAGGGGGCATTTTCAGGCCAAATCGGTGTGCTATAGCCCACAATTTCATGGGTGGGTCCGGAGTCCTGGCGTTCTGTTTGCCAAAAAGTAACCAGGGTGTTCCAGGGAGGTTAGGAATCATCCCAGTGTAGTCCATTTAAATTTTCATGTCTATTTGGGTGGACAAATGGATGAAACAGCGCGAACGAGAAATTTTCAGACCAAATCGGTGTGCTATAGCCCACGATTTCAGGGGTGGGCACGGGGTCCGGGCGTACTGTGGGCTAAAAATTGACCGGGGCTTGTCAGGGAGGTTAAGGATCATCCCAGTATGGTCTTTTAAATTTTAGTGGTCATTTGGGTGGACAAACGGGCGAAACGGTGAGAACGGGACATTTTTGGGCCAAATCGGTGTGCTATAGCCCATAGTTTTGAGGGTGGTCCCGGGGTCCAGTATGCTGTGGGCAAAAAATTAACTAAGGCGTGCCAGATATCTTGGGGATCTTCCTAGTGTGATCCGTTTAAATTTTTTAACCTATTTGGGTGAACAATTGGACGAAACGGCGTGAACGGTTTTTTTTAGGCCAAATCGGTGTGCTATTGATACGGGACAAATGACCATTTTATCTTTTGATGAAATCTTTGGAGGCCAACATATAGAGGATCAAGACTTGGTCACCTCGAGAATACAAGAACATGCATGGAGGACCCGTTTTGAGCCTAACTTAAAGCAATCTCGCGTGTGGAAGATTGCTTGGAGCATTTAAGATTGAGGACTCAAGGTTTTGGACCTTAATTAAGGGAATTTTGGACATTACACATGGTGTATTTACACACCATGGCCACACCTATCATTAAGGGCAAAGCGGTCTTTTTGTCTTCATTTGTAATACACTATAAATAGGTCATTTTAGCTCATTTCTTTGCAGATTTGAATGATGAAGAATTGAAAGACATATTTTCTCTCTTTTGAGAGTGTAACACCCTTAGTTGTAGGGCTTGGAAAATCCATCCTTAGCATAGGGCTTGAAAAAGCCAATATTGATCTTTGCTTGGAAACGGTAGATCTTGAGGTGAGTTCATTCCTTTGGTGGTCACCGTAAGAGTGTGGTTTTGATTGTTACATTCATTAGGGGTAAGTGTTGAAATACACTTGGTTCTTAATCTTGTAATAATCTTGATCTCACTATCTATCTTTATTTTCTATGCAATTTCCTTATATTTGTGTTAAATCCGTGACTTGTTTCATCTTGTGTCATTGGTTTTGTTTTGGTGTTAAAATACACCTTGTAGCTTGTAATCCTTGTGTTGTTATTGTTGGCCGAAAGTTGCTCTCAAATGGGTCCTCGGTTTCTAGTTGATTTGTGGACTATTTTGAGTAGTTTTTTAGCCTTCTCTTGTCTTTCTCGTATCATTTGGTATCAGAGCATTGCTTGATTTTTTCCCACAAGATCAATTTTGGACTTGAGACCTTGAAAACTACAAAAAAAAAAAAAAACTGAAATCTGAAAATTCAAGAAACAGTCAAATCTGCCACCTTTGTGTTCTTGGCCGAAAATTGTGTTCTTGTTGTGTCTTAGCCGAGATTTGTTTGTTGTGTGACTAGATCTAGTAGTGTTCTTGTTTGTTTTGTTGTTTCTAGTGTTAGTTTTCTTGTCCACTAACACTTTGAGTCTAGATCTAAACTTGAGCTTGAACTTGTTGGAAGTTGTTGTTGTGAACATAAGCTTGACCCATTGTTGTTGACCATTGTTGTGGTGGACTGTTTTGTCCGTGTGGTTTCTCCTTGATGTTCTAAACTTGACCACGTCACATTGTTGTTACTTGGTGGCTTGAGAACTGTTTTGTTGAAGTTGTAGTTGTCTTGGTCAAGTGTTGGAGATATTGTTATTGTGGATTGGAGTTGGCCGATGGAATTGTTGTTGTTCTTATTCTTGGTGTGCTGTTGTTGTTCTTGAAGTTCTTCACCTTCCTTCATATATTGTTAGAACATAAAGTGAATGTTAGATCCTAAAAGGTGAAGGAAAAAGGTGTATGTACTTGTTAGTCTTGAAAGACCCCCAACCACCAAAAGACTTACATCACTTCTCAACCACTTTCCCATGAAACAAGGGTCCATGTTTTAAGGAGAAGTACAAGAAAAAGTCATGTCTTGAAAATTGAAAAAGGCTCTAAGACTTATTTTCCCTCCTAAAACAAATTCCACCAATCTAAATTAATTTTTGACCAAGACTTGAACCTTTGCGAATAACCACTTGATAAAACCGACCCAATACGTGGTTGCCACGTCATCACTGCTACTGTTCACGCAATATTTCTGAGCTCAAAAATTTAGATTCTTAGTTTCATCTTATTTTTTCATTAGTTTCATGTCTTGATTCTAGAATTAATTAACAACTAGTAATCACCTACTAAATTGTGAATTAGTTTTTGAATCCGTTTTTCTTCGTGTTTTCATTATTTGTGTGTTTTTCTCATTTTTAACTCGTAATAACTTCTTTGTTTCAAGTTCATAAGTAAATTTTTTTTTGCTTATTGAGTCGATCAAGCAAGAATCCATTCTGGCCGCCAAGTAGAATTGACATCTTATTGACTACCGGAGTATAAGCAACTTTCAATATTCACCGCTCCAAATTGTGAGGATCACAAAAGTGAGTGAATACGAGTGTTGGTAAGGAGCTTTTACTACTAATCTTGTTTGTTCATTTTGTAGGTTCAAAAGGTGATATAAGGGGAATATTTCTTCGATAGCCAGGGATTATTGTGACTACAACATGGGAGACTATGGTTGTAGTGAGGGATTTTATGGCTATGAAGTTGAGGGAGATTGCGGTGGCTATGAAAATAGCCATGATCGAAACTTGGGCAGATTTGAAAGTTACTATTTTGAGGGAGAAAATGAGGTGAATGAAGTGCCTAGTGCTTATGGTGACTTTGGAGATGATGTAGGACCTCATGATGGATCTTATGATGACGTTGGGGCATGTGAGGAGTCCTACACTTCTCACTCCAAACCTAGATTTGGTGTTAGGTATAACCCTTTCGTTTGCAAAGCTTATGAGATCTATGATGAGAGTACACGTGCGAAGTGTGAAGATTCATATTCTCCACCTTGTAGTACTTCTTATCATGATCGATATAGTGTGAATGGTTATACTAGCTATAGTGGAGGTTGTCCAATGAGAAGAAGAGGGTATGCATCTCCAAAACCAAGGGGTACTCGTATGCCTTACAATGTTGATCCAAGAAGGAGTGTACACTCCGGAAAGGTGACCATTTGTGGGATACCGGGCTGCCTCACTATATTAAATGATAGGTACTATAGTAACTACATCGTTCCATCCATGGTTGAGTTTTTGGACTTTTTGGGGTTGTTTGGTGAGCCTTTACTTGTTTCATACTTCTTGGACGGGTTTAAGGTTACCGAGAGGGTCAAGGTTGTCTTCTCCCAATTTGAATACAATAAGGAGGTGTGGTATGATATTCTTCTATTGACATACGGTCATGTATTCTTAGGTGACGATTGGTTTGCACAACAACAAGTTCCAAACGTGCAAAATTGGCTAAATATTGTAAGAGACCAATGGGGGAATCGCCTCATGACTTACTTGCTGCCCAAGCCACGAAGAGAAATGCCTACCTACTCCAACCCGAATTATTATGAGAGACAAAAGATTGAGAGGAGTAAGGGAGTGCAAAGTGGTAATCCGAGAGTAGAAAAATGAGAGGTTGTATGGAGAAAAGTGAGGGGATTAGCACCAAACCATGCTAACATTAGTTGTCCTTCTATTTCTAAGGACATTTGTGTAGGTACCAACATGGCAAGCGAAAAAGAACAATGCCAAAAGGAAGTTGCTGCCCAAGCTTTTAGAGGACCTTCACACCATGAAAAAGAAGAATCTACTCAAGGACTTCAAGGTAAAATGGCTAACTCTTACACTTTTGTACATATGAATGATAATTGTGTGGCTAGTAGCCCATTGAGTGTGAGTTGTAGCTTGCCTATATGTGAGTCTATTGTTTCTTTTCCACTTGATGATGATGTACATATTATGAGTGCGTAAACACTAGTTGATCCTATTGATGACGAAATTGACTCCTCTTGTGAGATCAATTTATGTCCACCTAGTGTTAAAGCCTATATGTTGAATGGAAGTACATCGTCTTGTGTAATGGGTATTGATCAACTTGTTTGTGAAAACTGTCCACCATTTGAGTATGTGTGTGATGTGCTTAATAGGACTCAAGTGAGTGAAATATTTGAAAATGTTAGTCAACAAAGTTAGAATGAACCCGAGAGCTCTTCTTGGGGTAATATTGTGTTTGAAACATCCTTGAAACCTGATATTGATCATTGAGAGAGTGAGGAACTTGCTTGTTCCAAATCTGTCCGTGAGGTAGATCACACTCTTTTTAGGTATAATGTCTTGTTTGAAGATGATTTAAACACTCCTAATGAACCTAGTGGTGAAAATGATAGTATAGCTTGCCTTGGAAGCTATAGCCTATATGCTAACCCACTATGGTGTGATAACATTCCTCCAAAAGAGGGAAATCTCTTCTTGGAAGATGAGAGTACTCTTAAGGGTAAGGAATGTGTAGTTGCGGAAGCTACTTCTTCTTCTACTTTGTGTGATTTCATTGTTGAGAGTACTCATGGTGATTATTGGGAAACTAGTAGTGAGTACACACATGAGAGCACCTTAGTAGAAGTCGATTTGAGTGATACCTTTCTCTACTCTCTATTTGCTTTGGATGATATGTATGTTATTGTAGAGAGTTGTCATTTAGTTTAGGTGTAGACCACGAGAAAGGGAAGTGTTGTCGAGACCTGTGTCTATGTCCACTTTTCCCATTTAATCCCAGTACCAAATTTAGAAATGGTGATGTTGGTACACCAAACTTATTGCTTGGTCTACATGACAAGCAAAGTGTCACTCTTGATGTATCCTATAACCAAATCCTTTGTACATCTTTTATTGAGTTTTTAATATTTCTTTCAAAGGATTCTTGGTTATATTGCAAATATGTGCAACCTTGGCATGTTGAGATGATTTGTTATGCTAACCCTAACCCTCATGACATGAGGAGTTTGTATTTGTTTGTCCTCTCTTCGATTTTGCAAGGTTAGGATTCGAGGTCGAATTCTTTTCAAGAAGGGGAGGATGATATGGGACAAATGGCCATCTTATCTTTTGATGACATCTTTGGAGGCCAACATATAGAGGCTCAAGACATGGTCACCTCGAGAATACAAGAACATGCATGGAGGACCCGTTTTGAGCATAACTTAAAGCAATCTCGGGTGTGAAAGATTTCTTGGAGCATTTAAGATTGAGGACTCACGGTTTTGGACCTTAATTAAGGGAATTTTGGACATTACACATGGTGTATTTACACACCATGGCCGCACCTATCATTAAGGGCAAAGCGGTCTTTTTTTCTTCTTTTGTAATACACTATAAATAGGTCATTTTATTTCATTTCTTTGTAGATTTTGAATGATGAAGAATTGAAAGACATATTTTCTATCTTTTGATAGTGTAACACCCTTAGTTGTAGGGCTTGGAAAATCCATCCTTAGCATAGGGCTTGGAAAAACCAATATTGATCTTTGCTTGGAAACGGTAGATCTTGAGGTGAGTTCATTCCCTTGGTGGTCACCGTAAGAGTGTAGTTTTGATTGTTACATTCATTAGGGGTTAGTGTTGAAATACACTTGGTTCTTAATCTTGTAATAGTCTTGGTCTCACTATATCTTTATTTTTATGCAATTTTCCTTGTGTTTGTGTTGATTCCATGACTTGTTTCATCTTGTGTCATTGTTGTTGTTTTGGTGTTAAAATACACCTTGTATCTTGTAATCCTTGTGGTGTTATTGTTGGCCGAAATTTTCTCTCAAAGGGGTCCTCGGGTTCTAGTTGATTTGTGGACTGTTTTGAGTAGTTTTTTAGCCTTCTCTTGTCTTTCTCGTATCAGCTATAGCCCACAGTTTTGGGGTGAGCCTAGGGTCTGGGCATGCTGTAGGCCAAAAATCAACTGGGGCGTGACAGGGAGGTTGGGGATCGTCCCATTATGGTCCGTTTAAATTTTTGTTGCCATTTGGGTGGACAAATGGGCGACACAACACGATTAGGGAATTTTCAGGCCTAATCGGTGTGCTATAGCCCACAGTTTTGGGGGTGGGCCTAGGGTCCGAGCGTGTTGTGGGCCAAAAATTGTCTGAGATGAGCTAGGGAGGTCTGAGATCATCCTAGTGTGGTTCGTTAAATTATTCGTGGCCATTAGGGTGGACAAACGGGCAAAATGGCACGAATGGGTCATTTTTTGGCTAAATCGGTGAGCTATAGCCCACGGTTTCGGGGGTGGGCCAAGGGTCTAGGAGTGTTGTGGGCCCAAAATTGAATGGGGCACGCCAGAGAGGTAGGGGATCATCACAGTGTGGTTCGTTAAAATTTTCATGGCCATTTATGTGGACAAACAGGCGAAATGGCACGAATGGGGCATTTTTAGGCCAAATCGGTGTGTTATAGCCCACGGTTTTGGGGGTGGGCCCGTGGTCCGGGCGTGCTGTGGCCAAAAAATCGACCGGGGTGTGTCAGGGAGGTTGGGGATCATACCAGTGTGGTCCGTTGAAATTTTTGTAGCCATTTTGGAGGACAAACAGGCAAAACGGCGCGAATGGGGTATTTTTGGGCCAAATCGGTGTGCTATATCCCACGGTTTTGGGATGAGCCCAGGGTCCGGGCATACTTTGGGCCAAAAATTGGCCGAGGTATGCCAGAGAGGTAGGGGATCGTCCCAGTATGGTCCGTTTAAATTTTCATGGCCATTTGGGTGGAAAAACGGGCAAAACGACATGAATGGGGTATTTTCGGGCCAAATCGATGTGCTATAGCCCACTGTTTCAAGGGTGGTCCCGGGGTTCAGACGTGCTGTGGGTCGAAAATAGATTGGGGCATGCCAGGGAAGTTAGGATTGTTGTAGTGTGGTCCTTTTAAATTTTTGTGGCCATTTGGGTGGACAAATGGGCAAAACGGTGCGAACGAAGCATTTTTGTGCCAAATCGATGTGTTCTAGCCCACAATTTTGAGGGTGGGCCAGGGTTCCGGGCGTGCTATGGAATGAAAATCAACTGAGGCATGCCAGGGAGGTTTAGTATAGTCCCTGTGTAGTCCGTTTCAATTTTTGTGGCTATTTGGGTGGATAAATAGGCTAAACATCGCAAACGGGGCATTTTCGGGCTAAATCGGTGTTCTATAGCCAACGGTTTTGGGTGTGGACTCATGGTTCTGGCGTGCTATGGGCCAAGAGTCAACCAAGGCATACCAGGGAGGTTGAGGATCGTCCCAGTGTGGTCCATTTAAACTTTTGTGGCCATTTAGGTTGACAAACGGGCGAAATGGCACAAATTGGTCATTTTCGACTAAAATCGATGTGCTATAGCCCACATTTTTGGGGTTGGGCCCAGGGTCCGGGCGTGCTGTGGGCCGAAAATCAATCGGGGCGTGCCAAGGAGGCTGGGGATCATCCCAGTATAGTCCTTTTAAATTTTTGTGGCTATTTGGGATGACAAATAGGCGAAACACCGCAAACAACCGTTTTCAGGCAAAATCTGTGTGTTATTCCCCATGGTTTTGGGGGTGGGCTCGGTGTTCGGGCATGCTGTGGGATAAAAATATATCAGGGAGTGCCAAGAAGGTTGGGGATCATCCCATTGTGGTTCATTTAAATTTTTGTGGCTATTTCGGTGGACAAACGGGCGAAACGGCGTGAATGGGGAATTTTCGGGCCAAATCGGTGTGTTATAGCCCACGGCTTTGGGGGTGGGCCCGGGGTCCGGATGTGCTGTGGGACAAAAATTGACCGAGCATTCTAGGGAGGTTGGGGATCGTCTTGGTGTGGTCCGTTTAAATTTTCATGAATATTTGAGTGGACAAACTAGCTAAACGATGCGAATGGGGCATTTTCGGGCCAAATAGGTGTGCTATAGCCCACGGTTTTGGGGGTTGGCCCAGGGTTCGGGAGTGCTTTGGGCCATAAATCAACCGGGGTATGACAGGGAGGTTGGGGAACGTGTCAGTGGGGTTCGTTTAATTTGTTTTGGCCATTTAGGTGGACAAAAGGGAGAAACAGTGCGAACGGGGCATTTTGGACCCAAATCAGTGTGCAATAGCCCACGGTTTTGGGGGTGGGCCCGGTGTCCAGGCGTGTTGTGGGCCGAAAATCTATCAGGGCGTGCCCAGGAGTTTGGGGATCATCCTAGTATAGTCCATTTAAATTATCGTGGCTATTTGTGTGGATAAACGGGCAAAACAATGCGAGCATTTTCATGCCAAATCGGTGTGCTATAGCCTACGATTTTAGGGATGGCCCTGGGTTTCGGATGTGTTGTGGGTTCAAAATCGATCGGAGCGTGTCAAGGAGGTTGCGGATCATCCCAGTGTGGTCTGTTTAAATTTTCATGGCCATTTGGGTGGACAAACGGATGAAACGATGTGAACGAAGCATTTTCGGGCCAAATCGGTGCGCTATAGCCCACGATTTCAGGGGTGGGGCCAAGGTCCGGACGTGCTGTGGGTCGAAAACTGATCGAGGCATGCCAAGGAGGGTTGGTTGTACAAACAGGAAAAACAGCACGAATGGGGAGTTTTTGAGCCAAATCGATGTGTTATATCCCAAAATTTCATGGGTGGGCCTGGGGTCCGGGCGTGCTGTGGGCCAAAAATCGACTGGAGCGTGCCAGGGAGGTTAGGGATCATCCTAGTATGGTCATTTTAAATTTTCATGTTCATCTGGGAGGAAAAATGGATGAAACAGCGGGACCAGGGCATTTTCGAACCAAATCAATGTGCTATAGCCCACGGTTTTGGGGGTGGGCATGGGGTCCGAGCATGCAGTGGGCCAAAAATTGACTGAGGCTTGCCAAGCAGGTTGGGGATCTTCCCAGTGTGGTATTTTAAATTTTAGTGGCTATATGATAGGACAAACGGGCGAAACAGCGCGAACGGGGCATTTTTGGGTCAGATCGGTGTGCTATAGCCCATAATTTTTTGGATGGGCCCGGGGTCTGGCGTGATGTGGGCAAAAAATTGATTGGAGCATGTCAGAGATCTTGGGGATCATCCTAGTATTGTCCGTTTAAATTTTTTAGTCCATTTGGGTGGGCAAACGGGTGAAACGACGCGAACGGGGGTTTTCAGGCCAAATCAGTGTGCTATAGCCCTCGATTTCGAGGGTGGGCCCGGGGTCCAGGAGTGTTATGGGCCAAAAATCGATCAGGGCATGCCAAGAAGGTTGGGGATCATCCTAGTATGGTCCATTTTATTTTAAATACCTATTTGGGTGGAAAACGGGTGAAACAGCACGAACGGGGCATTTTCGAGCCAAATTGGTGTGCTATAGCCCACGGTTTTGGGGTGTGCCTGGGCGTGTTGTGGGCAAAAAATTGACCGGAGCTAGCCAGGGAGTTGGGGATCAGCCCAGTATGATAAGTTTAAATTTCTGTGGCAATTTGGGTGGAAAAAGTGGTAAAATAGCGCAAACGGGGCTTTTTCGAGCCAAACGATGTGCTAAAGCCAACAATTTTAGGGTAGCCCCGAGGTTCGAGGGTGGTGTGGGCCAAAAATCGACTGGGGCATGCCAGGGAGGTTGGGGATCGTTCCAGTGTGGTCCTTTTAAATTTGTGTGGCCATTTGGGGGGACAAACGGACAAAACGGCGTGAAAGAGGCATTATCGGGCAAAATCGATGTGCTATAGCCCAAGGTTTTGGGGGTAGGCCCAGGGTACGGGCGTGCTGTGGGCCGAAAATCGACCTGGGCATGCTAGGGAAGTTGGGGATCATCTAAGTATGGTCCGTTTAAATTTCCGTGTCCATTAGGGTGGACAAATGGGCAAAATGGCATGAACGGCGCATTTTTAGGCCAAATCGGTGTGCTATAGCCCACGGATTTAGGGGTGGGCTCGAGGTCCGGCAGTGCTGTGGGATAAAAATTGACCGGGGCATGCCATGGAGGTTGGGGATTATCCAAGTGTGGTCCGTTTAAATTTTTGTGGCGACTTGTGTGGATAAACGGGCGAAACAACGCTAATGGAGCATTTTCGGGCCAAATCGGTGTGCTATAGCCCATGGTTTTGGGGGTGGGCCTGGGGTCCTGGCGTATAATAAGCCAAAAATCGACCGAGGTATTCCGTCATCCCAGTATGGTCCGTTTATATTTTTGTGACCATTTGTGTGGAAAAACGGGGGAAATAGTGTGAACGGGGCATTTTCGAGCAAAATTGATGTGCTAGCCCACGATTTTGGGGGTGGGCCCAGGGTTCGGGCATGCTGTTGGCCAAAAATCGATCGAGGCATTCTAGGGAGGTTTGGGATCATCCCAGTATGGTCCGTTTAAATTTTTGTGGCCATTTAGAAGGACAAACGGGCGAAACGATGTGAACAGGGCATTTTTTAGCCAAATCAATGTGCTATAACCCATGGTTTCGGGGGTGGCCCCGGGTTCCCAGTGTGCTGGGGGCTAAAAATCGACTGGGGCATGCTAGGGAGGTTGGGGATCATCCCAGTGCAGTCTGTTTAAATTTTTGTGGCCATTTGCGTGGACAAACGGGCGAAACGGCGCAAATGGGGCATTTTCGGGCCAAATCGGTGTGCTATAACCCAAGGTTTCGGAGGTGGGCATGGGGTTCGGGCGTGCTGTGGGCTGAAAATTGACCGGGGCATGCCAGGGGATTATAGATCATCGCAGTGTGGTTTATTTAAATTTTCGTGGCTATTTGGGTGGATAAACGGGAGAAACAGTGCAAATGGGGCATTTTTGGGCAAAATCGGTGTGCTATAGCCCACGGTTTTGTGGGTGGGCTCGGGATCCGCACGTGTAGTGGGCCAAAAATCGATCGGGGTATGCCAGGGAGGATTGGGATCGTCCCATTGTGGTACGTTTAATTTTTTTTGGCCATTTGCGTGGACAAACGGGCATAGGTTTCGGGGGTGGGCATAGGTTCCACGAACTGGGTGTTTTCGAGCCAAATCGGTGTGCTATAGCCCACGTTTTGGGGGTGGGCATAGGTTTCGGGCGTACTGTGGGCCAAAAATTGACTGGGGCATGCCAGAGAGGTTGGGGATCGTCCCAATGTGGTATGTTTAAATTTTCATTGCCATTTGTGTGGACAAACGTGCGAAACAGCGCGAAGAGGGCATTTTCGGGCCAAATCGGTGTGCTATAGCCTACGCTTTTGGGGGTAGGCCCGAGGTCCGGGCATGCTGCGGGCTTAAAATTGATCGGGGTATGCCAGAGAGGTTGGGGATCGTCCCAATGTGGCTTGTTTAAATTTTCGTGGCCGTTTGGTTGGACAAACGGGCGAAACGGCTCGAATGGGGAATTTTTAAACCCAATCGGTGTGCTTTATAGCATACGATTTTGGGGGTGAGCCCGGGTCCAGGCGTGCTGTGGGCCTAAAATCAATCAAGGAATGCCAGGAAGGTTGGGGATCATCCCAGTATGGTCCGTTTAAATTTTTGTGGCCATTTGGATGGAAAAAAGGGCTAAACAGTTTGAATGGGTCATTTTCGGGCTAAATCGGTATGCTATATAGCCCACTATTTTTAGGGTGGTTCTGGGGTTCGGGCGTGCTGTAGGCCAAAAATTGATCGGGGCATACGAGAGAGGTTGGTGATCATCCTAGTGTGGTCCGTTTAAATTTTTGTGGCCATTTGGGTGGACAAACGGGCAAAACAGTGCAAACGGGGTGTTTTCGGGCCAAATCGGTGTGCTATAGCCCACGGTTTCAGGGGTGGATTCGGGATCCGGGCGTGCCGTAGTCCGAAAAGCAACCCGGTCATGCCAGGGAGATTAGCGATCACCCCAGTGTGGTCCGTTTAAATTTTCATGGCCATTTTGGAGGACAAACGGGCGAAATGGGGTATTTTTTGGCCAAATCAGTATGCTATAGCCCACGGTTTTGGGGGAAGGCCTGGGGTCCGGGCGTGCTGTGGGCCGAAAATCAACTGGGACTGCCAGGGAGGTTCAGGATCGTCCCAGTGTGGTCCGTTTAAATTTTCATGGCTCTTTGGGTGGACAGATATGCAAAACGGCGCGAACGAGGCATTTTTGGGCCAAATTGGTGTGCTATAGCCCACGATTTTAGGGGTGGGCCCGAGGTCTGGGCATGTTGTGGGCCAAAAATTGATTGAGGCATGCCAGGGAGGTTGGGGATTATCCCAATGTGGTCCAATTATATTTTTGTGGCCATTTGGGTGGACAAACAGGCAAAACGGAGCGAACGCGGCATTTTTGAGCCAAATCGGTGTGCTATAGCCTGCGGTTTTAGGGGTTGGCCCGGGGTCCGAGCGTGCTGTTGGCCAAAAATTTATTGGGGCATTCCATAGAGGTAGGGTATCGTCCTAGTGTGGTCCATTTAAATTTTTGTGGACAAACGGGTGTAACGGCGCAAACGGGGCATTTTTGGGCCAAATCGGTGTGCTATAGCCCACAGTTTTGGGGGAGGCCCGGGGTTCGGGCGTGCTGAAGGCCAAAAATCAATCGGGTTGTGTCAGTGAGGTTGGGGATCATCCCAGTGTGGTTTGTTTAAATTTTCATGGACATTTGGGTGGAAAAACGGGTGAAACAACGTGAACGAGGCATTTTCGGGATAAATCAGTATGGTATAGCCCTCAATTTTAGAAGTAGACTCGGTGTCCAGGCGTGCTGTGGGCCAAAAATCAACTGGGGTATACTAGGGTGGTTAGGTATCATCCTAGTGTGGTCCGTTTAAATTTTCGTGGCCATTTGGGTGGAAAAATGGGCGAAACGGAGCGAACGCAGCATTTTCAGGCCAAATCGGTGTGCTATAGTCCATGGTTTTGGGGGTGGACCCGGGGTACGGGCGTGCTGTAGGACAAAAACTGATCATGGCAAATCGGGGAGGTTAGGGATCAACCCAGTGTGGTCTGTTTAACTTTTCTTGGAAATTTGGGAGGAAAAACGGGCAAAACGATGCGAATAGGGTGTTTTCAGGTCAAATCGGGGTGCTATAGACAACGGTTTTGGGGGTGGACCTTAGGTTTGGGAGTGCTGTGGGCCAAAATCGATCGGAGCATGCCAGGGAGGTTGGGGATCATCCCAGTGTGGTCCGTTTAAATTTTTGTGGCCATTTGGGTTGAAAAACCGGCGAAACAGGGTGAATGAGGCATTTTTTAGCCAAATAGGTGTGCTATAGCCTACGGTATCGAGGGTGGACCGGAGATTGGTGCGTGATTTAGGCCAAAAATTGACCGGGGCATGCGAAGGAGGCTGGGGATTGTCCCTGTAACACCCCGTATTCAAGTACGTGTATTGGCGTATTCAAGTACATGTATTGGTCTTATTTATATGAAATTAATTTAAGGTTATTGAATAAGCTTTTCAAGGATATAAAGATTTCCAAAAATGGATAGGTTTCGGATATCATCGAGAACGTTCAAAATTATAAAATGGTGGCCGGGATATTTGGGAATAGTAAATGTGCAGGAAAATTTCCTGCACACAAACTACTGAGGCCAGCCAAATTTTTGGGTCAACTTCGAACGATCATAACTCCCTTAATATAATGAACTGGGAGATCTGCGACCTATGAAAAGAAATATCTTTGACTCTTGTTTCCAATGCATTTGGTTTCATCCAAATCCAACGTCTGAGTAAGGAGTTATACTCGTTTTACTTCAGCCTATCAAAACAGATTTTTAGGGTCAACTTCAAACGACCATAATTCCTTGTACATGACGAACTTGGTGGCCTACTTTATATGAAATGAAAGCCCTTTGAATTATCCTTCCAACGATACCAATTTCATCCAAATTCAATATCAGAGCAAAGAGTTATGGTCGATCTACTTTAGCTTGTCAAAACAGTTCACCAAAGGACAGATTTGACATTATTTAAATTTTAAAGGCATTTTGGTCATTTCCTATTATATTATGGACCGGAATATGTGTATATATACATGTATATGAGTTCAAAAACTCATTTTCATCATCAATCATTGACAAAGAACAAATCCTAGCCAAATTTGACCTTTAAATTACTTTTGATTCAACCGTAGAAATTCCAAAGTAATCCGATAACTGCGTTTGTCATCTCGAGAGCTTCGAACGGCACCTATTATTTGTGCAAACAGGATTGCATAATCAAGAGGTGAATTCTAAGGTATGAATATTGTTTGCCTTTGTTCTTTTCCATATGTATATGTGTGATAGAGGATTATATGTATTGGTTGTTATTGAAAGGTGATGGAAATAGGGTTATGGACTATTTTGCATGGTTTGGTTGTATCGAATTGTGGAAGGTGGATATGGTAATTGAGTTATGGAAGGTGGATATGGTGATATACTATTGAATTGATGATTATTTATGTCTATGGTTCAATTTGGTTTAATGGATTGGTTGGAAGGATAAATGAATCCAAACTTGATATTGGAGGATGTTGTATGAATATGCATGGCATGTGAATGTAATTGGAGTTTAACAGGGTTAAAGTGACACCCTTTATGGTGTAATTAAGGCTTACTACTTAACCACTAGTTTGGTGAATTCAAATAATTGAATTGTGACGTTTAGTTGCTAATACTGGATTGCTATATATGTTCATTGTAGATAAGTAATCCCAAAAGACGGGAAGTCCATTTGGGACTAGTATTGAAGGTTGACAGTCAGGTATGCAAAGCATACTCTATACCATATCTTTGGCATGAAAGTGAACAATTGTTCTATTAAGAAAGTTTCCAAAGTTATTCAATAACATGTGATCCATAAAGGTTTTGTATGATGTCCTACGTTACCAATGAACTTGTTTCCACCCTACAAGATGTCAAGACATTCCAATACTTACTTATTTTCCAAATCTTACATGTTTATTGCACTAATGAATGTCAGAAGGTATCCGGTTACTCAAACAAGATCCATGTGCTATTAATGACTCCAAAACGTTTCATTGATATACCAATAAGTTCCTACTTCATTGTTATGTCATTGATGACTCCAAAATACTTCATTGATGTGCCAATGAGTTCTTACTTCATTGTTATTGTATTGATGGTCTATTTATATGTCTCTTATTGATGTATCATTGTTTCAAAGTATCAAAAATGCGGTGGCGGCCGAAATAACAATCTCAAAGATTAATTGAACTAAGTGATGGAAGTTCTCTCTTATCAGGTGGTATCCCAGGGGCATAAGCCTATCATGGGTCGATCCCTATTTATGTGTTTATGGGTGGTATCCCAGGGGCATAAGCCTATCATGGGTCGATCCCAGTTGATATGTACTGGAGGCAGCCTAATGGTCACAGTACAGTACAGTAATGATTATAAAGATGATAAGAACGAAGGTAAAGTGATTGAATAAATACAATGTACAGGTTGTCATAAGTTCTAGTAAGTGTGGTCCACTCCTATTACGATTTATTCACTTGTTTCTGATTTCTATTGAGCTCCTATATCATATGTGATTATCTACAGCTTTACATACTCAGTACATATTTCGTACTGACGTCCCCCGTGTGGGACCTGCATTTCATGCTGCAGGCACAGGTACCTCAGCTCATACACCACACAAGTAGGAGCCAGGATATCCAGCTGCTTTTGGTGAGCTCCAGTTTGCTTCGGCGTTTTTCGTGTCATATCCAGACACTTTTGGTATTGTATAGAAGTTAGTTATATGGCGGGGTATGTCCCGACCTTAGTTAAACTCTTTGTATTATCTAGAGGCTTTGTAGACCTAATATACAGTCAATGTGGTGTTTTATTAATAGACGTGATGGCTCCAATGGCCAAGTATTGTATATACATATATATGTGTGCTCGAGCTTATACAGGTGATTATTTCCTTTTATATGAGACATGATGCTGTCCGAATTTCAGGTTGTCATAGAGGTATGCATGGGAAGTATAAGGTTATGAGCTGGTTCTCCCGAGCCTCCTCGGTTACGGGTGCCGGTCCGCCCCAGTAGGATTTGAGGCGTGATAGTCCCAATGTGGTCCGTTTTAATTTTTGTGGCCATTTGGGTGGACAAACAGCCGAAATGGCGTGAACGGGGCATTTTCAGGCCAAATCGATGAGTTGTAGCCCACGGTTTTGGGGGTGGGCTCAGGGTCCGGGCCTGCTGTGGGCCAAAAATCAACCGAGGCTTGCCAGGGAGGTTGGGGATTGTCCCAGTGTGATCCTTTTAAATTTTCATAGCCATTTGGGTGGACAAACGAGTGAAACATTACATTTTCAGGAAAAATCGGTGTGCTATAGCCCACGGTTTCGGGGGTGGGCCCGGGGTCTGAGCGTGATGTTGGCCAAAAATCGACCGGGGAAAGCCAGGGTGGTTGGGGATCATCCCAGTGTGGTTCGTTTAAATTTTTGTGGCCATTTGGGTGGACAAACAGGTGAAGCGGTGCGAACGGGGCATTTTCGGGCCAAATCGGTGTGCTATAGTCCATGCTTCTGAGGGTGGAACCGGGATTCGGGCATGCTGTAGGCCAAAAATCAACCGAGGCGTGCAAAGGAAGTTGGGATCATCCCATTGCGGTCCGTTTAAATTTTCGTGCCAATTTGGATGGACAAACGGCGAAATGGCGCGAACGAGGCATTTTCAGGCCAAATTGGTGTGCTATAGTCCATAGGTTTAGGGGTGGGCCCGGGATCCGTACGTGCAGTGGGTCAAAAACTGACCGAAGCATGCCAAAAAGGTTGGGGATCATCCCAGTTTGGACCGTTTAAAATTTTATGGTTATTGGGAGGACAAACGGGTGAAACGACGCGAACGAGGCAGTTTCAGGCCAAATTGGGGTGCTATAACCCACGGTTTTGGGTATAGGCTCGGGGTCCAGGCATGCTATGGGCCAAAAATTGACCTGGACATGCCAAAGAGGTTGGGGATCATCCCTGTGCGGTCCATTTAAAGTTTCGTGGCCATTTGGGTGGAGAAACGGGCAAAACGGCGTGAACAGGGAATTTTCGGGCCAAATCGGTGTGCTATAGCCCACGGTTTTGGGGGTGGGCCCGAGATTTGGGCATGTTATTGGCCAAAAATTGATCAGGGATTACCAAGGTGGTTGGGAATATCCCAGTGCGGTCCGTTTAAATTTTTGTGGCCATATGGGCTTACAAACGGGCAAAACGGCGCGAATGAGGTGTTTTTAGGCCAAATCGGTGCACTATAGCCCACAGTTTTGAGGGACGACCAGGGTTCTGGGTGTGTTGTGGGCCCTAAATCGACCGGGGCATGCCAGGGAGGTTGGGGATCATCCAAGTATGGTTTATTTAAATTTTTATGGCCATTTGGGTGGACAAACGATTGAAACGGTGCAAACGGGGCCTTTTTGGGACAAATCGGTGTGTTATAGCTCACGATTTTAGGAGTGGGTCCAGGATCCAGGCTTGCTGTAGGCAAAAAATCGACCGAGGCATGCCAGAGTAGGTGGGTATCCTCCCAGTATGTTTCGTTTAAATTTTAGTTGCCATTTAGGTAGACAAACAAGCGAAACGGCGTGAATGGGGCATTTTTTGGCAAAATCAATGTGCTATAGCCCACGGTTTCGGGGGTGGGCCTGGGGTTAGGGCGTGTTGTAGACCTATAATCGACTAGGGTGTGCCACGAAGATTAGGGGATTATCCCAGTGTGGCCGTTTAAATTTTTGTGGCCATTTGGGTGGACAAACGGGCAAAACGGTGTGAACGGGGTATTTTTAGGCCTAATAGGTGTGTTATAGCCCACGGTTTCGAGGGTGGAACTGTGGTCTGGGTGTGCTGTCGGCCAAAAATCAATTGGGGAATGCCAGGGGGATGGGGATCGTCCCAGCGCAGTCCTTTTAACTTTTCTTGGCCATTTGGGTGGATAAATGGGAGAAACGATGAGAATGGGGCATTTTTAGGCTAAATCGGTGTGCTATAGCCCACGGTTTCAGGGGTGGGCCCAGAGTCCGAGCGTGCTGTTGGCCGAAAATCGACTGGAGCATGCCAAGGGGGTTGAGGATCGTCCCAGTATGGTCCGTTTTAATTTATGTGGCCATTTGGGTGGACAAACAGGCAAAACGGTGCAAACGGGGCATTTTCGAGCCAAATTGGTATGTTATAGCCCACGATACCGGAGGGTGGGCCCGAGGTTCGGGCGTGTTGTGGGTTAAAAATCGACGGGGGCATGCCAAAAAGGTTGGGGATCATCCCATTGTGGTCCGTTTTAATTTTCATGTCCATTTGGGTGGACAAACAGGAAAAACAGCGCGAATGGGGAATTTTCTAGCCAAATTGGTGTGCTATAGTTCACAGTTTTGGGGTGGGCCTAGGGTCCGGGCGTGCTGTTGACCAAAACTAGATCGGGGCATGCTAGGGAGGTTGGGGATCATCCCAATATGGTCCATTTAAATTTTTATGTCCATTTGGAAGGACAAACGGGTGGAACGGCGTGAACGTTGCATTTTTGGGCCAAATCGGTGTGCTATAGCCCAGGGTTTCGGGGGTGGGCTCGGGGTCCGGGCTTGATGTTGTACAAAAATCGATGGTGGCATGCCATGGAAGTCGGGGATCATCCCAGTATCATCCGTTTAAATTTTCGTGGCTATTTTGGTGGATAAACGGGAGAAACAGTGCGAAAACAACATATTTGGGCCAAATCGGAGTGCTATAGTCCACAGCTTAGGGGGTGGGTCTAGGGTTCGAGAGTGTTGTGGGACGAAAATTGATCGGGATGGGCCAGGGAGGTTGGGATCATCCCAATGTGGTCCTTTTAAGTTTTTGTGGCTATTAGGGTGAACAAACCGGTGAAACGGCACGAACGGGCATTTTCGGGTTAAATCGGTACGCTATAGCCCACGATTTTGGGTGTGGGCCCGAGGTCCAGGCATGAGGTGGACCAAAAATTGATCGGGGTGTTCCAGTGAGGTTGGGGATCGTCCCAGTATGGTCCATTTAAATTTTCGTGGCTATTTGGGTGGACAAATGGGCAAAACGGTGCAAACGGGGCATTTTTGGGTCAAATCGGTGTGCTATAGCCTATAGTTTTGGGTGTGGGCCTGGGGTCCGGGCATGCTGTGGGCCGAAAATCAAATGGGCGTGCCAGGGAGGTTGAGAATCATCTTAGTGTGATCAGTTTTAATTTTTCTGGCAATTTGGGTGGACAAACGGGCGAAACAATGCGAACCAGGCATTTTTAGGCCAAATTTGTGTGCAATAATAGCCCACGAGTTTGGGGGTGGGCTTGGGGTACGGGTATTATATGGGTCAAAAATCGGTCGGGGAGAGTCAGGGAGGTTTGGGATCGTCCCAGTGTTGTTCGATTAAATTTGCATGGCCATTTGGGTGGACAAACGGGCAAATAGAGCAAACGCAGCATTTTAAGGCTATATCGGTATGCTATATTCTACGGTTTTGGGGGTGGGCCCAGGGTCCAGGCGTGTTGTGGGCCAAAAATCGATCGAGACATGGTGGGGTGGTTAGGGATCGTCCTAGTGAGGTCCGTTTAAATTTTTGAGGCCATTTGGGTGGACAAACGGGTGAAATGGCTCAAACAGGGTATTTTTGGGCCAAATAGGTGTGGTGTAGCCCACGGTTTTGGGGGTGAGCCCGGGGTTCGGTCGTGCTGTAGGCCAAAAATCAATCGGGGCATGACAGGGAGGTTGGAGATCGTCCCAGTATGGTCCGTTTAAATTTTCGTGGCCATTTGGGTGGACAAATAGGAAAAATAGTGCGAACGAGGCATTTTCATGCCAAATCGATGTGCTATAGCCCATGGTTTTGGGGGTGGGCCTGGGGTCCGAGAGTCCTGTGGGACAAAAACCAAACGGGGTGTACCAAGGAGGTTGGGGATCATCCCAGTATGGTTCGTTTAAATTTTCGTGGTTATTGGGTTGACAAACGGGAAAAATGGGGCGAACGAGGCGTTTTCGGGCCAAATTGATGTGCTATAGCCCACGGTTTTGGGGGTGGGCCCGGGGTCCAAGCGTGCTATAGGATAAAAACTGATCGGGGCTTACCATGAAGGTTGGGGATTGTCCCAGTATGGTCCATTTAAATTTTTGTAGTTGTTGGGTGGAGAAACGGGCAAAACGAAGTGAACGCGGGGTTTTCGGGCCAAATCACTGTGCTATAGCACATGGTTTTTGGGGTTGGCCCAGGGTTCGAGCATGTTGTGGGCCGATAATTGACCGAGGCATGACAGGGTGGTTGGGGATCATCCTAGTGTTGTCCGTTTAAATTTTTTTGGCCATTTGGGTGGACAAACGGGCAAACCGGCATGAACGGGGCATTTTTGGGCTAAATCGAGGTGATATAGCCCACGATTTTAGGTGTGGGCCCACGGTCCAGGTGTGATATGGGCAAAAAATTGACCTGGGCATAATAGGGAGGTTGGAGATCAGCCCTGTGCGGTCCGTTTAAATTTTCGTGGCCATTTGGGTGGAGAAACAGGCAAAACGGCACGAACAGGGCATTTTCAGGCCAAATCGGTGTGCTATAACCCACTTTTTTGGGGGTGGGTCCAAAATTCGGGAGTGCTGTGGGCAAAAAATCAACAGGTCCATGCCAAAGTGGTTAAGAATCTTCCCATTGTGGTCCGTTTAAATTTTCGTGGCCATTTGGGCTGATAAACAGGTAAAACCTCGCGAACGGGGTGTTTTCGGGCCCAATTGGTGCACTATAGCCCACGGTTTTGGGGGACGGCTAGGGGTCCGGGCGTGGTGTGGGCCAAAAATCGACCGGGGCATGCCAGGGAGGTTGGGGATAGTCCCAGTATGGTTCGTTTAAATTTTTGTGGCAATTTGGGTGGACAAACAGTTTAAACGGCACGAACGGGGCCTTTTCGAAACAAGTCGGTGTGCTATAGCCCACGCTTTTGGGAGTGGACCGGGATCCGGGCGGGTTGTAGGCAAAAAATTGACTGAGGCATGCCAGGGTGGTCGGGTATCATCCCTGTGTGTTCCGTTCAAATTTTAGTAGCCATTTGGGTGGACAAACATGCGAAACGATGTGAACGAGGCATTTTTGGGCCAAAACAACGTGCTATAGCCCACGGTTTTAGGGGTGAGCCTGCGTTCAGGGCATGTTTTTGACCTATAATCGACTGAAGCATTCCATGGAGATTGGGGGATTTTCCCAGTATGACCGTTTAAATATCTGTGGCCATTTAGGTGGACAAACGAGCGAAACGACGTGAATGGGCATTTGTGGGCCAAATTAGTGTGCTATAGCCCACGGTTTTGAGGGTTGGCCCAGGGTATGGGCGTGCTGTGGGCCGAAAATCCATTTAAGCATGCCAGGGGGTTAGGGATCATCCCATCTTGGTCCGTTTAAATTTCCGTGGCCATTTGGGTGGATAAACTGGAGAAACTATGAGAACGGGGCATTTTCAAGCCAAATTGGTGTGCTATAGCCCACAGTTTCTGGGGTGGGCCTGGGGTCCGGGCGTGCTGTTGGTCGAAAATCGATCGAAGCATGCCAGGGAGGTTGGGGATCGTCCTAGTATGGTCCATTTTAATTTACGTGGCCATTTGGGTGAAAAACCGGGCAAAACGATGCAAACGGGGCTTTTTCGGGCCAAATTAGTGTGTTATAGCTCACAGTACCGGGGGTGGGCCCGAGTTTCGGGCTTGTTGTTGGCTAAAAATCGACCGGGGCATCCCAGGGAGGTTGGGGATCATCCCATTGTGGTCTGTTTAAATTTTTGTGTCTATTTGGGTGGACAAACGGGCAAAACAGCACGAAAGGGCATTTTCAGGCAAAATCGGTGTGCTATAGCCCACGGTTTTGGGGGTGGGCCCAGGTTCCGGGCGTGTGGTGGGCCAAAAATTGATCGGGGCATTTCAGGGAGGTTAGGGATCATCCCAGTATGGTTTGTTTAAAATTTTATGTCCAGAGTGGACAAACGGGAGGAACGGCGTGAACGCTGCATTTTCAGGTCAAATCGATGAGCTATAGCCCATGGTTTTGGGGGTGGGCTCGGGGTCCGGGCGTGCTGTGGACCGAAAATTGATCGGGGCATACCAGGGAAATTGGGAATCGTCCCAATGTGGTCTGTTTAAATTTTTGTGGCCATTTGGGTGGACAAATGGGAAAAACTCCATGAACAAGGCATTTTCCGGCCAAATCAATGAGCTATAGCCCATGGTTTCAGGGGTGGGCCCGGGGTCCAGGCGTGCTGTGGGCTGAAAATTGACCGGGGCATGCCAGGGAGGTTAGGGATCATTCCAGTGCGTCCTGTTTAGATTTTTGTGGCAATTTGTGTTGACAAACGGACGAAACACATGCAAACAGGGCATTTTTAGGCCAACTCGGTGTGGTATAGCCCACGGTTTTGAGGGTGGGCCTGGGCTACGGGCATGTTATGGGTTGAAAATTGACTAGGTCATGCCAGAGAGGTTGGGGATCGTCCAAATAAGGTCAGTTTAAATTTTCATGGCCATTTGGATGGACAAACGGGCAAAACAACGCAAATGGGGCATTTTCGGGCTAAATCGGTGTGCTATAGCCTACGGTTTTGGGGGTGGGCCCAGGATCTTGGCTTGCTGTGGACCAAAAATCGATCATGGCAAGACTGGGAGATTGGGGATCGTTCCAGTGTGGTCTTTTAAAACTTTTGTGGCCATTTGGGTGGACAAACGGGTGAAACAGCGTGAATGGTGTATTTTTGAGCCAAATCAGTGTGTTATAGCCTATGGTTTGGGGGGTGGGTTCGGGATCCAGGCATGTTGTAATCCAAAAATCAACCGAGGCATGCCAGGAAGGTTGGGGATCATCCCAGTATGGTCCGTTTAAATTTTCGTGGCAATTTGGGTGGACGAACGGGCGAAACGGCGCAAACGAGACCTTTTCAGGCCAAATCAGTGTGCATAGCCCACGATTTTGGGGGTGAGCCTGGGGTACGGGTGTTCTGTTGACCAAAAATTGAACGGGGCATGCCAGGGAATCGGGTATCATCCCAGTGTGGTTATTTTAAATTTTAAGGGCTATTTGTGTGGACAAAGGGGGCAAAACAGCGGGAACGGGGCATTTTTGGGGCCAAATCGGTGTGCTATAGCCCACAATTTTAGGGGTGGACCCGGGGTCTAGGCTTTCTGTGGGCCAAAAATCGATCAGGGAGGGCTTGGGAGGTTGGAGATCATCCCAGTATGGTCCTTTTAAATTTTTGTGGCCATTTGAGTGGACAAATAGGTTAAACGGCGTGAACGATACATTTTTTAAGCCAAATCAGTGTGCTATAGCCCATGGTTTTGGGGGTGGGCCCGGGTTCTGGGCATGTTGTAATCCAAAAATCAACCGGGGGTGCCAGGGAGGTTGGGGATCATTCCATTGTGGTCCTTTTAAATTTTTGCGGCCATTTAGGTGGACAAACATTCAAAACGGCACGAATGGAGTGTTTTCGAGCCAAATCGGTGTGCTATAGCCCATGGTTTCAAGGTTGGGTCCGCGGTACAGTCATGCTATGGGCCAAAAATTGACCGAGGTATGCCAGGGAGGTTGGGGATCATCCCTGTGTGGTCCGTCTAAATTTTCATGTGCATTTGGGTGGACAAATGGGCGAAACAGCGCGAACGGGGTATTTTTTGGGCCAAATCGGTGTGCTATAGCCCACGGTTTAGGGGGTGGGCCCGGGTTCCGAGGGTGTTGTATGCCGAAAATCGATCAGGGTGTGCCAGGGAGGTTGGGGATCATCCCAGTGTGGTCCTTTTAAATTTTCGTATCCAGTTGGGTGGACAAATGGGCAAAACGGTAGGAACGGGGCATTTTTAAACCAAATCGGTGTGCTATAGCCCACGATTATGGGGGTGGGTCTGGGCACGTTGTGGGCTAAAAATCAAATGGGGAGTGTCAGAGAGGTTGGGGATCGTCCAGTGTTGTTTGTTTAAATTTTTGTGTCCATTTGGGTGGACAAATAGTCTAAACAGTGAGAACTGGGCATTTTCATGCTAAATCGGTGTGATAATGCCCCCGGTTTTCGGGGTGGGCTCGGGGTCCGGGCGTGCTGTGGGTTAAAAATTAATCGAGGCGTACCAGAGAAGTTGTGGATCATCCCAGTATGGTCCGTTTAAATTTTCATGGCCATTTGAGTGGACAAACGGGAGAAACAGCGCGAACGGGGCATTTTCAAGCCAAATCGGTATTCTATAGCCCACGGTTTTGGGGGTGGGCCCAGGGTCCAGGCATATTGTGGGCCAAAAATTGACCAGGGCATGTCAGCGAGGTTAGGAATCATCCCAGTGTGGTCCGTTTAAATTTTAGTGGATATTTGGGTGGACAAACGGGCAAAACGGTACGGACGGGGCATTTTTAGGCCAAATTGGTGTGCTACAGCCCACGATTTTTGGTGTGGGCCTAGGGTTCGGGCATGCTGTGGGCCAAATATTGACTGGGGAATGCTAGGGAGGTTGAGGATCATCCCAGTGTGGTCCGTTTAAATTTTTGTATCTATTTCGGTAGACAAACGGGAAAATCAGCTCGAACAGAGCATTTTTAGGCCAAATCGATGTGCTTTAGCCTACGGTTTTGGGGGTGGGCCCAGTTTTCGGGCGTGTTGTGGGCAGAAAATCGACTGAGGCATGCCAGGGAGGTTGGGGATCAACCTAGTATGATCGGTTTAAATTTTTGTGGCCATTTGGGTGGACAAACGAATGATAAAACGGGCACGGGCCATTTTTGGGCAAAATCGGCGTGCTATAGCCCACGGTTTTGGGGGTGGGCCTGGGGTCCGTGTGTGTTGTGGGCCAAAAATTGACCGGGGCATGCCAGGGAGGATGAGGATTATTCCAGTATGGTCTGTTTAAATATCTGTGGCCATTTGGGTTGACAAACGGACAAAATAGCGCAAATAGGGCATTTTCAGGCCAAATAGGTTTGCTATAGCCCACGATTTTGGTGGTGGTCCTGGGGTTTGGGATTTTTGTGGGCCGAAAATCTACTGGGGCATGCCAGGGAGTTTAAAGATTATCCTAGTGTGGTCCGTTTAAATTTAGGTGGCCATTTGGGTGGACAAACGGGCGAAACGGCGCGAATGGTGCATTTTGGGGCAAAATCAGTGTGCTATAGCCCATGGTTTTGGGTGTGGGCTCGGGGTTCGGGTGTGTTGTAGGCCAAAAATTAACCTGGGCATGCCAGGAAGACTGGGGATCATTTCAGTGTGGTCCGTTTAAATTTTTGTGGCTATTTGGGTGGACAAACGGGTGAAACGACGCCAACGAGGCATTTTCAGGCCAAATCAATGTGTAATTGCCCACGGTTTTAGGGGTGGGCCCGGGGTCCGGGTGTGATGTGGGCCAAAATTAGACCGTGGCATGCCAGGGAGGTTGCGGATCATCCCAGTGAGGTCCGTTTAAATTTTAGTGGCCATTTGGGTGGACAAACGGGTGAAATGGCACAAACGGGGCATTTTCGGGCCAAATTGGGGTGCTAAAGCCCACGGTTTTGGGGGTGGGCTCGGGGTTCGGGCGTGCAATGGGCCAAAAATTGACCGGGGCATGCCAGAGGGGTTGGGGATCGACCCAGTATGGTCTGTTTATATTCTTGTGGCCAGTTGGGTGGACAAACTGGAAAAACGGTGCTAGCGGGATATTTTTCGGCCAAATCAATATGCTATAGCCCTCGGTTTTGGGGGTTGGCCCAGGGTCCGGGCGTGCTGTGGGCCAAAAATCGATCGGGGAGTGTCAGGGAGGTTGGGGATTATCCCGGTGTGGTCTATTTAAATTTTTGTGGCCATTTGGGTGGACAAAGGGGCGAAACGGCATGAACGAGGCCTTTTTAGGTCAAGTCGGTGTGCTATAGCCCATGGTTTCGGGGGTGGGCTCAGGGTCCAGGCGTGCTGTGGGCTAAAAATTGATCGGGGCATGCCAGGGAGGTTGGGTATCCTCCAAATATGGTCCGTTTAAATTTTCATGGCCATTTGGATGGACAAATAGGCAAAACGGCGCGAACGGGGAATTTTCGGGCCAAATCGATGTGCTATAGCCCACGGTTTTGGTAGTGGGCCCGGGGTCCGACATGCTGTAGGCTAAAAATCAACTTAGGCATGCCAGGGAGGTTGGGGATCGTCCCAGTGTGATCCGTTTAAATTTTCATGGCTATTTGGGTTGAAAAATGGGTGAAACACCGCAGACGGGGAATTTTTGGGCCAAATCGGTGTGCTATAGCCCACGGTTTTGGGGGTGGTCCTAGGGTTCGGGCGTGCTGTGGGTCAAAAATCAATTGAGGCATGCCAGAGAGACTAAGGATCATTCCGATGTGGTCCGTTTAAATTTTCATGGCCATTTGGGTGGACAAATGGGCGAAACGGCTCAAATGAGGCATTTTCTAGCCAAATTAGTGTGCTATAGCCCACGGTTTTGGGGGTGAGCACATGTTTCGGGCGTGTTGTGGGCCAAAAATTAATCGAGGCGTGCCAGGGAGGTTGGGGATCATCCCTGTGTGGTTCATTTAAATTTTTGGGGCCATTTCCGTGGACAAACAGGCGAAACGGCGCGAACGGTATGTTTTTGGGCCACATCTGTGTTCTATAGCGTACAGATTCAGGAGTGGGCCCGGGTTTCGGTCTGTCTATGGGTGAAATATTAACTGGTGCATGCCAGGGAGATTGGGGATCATCCTAGTTTGAACTATTTAAACTTTAATAGACAATTGGCTAGACAAACGGGCAAAACGGTGTGAACAGGGCGATGTCAAGCCAAATCCATGTGCTATAGGCCAAAAATTCACCGGAGAGTGCCAGGGAGGTTGTGGATCATCCTAGTGTGGATCGTTTAAATTTTTTTTGCTATTTGGGTGGACAAACGGGCAAAACGGTGCGAACAGGGTGTTTTTGGGCCAAATCGGTGGTGGGCCCAGGGACCGGGCGCGTTGTGGGCCGAAAATAGACCGGGGTGCATCTGGAAGGTTAGGGACCATCCCAGTGTTGTCCGTTTCAACTTTGTGGCCATTTAGGTTGACAAACAAGTGAAACGGCGCGAATGGGGCATTTTTAGGCTATATTGATGTGCTATAGCCTACTGTTTCAGGGGTGGGCCCGAGTTCCAGGCGTCCTGTGGGTTGAATATCGACCGAGGCGTTCAAGGAATGTTGGGGATCATCCCAGTGAAGTCCGTTTAAATTTTCATAGCCATTTTTGTGGACAAACAGGCGAAATGGCGCGAACGGGGCATTTTCGGGCCAAATCTGTGCTATAGCCCACGATTTCGGGTGTGGGCTCGGGTTCCGAGCGTGCTGTGGGCCAAAAAATGATCGAGGCATGCTAGGGAGGTTGGGAATCGTCCCAGTGTGTTCTGTTTAAATTTTTGTGGCCATCAGGGTGGAAAAACGGGCAAAACAGCGCGAACAGGGCATTTTTGGGATAAATCAATGTTCTTATAGCCCACGGTTTTGGGGGAGAGCCCAGGGTCCGGGTGCACTGTGGGCCAAAAATTGACTTGGGAATGCCAATGAGGTTAGGAATCATCCCAGTGTGCTCCGTTTAAATTTTTTACGCCATTTGGGTGGATAAAGGGGCAAAACGACGTGAATGGGGCATTTTTGGGCCAAATCGATGTGCTAAAGCCCACGGTTTTGGGGGTGGGCCCGGGGTCCGAGCGTGCTGAGGGCCAAAAATTGACCGGGGCATACCACGAAGGTTGGGGATCTTCCTGTGTGATCCATTTAAAGTTTTGTGGCCATTTAAGTTGACAAACGGGTGAAACAGCGGGAACAGGGCATTTTCGGGCAAAATCGTTGTGCTATAGCCCATGGTTTCCGGGTGGGCCAGGAGTTCGGGCGTGCTGTAGGTCAAAAATCAATCGGGGTTTGCCATGGAGGTTGGGTATCATTCCAATACGGTCCATTTAAAGTTTGGTGGACATTTGGATTGAAAACTGGCAAAACAACGTGAACGGGGCATTTTTTGGCCAAATTAGTATGCTATAGCCCTCGATTTTGAGGGTGGGCCCAGGTTTCGCGTGTGTTGTTGGCCAGAAATAGACCGAGGTAAGTCATCGAGGTTGGGGATCATCCCAGTGCAGTCTGTTTAAATTTTTGTGGCCATTTGGGTGGACAAATAGGATGAAACAGCACGAATGGGGCATTTTCGGGCCAAATCGGAGTGCTATAGCCCATGATTTTGGGGATGGCTCAGATTTCGTGCGTGTTGTTGGCCGAAAATTGATCGGGGCATGCCAGGGAGATTGGGGATCGTCCCATTATGGTTTGTTAAAATTTTTGTAGCCATTTGTGTGGACAAACGGGCGAAACAGCACGAACGGGGCATTTCGATCTAAATCGGTGTGCTATATAGCCCATGGTTTTTGAGGTGGGCCCGGCGTCCGAGCGCGTTGTGGGCCAAAAATTTACCTGGACATGCCAGGGAGGTTAAGAATCATCCCAGTATGGTCCTTTTAAATTTTTGTGGCCATTCAGGTGGACAAACGGGCTAAACGGCGTGAACAGGGCATATTTAGGCTAATTCAGGGGTGGGCTCAGGGTCCGGGTGCGCTGTGGGCCAAAATTCGATCGAGGCATGACAGGGAGGTTGGAGATCATCCCAGTGTGGTCTATTTAAATTTATGTGTCCATTTGATAGGACAAACAGACAAAACAGCGCGAACGGGGTATTTTCGAGCCAAATCGATGTGCAATGGCCCACGTTTGTGGGGGTGGGCAACGGGTCCGAGCGTGCTGTGGGCCGAAAATTAACCGAGGCATTCCAGGTAGGTTGGGGATCATTCCAGTATGGTCCGTTGAAATTTTCATGGCTATTTGGGTGGACAAACGGGCGAAACGGCGCGAACGGGGCATTTTTGGGTCAAATCGATGGGCGATAGCCCACGGCTTTTGGTATGGGCCCGAAGTTTGGGTGTTCTGTGGGTCTAAAATTGATTGGGCAAGCCGGGAGGTTGGATATCGTCCCAGTGTGGTCCGTTTAAATTTTCGTGGCCATTTTGGTGGACAAACGAGCGAAATGACAGGAATGGGGCATTTTCGGGCCAAATTGGTGAGCTATTGCCCACGGTTTTGGGGGTGGGCTCGAGTTTCAGACGTGCAGTGTGCCACAAATTGATCGGGGTATGCCAGGAAGGTTGGGGATCATCCTAATTTGGTCCATTTAAATTTTCGTGGCCAATTTGGTGGAGAAACGGGCGAAATGGTAGGAACGGGGCATTTTTAGGCCAAATCAGTGTGCTATAGCCCATGATTTCAAGGGTGGGTCCGGGCATTCTGTGGGCTTAAAATTGACCGAGGCATTCCAGGGTTGTTGGGGATCATCCCAGTGTGGTCCGTTTAAATTTTCTTGCCAATTTGGGTGGACAAACGGGCAAAATGGTGTGAACTGGCATTCTCGGGCCAAATCTGGGTGCTATAGACCACGATTTTGGGGTTGGGCTCAAGGTCCGAGCGTGCTGTGGGCCAAAAATTGATCGGGATGTGCAAAGAGGTTGGGGATCGTCCCAGTGTGGTACATTTAAATTTTCGTGGCCATTTGAGTGGACAAACGGGTGAAACAGCACAAACGGGGCATTTTCGAACCAAATCGGCGTGCTATAACCTACGGTTTTAGGGGTGGTCCCGAGATCCAGGCATTCTCTGGGCCAAAAATCGACAGAGGTGAGCCAGGGAGGTTAGGGATTGTTCCAGTGTGGCCCGTTTAAATTTTTGTGGCCATTTGGGTGGAAAAATGGGCGAAACGGCGCCAACTAGGCATTTTCGAGCCAAATCAGTGTGCTATCACCCACGACTTTGGGGGTGGGATCGGGGTCCGAGCGTGCAGTGGTCTAAAAATTGATCGGGGCATGCCAGGGAGGTTAGGGATCATCCCAGTGTGGTCCGTTTAAATTTTTGTGGCCATTTGTGGGTACAAACTGGTAAAACAGCGCGAACGGGGCATTTTTGGACCAAATTGGTGTGCTATAGCCCAGGGTTTTGGGGTGGGCCCGGGGTTCGGGCGTGCTGTGGGCCAAAAATTGACCGGGGTATGCCAGGGAGGTTGGGGATCATCCCAGTGTAGTCCGTTCAAATTTTGGTGGCTATGTGTATGGACAAACAGGCAAAACGATGCGAATGGGCCATTTTTGGGCCAAATCGGTATGCTATAGCCCGCGGTTTTGGGGGTGGGCCCGAGTTTTGGGCCTGTTATGGGCCAAAAATCGTCCGAGGCCTTCCAGGGATTTTGGGATCATCCCAGTATGGTCCGTTTAAATTTTCATAACCATTTGGGTGGACAAACGGGCGAAACGGCTTGAACGGGGCACTTTCGGGCCAAATCAGCGTGCTATAGCCCATGGTTTTGGGGGTAAGCCAAGGGTACGAGCGTGCTGTGGGCCAAAAATTGTCTAGGGCATGCCAGGGGGCTTGAGGATCATCCTAGTGTGGTCTATTTAAATATTCGTGGCCATTTGAGTTGACAAACGGGCAAAACGACGCAAATGGGGCATCTTTGGGCCAAATACATTTGCTATAGCCCACGATTTCGTGGGTGAGCCCGGGGTTTGGGCGTTTTGTGGGATGAAAATCGATCGGGGCATGCCAGAGAGTTTTGGGATCATCCCAGTGTGGTCCGTTTAAATTTTTGTGCCCATTTGAGTAGACAAACGGGTGAAACAGTGTGAACGGTTCATTTTCGGGCCAAATCAATGTGTTATAGCCCACGATTTTGGGTGTGGTCCAGGAGATCGGGTGTGCTGTGGGCCAAAAATTGATCGAGAAATTCCAGGGAGATTAGGGATCATTTCAGTGTTGTCCGTTTAAATTTTTGTGGCTATTTGGGTGGACAAATGGGTGAAACGGCGTGAACGGAGCATTTTCAGGATAATCTGTGTGCTATAGCCTATGGTTTCGGGGATGGGCCCGGAGTCCGGGTGTGTTGTGGGCTAAAAATTGGCCGGGGCATGCTAGGGAGGTTGGGGATCATCCCAGTGTGGTCCATTTAAATTTTAGTGGCTATTTGGGTGGATAAACGGGCGAAACAGCGAGAACGGGGAATTTTCGGGTAAAATCGGGGTGCTATAGCCCACGATTTTAGGGGAGGGCCCGGGGTCCGGGCGCACTGTTGCCCAAAAATCGAACGAGGAATTCCAGGGTGGTCGGGGATCGTCCCAGAGCGGTTCGTTTAAATTTTTTAGGCTATTTGGGTGGACAACTAGGCAAAACGGCGTGAATGGAGAATTTTTGGGATAATTCGGTGTGCTATAGCCCACGATTTTGAGGGTGGGCCTGGGGTTAGGGCATACGGTGGGCCGAAAATCGATCGGGGCATACCAAGGAGGTTGGGGATCATTCCAGTATGGTCCGTTTAAATTTTCATGGCCGTTTGGGATGACAAAAGGTCAAAACGGTGCAAACGAAGCATTTTCAGGCCAAATCGGTGTGCTATTACCCAGGTTTTTGGGGGTGGGCCAGGGGTTCGAGCGTGCTATATACCGAAAATCCACCAGGGCATGCCGGGGAGGTTGGGGATCATCCCCGTATAGTCCATTTCAATATTTGTGGCCATTTGGGTATAAAATGGGCGAAACGATGAGAACGGGGCAATTTCTGGCCAAATCAGTGTGCTATAGCCCACGATTTCGAGGGTGGACCCGAGTTTTGGGTATGTTGTGGGATAAAAATTGACCGGGGCATTTTAGGGAGGTTGGTGATCATTCCAGTGCGGTCCATTTAAATTTTTGTGGCCAATTGGGTGGACAGACGGGCGAAACGGCGCGAATGGGGCATTTTTGGGCCAAATCGGTGTGCTATAGCCCATGGTTTTGGGGGTGGACCTGGATTCCGAGCGTGCTGTGGGTCAAAACTCGATCGGGACATGACAGGGAGGTTAGGGATCATCCCAGTATGGTTTGTTTAAATTTTTGTGGCCATTGATGTGGATAAATGGGCGAAACAGCGTGAACGGGGCATTTTCGGGCCAAATCGGTGTGCTATATCTCACGGTTTTTGGGGTGGGCCCAGCACCCGAGTGCGTTGTTTGCCAAAAATTGACCGGGGCATGCCAGGGAGGTTATGGATCATCTCAGTATGGTCCTTTTAAATTTTTGTTCCCATTTGGGTGGATAAACGGGCAAAACGACACGAATGGGGTATTTTCATACCAAATCGGTGTTCTATAGCCCATGGTTTTTAGGGTGGGTCCGGGGTTCAGGCGCGCTGTAGGACAAAACACGATCGGGATATGCCAAGGAGGTTGGGGATCATTCCATTGTGGTCCGTTTAAATTTTCGTGGCCATTAGGGTGGACAAAGGGGTGAAACGGAGCGAATGGGATGTTTTGGGCCAAATTGGTGTGCTATAGCCCCCAGTTTTATGGATAGGCCCGAGGTTCGAAGGTGTTGTTGGACAAAATATGATCGAGGCATGCCAGGAAGTTAGGGGATCATTCCTATGTGTTCCTTTTAAATTTTCGTGGCCATTTGGATGGAGAAACAGGCGTAACGGCGCGAACGGGGCATTTTTGGGCCAAATCGGTGTGCTATAACCCACATTTTTGGGGGTGGGCCATGGGTCCGGGCGTGTTGTGGGCCAAAAATTGACCAAGTCATGCCAGGGAGGTTGGGGATCAACCCAGTATGGTCTGTTTAAATTTTTTTGGCCATTTGGATGGACAAATGGGCGAAACAGCGCGAATGGGGCATTTTTAGGTCAAATCGTTGTGTTATAGCCCACGGTTTTGGGGGTGGGCCCGGGGTCCGGGAGTGTTGTGGGCCTAAAATTGACTGGGCGTGCCAAGGAGGTTGGGGATCCTCCCAGTGTGGTCCGTTTAAAATTTTATGGCTATTTGGATGGACATAAGGGTAAAACAATGCGAATGGGGCATTTTTGGGCCAAATTAGTGTGCTATCACCCACGGTTTTGGGGGTGGGCTCGGGGTCCGAGCGTACTGTGGGCCAAAAATCGACCGGGGCATACCAGGTAGGTTGAGGATCATCCTTGTGTGGCCCTTTTTAAATTTTTGTGACCATTTGGGTGGACAAACGGGCGTAACGGCGCGAACGGGGCATTTTTTGGCCAAATCGGTGTGCTATATAGCCTACACTTTTAGGGGTGTGCCCGGGGTTCGGGCGTGCTGTGGGCCAAAAATCGACCGGGGCATACCGAGGAGGTTGAGGATCATCCCAGCATGTTCCGTTTAAATTTGTGTGGCCATTTGGGTAGACAATGGACGAAACGGAGTAAAGGGGGCATTTTTGGGCCAAATTGTTTTGCTATAGCCCACATTTTTTAGGGTGGGCCACGGGTCCGAGCGTGTTGTGGGCCTAAAATTGACTGGGGTATGCCGAGGTGGTTAGGGATCATCATGTATGGTCTGTTTAAATTTTCGTGGCTATTTGGGTGGACAAACGGGCAAAATGGCGCAAACGAGGCATTTTTGGGACAAATCGGTCTGCTATAGCCTGCGGTTTTGGGGGTGAGTCCAGGGCTCGGGCGTGCTATGGTCCGAAAATTGACTGGGCATACCAGGGAGGTTGGGGATCATCCCAGTGTGGTCCGTTTAAATTTTCGTGGCCATTTGGGTGGATAAATGAGTGAAACTGGGCGAATGGGGCATTTTCGAGCCAAATCGGTGCGCTAAAGCCCACGGTTTTGGAGGTGGACCCGAGGTCCGGGCGTGTTGTGGGTCAAAAATTGATCGAGGCATACCAGGGAGGTTTGGGATCATCCCAGTATGGTTCATTTAAATTTTTGTGGCCATTAGGGTTGACCTACGGTCGAATCGGCGTGAACGGGGTATTTTCAGGCCAAATCGGTATGCTATAGCCATGGTTTTAGGGGTGGGCCCAGGGTTCGGGCGTGTTATTGGTTAAAAATTGACCGAGGCATGCTAAGGAGGTTATGTATCATCCCAGTATTTTCTGTTTAAGTTTTCGTGGCCATTTAGGTGGGCAAACGAGGGAAACGGCGAGAATGGGGTATTTTTGGGCCAAATTGGTGTGCTATATCCCACGGTTTTGGTGGTGGGCCTGGGGTTCAGGCGTGCCGTCTGCCGAAAATCGATTGGGGCATTCTAGGGAGGTTGGGGATCATCCCAACATAGTCTGTTTAAATTTTTGTGGCCATTAGGGTGTACAAACGAGAAAAAACGGAGAGAACGGGGCATTTTTTGGACAAATTGGTGTACTATAGCCCACGGTTTAAGGGGTGGGCCCAGGGTCAAGGCATGTTATGGGCCAACAATCGACCGGAGTCTGCCATGGAGGTTGGGAATCATCCCAGCATGGTCCGTTTAAATTTTCGTGGCCATTTTTGTGGACAAACAGGAGAAACTGCGTGAACGGGGCATTTTCAAGCTAAATCGGTGTGCTATAGCCCACGGTTTTGGGCGTGGGCTCGGCGATCGGGCGTGCTGTTGTCCAAAATTTGACCGAGGCATACCAGGGAATTTGGGCATCATCTTGACGTGGTCCGCTTAAATTTTTATGGTCATTTAGGTGGATGAACAGGCGAAACGGCCTGAACGGAGCATTTTCAGGAAAAATCGGTGTGCAATAGCCCACGATTTCAGGGGTGAGCCCTGGATCCGGGCATTTTCTGGGCTGAAAATCTACCAGGGAATGACAGGGAGGTTGGGGATCATCCAAGTGTGGTCCGTTTAAATTTTGTGGCCATTTGGTTGGACAAAAGGGCAAAACGGAGCGAACAGGGTATTTTCAGGTAAAATCGGTGTGCTATAGCCCACGGTTTCGGGGTTGGGCACGGGGTCCAGGCGTTCTGCGGGCCAAAAATCGACTGGGGCATGCCTGAGAGGTTGGGGATCATCCTTGTGTGGTCTGTTTAAATTTTTGTGTCCATTTAGGTGGACAAATAAGCGTATTGGCGCGAACGGGGTATTTTCAAGCCAAATTGATGTGCTATAGCCTATAATTTTGTGGGTGGGCCCGTGGTTCAGGCGTGTTGTAGGAAAAAAATTGACCGAGGCATGCCAGGGAGGTTCTGGATCATTTCAGTATGGTCCATTTAAATTTTCGTGTCTATTAGGGTAGACAACGGACGAAACAGCACAAACGGGGCAATTTCGGGCCAAATCGGTGTGCTATAGCCCTTGTTTTTGGGGGTGGGACACGGGTACGGGTGTGCTGTGGGCCAAAAATTGATCGGGATGTGCCACGGAGGTTGGGGATCATCCCAGTATGGTTTGTTTAAATTTTTGTGGCTATTTCGGTGGACAAACGGGCGTAACGGCGTGAACGAGACATTTTTTGGCCAATTCGGTGGGCTCGGGTTTCGGATGTGCTATGGTTTGAAAATTGACTGGGGCGTGCCAGGGAGGTTAAGGATCCTCCTAGTATGGTCCCTTTAAATTTTCGTGGCCATTTGGGTGGACAAACGGGCACAACGGCGTGAATGGGGCATTTTCGGGCCAAATTGGTGTGCTATAGCCCACGGTTTCGTGGGTGGGCCCAGGGTTCGGGCATGCTGTAGTCCTAAAATCGTTCGGGGCATGATACAAAGGTTGGGGATCATCCCAGTGTTGTCCATTTAAATTTTTGTGGTCATTTGGATCGACAAACGGGTGAAACAGTATGAATGAGGCATTTTTGAACCAAATCGGTGTGCTGTAGCCCACATTTTTGGGGGTGGGCCCAGGGTTCGGGCGTACTGTGGTCCAAAAATCTATCGAAGCATTCCAGGGAGGTTGAAGATTGTCCCAATGTGGTCCGTTTATATTTTCATGTCCATTTGGGTGGACAAACTGTCGAAATGGCAAAAATGAGGCATTTTTGGGTCATATCGGTGTGCTATAGCCCACGGTTTCAGAGGTGGACCCGGGGTCCAGCGTGTTGTGGGCCAAAAATTAACCGGGGCGTGCCAAGAAGGTTAGGGATCATTCCAGTGTGGTTCATTTAAATTTTTGTGGTTATTTGTGTGGACAAACGGGTGAAACAGCGTGAACGGGGCATTTTTGGTCAAATCGATGTGCTATATAGCCCACGGTTTTTAGGTGGGCCAGGGGTCCGGGCGTGCTGTGGCCCGAAAATCGATCGGGGTATGCCAGGGAGGTTAGGAAACATCCCAGTGTGGCCCGTTTAAATTTTTTTGGCCATTTGGGTGGACAAACAGGTGAAATAGTGCGTACGGGGCATTTTTGAGCCAAATTGGTGGCCCACGGTTTTGGGGGTCGACCCGGGGTCTGGGCGTGCTGTAGGCCGAAAACCGACCAGGGTGTGGCAGGGAAGTTAGGGATCGTCCTAGTGTGGTCCGTTTAAATTTTTGTGGCCATTTGTGTAGACAAACGGGCGAAACAGAGCGAATGAGGTATTTTCTGGCCAAATCGGTGTTCTATAGACCATGGTTTCGGGGGTGGGCTCAGGGTTCGGGCGTGTTGCCGGCCAAAAATCGATCGAGGCATGCCATAGTGGTTGGGCCCATTGTGGTCCATTTAAATTTTTGTGGCCATTAGGGTGGACAAACGGGTGAAATGGCGCGAACGGGGCATTTTCGAGCCAAATCGGTGGCCCACGACTTTGGGGGTGGAATCGAGGTCCGAGCGTGCTGTAGACTAAAAATCGACCGGGGCGTGCTAGGGAGGTTGGGGATCGTCCCAGTCTGATCCGTTTAAATTTTTGTGGCCATTTATGTGGACAAATGTGTAAAACGAAGCAAACAGGGTGTTTTCAGGCCAAATCGGTGTGCTATAGCCCACGATTTTGGGGGTAGGCCCGAGGTCCAAGCGTGTTGTTGGCCGAAAGTTGATCGGGGCATGCTAGGGAGATTGAGGATCATCCTTTTATGGTCCTTTTAAATTTTCATGGCCATTTGGGTGGACAAACGGGAAAAACGGCGCGAACGGGGCATTTTTGGGCCAAATCGGTGTGCTATAGCACACGGTTTTGGGGGTGGGCTCGGGGTTTGGGTGTGTTTTTGACCAAAAATCTACCGGGGCATGCCAGGGAGTATGAGGATCGTTTTAATATAGTTCGTGTAAATTTTCAAGGCCATTTGGGTGGACAAATGGGTGAAACGGCGCGAATGGGGCTTTTTCAAGGCAAATCGGTGTGCTATAGTCCACGGTTTTGAGGGTGGACCCGGGGTTCGGGTATGCTTTGGGCCAAAAATCAACCGAGGCTTGTCAGGGGGGTTGAGGATCATCCCAGTATGGTCCGTTTAAATTTTTGTGGCCATTTGGGTGGACAAACAGGCAAAATGGCACAAATGGGTCATTTTCGGGCCAAATCGGTGTGCTATAGCCGACGTTTTAAGGGGTCCGCCCAAGGTTCAGCCATTTTGTTGGCCAAAAATCAATTGGGGTATATCAGGGAGGTTGGGGATCCTCCCAGTGTGGTTCGTTTAAATTTTTGTGTCTATTTGGGAGGACAAACGCGAGAAAAGGCGCGAACAAGGCTTTTTCGGGCAAAATCGATGTGCTATAGCCCACGATTTTAGGGTTGGGCCCGGGTCCGGGCGTGATGTGGGTCAAAAATTGACTGGGGCATGCCAGGGAGGTTGGGGATCGTCCTAGTGTTGTCTGTTTAAATTTTCTTTGCCATTTTTGCGAATAAACGGGCGTAACGGCGCGAACGGGGTATTTTCTAGCAAATCGGTGTGCTATTTATTACCCATGATTTTGGGGGAGGGCCCGGGGTCCGAGCGTGCTGTGGGCCAATATTTGACCAGGGCATGCCTGGAGGTTGGGGATCGTCCCAATGTGGTCCGTTTAAATTTTTTTGGCAATTTGGGTGGACAAATAGGCAAAACGGCACGAACGGGGTATTTTTGGGCGAAATCGTTGTGCTATAACCAACGATTTTGGGGGTGGGCCCGGGGTCCGGGCGTGCTGTAGGCCAAAAATTGATCGGGCCATGCCAGGGAGGTTGGGGATCATCGCAGTGTGGTCCAATTAAATTTTTTTGGCCATTTGGGTGGACAAATGGGTTAAACGATGCGAACAGGGCATTTTTAGGCTAAATTGTTGTGCTATAGCCCACAGATTTTGGGATGGGCCTGGGGTCAGGGCGTGTTGTGGGCTGAAAATAAACCGAGGCGCGCCAGGGAGGTTAGGGATCATCCTAGAGTGGTAGACAAACAAGCAAAACTGTGCAGACTGGGTATTTTCGGGCCAAATCAGTGTGCTATAGCCCAGGATTTTGGAGTGGGCCCAGGGTTCGGTCATGCTTTGGGCCAAAAATTGATCGAGGCGTGCCAGGGAGGTCGGGGATCATCCTAGTATGGTCCGCTTAAATTTTTGTGGCCATTGGTTTGGACAAACGGGCAAAACGGTATGATTGGAGCAAGTTTGGGCCAAATCAGTGTGCTATACCACACGGTTTTGGGGATGGGCTCAGGGTTCGGGCGGGCTCTGGGCGAAAAATTGATCGAGGCATGCCAGATGGGTTGAGTATTATCGCAGTGTGGTCCATTTAAATCTTCGTGGCCCTTTGGGTGGACAAACGGGAGTAACGGAATGAATGGGGCATTTTCGAGCGAAATAGGTATGCTATAGCCCAGAATTTTGGGGGTAGGCCCGGGGTCCGGGCATGCTGTGGCCTGAAAATTGACAAGGGCATAGCAGGGAGGTTGGGGATCATCCCAGTATGGTCTGTTTAAATTTTTGTGGCCATTTGGTTGGAAAAAAGAGTGAAACAGCGTGAATAGAGTGTTTTTAAGCCAAATCAGTGTGATATAGCCCACGGTTTTGGGGTGGGCCTGGGGTCCGGGGGTGCTGTTGGCTGAAAATCAATCGGGGCATGCCAGGTAGGTTGGGGATCATCCCAGTGTGGTCCGTTTAAATTTTTCTGGCTATTTGGGTGGCAAACGGGCAAAACAGCGCAAATGGGGCATTTACGGGCCAAATTGGTGTGCTATAGCTCATTGTTTCGAGGGTGGGCCCAGGTTCTAGACGTGTTGTAGGCTAAAAATTAATTAGGGCATGCCAGGGAGGTTGCAGATCATCGCAGTGTGATTTGTTTAAATTTTCGTGGCCATTTGAGGGGACAAATGGGTGAAACGGTGTGAACGGGGCATTTTTGAGCCAAATCGATGTACTCCAGCCCACAGTTTTGGTGTAGTGCCTGGGGTCTGGGTGTGCGGTGGGCCAAATATCAACCGGGGCATGCCAGGGAGGTTGGGGATCATCTCTGTGTGGTTTGTTTAAATTTTCGTGTCTCTTTGGGTGGACAAATGAGCAAAACGGTGCAAACAGGGTATTTTAAGGACAAATCGGTGTGTTATGGCCAACGGTTTCGGGGGTGGGCTTGGGGTTCGGGAGTGCTGTGGGCCAAAAATCGACCGAGGTGTGCCAAGGAGGTTGGAGATCATCCCAATGTGATCTATTTAAATTTTCGTGGCCATTTGGATGTATAAACGGGTGAAACGGCACGAACGGGGAGTTTTTGGGCCAAATCGGTGTGCTATAGCCCATGATTTTGGGGGTGGTCCCGAGGTCCGGGTGTGCTATGGGCCAAAAATTGATCGGGGAGGGCTAGGGAGGTTGGGGATTATCCCTGTGTGGTCCTTTTAAAGTTTCTGGAAATTTGGGTGGACAAACAGGCGAAACGACGTGAACAGGGTATTTTCGGGCCAAATCGGTGTGTTATAGCCCACGGTTTTGGGGGTGGGCTCGGGGTCCGGGCGTGGTGTGGGTTAAAAGTCAAACGAGGTATGCCAGGGAGGTTGGGAATTGTCTCAGTATGGTCCATTTAAATTTTTATGGCCATTTGGGTGGACAAAATGGCAAAACGGCACGAATGGGGCATTTTCGGGTCAAATTGGTGTGCTATAGTCCACAGTTTTGGGGGTGGCTTTGGGGTCCTGGCGTCCTGTGGGTCAAAAATCGACTGGGGCATGCCCGAGTGGTTGGGGATTGTCCCAGTGTGGTCCGTTTAAATTTTGTGGCCATTTGGGTGGACAAACGGGTGAAACGGCAAAAATGGGGCATTTTCGAGCCAAATCGATATGCTATATTCGTCGGTTTCAAGGGTGGGCCCGGGGTCCAGTGTGATGTAGGTCAAAAATTAACCGGGGTATGCCAAGGAGGTTGGGGATCATCCTAGTATGGTTCGTTTAAATTTTTGTGGCCATTTGGGTTGAGAAACGGTCGAAACAACGCGAACGGGGTGTTTTCGGGACAAATCGGTGTGCTATAGCCCACGGTTTAGGGGGTGGGCCAGGGGTCCGGGCGTGTTATGGGAGAAAAATAGATCGAGGCATGCTAGGGAGGTTGGGGATCATCCCAATGTGGTCTGTTTAAAGTTTTATGGCCATTTGGGTGGATAAAAGGGCGAAACGGCCCGAACAGGGCATTTTTTAGCCAAATCGGTGTGCTATAGCCCACGGTTTTGGGGGTTGGCCCTTGGTGCAGGCGTTTTATAGTCCAAAACGTCACCGAGGTATGCCAAAGAGGTTGGGGATCATACCAGTGAGGTCCGTTTAAATTTTTTTGGCCATTTGGGTGGACTAACGGGAGAAACGGCGCAAACGGGGCATTTTCGGGCCAAATCAGTGTGTTATAGCCCATGGTTTCGAGGGTGGGTCCAGGGTTCGAGAGTGCTGTGGGTCTAAAATCGATCGAGGTATGCCAAGTAGATTAGGGGTCATCCCAGTATAGTTCATTTAAATTTTCGTTGCCATTTGGGTGGACAAACAGGCAAAACGGTGCAAATGGGGCATTTTTGGGCCAAATTAGTATGCTTTATCCCACGGTTTTGGGAGTGAGCCCGGGTTTCGGCGTGCTGCCAGTCAAAAATCTCCCAGGGTATGCCATGGAGGTTGGGGATCGTTCCAGTGTGTCCCGTTTAAATTTTCCAGGCCATTTGGGTGGACAAACGGGCAAAACGGCACGAACGGGGCATTTTTGGACCAAATCGGTGTGCTATAGCCCACGGTTTCGAGGGTGGGTCCGGGGTTCGGGCGTGCTGTCTCCCTAAAATTGATTGAGGCATGTCAGGGAGTTTGGGGATCGTCCCAGTATGGTCTGTTTAAATTTTCGTGGCCATTTGGTTGGAGAAACGGGTGATACAGTATAAACAGGGCATTTTCAAGCTAAATCGGTGTGCTATAGCCCACGGTTTTGAGGGTGGGCCCTGGGTGCGGGCGTGCTGTGGGCCAAAAGTTGACTGGGGCAAGACAGGGAGGTTAGGGATAGTCCCAGTATGGTCTGCTTAAATTTTTGTGGCCATTTGGGTGGACAAACGGGCAAAACGGCACGAATGGGGCATTTTTGGGCCAAATCGGTGTGTTATAACCTACTATTATGGGCGTGGGCACGAGGTCCAAGAATGTTGTGGGCTGGAAATCCACCGGAGCATGCCAGGAGTTTGAGGATTATCTCATTGTAGTCTATTTAATTTTTCATGGCCATTTGGGTGGTCAAACGGGAGAAACTATGCGAACAGGATATTTTTTTGCCAAATCACTAAGCTATAGCCCACGGTTGCGGGGGTGGGCCCAGGGTCCGGGCGTGCTATGGGCCAAAAATCGACCGAAGCTTACCAGGGAGTTTGGGGATTGGCCTAGTATGGTTCATTTTATTTTTTTGTGGCAATTTATTTGGGTGGACAAACGGGCAAAACAGTGCAAATGGCATATTTTAGGGCCAAATTGGTGTGCTATAGCCCACGGTTTTAGGGGTGGGCCCGAGGTCCGGACGTGCTATGGGATAAAAAAAGATCGGGGCATGCCACAGATGTTGTGGATCATCCCAGTGTGGTTCGTTTAAATTTTTGTGGCCATTTGGGTGTACAAACAGGCGAAACGGCGCCCACAGTATTGGGAGTGGGCCTAGGGTTCGGCGTGCTGTGGGCCAAAAATTGATCGGGGCGTGCCAAGGGGGTTGCGGATCGTCCCAGTGTGGTCCGTTTAAATTTTCATGGCCATTTGGGTGGACAAACGGGCAAAACGGTGTGAACGGGGCATTTTTTAGCCAAATCGGTGTGTTATAGTCCATGGTGTCAGGGGTGGGCTCGGGGTCCGGGCGTGCTGTGGGCCAAAAATCGACTTAGGCGTGCCAACGAGGTTGGGGATCATTCCAGTATGGTCCGTTAAAATTTTTTTGTCTATTTGGGTGGACAAACGGGCGAAACAACGCGAACTGGGCATTTTCGGGTTAAATCAGTGTGCTATAACCCACGATTTTGGGGATGGGCTTGGAGTTCGGGCGTGGTGTCGGCCGAAAGTCGACCGGGGTATGCCAGGGAGGTTGGGGATCACCCCAGTATGGTCCGTTTACATTTGGGTGGACAAATGGGTGAAACGACGCGAATGAGGCATTTTTGGGCCAAATCAGTGTGCTATAGCCCACGGTTTCAAGGGTAGGCCTGGGGTCCGAGCGTGCTGTTGGACAAAAATTGACAAGGGCATGCCAGGGAGGTTGGAAATAGTCCAAGTGTGGTCCGATAAAATTTTTGTGGCCATTTGGGTTTAAAAACCAGCGAAACGGCGCAAACGAGGCATTTTATGGCCAAATCATTTTGCTATAGTTCACGGTTTTGGGGGTGGGCCCAGGGTCGAGGCGTGTTAGGGGTCGAAAATCAATCGAGGCGTGCCATGGAGGTTGGGAATCATCCCAGTATAGTCCGTTTAAATTTTTGTGTCCATTAGGGTGGACAAATGGGTGAAACGGCGTGAACGGGGCATTTTCAAGTCAAATCGGTGTGTTATAGCCCACGATTTTGGGGGGTGGCCCCGGGGTCCAGCGTGTTGTGGGTCAAAAATTGACCGAGACATGCCAGGGAGGTTGGTGATCATTCCAGTGTGGTCCGTTTAAATTTTTGTGGCCATTTAGGTGGACAAACAGGCAAAACGGCATGAACGGGGCATTTTAGGGCCAAATCGGTGTGTTATAGCCCACGGTTTCAGGGGTGGCCCCGGGGTTCGGGCGTGCTGTGGTCCAAAATTTGACTGGGGCATGCTAGGGAGGTTGGGGATCATCCCAGTGTGGTCCGTATTAATTTTCATGGCGATTTTGATGGACAAACGGGCGAAACAACGCAAATGGGGCATTTTCGGGCCAAATCGGTGTGCTATAGCCCACGGTTTTAGGGGTGTGCCCGGGGTTCGGGTGTGATGTGGGCCAAAAATGGATCGGCGCATGCCAGGGAGGTTTGGGATCATCCCAGTGTGGTCCATTTAAATTTCCGTGGCCATTTGGGAGGGCAAATGGGCAAAACGGCGCGAACTAGGCATTTTTTAGCCAAATCGGTGTGCTATAACCCACGATTTTGGGGGTTGTCTCGGGCGTGCTGTGGGCCAAAAATCGATCGGGGCGAGTCAGAGAGGTTGGGGATCGTCCCAGTGTGGTCTATTTTACTTTTTGTGCCAATTTTGGTGGACAAACAGGCAAAACGGCATGAACGGGGCATTTTTGGGCCAAATCGGTGTGCTATAGCCCACAGTTTTAGGGATGGGCCTAGTTTTTGGGCGTTCTATGAGCCAAAAATTGATCGGGGCATACCAGAGAGGTTGAGGATCGTACCAGTGTGGTTCGTTTAAATTTTCGTGGCCATTTGGGTGGACAAACGGGTGATACGGCGTGAATGGGGTGTTTTCGGGCCAAATAGGTGTGCTATAGCCCACGATTTTGGGGGTGGGCCCGGTGTCCGGGCATGCTGTGGGCTAAAAATTAACTGGGGCGTGCCAGGGAGGTTTAGGGATCATCCCATTATGGTCCGTTTAAATTTTCTAACCATTTTTTTGGACAAACGGGCAAAACAGCGCGAATAGGGCATTTTCGGGACAAATTAGTGTGCTATAGCCCACAATTTCGGGGATGGGCCCTTGTTCGGGCATTCTGTGGGCCAAAAATTGACCGAGGCATGCCAGGGAGTTGGGGTACGTCCCGGTGTGGTCCGTTTAAATATTTGTGGCCATTTGGTAGACAAAGGGGCAAAACAACGCAAACATGGCATTTAGGGGCAAAATTGGTGTGCTATAGCCCACGGTTTCGGGGGTGGACCGGGGGTACAGGCGTGCTGTGGTCCAAAAATCGACCGGGGCATGCCAAGGAGGTTGGGAATCATCCCAGTATGGTCCGTTTAAATTTTTGTGGCTATTTAGGCGGACAAAAAGGCGAAAAGGCATGAACGGGGCATTTTTGGGCCAAACCAGTGTGCTATAGCCTACGGTTTCGAGGGTGGGCTCGGGTTTTGGGCGTACTGTTGGCCAAAAATTGACCGGGGTGTGCTAGGGAGGTTGGGTATCATACCAGTATGGTTCGTTTAAATTTTCGTGGCCATTTGGGAGGACCAACGGGCAAAACGATGCAAAAGAGGCATTTTCGGGCCAAATCGGTGTGCTATAGCCCACAGTTTTGGGGATGGGCCTGGGGTTTGGGCGTGCTATCGGTTGAAAATCTACTGGGGTATGCCAGGGAGGTTAGGGATCATCCCAGTATAGTCCGTTTAAATTTTTTAGGCTATTTGGGGGGACAAACGGGTGAAACGACATAAACGTGGCATTTTTGGGCCAAATCGGTGTGCTATAGCCCATGGTTTCGGGGGTGGACCAGGGGTTCTAGCGTGTTGTCTGCATAAAATTGACCTGGGAATGCCAGGGAGTTTGGGGATCATCCCAGTGTGGTCCGTTTAAATTTTCATGGCTATTTGGGTGGAGAAACGAGCAAAATAGCACGAACGGGGCATTCTCGGGCCAAATCGGTGTGCTAAAGCCTACGATTTCTAGGGTGGACCTGGGGTCTGAGCGTAATATGGGCCAAAATTCAACTGGGGCAAGCCAGGGATGTTGGGGATCGATCCAGTATGGTCTGTTTAAATTTTTGTGGCCATTTGGATAGACAAACGGGTGAAACGACATTAACGAGGTTTTCTTGCCAAATCGGTGTACTATAGCCTATGATTTTGGGTGTGGGCACGGGGTCCGAGAATGCTATGGGATGAAAATCGACTGGGGCATGTCAGGGAGTTTGGGGATCATCCCTGTGTGGTCCATTTAATTGTTCATGGCCATTTGGGTGGACAAACAGGCAAAACAGCGTGAACAGGGCATTTTTGGGCTAAATCGGTGTGCTATAGCCCACGATTTCTGGGGTGGACCTGGGGCCCGGGTGTGCTGTGGGCTAAAAATCGATCGGGGCATGGCAGGGAGGTTGGAGATCGTCCCAGTGTGGTTCGTTTAATTTTTTGTGGCCATTTATTTGGATGGACAAACAGGAAAAACGGTGCAAATGGGGCATTTTAGGGCTAAATCGGTATGCTATAGCCCACAGTTTTGGGGGTGGGCCCAAGGTTCGGGCGTGGTCTTGGCCAAAACTCAACCTGAACGTGCAACGGATGTTGGGTATCATCCCAGTGTGGTCCATTTAAATTTTTGTGGCCATTCGGTGTACAAACGGGAAAAACGGTGCCCACAGTTTCGAAGGTGGGCTCGGGGTCCGACGTTCTGCGAGCTGAAAATCGATCGGGGCATGCCATGGAGGTTGGGGATCATCTCAGTATGATCCATTTAAATTTTCGTGGCTATTTGGGTGGACAAACGATGTGAACGGGGAATTTTCAGGCCAAATCAATGTGCTATAGCCCACGGTTTTGGGGGTAGCCCCGGGGTTCGGAGTGATGTAGGTCAAAAATCATCTGAGGCGTGCCTGGGAGGTTGGTGATCGTCCTAGTGTGGTCCATTTAAATTTTTGTGAACAAACGGGCGAAACGACGCAAACGGGGCATTTTCGGGCCAAATTGGTGTGCTATGTAGCCCACGATGTTGAGGGTTACCTAGGGTTCCGAGCGTGCTGTGGGCCTAAAATTGATTGGGACGTGCCAGGGAGGTTGGGGATCATCCCAGTGTGGTCTGTTTAAATTTTTGTGGCCATTTGGGTGGACAAACGGGCGAAACAACGCAAATGGGGCATTTTAGACCCAAATTAGTGTGCTATAGCCCGCGGTTTCAGGAGTGGGCCCGGTGGTCGGGCGTGCTTTAGGTCAAAAATTGTCCGGCGCATGCCTGGGAGGTTGGGGATCATCCCAGTGTAGTCCGTTTTATTTTTTGTGACCATTTAGATGGACAAACGGGCGAAAAGGCGCGAATGAAACATTTTTGGGCCAAATCGATGTGCTATAGCCCATGGTTTCGGGGCTGGGCTTAGGGTCCGGGCGTGCTCTGGGTTGAAAATTGAACAGGGCATGCCACGGATATTGGGGATCATCCCAGTATGGTCCTTTTAAATTTTCATGGTCATTTGGGTGGACAAAAGGGCAAAATGGTGTGAACGGGGCATTTTAGGAAAAAATCAGTGTGCTATAGCCTATGGTTTTGGGTGTGGGCCCGGGGTCCGGGAATGCTGTGGGCTGAAAATTGATCGGGGCGGGCCAGAGAGGTTGGGGATCATCTCAATGTGGTCCGTTTAAATTTTTGTCATCATTTGTGTGGACGAACGGGTGAAATGGAACGAATGGGGAGTTTTCGAACCAAATCGGTGTGCTATAGCCCACGGTTTCGGGGGAGGCCCGGGGTCCCGGGCGTGTTGTGGGAAAAAAATCAACCGGGGCATGCCAGGGAGGTTAAGGATCATCCCAGTATATTTCGTTTAATTTTTCGTAACCATTTTGGTGGACAAACTAGCGAAAAAAAGCGAACGGGGCATTTTTGGGCTAAATCGGTGTGCTATAGCCCATGATTTAGGGGTGGGACCAGGGTCCAGGCGTGCAGTTGGCCGAAAATTGACCTGGGCATGCCACGGATCATCCCACTGTGGTTCGCTAAATTTTTCGTTGCCATTTGGGTGGACAAACAAGCGAAACAATGCGAACGGGGCATTTTCATGTTAATTCAGTGTGCTATATCCCACGGTTTTGGGGTTGGGCCCGGGGTACAGGCGTGTTGTTGGCCGAAAGTTGACCTTGGCTTGCTAAGGAGGTTGGGCATCGTCCCAATATGGTCCTTTTAAATTTTTGTGGCCATTTGGGTGGAAAAACGGGCAAAACAACGTGAATGGGGCATTTTCAGGCCATATCAGTGTGCTATAGCCCACAGTTTCAGGGGTAGGCCGGGGTTCGAGCGTGCTGTGAGCCAAAAATCGACCGGGGCATGTCAGGGAGGTTGGGGATCGTCCCAGTGTGATCCGCATAAATTTTCCTGGCGGTTTAGGTGTACAAACGGGCAAAACGGGGCGAACGAGGCATTTTTGGGCCAAATCGGTGTGCTATAGCACACGATTTTGTAGGTGGGCTCGGGGTCGAGGCGTTCTGTGGGCCAAAAATTGACTAAGGCGTGCAAGGGAGGTTGGGGATCGTCTCAGTATGGTCCATTTAAATTTCCGTGGCCATTTGGGCGGACAAACGGGCGAAACAGCGTGAACGGGGAATTTTCAAGCCAAATCGGTGTGTTGTAGCCCACGCTTTCGGGGATGGCCCCGGGGTTCGGCGTGTTATGGTTTGAAAATCGACTGAGGTGTGCCAAAGAGATTGGTGATTATCCCAGTATGGTTCATTTAAAATTTTGTGGCCATTTGGGTGGACAAATGGGCGAAACGGCATGCACGGGACATTTTCAGGCTAAATCGGTGTGCTATACCCCACGATTTTGGGGGTGGCCCCGGGTTCAGGGCGTGTTGTCGGCCAATAATTGACTGCGGTGTGCTAGGGAAGTTGGGATCATCCCAGTGTGGTCCGTATTAATTTTCGTGGCCATTTGGGTGGACAAACATGCGATACGGTGCGAATCGGGAATTTTTGGTCCAAATCGGTATGCTATACGCCACAGTTTTGAGGGTGGACCCGGGGTACGGCGTGCTGTGGGCCAAAAATTGATCGGGGCATGCTAGGGAGGTTGGTGATAGTCCCAGTGTGGAAAAACGGGCAAAATAGTGCGAACGGGACATTTTTGGGCCAAATCGGTGTGCTATAGCCCACGTTTCGGGGGTGGGCCTGGAGTTCGAGCATGCTGTGGGAGAAAAATTGACCGGGGCATGCCACGAATGTTGGGGATCATCCCAGTATGGTCCGTTTAAATTTTCACGGCCATTTGGGTGGACAAAAGGGCAAAACGGTGCGAACGGGGCATTTTTGGGAAAGATCAGTGTGCTATATCCTACAGTTTTGGATGTGGGCCCGGGGTCCTGGAATGTTGTGTGCTGAAAATTGACCGGGGCGGGCCAAAGAGTTTGGAGATCATCTCAATGTGTTTCGTTTAAATTTTTGTGGCTATTTGGGTGGACAAACGGGCGAAACGGTGCGAATGGGGAGTTTTCGGGCCAAATCGGTGTGCTATAGTCCACGGTTTTGGGGGTGGGTCCTGGGTCCGACCGTGCTGTGGGCCAAAAATCAACTGGGGCATGCCAGGGACGTTGGGGATCTTCCCAGTGTTGTCCGTTTAATTTTTGTGACCATTTGGGTGGACAAACGAGCAAAAAGGCGCAAACGGGGCATTTTTGGGCCAAATCGGTGCGCTATAACCCACGGTTTTGGGGGTGGTCCCTGGGTCCAGGCGTGCTGTGGGCCGAAAATTGATGGGGGAAAGCCACGGATGTTGGGGATCGTCCCATTGTGGTCCATTAAAATTTTCGTGGCCATTTGGGTGGACAGACGAGTGAAACGACGCGAACGGGGTATTTTTGGGTTAATTCAGTGAGCTATACCTCACGATTTTGGGGCTGGGCCCGGGGTCCAGGCGTGCTATGGGCCGAAAGTCAATTGAGGAATGCAAAGAAGGTTGGGGATCGTCCCAGAATGGTCCGTTTAAATTTTTGTGGCTATTTGGGTGGACAAACGGGCGAAACGGCACGAATTGGGCGTTTTCATGCCAAATCAGTGTGCAATAGCCCACGGTTTCAGGGGTGGGTGATAACGCTCAAACTATAGCTCTCATAAGAGTGTAAAGTGGTCATTGTCAAATATATAACCCAACTGGGTTGGGTATCGATCCCACAGGGAATAGCCGGTCAATGAGTAAGCAAAGATTACTAGACTTTTGGAGCAAGTCTCGTAAAAGGGGGGATTTTAACGTGCAAGTAATGTAAACAAAGTAATAAAAACAGCAAATAAAGGAGTAAAAACGGTTTGCTTGGTTGGTTTTTTATCAATGAGAATTGAGAAGTTGGGGTTATGTCCACCTTATGAGTTGTACGTCTCTATTGGCTATGAGTTGTGCGGAATTCAGACATGCATGTGCTTATAGAGAATTGTATTCGATGGTAAATCCAGGCGTCTTTCGACCTTAACCAGGACTATTTCACTTTAACTCTTTCGAGCTTAAAACGTATCTAACAGTACGAATTCTCCAAGAGGTTAATCCAGTTACGGCACTAACTTTTTAACAGGGGTTGGTGCCCTATTACCTTGACATTATCTCTTTTCCAGACATATAACTTTTCTTTCGAACAAGTTAATGCTATACTGGCGTATTCTATGCGTTTGCAACCACAAAGAATTTAGATTAAGATGAAGAGAATAATGATATAAGCAGCATACGTGTCACGAATTCACAAATTCATAGCAATAGATAGTATCTCATATGGCTTCCATAACCCCAACAGAGAAGTTTAGTTACCCATGAGTGTGAAGGAAATCACAATAGACATTATTAATATACCACAATAAAAATCTCGTGTAGCAAGGTGTGGTGTGGTGTTTTAGGCGTGAACTCCCTTGCAGAGTAACGTTTCTCTTGTTGTGGAAATTAAGATCGAATAGATGAAGAGAAAGTAATAAGAATTAATTGAATAAAAAGTAAAAGTATGAGAATTCGAATTGATGGAAGAATTAGAATGATTCGGAACTAGAAATAGAATGCTTAAAATCTCTAACAAAATAGGGTATTTATAACACCCATATCCTATTCCTACTAAGCTACTGCATTACTTATCCTAGTCCTACTAGGTTACTGCATCATTATCCTAATCCTAATAAGTTACTGCTGATCCCCAAAGTCTTTGGAAATGCTGTTTTTGCCCAGGACAGATATTCCATGCGTCACTTTTGGTCCTTGGCGTCCAAGCTTTCCCTTCCTTCTTTCGTGAAGCTTCCTTGGGCGTCAAGTTATCCATAATATGCTGAAATCTGCATCATTTATACCTGAAAACTTGCTAATCACGTTTGTTAGCTCACTTACAGGAAAAAGGACTAAAAGTGCATGAAATATATAATTTGTCCTCAAAACTTACCTAAAATATGGGTCAATTATAGTACTTTAGGCGTGTAAATACGCCTATCATCAGTGGGCCAGGGTCCGGGCGTGCTGAGGGCTAAAAATCGACCGGGGCATGCCAGGGAGGTTGGGGATCATCCCAGTGTGGTCTGTTTAAATTTTCGTGACCATTTGGGTGTACAAACGGGTGAAACGGTGTGAATGAGGCATTGTGGGGACAAATCAGTGTGCTATAGCACACGGTTTTGGGGGTGGGCCCGGGGTCAAGGCGTGTTGTGGGACAAAAATTGATCGGGGCATGTCAGGTAGGTTGGGGATCGTCCCAGTGTGGTCTGCTTAAATTTTCATGGAAATTTGGGAGGACAAACGGGCGAAACATCTTGAACGGAGAAATTTTGAGCTAAATCGGTATGTTATAGCCCACGGCTTCGGGGGTGGCCCTAGAGTCCGATGTGTTGTGGGTCAAAAATTGACCGAGGTGGGCCAGGGAGGTTGGTGATCATCACAGTATGGTCCATTTAAATTTTTAGGTCCATTTGGGAGGACAAACGGGAGAATCGGTGCGAACGGGGCATTTTCGAGCCTAATCAGTGTCCTATAGGCTAAGGTTTTGGGGGTCGCCCCGAGGTCCGGGCGTACTGTAGGCCAAAAATCGATAGGGGCATGGCAGGGAGGTTGGGGATCATCCTAGTGTGGTCCGTTAAAAATTTAGTGGCCATTTTGGTGGACAAATAGGGGAAACGGCGTGAACTAGGCCTTTTCAGTCTAAATCGGTGTGCTATAGCAAACGGTTTCGAGAGTGGCCCCGGGGTCCGGCGTGCTGTGGGCCGAAAATCAACTGGGGCATGCCAGGGAGAATGGTGATCGTTCCAGTGTGGTTCGTTTAAATTTTCATGGCTATTTGGGTGGACAAACGGGCAAAACGACATAAACGGGGTATTTTTGAGCCAAATCAGTGTGCTATAACCAGCAGTTTTGGGGGTGGCCCTAGGGACCGAGCGTGTTGTGGGCCAAAAATCAACTGGGGCGTGCCAGGGAGGTTGGGGATCATTCCAGTATGGTCCGTTTAATTTTTGGTGTCCATTTGGGTTGACAAACGGGTGAAACAGCCCGAACGGGGAGTTTTCAGGCTAAATTGATGTTCTATAGCCTACGATTTCGGGGGTGGGCCCAAGGTTCGGGCATGTTGTGGGCCAAAAATAAACTGAGGTATGCCAGGGAGGTTGTGGTTCATCCCAGTGAGGTCCGTTTAAATTTTCGTGACCATATGGGTGGACAAAAGGGCGCGAATGGGGCATTTTTGGGCTAAATTGGTGCGGCACGAATGGGGCATTTTTGGGCTAAATCGGTGTGCTATAGCCCATGGTTTCAGGGGTGGGCCCAAGGTCCGGACGTGTTGTGGGCTAAAAATCGACCGGGGCATGCCACGGAGGTTTGGGATCATCCCAGTGTGGTCCGTTTAAATTTTCGTGGCCATTTGGATGGACAAACGGGCAAAACGGCATGAACTAGGCATTTTTTAACTTAATTAGTCTGCTATGGCCCACAGTTTTGGGGGTGGGCTCGGGGTTCGAGCGTGTTGTGCGCCGAGAATTGATCGGGGCATGCTAAGGAGGTTGGGGATCGTCCCAGTATGGACGTTTAAATTTTCGTTGACATTTGGGTGGACAAATGGGCAAAACGGCATGAACGAGGCATTTTCGAACCAAATCGGTGTGCTATAGCCCACGATTTTGGGGGTGGGCCTAGTGTCCATGCGTGTTGTGAGCCAAAAATTGATCGGGAATGTCAGAAAGATTGGGGATCATCCCGGTGTGGTTCTTTTAAATTTTTGTGGCCATTTGGGTTTACAAACGGGCGAAACAGCACGAACGGGGCATTTTCGGCCAAATTGGTTTGATATAGCCCACGGTTTCAAGAGTGTCCCCGGGGTCCGGTGTGCTGTGGGCCAAAAATCGATCGGGGCGTGCCAAGGAAGTTGGTGATCTTCCCAGTGTGATCCGTTTGAATTTTTGTGGCCATTTGGGAGGACAAACGGGCGAAACGGCATGAACGGGGCATTTTAGGACCAAATCTGTGTGCTATAGGCCATGGTGTCGAGGGTGGCCCTGGGGTTCGGGCGTGCTGTGGGCTAAAAATCGATCGGGGCATGCCAGGGAAGTTAGGGATCATGCTAGCCAGTTGGGTATCGATCCCACAGAGAATAGCCGGTCACTAAGTAAGCAAAGATTATTAGACTTTTGGTGCAAGTCTCGTAAAAGGGGGATTTTGTAGCGTGCAATAATGTAACAAAGTGAAAACGGAAAATAGCAAAGTAAAAAGAAAGAATGTTTAGTAAGATGTTTAACCAATGAGAATTCAGAGTTGGGGTTATGTCCACCTTATGAGTTATACGTCTCTATTGGCTATGAGTTATGCGGAATTCAGACATGCATATGCTTATAGAGAATTGTATTCTATGGTAAATCCAGGCGTCTTTCGACCATCAAGGATTATTTCACTTTAACTCTTTCGAGCTTAAAGCGTGTCTAACGGTACAAATTCTCCAAGAGGTTAATCCAGTTACGGCACTAACTTTTTAACAGGGGTTGGTGCCCTATTACCTTGACATTATCTCTTTTCCAGACATATAACTTTTCTTTCGAACAAGTTAATGCTATACTGGCGTATTCTATGCGTTTGCAACCACAAGAATTTGCATTAAGATGAAGAGAATAATTTTATAAGCAGCATACGTGTCACGAATTCACAACTCATAGAAATAGATAGTATCTCATAAGGCTTCCATAACCTCAACAGAGAAGTTTAGCTATTCATGAGTGCAACGAAAATCACAATAGACTTTATCATTATACCAAAATAAAGATCTCACATGTAGTAGGGTTTGGTATGGCGTTAGGCGTGAATTCCCTTTTAGAATAGCGATTCTCTTGTTGTGGAAATTAAGAATTGAATAGATGAAGAGAAAGTAATTAATTGAAAGAGAATTGTTTTCGGAACTCCAGAATCAATGAATGAAAATCTCTAGCAAAATAGGGTATTTATAACACCCATATCCTATTCCTACTAGGCTACTGCATTACTTAACCTAATCCTACTAGGTTAATGCATCATTATCCTAATCCTAATAAGTTACTGCTGATCCCCAAAGTCTTTGGAAATGCTGTTTTTGCCCGGGACAGATATTCCATGCGTCACTTTTGGTCCTTGGCGTCACAGCTTTCCCTTCCTTCTTTTGTGAAGCTTCCTTGGGCGTCAAGTTATCCATAATATGCTGAAATCTGCATCATTTATACCTGAAAACTTGCTAATCACATTTGTTAGCTCACTTACAGGAAAAAGGACTAAAAGTGCATGAATTATATATTTTGTCCTCAAAACTTAGCTAAAATATAGGTAAATTATAGTACTTTAGGCGTGTAAATACGCCTATCATCAACACCCCACACTTAAAGCTTTGTTCGTCCTCAAACAGAATATCATATCCATATAAACATCTACTTCGGGTTTCACAGTAACAGCACAAAATATTCATCAAGACAGGCACAACAATTATTAACAAAGAGTAGTTTTCTAATTACTTCTAGAAACAATTCAACCTCTAATATAGACTCGTGATGATGGTTAATTCGTATCCACAAGTTAAGGCACCAAGAATCATACAACAACTACCCAACAATCATCAACCATGTGTGTCTCACATAATATATCACCCATAATCACTCACAAGTTTTGCATTTGTCGGAACATGGGTATAAGACTCTCCTTGCTCTCTCTCTCACAAAGAATTCATATGTTGCAACTGGTGACCATAGGCTTGCCCTTAGTGTAATGCTCTACTAATATCAGAATGTTAAGCTTAGGATCAATTAGGTCTTTTACAGGTTGTAATGTAGGCTAAGGGACGGGTAGGACTATTTTGGCCAGAAATAGTGACTATGTTCCTAAGCGCTTTAATACATCACATTATGCCATTAACACTCTCTTTTAATCAACCCTGCTACCTTTCTTTCATCTATCACCCTTTTTCACCTATTTTGCCATTCAAGCATCACTATCTTTTTATTTAATCATAAACACAATTTATCTTTTTGTTTTTCTATTTCTTTTTTTTTTCTCTTTTTTTTTATAACACACCTCCATGATAGCCACTCTTTTTCATAACAAATTCAAGTACCAATACACTCTAAGGCATCACTCTCACCCAATTTCCTCTTATTTTGTCACATGACTTCACAATTTAAAGCACTTAGGAATTTGGATCAAATTATGGTCTTGAAAAAAATGGATTAGGCTTACATATGAGGCTGTCAAAGAAAATGGCTTAAAGGCTCAAAAGGGTTGACTAGGATAATGTCCACGGGTAGGTAAACAGAAGGTAAACAATCACAGGCTGCCAAAGAAATGCCTAAATCATCTCCTAAACTCACACTCTTTATTTTGCTTTACACACACACCAGGCAAGTTCTAGCATCAGTCACAACACAGAATATACTATAACCTCACACACACAAGGCACATGGTCAACTTTATTGGGAGTATTATAGACTCTTGACCCTAACAGATGAATGAATTAAACCACACAATTATCACACAGTGAGTCACACTTAGAGCCTAAATGTCTCAATAGTAATGATTCTAGCACAAACTCTTGTCATAACACCATGCCGCCTATCAGAATAATTTCATGCATCAAAATCTACGACAAACAAAAAAAATATGACCATAAATGTAGGCAAAGAAGTACAGCATACGAATACCAGCACCCCACACTTAGACGGGACACACTGCCCTCAGTGGAAAATAAATACGAAAAACCTGATTAGTCGGACTCCTCTTCTATGTCTGGGGTCATTCCCCCTGCGTCGGAATCATCATCAGAGTCGTCATCCACTGAGTTTCCTCAAATTGTACCCACTTGATCCAAAAGTGCGTTGAGGTATTTGTAGTGAGGAGGATTCATCTTGCTCTTTTCTTCCCCTTTTCTGGCCTTTCTGTGAGGTGGTTGCTTTGTCTTTTCCTTGGCGTGCTTTTGGTGCCATTGGACCTAAGATTAAAATGATAGTCATGTTAGCTTCATCTCGGTAGATACAGTCGACAAAAAAATAGTAGTGGCACCACCCCACACTTAATTTGTTGGCACAAACTAATTAAGTGAACATTGTCGATTACTCAGACTTCATCGATATACGTTTAGGCGTTATGTTCCAACAATATGTTCAGCACAGTCATACTTTCATGTCGTCTTAACTAGCCTTTCCAACTCTATTTCATGTAATCTTGATCATACTTTCATGTTTGGATTAATGCACTTTTTGAACAAGACTACTACATAGAGATCGTATCAAGTTATGGCATAGAAATAATCACAACATCTCATGCTTGTATTCAATCATGATCTTTATCTCGATGAACGAGTCATTCAAACATTCACGCATTCAATTTTGAAGATTATGCAATTAACTTCACTATGTCGACTCCGTAAAAGTATGACAGTGTATAACAATCAAATACAAGTCGGAATAAAATCAAGAACACCCACACGTATTCTTTCACTCAACGAGATGTATCACAACAATTCAACCACATTCAAATCACCAATACTACTTCAAGATTTAAAAATTCATTATAGGCGTAGTAGTGTAGTACTTACGGAATATAAAAGAAGAACAAAGAAGTACTTACTTGGTTGATGGCCTCGGAAGATGTTCTTGCAAAGTAAAAGAGCAAAAGGAAAATTTTTGAGAGATTTTGGAGAGGTAGGCGGCACTTAGGTTGAATTTGCAATGCATTTTTGTTCTAAGACTAAGGTTCTATTTATAGGACAAGCTTGGGTCGGGTTTTGACCCATTTGGAATCAGATTTGGAGGCCAAAAATGACCATAGGCGGCGCCTAATGCTTTGCCTATGCTTGGCATAGGCGGCGCCTATGCTATGGCATTGTTAGGCATAGGCGGCGCCTATGCCATGGCATACTAGATTCAGAGACAAAATGCTTTTGCATAGGCGGCGCCTATGCTATGGCATTGTTGAGCATAGGCGGCGCCTATGCTATGGCACTCTAGAATCCGAGATCTTAGGCCATAGCATAGGCCATGCTTTGTTCGTGGCCTAGATTGACATAGGCCTTGCCTTGTTCTTTGCCTATATTTTCATAGGCAATGCCTAACCCATAGTCTTTTGCTTCTTCATTCCTAACTTACCACCTTCAACATGCAATACTTCCAAATCAAAATTTGAAACCAATCTCCTCCTTTACACCTCTTGCACCTACACTTATTCAAAAACAACAAAAACGATTAGAACGATGGGTTGCCTCCCATCAAGCGCCTTAGTTTTGGTCGTGGCTCGACAAAATCTTAAGAAAACAAAACAATTAAAAATGATGGGTTGCCTCCCACCAAGCGCTTGATTTATTGTCGCGGCACGACATAGCTATCTCGATTACTTAGACTTCATCGAGATAGATGGGGCATCGTTTTCTGAATGGATTCAGACGACGCTAATGCTTACTTGTAGGCATGCAATCTTCTTCGATATGACTCTTGTGCATACATATCCCAGGAGGGATACCAATTGTATCATAAATAGTCCAACCCATAGCTCTCTTGTATCTCTTCAGAGCAGAGATGAGAGCCTCTACGTGATGTTCACTTAAATCATCCGCCACACTCACCGGAAGTGTATTTCTACTTCCCAAGAACGCATACCTTAGATAATTGGGGAGCTCTTTCGATTCTAGCACTGGGGCCTCTTCAATGGAAGTCTTCGCTGTTGGTGACGGTTGATTCTTAAGATCAAGGTCCGGCTGCTTAGGAGTATGAGAATAGGACCCTATTTCTGTTAGAGCACACATAGTTTCTTTATAATCTTCATCGTCCTTATGCTCAAAATTCAGCAGCGCAGTAGACAATGGCTTAACAGTAAGCTATTTCTCTACAGATAATGCTTTCTTATCCTCATAATGAACATCAGCTACGGAGAACACATTCATATCGTTGGGCTACTTCATTGCTTTGCATATATCAAAGCGGACCACTTCGTCATTCAACCGAAATAAAAGCTCATTAGCTCTCATGTCAATAAGCACACTTCCTGTTGCAAGGAAAGGACGTCCCAAGATTATGGGAACTTCAGAATCCACCTCGCAATCCAAAATCACAAAGTCTGCAGGAAAAATGAAGGTAGACACCTTCACCAACACATCATTCAAGATACCCACAGGTCATTTTACCGACCTATCTGCCATCACGAGCCGCATATTGGTTGGTGTAGGGTCGCCCAACCCCAACTTTCTGTAGACGGATAGTGGCATCAAATTGATGCTAGCTCCCAAATCGCACAATGCCTTAGAAAAATTCATAGATCCAACCGTGCAAGGAATAGTGAAAGCACCAGGGTCTGCCTTCTTCTGTACTAAGGACCTTGTGGCAATTGCACTGCAATGATGAATATTATCTGCCGGCTCATAGCTTACTGCCCGCTTCTTTGTTAAAAGGTCCTTCATGAATTTAGCGTATCCGGGCATCTGCTCTAGCGCTTCCACTAAAGGAACATTAATAGTCAGCTGCTTCAACATAGTTATGAATTTACTGAACCTGGTATCATCAGCTTTCTTCTTCAGTCTCTGCGGAAAAGGTGGTGGTGGAAGGGGAATTGTTTTCTCCACCACTTTCTTTTTATCTTGCTTCCAATTATCAACCTTTTCAGGGGTGTCGTCAGCCTTCTTCTTCAGTCTCTGAGGAAAAGGTGGTGGTGGAAGGGGAATAGTTTTCTCCACCACTTTCTTTTTACCTTGCTTCCAACTATCAATCTTTTCAGGCTGCAAACGTCTAGGGGTGACGTCATGAACACACTCTTCAGCTTCTTCGGCCTCTTCACATTCTGCATCAATAACATTATCCGCTATATCATCAACCACCTGCTTGTCCTTGGATGGATTTTTCAACACTTTACCACTCCGGGTAGTAATAGCCATGCATGATCCGTCGTTCCTTGGGTTTTGCACCGTATCGCTGGGTAGTGTTCCAGCCTTTCTTGGGTTGAATGCCGCTGATAATTGACTCAATTGTTGCTCCAGTTGTTTTATTGCAGTAGAATGCGAGTCAACCAATTGCTTCATTGAGGACAGATTATTTATTACCTCAGTTACTCCTGTGCTGGTTGCCTCTACTCCTTTCAGCAGCTTAGCCATCATATCTTCAATGGTCATATTTCCAGAACCAGATGCAGCAGCGTCACGTCTTCCAGGAGGAACATACAAACCACTCCTGTCGGTATTGTTTTTCCAACTACCTTGGTCGCGGTCCTTGTATCCAGATTTATCATAATAGATCCGACCTTGGTTTCCTTGGGCATTTCCTCGGAAACCCCCCTGATTATTCAAGTAGTTGGCTTCTTCCTCTGAATCGGATTCGTCTCTTCCTTTTGACACAACTGCTTTGACTTTTTCGGTCTTCCTTGATAATAGATGCTTTGTAAGAAGATCCATCTGTGTTTTCATGTGCGCCATATCTTGATCACATTCCTCTTGTCTACGCCTCTTCTCTGCAGTTATGCCAACAGATACGGTAGAGCTTGCTACCTCAGAATCCCTGGTATGCCAAGCTCTACTCTGCTTTGTCATACGATCTAGCATATCACTTGCCTCGAGAAAAGTAAGGTCCATGAATGACCCACCTGCAGCATTATCAACCACTGGCTTAGTCATTGAGTTCAAAGCCCTGTATAATATCTCCATCAAGTGGATATTGGTCATCTGATAATTTGGGCACCGCATAAGCTTCTTCTTGAACCTCTCCCATGTTTCGTGGAGAGCTTCAGTTGGAAGCTGTCGAAAATTGCTGATCTCATCTCTCAACTGTGCTCTCTTGGATGGCGAAAAGAATCTTTCTAGGAAAGCGTCTTTCAATTGCCTCCAATTGGTGATAGAATCAGGAGTTAGCCCATTCAACCATAGAGTTGCCTCCCCAGATAGAGACAATGGAAATAAGCGCAGCCGAATTACATTTTGTCCAACTCTTGGATTGTCGAATGACTTGCATGTAGAGATAAAGTTGATCAGATGCATATTCGGATCATTGCCTGCAAGTCCACCAAATAAACCTTTGAGCTGCAATAGCTGAATCATGGTGCTAGTGATATTGAACTTGGCTCTGGGAGCCAAGGGTGGAGGAATAATAGCTCCTGTAGCACCAGCTCCATCCAGATCGTCATCATCATCATCAAAAGGAGCCTGCACATCTCGGCGGTCAGGTCTCATTCTAGCTTGACGATCTATCCTATGCATAGGTGCTTCCACCTCATCAGTATGCCTAGGATTTAGTAGCTCCTCATCACCCAGGTCCTCATCATCAGGATTTGTTGCACGACCTGGGTTATCAATATTCTGTTTATGCACTTGAGCAGCTGCCAGTGCAGCTAGTCTATACTGCTCCTGTTGAGCCGCCCTTCTGTCAACGTCACGTTGTGCATCCATTCTGCCAATAAGTTGCGGTTCAGGGTTTATGGGTAATAATGGTTGACCAGAACTTCGAGTATTTGGCATGCACTAAACAAAACATGCAGAAAACAAAAACAACAACTAAAAGTAAAGTACGAGAATCTTTGACCAAAGGGTCTAGTAACTATCACAAACTTAGTTGACAACCGTATTCCCCGGCAACGGTGCCAATTTTTTATAACGCTCAAACTACAGCTCTCGTAAGAGTGTAAGCGATCGTTTTCAAATATATAACCAAACTGTGTTGGGTATCGATCCCACAGAGAATAGCCGGTCACTAAGTAAGCAAAGATTATTAGACTTTTGGTGCAAGTCTCGTAAAAGGGGGGATTTTGTAGCGTGCAATAATGTAACAAAGTGAAAACGGAAAATAGCAAAGTAAAAAGAAAGAATGTTTAGTAAGATGTTTAACCAATGAGAATTCAGAGTTGGGGTTATGTCCACCTTATGAGTTATACATCTCTATTGTCTATGAGTTATGCGGAATTCAGACATGCATGTGCTTATAGAGAACTGTATTCTATGGTAAATCCAGGCATCTTTCGACCATCAAGGATTATTTCACTTTAACTCTTTCGAGCTTAAAGCGTGTCTAACGGTACAAATTCCCCAAGAGGTTAATCCAGTTACGGCACTAACTTTTTAACAGGGGTTGGTGCCCTATTACCTTGACATTATCTCTTTTCCAGACATATAACTTTTCTTTCGAACAAGTTAATGCTATACTGGCGTATTCTATGCGTTTGCAACCATAAGAATTTGCATTAAGATGAAGAGAAGAATGATATAAGCAGCATACGTGTCACGAATTCACAAACTCATAGCAATAGATAGTTTCTCATAAGGCTTCCATAACCCTAACAGAGAAGTTTAGCTATTCATGAGTGCAACGAAAATCACAATAGACTTTATCATTATACCAAAATAAAGATCTCACATGTAGTAGGGTTTGGTATGGCGTTAGGCGTGAATTCCCTTTTAGAATAGTGATTCTCTTGTTGTGGAAATTAAGAATTGAATAGATGAAGAGAAAGTAATTAATTGAAAGAGAATTGTTTTTGGAACTCCAGAATCAATGAATGAAAATCTCTAGCAAAATAGGGTATTTATAACACCCATATCCTATTCCTACTAGGCTACTGCATTACTTAACCTAATCCTACTAGGTTAATGCATCATTATCCTAATCCTAATAAGTTACTGTTGATCACCATTTAAATTTTTGTGGCCATTTGAGAGTACAAACGGGTGAAACGGCGCGAATGAGGTATTTTTGGGCCAAATCGGTGTGCTATAGCACCCGATTTTGGGGGTAGGCTCAGGTTCGAGGTGTGCTGTGGGCGTAAAATCGATCGAAGCATGTCAAGGAGGTTGGGGATCATCTCAGTGTGGTCCGTTTAAATTTTTGTAGAAATTTGGGTGGACAAACGGGCGAAACAGCGTGAACGGGGCATTTTCTGGCTAAATCGGTGTGCTATAGCCCACGGTTTTGGGGGTGGCCCCGGGGTCCGACGTGTTATGGGTCAAAAATTGACCGGGACGTACCAGGGAGGTTGGTGATCATCCCAGTATGGTCTGTTTGAATTTTTGCGGCCATTTTGGAGGACAAACGGGGAAACGGTGTGAACGGGACATTTTTAGGCCTAATCGGTGTGCATAGGCCATGGTTTTGGGGGTGGCCCAGGGTTCCAAGCATGCTGTGGGCAAAAAATCGACCGGGGCAGGCCAGGGGGGTTGAGGATCATCCCAGTGTGGTCCGTTTAAAATTTTGTGGCCATTTGGGTGGACAAACGGGTGAAACGGGTGTTTTCAGTCTAAATCAGTGTTCTATAGCCCACGATTTTGAGAGTTGCCCCAGGGTTCGGCGTGCTGTGGGCCAAAAATTGATCGGGGTATGACAGGGAGGTTGGTGATTGTCTCAGTGTGGTCCGTTTAAATTTTCATGGACATTTGAGTAGACAAACAGGCAAAACGGCGCAAACGGGGTATTTTCGGGCCAAATCAGTGTGTTATAGCCCACGGTTTTATGGGTGGCCCCAGGGTTCGGGCGTACTGTAGGCAAAAAATTGATCGGGGAATGCCAGGGAGGTTTGGATCATCCCAGTGTGGTCCGTTTAAATTTTTATGGCCATTTGGGTTGACAAACGGGAGAAACGGCACTAACAGGGAGTTTTCAGGTCAAATTGGTGTTCTATAGCCCACAATTTTGGGGGTGGGCATGGATTTCGGCCTTGTTGTTGGCCGAAAATTGACCGAGGTGTGCTAGGGAGGTTTTGGATCTTCCCAGTATGGTCCGTTTAAATTTTTGTGGCCATTTGGGTGGACAAACGGGTGAAACGGTGCGAATGGGGCTTTTTGGGCCAAATCGGTGTGTTATAGCCCATGGTTTCAGGGGTGGGCCTGGGGTCCGGGCGTGCTGTTGGCCAAAAATCAACCGAGGTGTTCCAGGAAGGTTTGGGATCATCCCAATCTGGTCCATTTAAATTTTTGTGGCAATTTGGGTGGACAAACGGGCAAAACGGCGTGTACTAGGCATTTTTAGCCAAATTGGTGTTCTATAGCCCACGGTTTTGGGGGTGGGCTCGGGGTTTGGACGTGTTGTATCTTAAAAATCAACCTGATCATTCCAGGGAGGTTGGGGATCATCCCAATGTGGTCCGTTTAAATTTTCATTGCCATTTGGGTGTACAAACGGGCAAAACGGTATGAATGGGGCATTTTCAGGCTAAATCGTTGTGCTATAGCCCACGATTTTAGGGTTGGGCCCAGTGTTCGGGCGTGCTATGAGGTAAATATTGATCGGGGCATGTCAGAGATATTGGGGATCATCCTAATGTGGTCCTTTTAAATTTTTTTGGCCATTTGGGTGGACAAACGGGTGAAACGGCGCGAACGGGGCATTTTCAGGCTAAATCGGTGTAGTCCGTTTAAATTTTCGTGGCCATTTGGGTAGAAAACCAGGGGAAACAGAAGAAACGGGGTATTTTTTAGCCAAATCAGTGTGCTAGCCCACGGTTTTGGGGGTGGCCCCGAGGTCCGGGCGTTCTATGGATCAAAAATTGATCGGGGCGTACCAGGGAGGTTGGGGATCATCCCAGTGTGGTCCGTTTAAATTTTTGTGGCCATTTGGTTTGACAAACGGGTGAAACAGCGGAAAAGAGAAGTTTTCGGGCCAAATTGGTGTTCTATAGCCCATGGTTTCAGGGGAGGGCCCGAGGTTCAGGCGTGTTGTGGGCCAAAAATCTACCGAGGTGTGCCAAGGAGGTTGGGGATCATCCCAGTATGGTTCGTTTAAATTTTTGTGGCTATTTGGGTGGACAAATGGGAAAAACGGTGTGAATGAGGCATTTTCGGGCCAAATCAGTGTGCAATAGCCCACGGTTTTAGTGGTGGGCCCGGGTCCGGGTGTACTGTGGGCCAAAAATTAACCGGGGCGTGCCAAGGAGATTTGGGATCATCTAATTGTGATCCGTTTAAAATTTTGTGTCCATTTGGGTGGACAAGCGGGCGAAACGGTATGAACGGGGCAATTTCGGGCCAAATCAGTGAGCTATAGCCAATGATTTAGGGGGTGGGCCCAGTGGCCCGGCCTGTTGTGAGCCAAAAATTGATCAGGGCATACCAAGGAGGTTGGGGATCGTCCCAGTGTGGTCCGTTTAAATTTTTGTGGCCATTTGGGTGGATAAACGGGCTAAACGGCGCGAATGGGGCATTTTCGGGCCAAATCGGTGAGCTATAGCCCACGGTTTTTAGAGTGGCCCCGGGGACCGGTGTGCTGTGGGCTGAAAATAGATCGGGGCGTGCCAGGGAGGTTGGTGGTCATCCCAGTATGGTCCGTTTAAATTTTCGTGGCCATTTGGGTGGACAAAATAGGCGAAACGGCGCAAATGGGGCATTTTCAGGCCAAATCGGTGTGCTATAGCCCACGTTTTTGGGGGTGGCACCGGGGTCCGGGCGTGCTTTTGGCCAAAAATTGACCAAAGCATTCCAGGGAGGCTGGGGATCATCCCAGTATGGTCCTTTTAATTTTTTGTGGCCATTTAGGTGGATAAACAGGCAAAACGACGCGAACGGGGCATTTTCGAGCCAAATCGGTGTTCTAAACCCACGGTTTCACGGGTGGGCCTGTGGTCCGGGCTTTTTGTGGCCAAAAAATCGATCAGGGCATGCCAAGGATGTTGGGGATCATCCCAGTGTGATCCGTTTAAATTTTTGTGGCCATTTGGGTGGACAAACGGGCGAAACGATGCGAACGGGGCATTTTCGAGCCAAATCGGTGTCCTATAGCCCACGATTTTGGGGTGGACCTAGGGTTCGGATGTGTTGTGTGTGAAAAATAAATTGAGGCATGACAGGGAGATTGGAGAATATCCCAGTATGGTCCATTTAATTTTTTGTGGCTATTTAGGTGGACGAACGGGGCATTTTCGGGCCAAATTGGTGTCCTATAGCCTAAGGTTTTGGGGGTGCGCCCGGAGTTTGGTCGTGTTGTGTCCCAAAAGTCAATCGGGATATGCCAAGGAGGTTGCGGATCGTCCCAGTATGGTCCGTTTAAATTTTGTGTCCATTTGGGTGGACAAACGGGTGAAACGCCATGAACGGGGCATTTTCGGGCCAAATTGGTATGCTATAGCCCACGAATTCGGGGGTGGCCCCTGGGTTCGGGCGTGTTCTGAGCCAAAAATTGATCGGGGCATGCCAGGGAGGTTGGGGATCATCCCAGTGTAGTTCGTTTAAATTTTCGTGGCTATTTGGGTGGACAAACGGGCAAAACGGTGGGAACGGGGCATTTTCAGGCTAAATTGGTGTGCTATAGCCCACGGTTTCGGGGGTGTGCCCGGGTTCCGGTCCTTCTGTTGGCCAAAAATTAATTTGGGCATGCTTGGGAGGTTGTGGATCATCCCAGTATTGTCCGTTTAAATTTTTATGACCATTTTGGTGTACAAACGGGCGAAACGGCGCGAATGGAGTTTTTTCGGGCCAAATCAATGTGCTATAGCCCAAGATTTGGAGGGTGGTCCCAGGGTCCGAGCGTTCTGTGGGCTGAAAATTGACCGGGGCATGCCAGGGAGGTTAGGGATCGTCGCAGTGTGGCACGTTTAAATTTTTGTGGCCATTTGGGTGGACAAACGGGCGAAACGGCTCGAACGGGGCATTTTCAGGCCAAATCGGTGTGATATAGCCCACGGTTTCGGGGGTGGGTGACAGCGTCCAAGCGCACACGCAAGTGTACATGGTCTTATAGAGTAATATAGTGGCTTCAAAGAAGCCCAAGTATCGATCTCTCAGGGACTTGCGTTCGTTGTCTATCCTATTCTAGTTTAACTAATTTAGGAGAGTAGCAAATAGAGTTTGTAATTTTGTAAATTAAAACTAATCTAAACTAATGCATAAAAAGAAAATACTCAAAACAATTAAAGGAGTAAAGCCTAGGGTTGAGGCATTTTGAACAATCATACAAATCTTTATTCCTATCACAATTTAATTGGTTATCGGATTACTGATTCGCAAGGTTTATGCTACGATTTTAGTCTCCCGACCTCAAATCTTTTATTTGTTGAACCTTATATATTCAACTCCCGTAGAGGTACAATAATTCCTGTAGATCTACATAATTATCCTCTTTCAATTGAACCAAACAAGGCTTCTAGGTATATCCCTATCCTAGCTGTTAATTCAAACCTCTTATTTGATAAAAGGATAAGAACCTTGTTCCCTAATTTCTTTATTCTATCATATGATTCTCCTCCTGGATGCACATAGGAATATAGATTTATTTTAATGGTAGATAATCATCAAAATAATTGGCTCAGAAATTAAGAACAATTCATATGATAATCCAAAAATAGACTGCAATAAAGAATATCAAAATGTATTCATGTTCTTGGCCTCAACCCCAGAACAAGGGTATTTAGCTACTCATAATTAAATTCAAAATAAAAAAAAGATATAAATCATACCTAAAAAAAATCTTCAAGTGAAGAAGTTGAAAAACTAATCTATGAACCCTAAAATGGAGATTTTCTCCATTTCCACCGCTTCTCTGCTTCTGCAGATGTTCCAAGCCCTTTTTTCTAATTTTCTTCACGTTTTTCCTTTTATAATGGACCAAATTAGCCTAGGGGAATAACCAAGGTGTCTCCCTGGTATCTCCCCCGCTGTAACCAAGGCCTTGCCTCACTATCGCCCAGGCTCACTGGAAGTTGCAACTGAAACTTTGGTTAAGTGTTGGAAGCCCCGCGATAAGTGAGGCGCCTCCCTGCGGATCGCCTTGGAAGCATCACGCACCTATAGGACTTAAAATTGGTCCTATTATGAATCCATTTGTATTTTTCACAATTCCATATAATTTTCTACGCTCCCACAATATCCAAATACATTTCAGGACTCCAAACGGAGTCAATTTTTGCATTGTGGTTTCGTTGAGACATTCCGAGCCTTATTGAGTTGTTTCCACTTGATTTTAAGCTTGTATGTCCTTAATAAATCATCATTATACATTAAAAAATCATAATAAAGCATCAAACACCACAATTTAGAGCTCAAAACAACACAACATCCAAGACGGTGAACTCAAAACACGAGCTAAGCATAGGCTAATTTCACTTTGATCTTTAGTTCATTGTTTTGACTCTTGTCTTAATCCAATTGACCTTTGAAGATTATAACTAAGTTTTTTCACATATAAATACATAATAAAAACCTTATTAACTCATTAAAACACATTAGAACCCAACACAATAGACTAGACAAACACCTAGCTCAAGCTAGTCATACTAATTTTCTCGGTTGAACTCTAAATGCTCAAATTGAATCAAAACTTATGTGGAAACACCATTAAACATTGTAAACATGCACTTGGACACTTATATGCAGATTTATATCATTATAAACACATATAGCATAATAATCATCCTCAAAACAAGACTAAAAGGGCTAAAATAGCAAGGCTAGAATGCATAAATTCATCCAACATCACCACCCCACACTTAAAGCCTTGTTTGTCCTCGAACAATTCTTAACTATCAGCATCATGGGATGAAAATACTCCACACTCCTATTACATGCAAGACATTTAATCTAGTACTACAATGATTACATGAAATACAAGTTTCTACACTAAGCATGTCACAAACATAATTGAAAGCTCATGAATCCTACTTCCAAAACATCCTAGACTCAAGAATGGACTCCACAAGTGGCAAACTCATGCACATAATTCAGTCAAAGACATCTTACAAATCACCCATATTCATCAAACATGTGCTCCTCACAACAAGAGAGTTACCTATGGACACTCACAATAATGCAATTTATAACAATAGGTACAAGAATCAAATTATGCTCACTCTCACAAAGAATTCACAAGTTACACATAATAAACCATAGGCTTGCCCTTAGTGTCATGTTCCACTAATAGTCGAATGTAAAATTTAGAATCAATTAGGACTTTTCTGGGTTGGAATGTAGGCTAAGGGACGGGTAAGAACTATTTTGGCCATGAATAGTGACTAACCTCTCTAAGCACTTTAATACACTACATTAAATATTTAAAACTAATCTCCAACAACCAAATTTACACTATTTTTGTCTACCATCTCTTTTATTTTTGCCCCATCTCTTTTAAGCATTTTCATAAACACTTGGTGGACACAAAGTTTACTACCAAATGAATGAATTTCTCTTTTTCACAATCATGGGAATATTTGTAACATCATTTATATCACAGCCATCCACCACACATCAATTATACACCACTAAATCTCACCTTGGGGCATTAGTTTCACCTTTTTCTTCTTTTATTTCTCAAACTCCTTACTAATTCAAATTTTTATTATAGCACTTAGGAGTTTTTTGGATCAAATTATGGTCTATCAAAGAAAGGATTAGGCTACACATGAGACTACCAAAGAAAATAAGTTAAACGCTCAATGGGGTTAACTAAGATAATGCACAAAGGATAGGACAAATAGAAGGTATAAACAAGGTTATCAAAGAAATGCCTATATCATCTCCTAAACCCACATTCTTTATTTCGCTTCACACACACACCGGGCAAGTTCTAGACATCACATGCAACAAGTAATATACAAAAATCTCACACGCACATGGAACTTGTTCAACTCAATAGGATCATCATCGACTCCCAACCAAATAATAGCATGAATTCAATTTTAAGCCAATAAGTACCAGAGTCACAAAAATGAGCCTAAAAAACTGAAAAAGTAGCAATTCTCATAATTCACATGCCTTTACCAACAAATCCACTTGCATCATGTAATCAAAAATAGCACCAACAAGAATATCTAACTTATTTGTAACCTAAAATTTTTTAAATTGAACCAAAATTTAGGAATTTTCCCACCCCACACTTAAAAATCTACTTTGTCCCCAAAGTGAACTTTTAAAGTAAGAGATAGAAATAATCCCTAATGTCTCTAGGCCTAGCTAGTAGCATCTTCACATAGAGAAAATTCATGGGACCCCACACTTAATATTTTCCATGCTTCAAGCTCAAATTTTCGGTACTCAGACTTTTCATCAACCTGTGACTCAACCAAAAACAAAAACTGCGCGAAATAAAAAAAACTAAAGACTAAAAATAAAACATACCTTAGCTTGGCTTGCCTCCCAACAAGCGTCTAATTTAGTGTCGCGGCACGACCTATATCAACTTTTTCCTCCACCATGAGGATATGAATTTCACCCCCAACTTAGCATCCATCTTTTTGCCTCGCTCATAAGGAAGTGGTATAAAAATTAAGAAGCCGAGTAATGGATAATGAATGATAAAACACTCGGACTTAAAGTGAGGTGTGTTTTTATATTGCTTGTCTAGTGTAAAATAAGAATATAGGATTCTTGTTCCTCATCTTCACACTCTTATACTATTTTACATGATTCTACAGACAAGATATCATCTAAACATAATGTATAAAAATGCTTTGAATGAGGCCCAACCAATCCTACTTCAAAATTTACACTATCCTCAACACCTTCACTTTTATTCTCCTTCTCAATGTCAGTCTCAAGATAAAGATGACAATTGAGCGACTATGATTCTTGTGTTTTCTCCATAAATTGGCTAATGTCCTTCTCATATTCTTCTTTGCTTAGCCACTATAGACATGGTGGTAGTGAAAATTCCTCAACTTGTTCAACAATTTTAGTTTCTGAGCACTCAGACTTCCTCAATTTATCTGCAACTTCATCTACAACAGGTTGGGACATCACTTGAGGTCTTGTGTTTTGTGTTCCTGCAATTTGACCGAGCTGCAACTCCAAATTTTTGATAATCAACTGTTGATTATTCAACTGTTCTGCAAACTTAGCTTGATTCGCTAACACCTATTTCATCATTTCCTACATACTACTTGTCCACGTGGTAGCTTGATTACTTTAGACTTGCTGCCGGTTGGTCTGTGATTGAATTTGTGACTGAGTCAACCTCGTTCGATTACAGTAGTTTATATAATTTTGTATTTGATCATAGCCCACAAATATTACTAAATTGGGGTTGATAGCACACATATATTCAGAATGACCACTTTGACCACAAGACATACACAAAAATACAGTCTGTTCCTCAGAAAGAACAGTATCCACATCATATTGTGAAGGTCCCGTCCACGCACTTCCATCAAAATATGGACAATAAGCCTCTTGATGTGGTCCCCTACAAAAATAACAAGAATCATAGTCACTCGAAAAACATCTATTCCAGGATGACATCTCAAGAAAAGTGTGAAAAAAAAAGAAGATAAAAATAAACGACAAAAAAAACTATTTACAACTCAATATAGAGAAACTAAAATTAAGGTAGTTTCCTAATAATAAGTCCCCGGCAACAGCGCCAAAAACTTAACAGCTCACACGCAAGTGTACGTGGTCTTATCAAGTAATATAGTGGCTTCAAGGAAGCCCAAGTATCTATCTCTCAGGGACTTGCATTCGCCGTCTATCCTATTCTAGTTTAACTAATTGAGGAGAGTAGCAAATAGAGTTTGTAATTTTGTAAATTAAAACTAATCTAAACTAATGCATAAAAAGAAAATACTTGAAATAATTAATGGAGAAAATCCTAGGGTTGAGGCATTACGAACAATCATACAAATCATTATTCCTATCGCAGTTTAATTGGTTATCAGATTGTTGATTCGCAAGGTTTATGCTACGATTTTAGTCTCCCGACCTCAAATATTTTAATTATTGAACCTTATATCTACAACTCCCACAGAGATACAATAATTTTTCTAGATCTACAAAACTATCTTCTTGCAATTGAACTAAACAAGGCTTCTAGGTATATCCCTATCCTATCTGCTAATTCAAACCCCTTATTTGATAAAAGGATAAGAACCTTGTTCCCTAATTTCTTCATTCTATCCTAAGATTCTCCTCCCGGATTCACATAAGAATATAGATTTATTTTAATGGTAGCTAATCATCAAAATAGTAGGCTCAAGAAATTAAGAACAATCCATATGATAATCCAAAAATAGACTACAATAAAGAATATCAAAATGTATTCATGTTCTTGGCCTCAACCCCAGAACAAGGATATTTAGCTACTCATAATTAAATTCAAAATAAAAAACAAGTAATAAATCATACCTAAAGCAAATATTCAAGTGAAGAAGTTGAAAAACTAATTTATGAACCCTAAAATGGAGATTTTCTCCATTTTCGCCGCTTCTCTACTTCTGCAGATGTTCCAAGCCCTTTTTCTAATTTTCTTCACGTTTTCCTTTTATACTGGACCAAAATTAGCCTAGGGGAATAACCAAGGCGTCTCCCTGGTAAATCCCCCACTGTAACCAAGGCATCGCCTCACTATCGCCCAGGCTCACTGAAAGTTGCAACTGAAATTTGGGTTAAGTGTTGGAAGCCCCGCGATAAGCGAGGCGCCTCCCTGCGAATCGCCTTGGAAGAACCACGTACCTTTAGGCTTTTAAATCGGTCCTCTTATAAAGCCATTGTTATTTTCCAAAAGTCTAGATCATTTCTCACTCTCCGGCAATGGCCAAATACATTTCAGGATTCCAAATGGAGTCAATTTTTGCATTGTGGTTTCGTTGAGCCATTTCGGGTCTTCTTGAGTTGTTTCCACTTGATTTGAAGATTTTATATCCTTCATATATCATCATGATCAATTAAAAAGCATCCTAAAGCATCAAACACAAAAAGGTAGAGCTTAAAACAACACAACATCCAAGACGGTGAACTCAAAACACGAGCTAAGCATAGGCTTATTTCACTTTGATCTTTAGCTCATTGTTTTGACTCTTGTCTTGATCCAATTGACCTTTAAAGATTATAAATAAGTTGTTTCACATATAAATACATAATAACAACCTTAGTAACTCATTAAAACACATTAGAAACCAACACAATAGACTAGACAAACACCTAGCTCAAGCTAGTCACACTAGTTTTCTTGGTTGAACTCTAAATGCTCAAATTGAATCAAAACTTATGTGGAAACACCATTAAACATTGAAAACATGCAAATGGACACTTATATGCAAATTTATATCATTATAAACACATATCTCATAAGAATCATCCTCAAAACAAGACTAAAAGGGCTAAAATAGCAAGGCTAGAATGCATAAATTCATCCAACATCAGTGGGCCCAGGTTCTGGGCTTGCTGTAGGCCAAAAATCAACATGGGCATGACAGGGAGGATGGGGATCATCCCTGTGTAATTTGTTTAAATTTTTGTGTCCATTTGGGTGGACAAACGGGCAAAACGGCGTGAACAGAGTATTTTTAGGCCAAATCGGTGTGCAATAGCCAACGGTTTTGGGGGTGGGCTCGGGTGTGCTGTGGGTCAAAAATTGATCGGGGCATGCCAGGGAGGTTGGGGATCGTCCCAGTGTGGTCCGTTTAAATTTTTGTGACCATTTGGGATGACAAACGGGCGATACGGTGCGAACGGGTCATTTTAGGGTCAAATCAGTATGCTATAGCCCACAGTTTTGGGGGAGGGCCCAGGGTTCGGGCATGCTGTAGGCCAAAAATCAACTGAGGCGTTCCAGAGAGGTTTGGGGATCATCCCAGTGTGATCCGTTTAAATTTTTATGGCCATTTGGGTGGACAAACGGGCAAAATGGCGCGAATGGGATATTTTTTGGGAAAATCAGTGTGCTATAGCCCACAATTTTGGGGGTGGGCCCTGGCTCCGGGCGTTCTGTGGGCTGAAAATTGACCAGGGCATGCCAGGAGGTTAGGGATCATCCCAGTATGGTCTGTTTAAATTTTTCTGCCCATTTGGGTGGACAAACGGATGAAACAATGTGAACGGGGTATTTTCAGGCCAAATCGGTGTGCCATATTCATCGGTTTTAGGGGTGGGCCCGGGGTCCAGGCGTACTGTAGGCCAAAAATTGATCGAGGTATGCCAGGGAGGTTGGGGATAGTCCCAGTATGGTCCGTTTAAATTTTCGTGGCCATTTGGGTGGACAAATGGGCAAAACAGTGCAAAAGGGGTGTTTTCGAGCCAAATTGGTGTGCTATAGCCCACGGTTTTGGGGTGGGCTCAGGGTCCGGGCATGTTGTGGGCCAAAAATTGACCGGGGCATGCCAGGGAGGTTGGGATCATCCCAGTGTCGTTCGTTTAATTTTTTGTGGCCATTTGCGTGGATAAATGGGCAAAACAGCGCGAACGGGACATTTTCGAGCCAAATTTGAGTGTTATAACCCACGGTTTCGGGGGTGGGCACGGGTTCCGGGCGTGCTGTAGGATAAAAATTGATCGGGGCGTGTCAGGAAGGTTGGGGATCGTCCTAGTGTGGTCCATTTAATTTTTTGTGGCCATTTGGGTTGACAAACGGGTGAAACGGTCTAAACGGGGCATTTTAGGGCCAAATCGGTGTGCTATAGCCCACGGTTTCAGGGGTGGGCCCAGGGTCCAGGCGTGTTGTGGGTCGAAAATCAACCGGGGTGTGCCAAGGAGGTTGGGAATCGTCTCAGTATGGTTCGTTTAAATTTTTGTGGCCATTTTGGAGGACAAACGAGCGAAAAGGTGCAAATGGGGCATATTCGGGCCAAATCAGTGTGCTATAGCCCACGGTTTCATGGGTGGGCCCGAGGTTCGGGCGTGCTGTGGGCCAAAAATCGACCGGCGCATGGCAGGGAGGTTGGGGATCATTCCAGTATGCTCCGTTTTCTTTTTCGTGACCATTTAGGTGGACAAACGATCGAAAAGGCGCAAACAGGACAGTTTCGGGCCAAATCGGTGTGCTATAGCCCACAGTTTTGGGGGTAGGCCTGGGGTCCGGGAGTGTTGTTGGACCAAAATCGACCGGGGCATGCCACGGATGTTAGGCATCATCCCAGTATGGTCCGTTTAAATTTTCATGGCCATTTGGGTGGACAAAAGGGCAAAACGGTGCGAACTGGGCATTTTTGGAAAAAATCAGTGTGCTATAGCCTACGGTTTTGGGTGTGGGCCCGAGATCTGGGAATGTTGTGGGCTGAAAATTGACCAAAGCGGGCCGGAGAGGTTGGGGATCGTTTCAGTATGGTCCGTTTAATTTTTTGTGGCCATTTGGGTGAACAAACGGGTGAAACGGTGCGAACGGGGCATTTTCAGGGCAAATCAGTGTGCGATAGCCCACGATTTCGTGGGTGGACCCGGGGTCTGGATATGTTGTCGGCTGAAAATCAAATGGGGTGTGCCAAGGAGGTTGGGGTTCATCCCAAAGTGGTTCATTTAAATTTTTGTGGCCATTAGGGTAGATAAACGGGTGAAACGATGCGAATGGGGCATTTTCGGGCCATATCGGTGTGCTATAACCCACAATTTTGGGGGTGGACTCAAGATTCGAGTGTTCAATGGGCCGAAAATCAACCAGGGTGTGCCAGGGAGGTTGGGGATCATCCCATAGTTGTTCGTTTAATTTTCCATGCCCATTTGGGTGGAAAAATAGGCGAAACGACACGAACGGGGCATTTTCAAGCCAAATCAATGTGTTATAGCCCACGATTTTGGGGGTAGGCCTGGTGTTCGGGAGTGTTGTAGGTTGAAAATCGATCGGGGCATGCCAGGGAGGTTGGAGATCATCCCAGGGTGGTCCGTTTAACTTTTCGTGGCCATTTGGGTGGACAAACGGGCAAAATGGTGCGAACGAGGCATTTTCGGGCCAAATCAGTGTGCTATAGTCCACGGTTTTGAGGGTGGGCCCAGGGTACGGGTGTGTTATCACCCAAAAATTTATCGGGGTATGCCAGGGAGGTTGAAGATCATCCCAGTATGATCCGTTTAAATTTTTGTGGCTATTTGGGTGGACAAACGGGCAAAACGGCGCAAATGAGGCATTTTTAGGCTAAATCAGTGTGCGATAGCCTACGGTTTTAGGGGTGGGCCCGGGGTCCGGGCGTGCTGCGAGCCAAAAATCGATCGGGGAGTGCCATGGAGGTTGGGGATCATCCCAGTATAGTCCGTTTAAATTTTTGTGGCCATTAAGGTAGACAAAACAGCGAAACGGTGCGAACGGGGCATTTACGGGTCAAATTGGTCTGCTATAGCCCACGGTTTCGGGGTTGGAACCGGGTGTACTGTGGGCCGAAAATTGACCGAGGTATGTCGGAGAGCTTGGGGATCATCCCATTATGGCTCGTTTAATTTTTCATGGCCATTTGGGTGGACAAACGGGTAAAACGGCGTGAACGAGACATTTTCGGGCCAAATCAGTGTGCTCTAGCCTACGGTTTTGGGGGTGGGCCCGGGGTCCGGGCGTATTGTGAGCTGAAAATCGACTGGGACATGCCAGGGAGGTTGGGGATCGTCCCAGTGTAGTCCATTTAATTTTTTGTGGCCATTTGGGTGGATAAACGGGCGAAACGGCATGAACGGGGCATTTTTAGGCCAAATCAGTGTGCTATAGCCTACGGTTTTGGGGGTGAGTCCAGGGTTCGGGCGTGCTATGGGCCAAAAATCAATTGGGGCGTGCCATGGAGGTTGGGGATCATCCTAGTGTGGTACGTTTTAATTTTTGTGGCTATTTGGGTAGAAAAATGGGTGAAACATCGTGAACGGGACATTTTTGGTCCAAATCGGCGTGCTATAGCCCACGGTTTTGAGGGTGGCCCCGGGGTCTGGTGTGTTGCGGGCCGAAAATTGACTGAGGTGTGCTAGGGAGGTTGGTGATCGTCCCAGTGTGGTTCGTTTGAATTTTCGTGGCCATTTGGGTGGACAAATGGGCAAAACGACGTAAACGGGGAGTTTTCGGGCCAAATCGGTGTGCTATTGCCCACGATTTTGGGGATGGCCCCGGGGTTCGGGCGTGCTGTGGGCTAAAAATCGAGCGGGGTATGCCAGGGAGGTTGGGGATTATCCCAGTATGGTCTGTTTAAATTTTTGTGGCCATTTGGGTGGATAAGTGGGAGAAACGGCGCGAACGGGGTATTTTCAAGCTAAATCGGTGTTCTATAGCCCACGGTTTCGCGGGTGGGCCTGGGGTCCGAGTTTGTTATTGGCCAAAAATCGACCGGGGTATCCCAGGGAGGTTGGGGATCACCCCAGTATGGTCCGTTTAAATTTTAATGGCCATTTGGGATGACAAACAGGCAAAACAGCGCGAACGAGGCATTTTTGGGCCAAATCGGTGTGCTATAGCCCACAATTTCGAGGGTGGCCCCAGGGTACAGTGTGCTATGAGCCAAAAATTGATGTAGGTGTTCCAGGGAGGTAAGTGATCATCCCAGTATGGTCCGTTTAAATTTTTGTGGCTTTTTGGATTGACAAACGGGAGAAACAGAGCAAACGGGGCATTTTGGCCAAATCAGTGTGCTATAGCCCACGGTTTCGAGGGTGGCCCCGGGGCCCGGGCGTTGTGTGGGCCGAAAATCAATCTGGGGGTGCCAGGGAGGTTGGGATCATCCCAGTCTAGTCCGTTTAAATCTTTGTGGCCATTTGGATAGACAAACAGACAAAACAGCGCGAACGGAGAATTTTCAAGCCGAATCGGTGTACTATATCCTACGGTTTCACGGGTGGGCTCGGGGTCTAGGCTTGTTGTGGGCCAACAATTAATAGGGGAATGCCAGGGAGGTTGGGGATTATCCCATTATGGTCCATTTATTTTTTCATGGCCATTTAGTTGGACAAACAGGCAAAACGCCGCAAACGGGGCATTTTCCGGCCAAATTAGTGTGCTATAGCCCACGATTTTGGGGGTGGGCTCAGGGTTCGGGAATGATGTGGGCTAAAAATTGACCGAGGCATGCCAGGGAGGTTGGGGATCGTCCCATTATGGTCCGTTTAAATTTTTGTGGCCATTTGGAAGGACAAACAGGCAAAACGGCGCGAACGGGGCATTTTTGGGCCAAATAGGTGTGCTATAACCCATGGTTTTGGGGTGAGCTCAGGGTCCAGGCATGCTGTGGGTCGAAAATCAACAGGGGCAAGACAGGGAGGTTGGGGATCGTCCTAGTGTGGTTCGGTTAAATTTTTGTGGCCATTTAGGTGGACAAACGGGCAAAACAGCATGAACGGGATGTTTTAGGGCTAAATCAGTGTGCTATAGTCCACGGTTTAGGGAGTGGGCTCGGGGTTCGAGCGTGCTGTGGGCCAAAAATCAATCGGGGCATTCTAAGGAGGTTGGGGATCATCCCAGTATGGTCCGTTCAAATTTTTTTGGCTATTTGGGTGGACAAACGGGCGAGACAGCACGAACGGGGCATTTTTGGGCCAAATCGATGTGTTATATCCCACAATTTTAGGGGTGTACCCGGGGTCCGAGCGTGTTGTGGGTCAAAAATTGACCGAGGCATTCCAGGGTGGTTGGGATCGTCCCAGTATGGTCCATTTAAATTTTGGTGGCCATTTGGATGGACAAACAGTGCGAACGGGATCGGTGTGTTATAGAGCCCACGGTTTTGGGGGTGAGAACGGGGTCCGGGCATGCTGTGGGCCGAAAATTGACCGGGCAATGCCATGGAAGTTTGGGATCGTCCCAGTATAGTTCGTCTAATTTTTTGTAGCTATGTGGGTGGACAAACGGGCGAAACAGCGTGAACGGGGCATTTTCAGGCCAAATTAGTGTGTTATAGCCCATGGTTTTATTGGGGCTAGCCCAGGGTTCGGGCGTGCTGTGGGCCAAAAATCGACTGGGGCGTGCCAGGGAGATTGGAGATCATCCCAGATTTGTTCGATTAAATTTTTGTGTCCATTTGGGTGGACAAACGGGCGAATCAGCTCGAACGGGGCCTTTTTTGGCCAAATCGGTTTGCTATAGCCCATAGTATCGGGGGTGGGCTCGGGGTTCAGGCGTGTTGTTGGCCAAAAATTGATCGGAGCACGCCAGGGGGGTCGGGATCGTGCCAGTGAGGTCAGTTTAAATTTTTATGGCCATTGGGGTGGACAAAACGGCAAAACAGCGCGAACGGGGCATTTTCGATCCAAATCGATGTGCTATATCCCATGATTTTTTATGGGTGGGCCAAGGGTCCGAGCATTTTATGTGCCAAAAATCGATCGGGGTGTGCCAGGGAGGTTGGGGATCGTCTTAGTGTGGTCTGTTTAATTTTTTGTGGCCATTTGGGTGTACAAACGGGCAAAACGGCGTGAACGGGGCATCTTCAGGCCAAATCTGTGTGCTATAGCCCCCAGTTTCAGGGGTGGGATTGGGTTTCGGGCGTACTGTGGGATAAAACTCGACCAGGGCATGCCTGGGAGGTTGGGATCGTACAACGTGGTCCATTAAATTTTTCGTGGCCATTTGGGTGGACAAACGAACGAAACGGTGCGAACGGGGCATTTTCAGGCGAATCAGTGTGCTATATCCCGTGGTTTTGGGGGTAGGCCTGGGGTTCGGGCGTGCTGTGGGCCGAAAATAGATCGGGGTGTATCAAGGAGGTTAGTGTGGTCCATTTAAATTTTCTTGGACATTTGGGTTGACAAACGGGCAAAACGGCGCGAACAGGGCATTTTTGAACCAAATTGGTGTGCTATAGCCCATGATTTCGGAGGTGGGCCCGGGGTCTGGGAGTGTTGTGGGCCCAAAATCTATCAGGGCATGCCAGGAAGGTTGGGGATCATCCCAGTATAGTCCGTTTAAATTTTTATGGCTATTTGAGTGGACAAACGGGCAAAATTGCGCGAACGGGGCATTTTTGGGCCAAATCAAAATGTTATATCCCACTGTTTCGGGGGTGGGCCCAGGGTCCGGGCATGAAGTCGGCCAAAAATTGATCGGGGCGTTTTAGGGAGGCTGGGGATCATCCTAGTGTGGTCCATTTAAATTTTTGTGGTCATTTGGGTGGACAAACGGGCTAAACGGCACGAACGGGGTATTTTTGGGCCAAATCATTATGCTATAGCCCACAGTTTCGGGAGTGGGCTGAGGGTTCGGGCGTGCTGTGGGCTGAAAATCGATCGGGGCATGCCAGGGAGGTTGGGGATCATCCCAGTATGGTCCGTTTAAATTCTTGTGACCATTTGAGTGGACAAATGGGCAAAACGGCATGAATGGGACATTTTTGGGCTAAATCGGTGTGCGATAGCCCATGATTTCAGGGGTAGGCCCGGGGTCCGGGCGTGCTGTGCTCCAATAATCAACCGGGGTGTGCCATGGAGGTTGGGGATCGTCCCAGTCTGGTCCATTTAAATTTTTGTGCCATTTGGATGGACAAACGGGAAAAACAGCGCGAATGGGACATTTTCGTGCCAAATCGGTGTGCAATAAACCTCGATTTTGGGGGTAGGCCCAGGGTCTGGGCGTGCTGATGGCCAAAAATTAGTCGGGGCATGCTAAGGAGGTTGGGGATCATCCCAGTGTGGTTCGTTTAAATTTTCGTGGCCATTTGGGTGGACAAACGGGCGAAACGGCACGAACGGGGCATTTTCAGGCCAAATCGGTGTGCTATAGCCCACGATTTCAGGGGCGGGCCCGGGATTCGAGAGTTTTTTGGGCCAAAAATCGATTGGGGTATGCCAGAGAGGTTGGAGATTGTCCCAGTGTGGTCCGTTTAAATTTTCATGGCCATTTGGGTGGACAAACGGACGAAATGGCACAAACGGGGAGTTTTTGGGCCAAATTGGTGTGTTGTAGCCCTCGGTTTTTGGGGGGCCCAGGGTACGGGCGTGTTGTGGGCTGAAAATTGACCGGGGTGTGCTATAGCCCACAGTTTCAGAGGTGGGCCCGGGTTCTATGCATTCTGTAGGCCAAAAATTGACCGGGGTATGCCAGGGAGGTTGGGGCCCACGGTTTTCTGGGTATGCCCGGGGGCCGGGTGTGAAATGGGCCAAAAATTAACCTGAGTCTCCCAGGCAGGCTGGGAAGCAGGGAAATGTGGGCCATTTGGGTGGGAGGGGCCATTTGGTTAGTCAAACGGGCGAAACAGCATGACTGGACCATTTTTGGGCCATATCAGTGTGCTATAGCCCATGGTTTTCTAGGTGTGATCGGGGGTCGCGTGTGAAATAGGCCAAAAATTGAACTGGGGATCTCAGGAAGGCTGGGGAGTGGGTGACTGTAGACCATTAGGGTAGGCGGGGCCTTTTGGATGGTCAAATGAGAAAATTGGCATGACAGTGCCATTTTCGGGCCAAATCGGTGTGCTATTACCCACGGTTTTCTAGGTCTGCCTAGGGATCAGGCGTGAAATTGGCCGAAAATTGATCTGGGGCTCTCAGGCATGCTGAGGAGCGGGGGAGTGTGGTCCATTTGGGTGGGCGGGGTCATTTGTTTGGTTAAACTGGCAAAACGGCGTGACCGGCCCATTTTTGGGCTAAATCGGTGTGCTATAGCCCACAGTTTTCTGGGTGTGCCCGGGGGTCGGGCGTGAAATGGGTCTAAAATCAACCTAGGCTCTAAGGAAGGCTGGGGAGCGGGGGAGTGTGGGCCATTTGGGTTGGCGGGGCCGTTTGGTTGGTCGAACGAGCAAAACAGCATGATCGGGCCATTTTCATGCTAAATCGGTGTGCTATAGCCCACGGTTTTCTAGGTGTGCCCGAGGGACAGGCGTGAAATGGGTTGAAAATTGACCTAGGTTCCCAAGCAGGTTGTGGGGCATGAGAGTATGGTCCATTATGTTGGGCGGGGCCATTTGGTTGGGCAAATGGGCAAAACAATATGACTGGGCCATTTTTCGCAAAATCGGTGTTCTATAGCCCACAATTTTCTAGGTATGCCCAGGAGCTGGGCGTGAAATGGGCCGAAAAGTAACCTGGGGCTCCCAGGCAGAATGTAGAGTGGGAGAGTATGGGCCATTTGGGTAGGCGAGGCTATTTGTTTGGTCAAACGGGCAAAACGGTGCGACCGGGCCATTTTCAGGCTAAATCGGTGATCTATAACCCACGATTTACAGGGTGTGCCTGGGGCCGGGCGTGAAATAGGTCAAAAATTGACCTGAAGCTTCCAGGTAGGCCAGGAGTAGGAAAGTGTGGGCCATTTGGGTGTACGGGGCCATTTGGTTGGTCAAATACGAGAAACGGCGCAACTGGGCTATTTTTGGGTCATATCGGTGTGTTATAGCCCATGGTTTTCTGGGTGTGATCGGGGGTTGCACGTGAAATGCGCCAAAAATTGACCTGGGTCTCAGGAAGGCTGGGGAGCGGGGGTACTTGGGCCATTAGGGTGGGCGGGGCCATTTGGATGGTCAAATGGGCAAAACGACATGACCGTGCCATTTTTGGCCCAAATTGGTGTGCTATTTCCCACAGTTTTCTAGGTCTGCTTGGGGACCAGGCGTGAAATTGGTTAAAAATCGACCTGGGCTTCCAGGCATGCTAGAGAGCGGGAGAGTGTGGGCCATTTGGGTGGGCGGGGCCATTTGGTTGGTCAAACAGGCGAAACAGTGTGACCGAGCCATTTTTAGGCCAAATCGGTGTGTTATAGACCATAATTTTTTGGGTGTGCCCGGGGGTCGGGCGTGAAATGGGTCAAAAATCAACCTGGGCTCCAAGGCAGGCTGGGGAGCGGGGGAGTGTGGTATTTGGGTTGGCGAGGTCGTTTGGTTGGTCGAACGGGCAAAACAGCATAACCAGGACATTTTCAGGCCAAATCGGTGTGTTATAGCCCACGGTTTTCTAGGTGTGCCCGAGAGCTGGGCGTGAAACGGGCTGAAAATCAACTCGGGGCTCCCAGGCTAACTGGGGTCAGGAGAGTATGGTCCATTATGATGGGCGGGGCCATTTGGTTTGTCAAATGGAAAATCGACGCAAGTGGGCCATTTTTCACTAAATCGGTGTTCTATAGCCCACGATTTTCTAGGTGTGCCCAAGGGCTGGGCGTGAAATAGGCCAAAAATCAACCTGGGGCTCCCAGGTAGGCTGTGGAGTGGGGTAGTGTGGCCCATTTCGGTGGGCGGGGCTATTTATTTGGTCAAACAGGCGAAACGGCTCGACTGGGTTATTTTTGGGCTAAATCGGTGATCTATAGCCCATGGTTTTCAGGGTGTGCCTGGGCGCCGGGCGTGAAATGGGTAGACCTGAGGCTTCCAGGTAGGCTAGGGAGCAGGGGAGTATGGGCTATTTGGGTGGGCGAGTTCGTTTGGTTGGTCAAACGAGAGAAACGATGCGACCGGGCCATTTTTTAGCCAAATCGGTATGCTATAGCCCATGACTTTCTGGGTGTGCTCGGGGGCCGAGCGTGAAATGAGTTGAAAATTGACTTGGGCTCCCAGGCAGACAGGGGAGTATGGGCCTTTGGGTGGGCGGGGTCGTTTGGTTGGTCAAACGGGCGAAACGGCGAGACCGGGCCATTTTGGGGCAAAATTGATGTGCTATAGCCCACGATTTTCTAGGTGTGCCCAGGTGCCGGGCATGAAATGGGCTGAAAATTGACCTGGGGCTCCCAGGCAGGCTGGGCAGCGGAGGAATATGCGTCATTTGGGTGGACGGGGCTGTTTGGTTTGTCAAATGGGAAAAACGGCGCGACAAGGCTATTTTCGGGTCAAATCAGTGTGTTATAGCCCACGGTTTTCTGGGTGTGCCCGGGGGTCGTGCGTGAAATAGGCCGAAAATCGACCTGGGGCTCCTAGGCAAGCTGGGGAGCGGGGGAGTATGGGCTACTTGGGTGAGCGGGTCCGTTTGGTTTGTTAAACAGGCAAAACGGCGCGACCGGTTCATTTTTTAGCCATATCAGTTAGCTATAGCCCACGGTTTTCTGGGACTACCCGGGGGCAAGGCGTTAAATGGGCCAAAAATAAACCTGGAGATCCCAGGAAGGTTGGGGAGTGGGTGAATGTGGGCCATTTGGATAGGCGAGGCCATTTGGTTGGTCGAACTGGAGAAACGACGTAATCGGGCCATTTTCGGACCAAATCGGTTGCTATAGCCCACAGTTTTCTGGGTGTGCCCAGGGGCCAGGCATAAAATGTGCTGAAAATTGACCTGTTATTTTGTATTTTTTTGATAACATTTTTGATGTGTTGGAGATTGGCAATGGAAAGCATTCCTATTCTTGTGAAGCACTCTGGGAGATGAACATATGAACAAAATTATGAAGAATACGTAACTGATGCTATATTGTTGAGTATAAATGCATCATACAATCAACTATATGCTCTTCTGGCATCTCATATTATTTATATTTGTATTAGCAAATATGTATATGCAACTGTGTTTTGAAAAATATATATATAAAGTTACTTATAGTATATGCTGCTATGTTGAAAAATACATATATAGTTCTCTATGTTTGAAAATATATAAACATATACAATTCTCTAAGTGAAATACATACACAGTTCTCTATGTTTGAAAAATACATATACAGTTCTCTAATTGAAAATACATATACATAATTACAAACAAAATATATGTGCAACTGTATTTGACATTTTTTTTCTAATTATTTTTCATAAAAAGTTTTCAAGTTGTACCAACCACAGAGTATTTCTATACAATAAATGACAAAAAGAGCATCTTATTGTTTGCCTCAAGAAAAAACATATCCTTATCACGTATTTCAATTGAATGAGATACCGTGTGCACATGCTTGTGCTGTTCTGGATAGCAAGAATTTTACAAAGGGGTCATATTACTCTGATTTGTACAATCCAAAAGCAATATTAAGAACATATGATGTTTCAATTTATTCTTTAACATATAAAGATGACTGATTAATTTCAGACAGCATACTTGTTGAGGTAGTATTGCCCCCAAAATACAAGCGACCTTTTGGTAGACCTCCAAAGAAAGACCGTAAAGAATTAAAAAGTGATATGATAAAAAAGAAAACCATCAATTCATGTAGTGCTAGTGGGTTTAAGTGTCACAATAGGCGTTCATGTAGGAAATATCGTAAATGATTCATTTCAAAATATTTATTATGATGTGATTAATTCTTCGATGACAATTATGTTTCATATATTGAAATACGTTACAGTTGTCTTTTCATTATTTACAACTTTGATTGAAAAAATATAAATAAAGTTATCTATATTTATTTAAGAGTACATTTATATATTTGGGTACATGTACAATCACAAATACATATAAATACAAATATAAAATGTTGTGCAACAATAAAAATAAATTTGTATTTATATACAACTATATAAACCTATCCTCAATTATTAATACATATCTAATTAAATTATATGTACAGATGCATGTACAGTTACCTATGTGTATTTGCTATTGAGTTTTGCAAAATATATAAATACAAATATATAGCTAATCAACTAAGTAATATATGAGTAAGATTTGAACATAAAATTGTATAATCACCTATTAATACATACGTAATTACATATACAACTATTGAAAATAAGATAAATATTCAACATAGTACTAAAATGAAAACCTTCTATTCAATTTAATTGAGTACCAATCTACAAAATACAATATGTTTTAACTGTCAAATTCAATCAACTTTTCACATGAAACATAAAAGTAAGATATGAAACTTAACAACTACTCAACTATTTTCCTATCAACCTACAGTTAAATGTTATCATACACAAAATAGGAAAAAAATCATCAAACTTCAAGAACTTTCATATCGTCTGTTATCCTGATTTTCTTAACAGGCCTCATTGGTGCTTCTTGACATGAATGTACGATCACGCGAAACATATATAATAAAAAAAGACAAGTATCTATATCACATATACATATTCAAAAATATACAAAATAAGTACACATATAGGACATAAATCTGCATATGTATTTACAGAAATATATATCTAACTCATATGTATATATACACATATAGGACATAAATCTCAATAACAAAAAGGATAACTATATACATACACATATAGATAATCAAAAAATACATAATACATATCTTAAACAATAAAAAATATAAATAAATACATATGTTACCCTTTAGAATGATATAGAACAGTCCGAAGATAAATTCAATATTGTACAAAACTATATATGGATATGCATTTGTATATACAAAATACAAATACATGCACATGTCCCAAAAATATTTATATACAACCAGATTTGTATATATATATAAATGAGTACCCATTAGTTAATAAATACATATACAAATATCTCTTCGTTTTTATTTTCGTCCGAATCATATTTAGAAGAGTTTCAACATCAGGACTTGAAATTTTGTTTGATTCTCTATTTTTTTTTAGTTTCTTTTTTTCTCAAATATTTGTATTTTGGGGAGTTTAGGAGATAAAGGTTTCTTCAATCCTTTTTGTTTCATTATTTCGGTCATCTTCTCTGAATCATTACGATGTTTCGACCTCACATCTTCGATGCTCACTGATTCTTTAACTGTTCTGCCATTAGAGCAAACCTCCACAATCATACAACAAAAAAAACTCAAAGATAAAAAAAAAATGCAAGAACAACGATGGACAAAAAAGTATAAAATATATAGAATTTGGGAAAGAGATAACATACAATAATTATAAAATTAAGAGTTACCTTACTTTGTGGAGCACGATCTTTATCCATTAAGGTGGAAAAAAATGTGAGAAAAAAAAAAGAAATTGAAATGAAAATATGAAGAATAGACGCTATTTGAAAAAACAAACGAAAAGTTATAGTAAAATAGGAAAGAAAATAAGTGTTAGGGTGAAAATAGGAGAAGTTAGCCTTTGACGGTGTAAACACATGTATTGAGTAAATAACAATATTTTCATAAAATTATTATTATTATTTTAAAATTAAATATGACTCATCTGCCCATTTTATTCAATCAAAACAAAATGTCTATACACATTGACTAAGGCCCAAAATGAAGATTTGAAGATTTGTGCTGGTCGGATGAGAATTTGATTGCAATTCCACCCTCTTTCCCAATTTCTCAATCTCATCTACTCTGAACTTTCCCTTTTGTTTTATTATTTTATCTTCTTTTGGATTTTAGGCTTCGGCCATTTTGGGCCTTAGTCAACGTGTACAGACATTTTGTTTTGATTGAATAAAATGGACAGATGGGTCATATTTAATTTTAAAAATAATAATAATAATTTTATGAAAATATTGTTATTTATCATAATTATGATGTTAAGTTTACACTTTCTATATTTCAGGACCAAAACAATGACTCGGCCCAAAACAAAAAAAACTCTCTAGCATGTCGGATTAAGATATCTAACGGTCTTCCTTATTATTATTGTCTCTTGAAAATACTTTCCGAGGCTTGCTATTTGAATCGACAACTACATGCTTTGCTTTTCTAGGTTCTGTTCAAGTTTGAACCTTTACTGTAGATGAATAAACTTTGTTCATCATATTCTTCACATTTTCAAAGGTTCATTTCTTGCTCATTTTCTCTTCTTTTTCTTGTTGCTGTTGTCCCCTTCAATAACTAATTCATGTGTTCAAAGCTCAGGTGATCCCCTAGGAATTGGAGGAAAAGGAGGCCGGCTAAGCTTCCACGTTGATGGTAAGTCTGCCTCTTCTTCTTCTTTTATCTTCAAATTTATTCAATTCACTTGATTTTTTTACCTTTACTTCCCCTTTAATTTATAAAGGTGAAAAACATATCTTGATCATATCAAATTATCAGTCTTACTCTTGCATTTAATAGTTTCATGTAGAGGTGTCAAATAAACACAAATTGAGCTGACTCGTCCAACCCGTTCAATACTTATTTATATATTTTACTGTTTAAGATATCTATCATGTATGCATTGATTACATATATATATATATATATATATATATATATATATATATATATATATATATATATATATATATATATATATTTCTGTAAATACATATGCAAATATATATGTGTTTTTTGTACTGTAAATACATATGTATATATGATATAGAAGAACGTATTAAGGCAGTGTTATCAAAGGAGCAAACAAATTTTTTGTCATAAGAATATTTGTGGTGTCTACGTAAAAAAGAAGAAATGTGCAGTTCAAGCGCAATTAGACAAATGTATTATGTCACAAATGTATTACTCCCTCCGTTTCAAAAAGAATGACCTACTTTGACTTGGCACAAAGTTTAAGAAAATAAAAGACTTTTGAATATTATGGTCTTAAATTAAAGTTGTGTCAAATGTATCAAAATGCTCTTTAATTTTGTGGTCCTAAACATATCATGTGGAAAGTTGAAATTAAAGTATTGTCAAAAAGGAAAAGGAATCATCCTTTTTTAAACGGACTAAAAAGAAAAGTAGGTCATTCTTTTTTAAACAGAGGGAGTATAAATTTTTTGGGGGTATGTGCATGTATTTGTATTTTGCATATACAAATTTATATTTATATATTTTTCTACGGTGTTGAATTTGTCTTTGAACTATTTTATGTCATTCTAGAGGGTAATATATGTATTTGTTTATAATTTTTACTGTTTAAGATATATATTCAAGATATGTATCATATATTTTTTTATTACCTATATGTATATGTATATAATTGTCCTTTTTGTTATAGAGATTTGTGTCCTATATGTGTATATACACATTATGAATCAGATATTTTTTCTGTAAATATATATGTGAATTTTGCACTGTAAATATATATGTAGATCTGTATGCCTATATATGTGATATAGAAAATATAAAATAGAACCCAAAGAAAAATGAGAGAAAAAAATAAAAATAAAAAAAGTTTGAAAGAAAAATAAAAGCTAGATATAGAAGAATAAAAAAAAAGAAAAAGAAAAGTCCAAAAAACGAAGTGAAAAAGGAAAAAAAGAAAAGAAAGAGAAATAGAAGTGTAAAAATAAAAGCGAAAAAAAAAATAGAAAAATAGAAAAAAAGAAGAAGAAAATGAAAATAGGAAAAGAAAAAGAAAAATATGAGAAAGAAAAAAAAAAAAAAAAACGAAAAAGAAAAAATGTAAAAGAAAAAAAAAAGAGAAATAAAGTGGAAAGAAAAAATGAAAAAGAAAAAAAAACAAAATAAAACAATAAAAAAAAAAATGAAAAAAACTAACAAGAAAAAAAAATTAGAGATATTAGAGAGTGAAAGAGAGGAAAAACAGTAATATGCTTTATTTTGAAATTTTGAAGATTATGAAAATACTAATCTTCATAATTGAATTTGATTTGGAATTATCTAAAATACAACTTGTTATTATTCGTAATTATGAAATAGTTGCTGTGAAAGTTTTAATTATGGGCATAAGTATGCTACTTATGAAATTTTCCCAATATTTTCAATCTCAATTCAACCCGTACATTTGACACCCCTAGTTCCAAGTCTAATTAAAGAAAACAATTTAACAGTAGATGTTAAATCTTCTAAAAAATTTTATATAATTTTTTATTTTTTAAATAGTTCTACCAGTTTTTTTCCTTTCTAATATGGTCATAATTATGATTACGAGAAAGTTGTGCACTTATTGGTAGCAAACAATATAATTTATGGGGGAAGATTCTGAACTTTGTTTCAATAAATTAAGGACTGAATGATGAGAATATTTTGTTGGTAAGTTTGAAAAAGAATTGAACACACACACACACAAATGGTACAAAGAAAATAAAAAATATACTAACAAAAAACTTTTCATAAAAAGTGAGATATGTTGATACAATGCAACACGAAAAACAAAAGAAACAAAAGAATTTAAAAACTTGGTTGACATAAAAATGAAATTTAAGACAACCAATTCAACAATGAAGAGAGCTTAAAAAATCCACTAGAACACTTAACCTATGAGAAGAACCTGAAGGAAATTGAAAAATCTCAAACAACCCTTCTTTCTAAATTTGAAACAACTAAAACCTTCAACAAACTCAGAGTGCTCTTAAAAGAGTTTCTAGTATTCAAACATCAAGATAGTCTGTCTTTAAAATAATAAAAGACCACTATTTATATTAAAAAAATTATAATGTTACTTTTAATGAAATAAAAGTCTTGATTGGTTGTCTTCTTTTGTTGAATTCATGAACTAGCAATTTGCATATGCATGACCTTTTTTCTCTTGTACTTTCATTTAAGCAAGTTGTTGGACTTCAAATCTTCGTCTCAAGCACTCCAAAGTAGCGACTCAATGAAAAAATCTACATATTTCTTAGCTCGACTCTGTATGCACAATTTTGAGGAGACTTGATTTGCATCGCATTTGCATACATGCCCCTTTTCTCCCTCCTCGTACTTGTACTTGACCATGTTGTTGGATTTTAACTCTTCATCTTAAGCATCCTTTAAACCTCTAAAGTAGCAACTCAGTAAAAAGCCTGCAAGCTCTTCAGCTCGACTTTGTTGTGCTTTTTGAGGAGACTTGACTTCAATCATAGGCTCTATATTTTTACAACTATATGTTTATTTTAAATCCTTTTGCTTTATATTTACATGTAAAATATAAACAAATTAGTTTATTATTTTTGAAGCCCTATTTGGATTTTGTGACAACAATATAATGTTGCACATATAAAATGTCTATTACTCTATGGGAAAGAAATTATCTGAAAATAAGCAGAAGTTGTCAAGCGAGCTCAATAACTTACTTAAATTCAAAGATGAAATTAGATATTATGAAAATGAAAGGGACTGACATAACTTACTTAAGTCCTATATTGTAATTGTCAAATTTTTTGAAGAATAATATTAGTATTAAAGAAGAAAAGATTATGCGACTGACATAAAAAGAAAATAACATAAAGTAAATTGAAATTTGATCAAATTCAATTGATATGCCAGAGCCAACTCTACCTGCAAATCACAAAATGACCATAACAAGAGACTCACAGCTTATGAGTTGCTACCACAAATAATTATCCATGCTTACAACAAAAATCCAATAAATGTTTTAACAATTAGAAACTTTTCATAGAACAATAAGGACACTTCTCAAAAATAATATGTAGAAATTCCTCAAATTAATAGTCAGATTTAAGCATTTTCAATAAACAGTCTTCTACTCCGCCTCAAGAAGAAAGAAGTTATAAGCGCAATTTTAGTGTTGCGGAGGTTGTACTTTTTTTTTTTTTTTTTTAAAGTATGAGATAATTAATTAAAAGATAATCATAATTTTATTATTATTTGAGCATATGTAAGTCGAAGTTAAACAAATTATGTATGGTAACCGATTTTTCGTATAACAAAATATCAAAATCCAACTTAGAAAACATCGAATGACGTCAAATTGATTTGAAATGATAATGATATAATAATATTTTAAAAAATTGAAAATCAAGATTATCAAACCGAAAATTTCAATACTATAATAGCCTCGCCCTAATTAAAGCAAATTACCCATCTAATGTTTTCATATCTACCTAACTTCACTTATTATGAATGATTAAAATTAACCAACTACTATTAACTTAATCTACATTATCAGTATATATAACTTGTGAAGATTTGTTGTATTATGACCAAGATAGATGCAATGCGAAAAAGAAGAAGAAGAAGAAGAAGAACAAGTGATCACGTAACAATAAACCCCTAAAACAAATGTATAGTCCAACAAAGAGACAAACTTAAACACCAAATTAAACGAATTAATTAGCATGCATAGTTAAGCCATTTAATTAATTTAAACCCCACCAACAAAGGCGGATCCAAGGGTAGGTGGAGGTTCTCGGGAATTTAATGATTTCTGCCAGATTCTATATTTATAATGAGAAATTAGTTAAATATACAAGCAGTACTTGTTGGAATCCATTAACAGAATGAGTGCTTAATCTAGTAGCAGAAACTGAAGCAACTAAAGCTAAGCTACCAATGAGGGTTCAAAGCCCCTCGAATATTTTATACGACATGCTCAATATAATTTCACAAAGTGAGATCTATCCCACGCATTTTATACTATTGTTTTTTAATTGGAGATCAATGGAAACTCAAAAACGAGTAAAACACCTTAAACCCACCAACACCTACATATATAAAAACAAGTTGAGGATTGTTATGTGTCTTTTCAAGAAGAGGAGCCATGTCATAATGTTCACTAATCTCAACAAATTGATGGTAAATGTATACCATGTATATAATCATCCTTATTAAATTTTGAAGCCAACGGCCGACCGACTAGAGAATTCACAGTTCTGTTCTGTCACGGAATCGAATTGTTTCCATGTGACAATTTATGATTTAGTTTGTTGCATTCATTCAATCTCATAAGGAAAATTAAAGCACAAATCTCAATATAGCAAAAAAGGATTAACATTTTAAGTATTAACTTCCTTCTTTATGCTAATTAATGAGTGTACTGAATTTAATTAGTGGAATATATGAAGACGTATGTGTGTAATGTTTGGTCTCTGGAAACAAAACATTGTGGTCCAGAGAGATAATATGATATTATCAATGATCACTTGACGTTTGATGTATCTATTATGATTATCGAACATCCTAATCGAGATAATATCTTACAAAGTCAGATGATGTTGCTTACGATACATGATCGGCCCACTAAGGATATTTATAAGAACTAGATAATGTGTATGCGCCTTGCGTGTTTACCTCACTTTAATAAATTGAAATATTACACTAAATAGAATATTTGTTTAAATAATAAAGATAAATATAATAATTAAATTTAATATCTTTTGAGTATGTAAATATGAAAAAAAAAATTATTAAACCTAACATTTACCAATAATATTTTTAAAAGTCGATCGACACTCATCTACCATCTGTAAATTGCAACAAAACAATACAATGATAGAGACATCAAAATAAAACAATTAAATCTAACCTTTACACACAAAATAATTTTTCAAAGTCATCCGACATTCATCTAACACCTGTAAACAATAACAAAATAATACGATAATAGAGAAATCAAAATAATACAACTAAACCTAACCTTTACATAAAAAAAATTCCTCAAAGCCGGCCAACATTTATCTATCACCTGTAAACTGCAACAAAATAATACGACAAAAGTCATATCAAAACAATACAATTAAACTTAAATTTTACACACAAAAATTCTCAAAGCCAACCGAGATACATCTACGAATTGTAAACTACCACAAAATAACAAACTAATAGAGATATTACGATAATACAATTAAACCTAACCTTTACCTAAGAAAAAAATTCAAAGTCAACCCACATTCATCTAACATCTGTAAATTAAAATAAAATAATAAGATAACAAAAATATCAAAACAATATAATTAAACCTAATCTTTACACAAGAAATTCTTCAATGTCAACTGACATTCATCTACGACCTGTAAATTATAAAAAAAAAAAATAGTGATCACAAAGCTTCGATTTTGATCTAACTAATTCTTGTCTGAGCGAAAATTTTGACCCTAAATAATGATTTTGAATGAAGATAAAGAAGACACACGCATATATATATGCACATGTTGAATTCTATTATGCTGACATAAACAGTGAAGAAGTTGGGGGTTAGAAAATCAAACATCCACCAATCTAGACATGCAATTGAATCAAGTTAGATATGCATCAATCATATTATCCCAATAGGCAAATCGGTTTGTTCTCTAGTTTAACGTATATCTCAATATTTATAGAAGTATTTTCTTAATTAATAGAGTCCTATTTTAGGAGTATTTTTCGAATTGAACAGTAGAAGGAAATTTTTTAATTAATTCTCCTACCATATATTTTAGGAAAGAATAATTTTCTAATAGAAAGGAAAATATTAATTAATTCTCCTACCATATATTTTAAGAGTCACATATATTTTAGAAAGTCTAGTTAATATAATAAAAATAATTAAATAATAAATTAAAAAATAGTAAAAAGATAATTTTGTCTAAAGAAGAGTCTTTTTAATGAAGAATAAAAAGTTCAAATTATTTTTCTAAAAGTCTTCACACTTTTAATTTATTATATAGATATATAGATAAATATAATATAGACCATTATTTCAAGGGTATATAATAATGTGGTTAGACAAATAATACTAACAACCAAATATATAAATTATTCCTATCAAATCTCAGATAATCATGGCCACATAGGTAAAATAGTATTTTCACTTGCCATACCTCATAGGTAAAATAGGTATTCTTGAATGCAACCCCAAGACCACCAACTTCTCTGTTTTATAGTAAACTTTTCTTATAATACACTCAACTTTATGAAAGAAAAAAGGGAAAAAGGCATCATTTTCATTCCATACTATATAAGAAAAGTCAAATTCACATCTAAATTATATAAGTGATCTATTACACACCTTTACTATATAAAAGTGATATCATTACCTCCCCGCGACCCCCATTCTACGGTGCGTATGTTACACTTATTTTAGGCGCGTCCAGCCCGGGGCGGATCTATTCACAAGGTTTGGGGTGCCACGGCACTCACACTTCTCGATTGAAACTCTGCATATTTATGTGTATATGTATCAGTTAATGTATGAATATTACTCTTGGCACCCGCAATATCGAAGGAATTGGTGGTGCAAGTGGTTGAAATAGTTGAGTTTTACTCCAACAACGCGGATTCGATCCCCGCTCAACACTGTATTTTCAGTTTTTTAGAATGATTTTTAGCACTATATGTCTGTTTTCTCTTAAAAAAACATATTGTGGCAATGAAGAATGGAACCCTTGACCTCTTCTTACAAAACACTTGACAATACCAACTAAGCAAACCTTCATGTAATACCAGTATTTGTTGATATATATATAATTATAATTTATTCCTTAAATATTGACTCCACTATCCTAACATATCGTACGGAGTATACGTTATTGTTCAAAATAAGGTGGCACCCGGAGCTTTCGAATCCTGGATCTGCCTCTGCGTCCAGCCTATTAAATAACAAAAGTAAACGGCTAAAAACATTAAGGAAAAAGGCATCGTTTTCACCCCAAACTATAGTCGAAAAGTTGAATCCACACCTAAACTATATAAGTGACCTATTACACACCTTAACTATAAAAAAGTGATACTTTTTACTCCCTAGATCTGACGTGGAAAATACATAACTATTTAAATAAAAATTAGCGCGTTTAAATTAAAAATTAATGCAAAAAAAATTAAAAAAAATTAAAATACTCCTCCCCCAACCCCCAACATCCATCTCCCCACCCCCACCCCCAAACAATCATCTTCTTCATCACCCTCCACCCCCAAACCATCATCTTCTTCATCATCCCCCACCCCAAAACTCCAACCCCAACCCCAAACCATCTTCTTCTTCATCACCCCCACCCCAACCAACACAGTTTCTTCATCACCCCACCTCCAAATTTCAACCCCATCCCCAAATAACACAATTCATCCTCCACCTTCATCGAATCAATGTCAATTTCACAATGAACAAAATCAAATTGTATTTGATGTTTAAACGGGCAAAACCAAATTTTATAAAAAAAAAATATATATAAAATTTCGTAGCAAGGATGTTTTTCGGTGAATTCTCGTCGGAAAAGTCGAATTCATTTCTCCTCTCTGTTTGTTAATTATTAATCCATCCAAAAATGGATATTAGTTTTTTTTTTTTAAATTATAGCTGAAAAACAAATAGAAAAAGTACGAAAATGTGTTGGTCATTACCATTTAAAACACAGAGGCCAACAGTCGAGTGATCATTTTTTGAAACAATAATGGCCATTATAGCTGAGAATTTTTTTATTTTCTTTTTAAGAAAAGACGATGGTTTACGGATGAAGAACAATGTTATAAGAAATTAATTGTTATGGTAATTTTATTGGTGGTATAAAGTTTATGGTGGTGAATATGGTGTAATGGAGGTAATGGAGGTTTTGGACATTGACAACAAAGGAAGTTTTCGACATTGAAGAAGAAGGGGGAAAAATTAAATTAAAAAGAAAAAAGAAAAATTATGAAAATAATAAATTTATTATTTTTTCGGATTATACTGACGTGGTGCTGACGTGGCAGCACGTGTAAAACACCACACAAGTGGTGTAATGTCTGACAGGGTGTAAAAAGTATCATTTTTTTATAGTTAAGGTGTGTAATAAGTTACTCATATAGTTTAGGTGTGGATTCGACTTTTCGACTATAGTTTGGGGTAGAAACGATGCCTTTTTCCTTATTTTTCGGATTATGCTGACGTGACAGCGCGTGTAAAATACCACACCACATACAAATGGTGTAATGTCTGACAGGGTGTAAAAAGTATCACTTTTTTATAGTTAAGGTGTGTAATAGGTCACTTATATAGTTTAGGTGTGAATTCGACTTTTTGACTATAGTTTAGGATAGAAATGATGTCTTTTTCCTTCTATTTATAAGAATCTAATAATGGTCCATGTTAATGGAATCTTTTGTGCATCAAATTGTCTAATAAAAATATAAAATAATAACAAAAATAATCGCCAATGCATATATGTTTTCCATGTTAATTAATTTGTGTATTTTTTGCGAGTTAGGGACTATGGCAGTTTCTGGGTACTTTAGGCTCCCAACGAGATCCCAAAACCATTCTGACATTACCCAATGTCTTATTTGAGTTTTGACTTTTGGGCTCTATAAAATTTGATAGAAATACAATTGAACGATCACTTTTTGAAAATAGTTAAAATTCATGAGTTTTAAATTCCACAGGTGAAGCTTTAAAAATTTATTTTGAAACTCTAGAATAGTAATTATTTTTTAGAAAAGCTGAAAAGTAATTGTTTATATGAATTTTCCCCTAAAATTTGTTGCAAATTAGTGAAATAAAAGTATTCGAACCCGTACACAAGAATCGTGTTGCAAAATTTGAAATCTTTTATAAATAAATAAAAGTGATTTCATTTCAAATGGTTCAACTTTTTTTTTTTTTACTTATGAATTGGTATATCTATTTAGTAAAATAAGTTATAAACACAAAATGACACATTTTACATGCACGTCTTATTATTTTGTTTGAGTATATATGTATTGAATTAAACCACTCAAATTTTGGTATGATTGTTGCAGAGGAATACAAAAAATATTTGATGGGATTAATGTTTGATAATTGGAGTCCTGATCTCCCAAGAATATCAGGCGATTACGCATAAAGCTTGCACTTCAGATTGATGTGAACAAATCAAAATGGACAGACCTAAGGGTCATATTCTCCATGATAATTATTTTTCGAATCATTTTCTTTATCATGATCAAAATCGACGAAGATGTCTCCATGAGGTAGTGATGAGGTCTACATACACTCGACGCATTTCCCAGCTCACTTGTAAAATTTCACTGGGTATGTTATTGTTGTTGTTATTGTTGAAAAGGACTTGAAGCTTGTTTGTCTTGATTGACAAGCATCAAGTACTTTAAAGGACATTTATTTGATTTTGTTATGTATATTTCTTTTTCTACGCTACCAAAAATGTTATCTCTCGCATATAAGAAGAGACGTCATTTATTATTGATGATGAAACAACATATAAAATAAAGCATCATGAAGCATAGTTTGTGAAAACATCATCAAAAATAGAAAAATAAATTTAAATTGTTTCAAAGTATTTTTACAAATGAATCAATCATATTGAAATATTAACTGGATTCAAGGATCAAAATTCATGCTAGAACTCCGTTAAGGGTAATAGCAAAAACGAGCCAACCCGTTAATAATAAGGAGATCAATGTCCGACAACCATATACAATGGTAATTTTAAAAAATTCAATTGTTGAGGAGAAAGGTTTATCCTCTTTCAATTATCTTGCCTGAAATATTTTTTTTTAATTTTGAGTCTGTCGAGATACATAACTAGTTTTCGATATATCCAATAAAAATACATACTTAGTTAAATTACTTTTAATTATTTTATAAGGATGGGAATTGGTGTAAATATGTTAAGTTGTATATTTATGTTATTTTTTCTTAATATTAATAATTACTCCTATTTCTATTGATTAAAACTTAAGATTTCTTCTAATTTTAATTGTACATTATTATTATTAATTATTAGTCAATAAATATAAAAAAAAATGAAAGTCTTTCATAAATTAGAACATTATTTATCTTTTTAAACAGTACATTGTTAAAATGTCTTTATATGTTCTTTTCCTTAATGAACAATGTTAGATTAATTTTATAGCCCAACATTAATTTTTCAATAAAGTGACAAGACTTTTTCGAAAGAACAACAACATATCCAGTGTATTCCCACATAGTGTGGTTTGGGAAGGATAGAGTGTACGCAGACCAGACCACTACCTCAGGTGAAGTAGAGACGCTATTTTCGATAGACCCCCGGCTTAGGACCGACAACAATATAACAAACACAAAACGTATATGCATATAAGCCCGTACAGTATGCAAAAACAAACTAACACCGCTAGCATCAAGATAATACTAAAAACTATCTATCTGAAATCATAGACAACACTCAATACCACGAACAAGAAACAATAGATACAAATAAGTAACATTCCCCTACTGTTACCAACACACTCTAACAGCTCCTAACCCTTTACTCTAATACGCGTCCTCTACACCTTCCTATCAAGGTTATGTCCTCCATAAGATGAAACTTCTCCATATCATGCATAATCACCTCCCTCCAATATTTCTTCGGCCTACCTCGACCCCGCCTAAAATCATTCATCACCAGTATCTCACACCTCCATACTGGAGCATCAGAACCCCTCTTCATCAAGAATGTCATTTTATTTTTTTAAATTGTTTTGATAAATCGAATATTAGTATATGGGAAAGCAAACAAAACTTTATTCTAATTGGTCAAAGTCATCGATAGACACTCAAACTTGTTGCCAAAATTCACTTAGACACCTAAACTAAGGCATGTTCCTATCAGGCCCCTAAACCCCCTACATTTTGTTCCAATTGGGCGCGGTCCCGGGTCCGACGGGGGGAGGAGGGCTGGATCGGGCGCGGTCCAGTGTCCGGCGGGGGAAGGGGGGCTGGACCGGGCGCTGTCCTGGGTCCGAACGGGAGAGGGGGGCTGGACCGGGCGCGATCCTGGGTTCGGAGGGGGGGTGCTGGACCGGGCGCGGCCCCGGGTCCCGACGGGAGATGAGGATGGACATGGACGCGGTCCAGGGTCCAGCGGAGAGGGCTGGACCGGTTGCGGTCCCGGGTCAGACGGTGGTGGGGGGGTTGTCCCGAGTCAGACGGGGCGTTGTCCTGGGTTTGGTGGAGGAAGGTGGGCGGACATGGGCACAGTCCCGTGTCCGGCAGAGGGGAGGGGGTCCGGACTTGGGCGCGGTCTCGGGTCCGGCGGGGGAGGGGGGCTGGACCTGGGCGCGGTCCCGTATCTAGCAAGGGGAGGGGCGTCGGACCTGAGCGCGATCCCGGGTTCGGTCCGACGGGTGAGGGGGGTGTCGGACCTGGGCGCGGTCCCGAGTTCGGTCCGGCGGGATAGAGGGTCGGACCTGGACTCGGTCCCGATTTCGTTCTGGCGCGGGGGGACGGACCTGGGTGCGGTCTCGTATCCGATCCGACGGGAGAGGGGGGCCAGACCTAGGCGCAGTATCGGGGGCGGGGGCGGGGGAGGGAGGGACCGGGCACGGTCCTGGGTCCGGCGGGGGAAGAGGGGCTGGACCGGGCGCTGTCCTGGTTCCGGGCGGGGGAGGAAGGGTTGGACCGAGCGCGGTACTGGGTCCGACGAGGAGGTGCTGGACCAGGCGCGGTCCTGGGTCACGACGGGGGAGGGGGGTGGACATGGGCGCGGTCTCGGGTCCGGCGGGGAGAGGGGGGCTGGACCGGTCGCGGTCCCTAGTCAGACGGGGGGGAGAGATACTGGACCGGGCGCTGTCCCGGGTTCGGCGGGGGAGGTGGGCGGACCTGGGAACGGTCCCGGGTCCGGCGGAGGGGAGGGGGTCCGGACTTGGGCCCGATCTCGGGTCCGACGGGGGAGGGAGGCTGGACCTGGGCGCAGTCCCAGGTTCGGCAAGGAGAGGGGCTCCGGACCTGAGCGCGGTCCCGGGTTCGGTCCGGCGGGATAGGGGAGCCGGACCTGGGCTTGATCCCGGTTTCGATTCGGCGGGGAGGGGGGCCGGACCTGGGCACGGTCCCGGGTTCGGTCCGGCGGGATAGGGAGGCCGGACCTGGGTGCGGTCTCGTGTTGGGTCTGGCGGGGGAAGGGGGGCCGGACCTAAGCGCGGTCCCGGGGGCGGGTGCGGGGAGGGGGGGCCGAACTTGGGCGCAGTCCCGGGTCCGGTCCGGCGGAGGGAGTGGGGGTCGGCTCTTGAAGCCTTCTCTCTCCATCTGACAGCATATTCTTGAAAACTTTCGGTCATGTTTTTTCTCATGTTGGCAAGCGTAGTGAGATCTGGCACTATCTCAATGTTATACTGAAATTGTTGAACGAAATCTCAAGCCATGTCGTCCCACATGTGCCAACGGGAAATGTCTTGGTCAATAAACCATTCAGAAGCTATCCCTGTAAGGCTTTCTCCGAAGTAAGCCATCAATAATTCTTCTTTTCCTCCTGCTCCCCTTAATTGATTGCAAAAAAATTTCAAATGAGCTACAGGATCGCAGTGTCCTTCATATTTGTTAAATTTTGGCATTTTGAACCCTATCAGGAAATGGACATCAGGAAACATACATAAATCCTTGTATGAAACACTTTTTGGTCCACCTACTCCTTGCATATTTCTCATACTCTGTTCCAGGATTCTAACTTTTCTAGCCATCTCCTCTTGTTCCTCATTCTTAGCAATCTTCTCAATCACGATAGGAGTATCGTGTTGATGAACATGATAAAGTGGATTTTGGGATTTGAAAGTCATTTCAGGAGGATATAACATATCATGATTTGGTTTTCCCATATTCTTCGGTACTGTCGGTTGAGTACCCGAAGTAGCTGGCGCTACAGAAGTAAAAAGTGGGTTATTTGCGACAGATGGATTTGGTGGGCGCATGGTAGAAGTAACAACAACTCCAGACATATTAGCAAATGGGCCAAATCCTGGTGGGTAAAATGGATCACTAGTTTGAGCTGGGTCAGAATTTGGATCATTTGAAGTCGAAAGTCCAGGGATTAAAGAAGGCGGGGCTTGTCCATTCAACCAAGCTTGGTACATCTCTTCCATCTATTATTTTAATGACTTTATTTCTTCCATTGATGCTACTTCCTACGAAATCAACTGATTCTGCTCTTCTTCACTATCAGACCCTATACCTTCTCTGCGGGTCATTCTTCTTTTACCTTTGTATCTGGTGTTATACGGATGTGATGCCAGTTTAAACCACAAACCAACCACCAATTACTTTATGTGACCAAGTAGCAAACGGGTGAGTGTTATATATTTAACACATTATAATGCCACGTTATATGTCATGTTTCTATATGCATTTTTCAACCTATCAAGGAAGCTTTGTGTTTCATCCCGGCTTTTCTAGGCATATTTTCAAAAGTTATGATCGAACCCTTTGGAGGATTGCCTACGTATCATGCTAGAACATGAATCAGATCTTGCGTAGTTCAGGAGGAATTTAACAAAATTGTTTTGTCTTTTTTTTTTTGAAGAAAATAAATAAAGTAAGTGAGGTAAAACATATGAAATATATATAGAAATAAACAGTCAACTTCATTACATTCTATAATATAAATACAACAAAATAGCTGACCCAACTCATAAAATAAAACCTACGAACTGACATCTGAAAACTAAAAGACATAATATCTAAACAAGAAGTTTTAAAACTGAAAATGAAAAACTATGACAAAGAAAATAACAATCCATTCAAGGAGACTTCGGTTTAATATGTCCTCCCAAACTCAAATATATGTCCTCCAATGAAGTAGTGAGTCATTGTGCGAAAGCTGGTACTTGTGCCAAAAAGTCCTCGCAATCCAACTGCTGATAATTCAAACTCATTCTGGCAGTATCCTGTGCTACACGACGGACCTTCCCTCGAAGGAAACTGAAAGCCTGATCCCATTCCTGGGCCTGTCGATCTCAAAAATCAACCATCTCTCTTGCACGTTGTTTGTCACACCCCTTTTTTTCGACTCCAAAAAAGATATATATTTTAAGGTTTGAAAGGGTTTTTTATTAAAGTGACAAAATGAAGATTGGTTCCGAAAAAAGATTGTTTTTACATTCAAAATCAGAGTCGCCACTTGGCATAATCTGGTGTGCCAAGTCACCATTGTGAAATCCTTTTCGAAACCATTTGACTTTTTAAATTGGTTTACGAACAGAGATTCTGGCTAAGGAATTTTGTTGACCGAGGGGAAGGTGTTAGGCACCCCTCGATCCCGTGGTTCGACCACGGTCGCTTGGTGGAGCGTATCGGCTAATTTGACATTACAAATGTACAAACCACATAAACACACAAAACAAGCAAACAAATAAATCACACAAAATTCAAAACAAACAAAAATAATGTTCAGTCCAAATTATACAATCCAAAAAAAAAGAGGTGCTAAAATATAAAACCTATTCTATTCTAAACTAATCCTAAACTAAACTCCACCCGACGTTCCGGGCCTTGATCACGAGCCTCCTTTGCGTACATGCTACTTCAGGCATTCCCTGGATAAATCAATACAAATCCTTCGGGGCATTCCCCGACCAAATGAGTACAATTTAAACTTTTCGTGCAATAAAGTAGAAAGTACCATTCACGCACATATTCAAACACTCCAATAAATCGTTATTCCTAAATTTGCCTAACCGACCTACGTTTGCCTACCAAGTTCAACATATCACAATTCTATCATGTTTAACATTATCAATACATCAAAATTAATCAATATTCATTTTCCTCCATTTTTAATCCCCACCTTAATTCATTTTTAACCACGTGATTAACCCATTTCAATACACAATCCACCAATCGAGAATAACGAAAATTCACCAATCATGCTTAGCACATCACACACCCAAATGTCACCAACAGTTCACATCAACAAACAAACCACGGTATCGAATCACACGCAATCACAATCACATAAGAATTAAATAAAAGAGAAGAAGGAATTGGACCTTAAATTTGAAGCTTTCAAACTCAATGTTATTCGAATAAAGAGAGTCCGCACCCGGAAACCTCGAGCCGAACCTTAACACCAACAATCCAACTCGACAAATAATGACCCGTTCACCGTCACTTTTCACGTCGTCACTGTTCACCGGTACTGTTCACCGGTTACTTTTTTTTTTTTTCGTTGTTGTTCTTGTTCTTGTGAGGAAGATTATTTGGTGATTCTTGTTATTGTGGAGAATATGATGATCAAAGAATGAGCCCTTTTTCCTCTTAGAATTTTTCTTTTATAATGGGCATGGATTTGTTATGATGTGGGAATTTTGGTGGGTCCCCCATATATTCTTTCTTTGTGGACAAGAAAAAGGAGGGGGGGATCATATGGGTAGTTAGGGTAGGTGAAAGCTTTTGATTGGGTAGGTTGTTAGGATAAGATAAATTAGTTAGAGGTATTTTTTTTTTGTTTATTTTTGTATTTTTGTGGGATATAATTACATGGGGTTGGACACATGGTAAGGTGAACTAAAAATGAATAAAATTAGACTTCGGGAGGTACAAAATTAGGTGTCTACATCATTCCCCCTTTGAATGTAAACACAAAGTGTTTTCAGACAAAAAAGTAGACAGCGAGACCAAATTTTGACCCAACCATTATTCAAAGAAAGAAACAGAAGGAAGAAGGACAACCGGGTCTTGACTTAAGACATCCCACCTACTCACATTATGAGAGGATCGAGTGACAAGTATCTCAACTTTTGGAGGAAGATGGACTATACCGAGTTGGAGAGTCGAGTGAGGTTCCATCGAGGTTCCGGTCCGCGGCTCCATCATTACATAAAAAAAATGAAAATTACAAGTTAAAACATAAATAAAATTACAAAAATCCTATCTATACAGCTTCTATTGGTTCTTGACTCGACTTTCATCACCCTATTCTTCAGGCGGGCTCCTGACTTGCTATTTCTTTAACTTGTTGCTTGCCTTTCAATTTCTTCACCCTGTTCTCCAGGCGGGTTCCTGACTTGCTATTTCATCAACTTGTTGCCATGCTTTCAACTTCTGCACCCTGTTCTGCAGGCGCGCTCCTGACTTGCTATTTTTATCAACTTGTTGCTATGCTTTTAATTTTTTCACCCTGTTCTGCAGGCGGGCTCCTGACTTGCTATTTCATCAACTTATTGCTATGCTTTCAATTTCTTCACCCTGTTCTCCAGGCGGGCTCCTGACTTGCTATTTCATCAACTTGTTGCCATGCTTTCAACTTCTGCACCCTGTTCTGCAGGCGGGCTCCTGACTTGTTATTTTTATCAACTTGTTGCTATGCTTTCAATTTCTTCACCCTGTTCAGCAGGCGGGATCCTGACGTGCTATTTCATCAACTTGTTTCTATGCTTTCAATTCCTTCACCCTGTTCTGCAGGCGGGCTCCTGACTTGCTATTTCATCAACTTGTTGCTATGCTTTCAGTTTCTCCACCCTGTTCTGCAGGCGGGCTCCTAACTTGCTATTTTTCAATCTGTTTAACTTTCAATATCTTCACCTTGTTGCTTGGTTTTCCATTTATTCGCCATGTGCTTCGGGCATGCTCCTGAAATCACATCAAAACTGGAAAAAAAATTATCCCAAATAAAGAAATGCAATTTCTATGAGTTAATTGGAATGACTCAACTAAAAGGTACGTCTTATAGGAATCCAGGGGGATGACTCGACTAAAAGGTACTTCTTCTAGGAATCAAGGGAAATGACTCGACTAAAAGGTACGTCTTCTAGGAATCAAGAGAAATGACTCGACTAAAAGGTACGTCTTATAGGAATCAAAGGGGATGACTCAACTAAAAGGTACGTCTTATAGGAATCATAGGGGATGACTCGACTAAAAGGTACGTCTTATAGGGGTCAAAGGGGATGACTCGACTAAAAGGTACGTCTTATAGGAATCAAGGGAAATGACTCGACTAAAAGGTACGTTTTCTAGGAATCAAGGGGGATGACTCGACTAAAAGGTACGTCTTATAGGAATCAAAGAGGATGACTCGACTAAAAGGTACGTCTTATAGGAATCCAAGGGGAATGACTCGACTAAAAGGTACATCTTCTAGGAATCAACGGGGATGACTCGACTAAAAGGTACGTCTTATAGGAATCAATAGGGATGACTCGACTAAAAGGTACGCCTTATAGAAATCAAAGGGGATGACTCGACTAAAAGGTACGTCTTATAGGAATCAAAGGGGATGACTCGACTAAAAGGTACGTCTTCTAAGGGTCAAAGGGGATGACTCGACCAAAAGGTACGTCTTATGGGAATCAAAGGGGATGACTCGACTAAAAGGTATGTCTTATAGGAACCCAAAGGGAATGACTTGACTAAAAGGTACGTCTTATAGGAATCAATGGGGATGACTCGACTAAAAGGTACGTCTTACAGGAATGAATAGGGATGATTCGACTAAAAGGTACGTCTTATAGGAATCAAAGGGGATGACTCGACTAAAAGGTATGTCTTCTAGGAATCAAAGGGGATGACTAAAAGGTACGTCTTCTAGGGGTCAAAGGGGATGATTCGACTAAAAGGTACGTCTTATAGGAATCAACGGGAATGACTCGACTAAAAGGTACGTCTTATAGGAATCAATAGGGATGACTCGATAAAAGGTACGTCTTATAGGAATCAAAGGGGATGACTCGACTAAAAGGTACGTCTTCTAGGGATCAAAGGGGATGACTCGACTAAAAGGTACGTCTTATAGGGGTCAAAGGGGATGACTCAACTAAAAGGTACGTCTTATAGGAATCAAAGGGGATGACTCGACTAAAAGGTACGTCTTATAGGAATCAAAGGGGATGACTCGACTAAAAGGTACTTCTTATAGGAATCAAGGGAAATGACCCGACTAAAAGGTACGTCTTCTAGGGGTCAAAAGGGAAATGCATTACCTAAGAAGAAAAATTTGAATTACCCAATCAAGGAAGTGTGTTTCCTTACCAATGTTGTTTTGAATTATCAAAACAATGAAGTGTTTCTCCTTACCAAAGCTGCTTGAATTACAAACCTGTGCAGCAACCTTGCGTCTTGCATTTGTTGAGGTGAGAAATTACGGCCTTTGATGTTTAGGCTCTGAAATCCTTGATCTGAATGCAACATGTATTCCTATTACATACAAAGAAAACTTGTGAGTTTAAAAAAACATGGTGGCTAGTTTGTGGCTTTGGCTTTTGAGGCAATTGCTCCTGCCCCCGTTACATTTAGCTTTGCTTCCAACCATTAGCATATGTCATTGACTTGCTGTATCATTGACTCAAACTCAGCTTATTAAGAGTGACTCTGAAACAAACACAGTATTTCTGCTTTGTCGTGTTTCTCAAATAAACCCTTTGAACCTTGGTATTTCCATGAGTTCCTCGACTTCTCTGTTGACAAAACTTCCTGCATGCCTTTTTTGGGCTCACAATCATGTCTCTTTCATGTGCTAGCTTTTTCTTGCTTTGTGCAATTAAAGAAGCTGGTGGCCAGTTTTGAAATCTTTTCTCACTTGTTTTGACACGGACTTGACTCAAAGACACGAAACAAAAAAAAGAATGACAATTTTTGTTTTGATAACTGACTTAAGAAAGATAAAATTAAAATACAGAGAAGAAAGAAAAGACGATGAATATCCCCTTTTAAAACAAAGAAACGAAAAATTCATCTAAAAATGACAGTCAACACTAATGATTATGCCATGCATTTTGGATTAAGCAGCTTGATCTTTTCATCCAAAATTTCTACCCATTGTTGTTGAGTTAATGACCTTGAAACTGAGTTGCTTTCTTAGGTTAATTGCATTTAAGACCCCATTCGGCTAGTGGCGCCTTGAAGGGTTTTAGCCAACAAGCTTCTTTCATTTTCTCTCGGCTCACTAACGTCTTATGGTGCCCGTGAGGGTTTTCACCAATAATACTCTCTCATTTTTATTTCTCTCAACTTATCATTGCCTTATGATGCCCGTAAGGGTTTTTACCAATAAGACTCTCTTATTATTATTTCTCTCTTGATTCCCTATGCTGAGGAAGACAAATAGTTCACAAATGCATCATCATATCCCTTGCATGCTTAGCCTTAACATTCTCAAAGATTGATCTGAAGGTCTTTCTTTGGTTGTAACTTGGCTTTTGGATAGGGTTAGAAAGAAAGGATGACATAAGGCCCAATCGACACTTGAAGTGAGGTGGGACTTACAACTTTTGGAATCGACTCAAACAATGAGGATTAACTCATGCCCCAGTTTCTTTTGACTAGGTGACACTAAATTATTTATTTGGTTAGACCGAGCCCTAAGTAGGGAAGCCTACGTATCTCACCCTCGAGAGAGGAGAATCAGGTCATGCGTAGTTCTGGCAGCTTATTTTGCTTGATTCTGATTTCTTTTTTTTTTCTTTTGGGGATTTTTCTGACTCTATTTTTCTTCACACTTTTTTTTCTCTTTTTTTTTGAAACATTTTTCTCTCTTCTCTTTTTTTTTTTTTGAACTTTTCTGACTATTGTTTTGCTCGACATTGTTCTTTCGAGCTTTGCTGACTATATTGATTCCAAAAGAGGTGTATGAAAGAAAATAAGACTAAAGCTCAAATGGGGTATACAAAGGATGACACGATGTTTGGATGGCAGAATGAAATGCCTTCGTCATATCAATCTTTGAAAATGCAGGTACATATTATGCAATATGAAAGTGAAAGATGAAGATCTTTTGACATATTTTACAACATTAACTTTGACTGAGTCTGGGCATCACTATTTATTCTGCGTTTATATGGCATACAACTCCACTTTTGTTGCACATTCCTCACGTTGAATGACTCATGATTTTGTGAAGCTGATTTTCTTTCTGCTTCTCTTGATATAGCGATCACACATCCATTATTTGACCTAATTGGGACTTGCCTTTCGATCGATGACCAAGTTGTTCTTGTGATTCTCAAAATAATTGCCTTAACTTGTCACCAAATGTCTCAGCACTCTATCTATTTTCTCATATGCTCTCTTTTTCTAACTTTAACCCTCTGATTCAATGTTCATGCTTAAACTGGATTTTAAGATCTGGCTGAAAATTTTACTAGCATGTCATATCACTAGAGTCAACACAAAATGTACTATGTAAAGAAAACAAACAAACAACACATATTTAAACACAAAGAAAAATAAGACACTTCATTTAGTCGAAACAAAAGATAGAAGAGTTTGGACATAAACAACAAAAGGACAAAACAAGACAGATCCCGAACTACAACCCTAAAATAATTTGAAGAACAGAAAATAAAACAAAAACCCCTTCCTGGTAAGGAGAGGGGTGACTTCTCCATTGCTCAGCCTGACATCTTAGCCACTGGTTTGCATATCAGCATGACTAGAGTTTCCCTCACTATCAATATTCTGCACCATAATTGATCCATCATGAATCATCTTTTCAATTTCTCTTTTCAAATCTCGACAATCTTCAATACTATGACCCTGAGCCTCAGAATGATACGCACATCGTGCGTTAGGATCAAAATTTCTTGAACGCTGATTAAGGGTGTGCCCAAGGGGAGGAGTGATCATTCCTTCCTGTACCAATCTCTGAAATAAACTGGCATATGATTCTCCAATTGGTGTGAAGCTATCTCTCGACTTCTGCCTTATTTCATTGTTTGGCTTGGATAGAGAATCTGGCTTAGAAGGGTTTTGGTATATTTGTGGAGTTAGAGGATGACTCTGGGGCATTGGGGTATGCCATTGTGGGAAGGATGAGGGTTGATCATGTGGTTGTGCATTATACACTGGATATGGATGTGGAGGAACAGAGTACAATGGATTTTGGGAGTGATTATGTGGAGCCTGGGCATAAACTTGAGCTTGATCCTGAGATCGACGATGACGTGGTCTTCTTGACCTTTTTTGTTGTCCAACTATAATTGCAGATGCATCTTCCTCATTCTTTTCCTCCCCAACACTTCCTGAACCCTTTTGAATTACTTGAGTAGTCACTTTCAATGTTGCAAAACTCACAATGCGACCAGTCTTAATTCCATCTTCTATCATCTCCCCCATTTTAAGGACCTCAATGAACGGCTTGCCTAATGCAGGTAACAAGTGTTGATAATATGTTTCGTCCTGTGCTTGAATAAACACCTCCACTATTTTGCTTTCTTTCATTGGCGGTTTTACTCTAGCAGCTTGTTCGCGCCATCTAATTGAATACTCTCTGAAACTCTCAGTATTTTTCTTTGTTATACTAGTTAGGGATTTTTCGTCAGGGATCAACTCCACATTGTATTGAAATTGTTGCACAAATTTGTTAGCTAGGTCATCCCAACTAATCCATTTGTCAATGTCTTGGTCAACAAACCATTCTGAAGCTTGACCTGAAAGACTCTCACCGAAATATGCCATGAGTAATTCTTCCTTCCCTCCAGCGCCCCTTAGCAGGTTGCAATAGCGTCTCAAATGTGCTACAGGATCGCCATGTCCATCATACTTCTCAAACTTCGGCATTTTAAAACCAAGAGGAAGATGTACACCAGGAAACATGCACAGATCTTTATATGAGACACTTTTGTACCCCCAAGTCCTTGCAAGTTTTTCATAGTCAGTTCCAAACTTCTAAATTTTCTGGCTATTTCCTCTTGTTCTTCTGTCATAACAGGCTTCTCAGTGTTAGGAGGAAATTCAGGCGGTTGAGGGCAATCGTAAGGACCAGTCGACTTAAATGTAGGCTCGAGAGCATAATGTTGATCACTAAAAATATTCAATGCAGGCTCTCTTGTAGAGTAGGAAGGCACAACTTGTGGATGAACATCAAAAGTAGGAGGTGGGGGTGGCGCCGCAAAAGCATGAACAACAGCTGGAGCCGAGTATATGGTAGCCTTGGATTGGGGAGTGAGGAAATGAACATTGAAAGTGGTTGTATATTATTGCCCCGGAGTCGATCCTGATGCATGTTGTGCCATATCAACAAAAATGGGAAATTGTGCATGTGACACGGGAGGCAAGCTAGAAAGATATTCCAGATTATCCGTGGGAACTGGAGGAGGCGGCAACCCATTAGCCCAAGCTCGATGCATTTCTATTATTTGCCGCCTTAATTTCTGAATCTCTTCATTATCTCCTACATTCTCATTCCCCGAACTCCCTATTTGATTAATGACAACTAACTCGGTATCCTTGTTGGCCATAACTTCCTCTGTGACTTGGAGCAATATGGAGGACCAGCCAGAATGCCACAAACCAACCACCTTAAATTAACTGGACAAGAGATAGCAAATGGTTAGAGTTCAACAGTTTTTCAAAACCTCTTTCTTTTTTTTTCTTGAAAAGATCACCGAACCCAAGAAGGGCGCCTACGTATCTCACCCTCGAGAGAGGAGAATCAGGTGTGCGTAGTTCGTAAAGTTTTGCCAAAATGGCCAATTAAACTCTTTTTTCTTTCTTGAAACAAAGTGTCAAAAGAATTGACGAAAAATCTTTTTTTTTTTTTTTAGGTTTAAATCTCTATACAAAATGAAACCTATGATTACCAAAGAAAAATCTTTTTGGGTTTTCGATTTTTGAATTTCATGTGAAAATGAAACTTGAACCTATTAAAGGAATTTTTTATATTTTTTTTGTAGTTTTCTTTTAAAGATGTATATGAAACGCCTACTCTAAATGGAGAGTGAAGAAATATTTTTGGATTTTTCAAATAAGATCCCCGAACCCACAATAGGTTGCCTACGTATCTCACTCCCGAGAAAGGAGAATCAGGGGTGCGTAGTTCGTCCAGGTTGGACAATTAATGATTAAATAACGGATTACACCCTACCTTAAGAGACACAACCAAAGACAAACAAATAAAAAAAAAATATTTTTTTTTTATTTTTAATTAGACACTTCAGCTAAAAATGACATCAACAACTATGAAGAAAAAAAAAATCTTTTGGTATTTTCGTGAAATGTACAAAACTCCTACAATTTTTGCATTTTTCTTTTATAAAAACTCCTATGAATGAAAAATCTTTTTGAAGTTTTCGAATTGTGAATGCATGCTAAACGAGACAAAGGAAAAATGTTTTTGATATTTTTGTTTTTGATAAATGAGTGCAAAAGGTAAAAATCTTTTTTTTTTTTTTTTGGATTGTGAAGAACAAAAGCCATAAAGAACACTAAAAGCTACGACACTCTTTTTTTTTTTTCTTCTTTTCGACTCACTTCACTTTTTTTTTCTCTATTTTTTTTCAACAGTTCTTGCCTACGCACCTTACTCCTAACAATTTTTTTTTCAAATCAGTCCGTGAAATGACCACATTACCTTGAAAGATGCAACAATTAGCACGTAGGGATGCTTTAGAGGTGAGTCTCCTACAAAGGGCCATGTGGGCCCCGCTAGGTCTCAGTATGATGCACATAAGCATGACCTAAAGGCTGACCTACGTTGTGGTTCACTAACAAGGCTGTTCGGGGGAGCGTATGGTCGATAGTGGCTGCTTTGCTTTCCACCTACTCCATAACACCGACGGCTCCCCCCTAAAATAAGGGTGACTCAACTAGAGGTCGTGTACAACACGTGTACTACGGACTTGTTACAAAAAGAAGGCCTGGGGGTAGACACATAATGACAGATATAAAAGCGGTAACACATAGGATAAATACTATAAACAAAGAGCACGAAAAACGCACAAAAGTGAAAACAATAACACAAACAAAATCACAAACAATGCTTATACACTCATAATGCCAAACAAAGCCGATACGACTCCAACAATAAGCTCGAATTCTGAAATAGTCCCCAGCAGAGTCGCCAGAGCTGTCACACCCCTTTTTTTCGACTCCAAAAAAGATATGTATTTTAAGGTTTGAAAGGGTTTTTTTATTAAAGTGACAAAGTGAAGATTGGTTCTGAAAAAAGATTATTTTTACATTCAAAATCAGAGTCGCCACTTGGCATAATCTGGTGTACCAAGTCACCATTGGAAAATCCTTTTCGAAACCATTTGACTCTTTAAATCGGTTTACGAACAGAGATTCCGGCTAAGGAATTCTGTTGACCGAGGGGAAGGTGTTAGGCACCCCTCGATCCCGTGGTTCGACCACAGTCGCTTGGTGGAGCGTATCGGCTAATTTGACATTACAAATGTACAAACCACATAAACACACAAAACAAGCAAACAAATAAATCACACAAAATTCAAAACAAACAAAAATAATGTTCAGTCCAAATTATACAATCCAAAATAAAAGAGGTGCTGAAATATAAAACCTATTCTATTCTAAACTAATCCTAAACTAAACTCCACCCGACGTTCCGGGCCTTGATCACGAGCCTCATTTGCGTACATGCTACTTCAAGGCATTCCCCGGATAAATCAATACAAATCCTTCGGGGCATTCCCCGGCCAAATGAGTACAATTTAAACTTTTCGTGCAATAAAGTAGAAAGTACCATTCACGCACATATTCAAACACTCCAATAAATCGTTATTCCTAAATTTGCCTAACCGGCCTACGTTTGCCTACCAAGTTCAACATATCACAATTCTATCATGTTTAACATTATCAATACATCAAAATTAATCAATATTCATTTTCCTCCATTTTTAATCCCCACCTTAATTCATTTTTAACCACGTGATTAACCCATTTCAATACACAATCCACCAATCGAGAATAACGAAAATTCACCAATCATGCTTAGCACATCACATACCCAAATGTCACCAACAGTTCACATCAACAAACAAACCACGGTATCGAATCACACGCAATCACAATCACATAAGAATTAAATAAAAGAGAAGAAAGAATTGGACCTTAAATTTGAAGCTTTCAAACTCAATGTTATTCGAATAAAGAGAGTCCGCACCCGGAAACCTCGAGCCGAACCTTAACACCAACAATTCAACTCGACAAATAATGACCCGTTCACCGTCACTTTTCACGCCGTCACTGTTCACCGGTACTGTTCACCGGTCATTGTTCACTGGTTACTGTTCACCGGTTACTTTTTTTTTTTTTCGTTGTTGTTCTTGTTCTTGTGAGGAAGATTATTTGGTGATTCTTGTTATTGTGGAGAAGATGATGATCAAAGAATGAGCTATTTTTCCTCTTAGAATTTTTCTTTTTAATGGGCATGGATTTGTTATGATGTGGGAATTTTGGTGGGTCCCCCATATATTCTTTCTTTGTGGACAAGAAAAAGGAGGGGGGGGATCATATGGGTAGTTAGGGTAGGTGAAAGCTTTTGATTGGGTAGGTTGTTAGGATAAGATAAATTAGTTAGAGATATTTTTTATTATTTTTTTTTTGTATTTTTTTGGGATATAATTACATGGGGTTGGACACATGGTAAGGTGAACTAAAAATGAATAAAATTAGACTTCGGGAGGTACAAAATTAGGTGTCTACATTGTTCACAAGCAGAAGCAACCTCCAACTGTTTGCGTAATATTCCTCTTTCACGGATCCATTGAGATCTCTCTCGATCAAATTCTTCTTGCATGTTCTTTTCAACTTCTTGAAGTTGTTGTCGGCGAGATGCGGCAAGTTCTGCAACGTGTGACCCCCTAGTGGTAGCAAGCTTGATTTGTCCCCGAAGTGCAACCTCAATATCTGCTGACTTAACTTTCTCTTCAGCAAATTCTCTTTGTTGTTCGTCTATTTTTGCCCTGGCATGCTCTAATTCTGCTCTCCAAGCTTGGTTGGACTCATGATGTTCTCGTATGGCTCTCTTAATTCCTATCCTGATTGCAGCTTCCTGATCTATAGGTCCCCTAACCGATCTTTCTGGTCTGACTGGCGGACTCGACTGTTCTTCAAATCATTCACGATAATCTGGGTGCACTTCTCCTTTCTCATGCTCTATGACCATCGTTTCAATCCCCATAATACGGCAACCCTCCCAAATCTGCTGGGCCAATTCTTCCGGAAGTGGGATCTCTGGTCTGACCTTAAATACAAACTCGGCCATATTTTCCGTTATGGAAATTATTTGATGCCTGCCTAGCTGACGTAGAACCCTCAATGAAACATACGGTTGAACACCTCTAATACCCATTAATAACAAGAACGGACAAATAACAGAACTATGTATGACTTACCTCCAAGGGAACCAATGGAGATTCCAAGTGATTTTATCTGTTGTTAAAGAACGAAAAAACTTAACCTAATCTCCAATTTCTTTTAGACATTTATATTTCTCCATCATTTCCTCGTAATCGTTGATGCGATTAAATCGCTCAGGATCAAACCTTGTCAATGTAGGACATTGATAAAGATGCTCCACAATCCACATCTGTAACAAGATATTACATCCCTCAAAAAAACTCTTTCCCTTCTGACGAACAGTCAGAGCACGGTAAATATCAGCTAGGATCATTGGTACCATAGTGTAATCTTTCTTAATCAGTATCTGTACCACTCCCGCTAAACGAATATTAATTTTTTCTTCTCTTCTCGGGAAGATCATAGTGCCTAAAAAGGCTACCATGAATGCAAATCGTCTGTGAATTTTCCAAGCCTCAAAACTTTCCTTATTACAAAGTTGTTTACCGTACTTTTCAAACCCCTCTTGCCTTCCGTATCTGTCATACAAAAACTGCAAGGAAACCCAACCTTTTTTCATTGATTCTTCTTTTGTGTTCCGTATGTTCATGAGATTGCAAAATTTGTTTATCGAAATAAGTCTTAGAGCTATAAGTTTCTTCCGATGCATATCACCATATCCAACATAGCCTGCTATCTCTTCTAAAGTAGGTGTCAACTCAAAATCTAAAAAGCGAAATACATTATTCTTCGGGTCCCAGAAATTTAGTAATGCAACAATCACCTCCCTATTAGGGTTGATTCTCATGATACTCGTCAAAAAACCGAAATACTTATGTATCTCGCCATAATCGAATGTATCCATTGCATTTCACCATAACCAAAGTTGCAGAGGGATTTCATCAACAACCTGAAGTGGTACACTCCTATCCCTCTTTCTTTTTTGATGCTTTCCACAAACTGGAGGAGACATTTTATACCTATTGATAAGGACGTGAGTTTAATAAATGTCTAGACTTAGGCAAAACTTGATTTATTAATTTTGAAAGAATTTAATCTTGACTCGTGAGACCTAATGCGACCATTATTGGGACTTAGTTGTAAAGAACAATTTTATCAAAGTGAGAGAAATATGACTGATAATATTTTTTAGAAAAATTATTTATTTAAATTGACTCTTTTAAAATTTTTGCAATAACAGACCTCTAGACAGATTTAAATTATATGTTTGAAGACAATACTCCTAAATATACTTAAAAGAACAAAAATAAAATGACTTAGAAATAAAGAAAAAGAAGAATGATTGTTTTATGCATGAAGTTGTATAAAAATTTCAGCCTCACGACCCCTAAAGGTTCAGGCTATTATGATTTTTTTGTTAAGATTAATTTTGAAAATAAGAATGAAAAGTAAAATAAAGATAATAATATTCATGAAAACAATCATTTTTCTTATTATTATTATTATTATTTTTTCTAAAAATATCCTTCGATAAATCTGTGAATAAATATATTATTATTATTTTTCAAATAAATGGTCGTATCCTGGGTAGGACTTCCTACATATCTCACAAAAAGTGAGAATCAGACCCTCGTAGTTCATGAAGATTGTAAAAACTATGTTGCTATATATAAAAAAAAATCTTTATTATTATTATTTTTTTTAGATAAAATTTTTCTTTAAAAAAAATGATTAACTAAATTTGAGAATAAATTAATCTCTCGCATTTTAAAATTGCCTAAAGTCGGTCAACAAATAAATAACCTTCCAAGCAAATGTCAAAGAGCACGTAGGATGCACATGTTGGTCTTTATAAATTAGGTCACCTGTCCTAGACAGACCCGACCCCTATGCCGAGTCCCGCTAAGTCAAATGCATATGATGCAAATAAAGCGGTACCTAATAGGGATAACCAGATTCTGAGTTTTCAGTTCTTCTAAGTTTAAACCTAATAGGGATAGGTGTCTAGACTGGTTTGCCCGAGCGGACACTCAAACTGGGGAGGAACAACTTGGTCGGTAGCAGGGCAACACCGCCTTCGTTGTCGATCCGAACCCTGCCTAACATGTGTGACTATATCCTTCACCAGTTGCCTTTACTCTCCGGCTATCTCAAAAAGAAGGTGGGATGCATATGTTGCATTCCCTCTATCCTATTTCAGAGACTCGGAGGGGGTACGCGAGAGAAGACAATATATAATACAGTTCAAATAATATCAAAGCGGTAAATAAGCGACAAGTAGCACATAAGGCCAATAAACTCATTATAAAATAATTAAAGCAAGTAAAGTCAATATCAAAATCTTGAATTCTTATTATTCCCCAGCAAAGTCGCCAGAGATGTCACACCCCTTTTTTGCCCGAAGGATCGGGGTCGAAGGGTTTTTCCAATTAAAGTGACGGTATTGAATAGGGATTAATTTATTTATAGAGTCGCCACTTGAAATTGAGTTATGGTGTTCCAAGTTACCTTTTTGAATCCTTAATAAAAAAGAAATGACTCTTTTTGTTGGTCTGCAAAAACAGAAGACCGGGTAAGAAATTCTATTGACCGAGGGGAAGGTATGAGGCACCCCTCGAGTTCCGTGGTTCAAGCACGGTCGCTTTTAATAACTTATACTAACTAAAACTATTTTGGATAAATTGTGTTAAGGTCTAAAAATCGCTCATTTTTATTATATTAAAAACTTATTTAAAACTCTTGTATTAAATAAATCGGTGAAAATTAATTTTAGAAAAATATTTACTAAGGTGTATTTATACATCCTTGTATTTTTAAATGTCTAGAAAAGATGCGTATGCCGCATTCTTAATTGAGGCAAATTTTTAAATAAATAAATAAATTTTAAACTCTTCTAAAATTTGTCTAACATTAAAATCTTTAATTACTCAAAATGTTATTTAATTTTAAAAGTAAACTTAAACAAAATTCATTTAAAAAAAATGATTAATTAATCTTAACAAATAATTATTAAACCTTATTAATGATAATGAAATAAAACAAACAAAATAAAAATAAAAATAATAATAATCAAATAATATAAATACATAAAGCTAATCATATTAATTCTAACTTTAATTATAAACCCCAAATTTCATTCTTCAATTAATGCCCCAAAAAATCACTTAAAAGAAGTTTTTTCTTGAATATATTTATCTATAAAAAAAAATCGATGTTATTAGCGACTGTTTTTCACTGGTCAAGGTTGACCGGAGTTCATGAACGAAAAGGGGTATTTGCCGGAGGATCACACGTGGCTGGCAGCGGCATGGGATGACGGGAAAGGAGGGAAAGGAGTGATATGATTTTCCGGCTAGTGGCGGCAACGAAAAAGGGAAAGGGAGCGGATGGCGCGACCAGATCTGGTGATGCCGAATCATCTAGTGGTATCGCCAGGGATTATGGGTCGCCGGTTGGAGGTATTTTGCTGGTCAATGGTGGCTGGTAGCAGCGGGATGGGGCGGCAACCATGGGGGTTCGTCGGTGGTTTATGGTTCCATCCAGATCTCATGAAAAAAAAAGAGGTGACAGAGGCGTTAAGCTTCGCCCACGGGTTGGTGACGGACGGTGGCGACAGCGGCGACAGCGGATCGTAACCTTGAGGGGGATTTCGATGATGTGGGAAAATGGGGAAGGGAGAAGATGACAACGTTGTTGTCTTACCGATGGGAGGCGTAACAGAGTGATCGTAACGACTCCGGCAAGAACCAACCAGAGTCAACTCGAAAATGAATCAATTTTTGGTGATTTTTTTTTCTTATTTCTGATCTGATTTTTTTTTAGTTTCTGATCTGATTTTGTCTACTGTGTATATGCATTTGAATCTATGTACGTGTAAATTAACAGATGAATATATATGCATATAACAGTGTATAGAATGATAACAATGTCTATTTTTTGTTCTCTGTTATTCTCTTTTCGTTTTAATTTAAATCATATAGTATCAACATACAGTGTTTTCAATCACATAACACATAGTAATAAAGATTCACTAAATCAATTAACCATCCATAATGCATGAAATCACTTAATATTCTCATTCATACTTTTCATCTGTAAACTTTATAACATAAGATGATTCAAGTTCGAATAAGAACCTGTGATGATTCAAACAGAATAAGAAGCAAGAAGTAATTATCACCGAAAATCTCGAATGAAAATTCTAAAACTTCGAACTTTCTTTCTTTGTTTTACTCTCTCTTCTTGATCTCTTTTTTACTCTGTGTTTTTTTCTCTGCTTTTTTTACTGTCTGATATATTATAGAATCTACGTCAAGGGTAAAGAAGAGTCCTTAAATACAAAACTTTGGGGGGGGGGGGGGGATTGGGGTGGGGAACAGTTACAGACAAGGGAAGAATTTTCAAATTTGAATGATTATTTTTTTTATTTTTATTTTTTATTTAATAGAAGATAATAATAATAAATATAAATAAATAATAATAATATATATAATAATAATTAATTAATTTTTATTTAGCGTAATAACAATTTATAAATAGTCAAAATAAATATAATAAAATAGTAATAAAATTACTAATTTATTTATTAAATTTTAGAATAAATAATATACATATATTTTGGATTTTTGTATTATTAGTATAAAAATAAAAATAAAAATAAATAAAAATAAAATATCTCAAAATTAACTTTATTTATTTATTTATTTATTTCTTTTTTAACTAAAACTTAAAAAATAAAATAAGAAATTACATAATATTATACCAAATATAAATATCTAATATCGAAAATAACCTAAAACTCGAGGATGATCAAAAATCACGTGTCTACAGTAAGTATATCATAAATATACTATATCATAAAATTTGTTCCTGAACATTTTCTTTTGTATTAGTAATTTCTTCCTGAACATTAAATATACTCGAGAAAGGCAAGAAATTCTACAAATACACAACTTATATTTTCAATATTACAAAAAATCCCAACTGCCTAAACATATTACAAAATTCCACATATACACAGAATGCTATGTATATGTCGACTATATTATGTATATTAATAGGGAGAGAAAGTAAAGTAATTAAAAAAGTGGAAGAGAGTGTAATTACTTTTAAAAGGTTGGTATTTATGTTATTTATACTTAGTAAATACTATCATGAATCTCTATATTCTTTTTCTTTTGTTTCCATGTATCCAAAATAATCGTTCCTTATATTTGACGTGAAAGAAGAAAAAGAACATGAAAAGAGGAAGAATGTAAGAAAAGATTTAGTATTAAGGTATTTTAATTGTGATATTTAATTCAAGTAAGAAAATAATTTGTAGAAAATGTAATCTTAAATTTCGATTGATTCTATTTTCAGCCAGGAAAGGTTTTTGCCAAAACAGTATCTTATTTTTGTTTGGAAAGGTTTTTATTTGTTACTATAGTTAATATTTAATATCATTAAATTAATTAAAAAATAGCGAAAAGACAATTTTATCTAAAGCGGTGACTTTTAATGAAGGACAAAAAGTTCAATTCACTTTTCACACTTTTAATAGATTATAGATATAGATATAGATATAGATATAGATATAGATAACGTGAGGCGCACTCTTAAGAGTGGAAACATATAAACACACAACATGTCACAGTAGTGAAGCGAGGTTTGAACTCTACTGCACGAAGGATGTCTCACGAGCGGGGCTTCTAGAGATGAGGTCTTTTAATGATTTTTTTGAATTTAAGTTATATATATTAAATATGTACACGTTTTCTACTATAAGTAAATTTTAATTTGCAATAGCAGGTTAATTCTCATTGTTACTAGGATGCTAATTAATATACAAAAAGTATGCACATTTTATACATAATTAAAGTCTGCTTTCTGTATATTAGCTAGCGATCTTAATTAATTTTGATCGAGCAACCAAATAAATTAAAACCCCTAAAATTTAAACTCATTTTTTAACTATACAAATAGTTTGACTCTACTAAAGGTTGTTACCATGACCATGCGTCTATTGTACGTTGACTAAAGGTTAATCAAAGTTTAAATTTGTTAGATTCGACGTCCATATTTTTACCATTGGTGCAACGCATTTTTGCAAATACATTCAAAATTCGTATTAGTAATTTCCAATATACAAGTTACGGACTTACAGTTGAATCGAATGTATTATATATGCTTCTTAACCAGTGGCGGACCCAGGATTTAGGGGTCTTGGGTGCTCGAGAGTTCCAAACACATATATTGACATCCAAATTGCTTTAAGGTTCCGCCTGAAAATTAAACAACCTAGCTTTCTTCTTGATTTCATGGGCGTTTTTTTTCCACCTTATACCAATTTTTATACATTTCTTATATAGTTATACCTATTATGCATTAGGTTTAACGAGTGCTGAAGCACCATAATTTTGAACGTAGGTCCGCCCCTATTCTTAACCTCTCTAATGGGGACCTTTGTGTTGGCAAGGTGATGGTCGATGTTTTTGGCAATAATGTCTAGCGTGGTGGAGTTTTCAAGCATAAGTTCTCTTGTGTGTGTAGTTACGGCGAGGTTTACGGCCCAAAAATATGATAAGATGATTGGAGCCAAATATTGAGGAACACAAATTTTAGGTACTTGAGAATAGCTTAACTAGATTGGACCCATTTTTAAGCACATGAAACCTTTGATTTCTAGACAAAAATCATGTGCTAATGTCAAGTAAATATGTGAAGGAGATTAAGCCTTAATGTCTCTAAAAGAATTTTTCTAATAAAAGTTTGGCATTAACCACATCTATATATATTATAAAACTTAGGTGGGTGGTGTTAAGGAAAAAAGTTTATTTTTTTAAAAAAATAAAATAAATACTTTTTAGCTATTGGGGAGCCAGGAGGGCGAGTTGGGGGTAGGGGTGAGGGGGATGGATGATGTTGAGAGTGGTATGAGAGATTTTAATTAAATTTATTTAGAAGATATAAATATACATATGAATAAAATACTTAAAAATATTAATGATAAAATCAAACAATGAAAAAATAATGGGTAATTAAACTTTATTTGAAAATTTAAAAAATATTAAATTGTATGTGCTTTATTTATTGAATTGAGAGTAGTGAAATTTAAATTTTGAAATTAGGGTTTTTGAAATGAAATTGAAAGATAAAACCTTTTTATAAAAAAAATGTAGTTAGTTGTCGAAGTTGAATTGATGGATTAAAATAAAAAAATGAAAGTAAGGATTGTAATTATATTTCTTAATTTATTAAAAATATAAAGGTAAAAGCCCAACAACAAAATTAATAATTATTTAATATTAAATAATATATTATATTTAAAATTAAAGAGGGGGCGGGGTGGAGATGGTTAGGGTTAGATTTGCTTTTAAAAAAAAAATTATTAATAAATTATATGATACTTAATTTTTTTTAAGGTAATATGATTTAATATGCTAGAACGAGATATATTAATATAAAATAATTAAAAATATTATTTTAATATTATCCGTGCATCACACGGGTACGTATATTAGTTTTTATATACACCAGAGGAGCCTAATAAATGCCAATTTCATACAACCGGGTAGAGTAGCACAAGATCTGCATCTTGACTTATGTATAGATATTGATTCATTCACACAACAACTTATTTCTCATATCGATGAATGAGAGGGAGACGGATTTTTAGTTTTCTAGATTTTGTATTTTAAATATTGTATAACTAGATAAGTATATACTTAGTCATAATATATGCAATAGATTTTTTGTTGTATTCGACTAGTTTAATTCGATGTTGTTTAAGAAGGAGTTCGAATGCAGATATGGGCTAAATAAATCAATGGACAGTAACATGTTGGTGTTCTCTAATTTCACCAAGTGAAGATTAGACAAGAGAAAGACTATTGATTGAGATTTGAATCAGAATTTGTGCTCCCACGCTAGCTAGACAGCTCAAACTTTGTATGATGTGTTATTTCTCAAAACGAATAGTCTGTGTTATGACTTATGTGAGGTATGACGGCGAGGATATGTATGCATCACTTTTTTAAACAAGAGGTGTATCATCTCTAGGTCGCAAAATTGAAAGGTATAGTTGCCTCTTTTCCCTACTTTTAACTATGATAACAAAATTAGTTCATGAAAATATGAGTCAACCAATACGCCTAAATTTAGACAAGTTGGGCCATGTTTTTATGATGGAGCAATGTGGATATAACCTGAGTCTTCTCATTTAAATTAAAAGTTGTATCGATTTGGCTAAATATGTAAAAACAAATTGCTCATAAGAAAATTTGTCAAAACATCTTAACAAAAACTTTTTGGTTGTTTGATATGTTATGTAGCTATATGCATCATAATTATAGCAGCCATGTTTGCTTGGTTATGTCGTTTCCCCCCTTAATATAATTATAACCACAAATAAGAAAACATTTTGTTAGTTTTAAAATAAATTATAAGAAAACAAAAGAAAGAAATTAACACTTGTTGGAGTTAGAAGAGTTGTGCTACGATTTATTATTTTGACCATCTTAATCCAATTCCTTTCAACTCGACTCGAGTAACTTATTGGCAAACTAATATTCTATTCATCTATTAATTCCATTTTGACCCGCACAAAATCAACCTAACCCTCTCATTTGCACCACAACTTCTAAGTTAATCAAACATGGTCATTATGAAATTCCATGTCCATAACCTATGGAAAAATTATATAGATCAGTATATTTATTAATACCCATCCACACCAAACCAATACTCAAAAACTCAGTAAGTAGTTATAGCCCCACCCCCACTGGCCAAACCTCTCAAAAGAAAAAAGATGAGGAAAACAAAAGATACTTCTTTTATTCTGTTTTGGCCAGGATGCTACATAAAGTAATAACAATTTCACTTGGAGACTAATGAAAATAAGAGGAAACCAAACTATCAAAGCAAATTATAGTTGGGTTGCTTCACTATAAAGGGTAAATTTAGACAATTCTATAAACTCTACATGCGTGACGTGAATGAAAAAGTACTATAACATGATTAAAAAAAAATTGAAATGAAATAAAGTAATTCCGTTACAAAGAATACTAGAAAAATAAATAAGTTGAACCATAATGGGAAAGATTTAATTTGTCGATTTGCTTATTGCTACTACAATATAGTTATTTTACACCAAAAAAATAACAATGAAGGAAAACTTATAAAGTTGTTTAAATCTAGGAGGAGAAATATGTGATACAATTAACATGAAGAATTTTATGTATAATAATTCTCTTCAACAAAAAAATTCTAAGTTTTATAAATTCAGAAGTTTAACTTTAAATAATTTGCACTATAAGTGTATTTTAGAAAAAAAAAAAAAATTAAGTTTATACACCATCAATATAAGAATATATACAACATCAAATTACTTTTATCTGGTATAGCTTACAAATCTCACGTTTACGGAAGCTTATATATATACACATATCGGGTGATATCACGTGAAAAAGAAACTTATAATTAATTAATGATATATATATTATAACTTAAATTCATTAAAATTATTTACTTTCTAGTTTCTAGAACATGTTAATTTAACTTCTCACAGGATATGCAGGTGACTCTCATGGGTGAGGTTAATAAAGTCATTGTTTTAGGTCGAAAAATTTTTTAATTATGATTTTTTTTCTTTTCGATAATATTGAATGACAGTAAAAAAGAGAGTAAAAATTTCTCTCTATATACATATAATAAAGAAAAAGATAAATTATCATTTTTGAACGTAAAAATTTTAGACCTTTGAACTAGACTACTCAAATTTTCATAGTACTAAATAATGCTTTTATAATAAGATCTAAGATAATATATTAAAAATACATGGTATTATCTTATTAGCTTGAATCAATCTTTACTGCTATAAATAATTATATTAATATATGAAATAAAATAACACACTAAAAACGACAATTATGAAAAAAAAGAATCACATTAATTCTTTTTTAATTATTTTATGTATATGTATATTTTATTATTCCAAATTAAAATTTAATTTTAAATTACTAATTTTATTGAAGCGCTCTCTAGCTATTAATTCTGAAATATATTGAAGCAAATAGACGATCTATGGTACTAATTCTGAAATATATTGGAGCAAATAGACGATCTATTATGAAGGTAGAATTTGGCATTTAACATGGATAACAAAGTTGTGTAAAAAAACAGAAAAGGTAAAGGTTGTTTGTTGTTTTACAACTATACTCAACTATATTCCCAATGAGTACTCATCAACTAAAAGTCTAAAACTACCAACAAGAAATAGTCTTGTCAAGGAAAATCTCTGTAACTTAAAAAGTTAAAAAATACACTCTCATGTATTAAAAATAGTAGTTGACTTGTTTGTTTTATCAATTTAATAGATTTTTATTCTTTTTTATACCATCCCAAATTAAAACAATAAGTTTTCACTTTTGCTTTTCTATTTAATCTATAAATTATTATTATTATTATTAATTATAGTCATTATTCAAAGCATTGAACATATTATGTTCAAAAGTAATTTAATAAATTTATCATTTTTTTTATTGCTTATTAAGAATAACCAAGTACCGAACAAGTGAAAAGTTAACAAAGAAAATAATAATCAAACTTATTTTATATTCAAAAGATAATATAATAAAATTGTCATTGAATTTAATTTATTGCTCATTATGAATGTACCAAGCACTTAACAAGTAAAAATAGGCAAAAAAATTAATAATCAAGCCTAGAGTTCCGAATTAAAGTTAGTTAAATAAAGTAAAAAATCTCCGGCAAAATTTTAGTTTAACTAATATTGACCAAGTAAAATGGAACAAAGAGAGTATGTAATATACCCACCTCGTTTGGTTTAATTCATTAAGCCAAATTAGCGGCTTTTTCTCTCTTTATAATCTCCCCCATTTCCCTCTTTTTTTTTTCCCTGAACCATCCCACGTTCCTTCATATTCTCTCTTTTTTCTTAATCCTCTAATCACTAATATAACCCCACTATAACTAACACTTTACCACATTGTGAGAATATTCACATATGGCTATTTCCTTTCTTTCTCTCTTACTCTTCTTGTCCTCTTTTCTCTTAATTCCTTCCATCTTTGCCTCCTCTTCCTTGCAAAATCCTCAATATGTTGTTGATCAAGTTGATAGGTAATACATTTTTGGCATACATATACACCTCCTTACTGTTTACTCTTCCTTCTGTCTAGTTTTATCACTTTATGTAGCAGTAATTTCTTATAAGTCCGTTTAGAAAAGAATTGATATAATTTTTATATTTCGATTTGACATGCTTTTATAGTTATAAAAATATTTGAGATTGTAAAGCTTCGAAAATATTTCTTTCATGCTGGACGACAAGAACTATCATATAAATTGGAACAATGGAGTATATTCTAAGCTTATTATTTGTCTATTCTAATTTATTTTATTTTTGGGGGGTGAAAAATGTCTCTAATAATAGCTAAGGGATAGGCCTTTATAAGAGTCCAATCTTTATCTGGTAGATAAGGGAATATATTTTTTGAGTATACCCACAAAGTTAATCATGTATGCAGAGTTCAACATGATAAATAAAACTTGCTGATGTACCATAGTAATTTACGGGTTCCATCAAATTCAAACCTAATAATCTTGACGTTAAAATATACTGTTTCGTACATTTTATTTGTCCAGTATGATTTGGCTTCATTAAGCAATAAAATAACAAAAAATAGAATGACCCAAACTGATTGATTATCCATAAAAAAAAGTGCACGGATATATGGTACATTATGCACAACGTAACATGATTTGACATTTTCTCAATTTGTTACAACATTCTTCATTTACAGGAGCATAAATGTGTCAAGGAGGAATTTAGGGTATTTGTCTTGTGGCACAGGGAATCCTATAGATGATTGCTGGCGTTGTGACCCAAACTGGGCAAAACACAGGCAAAGGCTAGCTCGTTGTGCTATTGGCTTTGGCAAGAATGCAATTGGTGGCAGAGACGGCAAAATTTACGTGGTCACAGACCCCGGCAACGATGATCCTGTTAACCCTAAACCAGGCACTCTTCGGTATGCTGTTATTCGAAATGAGCCATTGTGGATCATTTTTGCTAGGGATATGGTGATTCGATTGAAACAAGAACTTATTATGAACTCTTTCAAGACTATTGATGGAAGAGGAGCTAATGTTCACATTGCAGGTGAAATTAATATGATCACTAAAGTTTCGATAAATATTAAATTTTGAACTCATAATTTCGGGTGTTTGGTTAATCTTTCAAAATTTGATTGTTTGAAAATTAAAGTGTCTTTTATTATAAAGTGCATTTCGAGAAAAGAAAAAAAATTGTGGAGAATAGCAGTTAGTGTACTTAATTTGACTAAGCAAATTGAGAAACACTTCACTTTTGCGGAGAGATAAAGTCAAAATTTAAACGAATAAAAAGGATTTGAGTCAAATTAGTTATTGAGTTCTACCGAATTAGTAACCACCACATATTGTGGCTCCATCCTTGCCAATATTAGAACAACGATTTATGGTTGGACAAAGTTTCACCGGTGCTTCCGGAGATAAACTACTTTTTTTTAGCTTATGTTTCTACTTATTAAAACTTGATCAAATGCCTCAACTTTCTGAAATAAATATTTTTTTAAAAAAGAAAATACACTTTTGACTTTCTAAAAGGTTGATCTATAAATTATGAAATTTGATTTTGCAGGTGGACCATGCATAACCATACAGTACGTAACCAACATTATCATCCATGGAATTCACATACATGATTGTAAGCAAGGGGGAAATGCTATGGTGAGAAGCTCCCCAACTCACTATGGGTGGAGGACTATATCAGATGGTGATGGAGTGTCCATATTTGGTGGAAGTCATATTTGGGTAGACCATTGTTCCTTGTCTAATTGTAAGGATGGTTTGATTGATGCTATAATGGGGTCCACAGCAATTACCATATCTAACAATTACATGACTCAACATGATAAAGTTATGTTATTGGGACATAGTGATTCCTATGTCAAAGACAAGAACATGCAAGTAACCATTGCTTTCAATCACTTTGGAGAAGGACTTGTTCAAAGAATGCCAAGGTAATATATATAATCGATCACAAAAAGCTACTTTATACCTGTCTCCAAGTTTATTCAACATTTTAGATAAATCAAATGATGGATGTGAATTAGGCCAACTGTGTATATAGACACACTCCAAAATGGTCTAAGTTTATAAAGAATTAAGATGTTTGTCTTATAAACTTAAAGTCAAATATAAGTGTTTTTGAATAATATTAGTGAAATGCAACAATTTTTTATTATTTTATTATTTTTTGCAGAATCTTGACCGAACATGATATTGACCAAAGTATCTTTTAAATTGAAATACAAATTTCTACGGTCCAAAAGTACTTTTTAGAAAGAAAAAAACTTATTTTAAAAGTTTAGCTGGATTACTAGCTAGTATTAAAGTGGTGAATGTTAGTACATAGTTATTAAATTGATGAAATTTTTTGATTAATATTTGAGACATGCATGCAGATGTAGACATGGTTACTTCCATGTGGTGAACAATGACTATACACACTGGAAAATGTATGCAATTGGTGGGAGTGCTAATCCCACCATTAATAGCCAAGGCAATAGATTCCTTGCTCCAAACTACAGATTCAGCAAACAGGTGAACATATTGTTTATTATTAATTTATTCACCATTATAGCAATTTATTCTTAATTAATCACTGCATTATTAGATCGTAAATTAAATTTTGTGTATGTATAGGTGACAAAGCATGAAATATCACCAGAAAGGGAATGGAAGAAATGGAATTGGAGGAGTGATGGGGACTTGATGTTAAATGGTGCATATTTTGTACAATCAGGAGCTAAAGCCTCTTCAAATTATGCTAGGGCTTCAAGTTTAAGTGCTAAGTCTTCTTCACTAATAAGCTCCATTGTGTCCAGCCCCGGAGCCCTAAATTGCCGGAGAAGTTATCGTTGCTAGTTGATTAAAGTGTTTCCTAACAAAGATGAGAAAAGTTTATTTTATGAAAAAAGGATAAAAAAAAAAAAAGGGAAAAGGACAAGAAATGCTCTATTGTAATTTTAATTTTTTTTTTTGTATTTTTCTGTTCATGACTTTTTAACTTTGATTATTCAATACAGCCTCTGAATTAAGGGTGTCTAACGGGCCGGGCCGGGCCAAACAGTAAAAAAATTAAAACCCACCCGAACCCGGCCCACTTAACCCAATCCGGTCAAACCCACCAAGACCCGGTCAAACCCGGTCAAATCCGGTTAAAAACCGGTCAAACCCGTTTAAAAAATAAATAAAAAATCCAATATACACTATATACACTCCAATATACAATATATATTTTTAAAAAAATATATAAAGTATAAACAATTACACATATATACGTACCATTCAATATATAATTATATATGACTATACGTACTATTCTAAATAAAACATATGCTATAATAGTATAATATATATATATATATATACACTACAATATATATATATACTAATTTATAAAACATATACACATGTATACGTTAAATATATACTACTTTAGAAGATATATACACATATATATGCACCATTCAATATATATGTACTACTTTAAATAAAATATATACTACAGTATAGTGATATACATATATATATATACAACAATATGTATATATATATAGTTACATACTAATTTATAAAACATATACACTTGTATACTTTAAAGATATACGTCTATAGAAGATATATACACATATATACGCACCATTCAATATATATGTACTACTTTAAAAAAAAGTATATACTACAATATATATACTAATTTATAAAACATAAAGTAATGTATACGTTAAATATACACGTCTATAGAAGATCTATTCACATATATACACTCTATTCTATGTATATGTAATACTTTAAATGAGATATATACAATATATATACATTACAATATATATTTGTATAGTTATATACTAATTTATAAAATATATACACATGTATACGTTAAATATACACGTCTATAGAAGATCCATTCACTCTATTCTATGTATATGTAATACTTTAAATGAAATATACTATAATGTATATACATTACAATATATATTTGTATAGTTATATACTAATTTATAAAACATATACACATGTATACATTAAATATACACTTCTATAGAAGATATATACACGTGTATACGCACCATTAAGTGTATATATACTACTACTTATAAAATATACTACATTATATATACATTACAATATGTATAGATATACTTATATACTAATTTATAAAACATATACACATGTATACGTTAAATATACACTTCTATAGAAGATATATGCACAAATATACAAAACATATGCTACTTAATATAATAAATTAATAATATTTGGTAGTAAATTAATAATATATTAGAAGTAAGTTTTTAATTTAAAGTAGAAAACTAGAAATTCAATTTAAAATTTTAAATCGTTAAATAAAAAAAAATAAAAAACAACGACTAAGGAGTGAATGAATTTGGGGAATTTTATTGATTGCAAAATGATCCAAAATTTATAATTTTCATGAATGAAAAATCTATAAATTATGCATCATTTTTTCCAACTCATTCATGTTAATATTAATGGGAACTTGCATAGGATAATCGAAGTCAACGGGGGCAAAACCATGCATTGGACTTGATTCTGCGGAGTTCTCCCGTGAAGTCATAATTTCTTCAAGTTTCAGCTCGTCGCTCGGCTCCGGTTCCATTCCTTGGTTTCTTCTTTCCGCTCTAATCCAATCTCTGAGGCAAACTAGAACATTTATTGCATTGTTTCCCAATGAGTGTCGGTTGTCTCCAAGCTGCTGTCGTCCCTGACTGAAGGCGCTCTCTGATGCAACGGTTGACATTGGAACATTCAAGATATCTCTAGCTAATCTTGAAAGCATAGGATATTGTGATTCATTATTCCTCCACCAATCCAGCGTGTTGATCCGTCGTCTGCGATCCTCTGGTGCCGTCCGAAGATAATATTTCAGCTCTTCCCGATAAGTTGATGTGTAAGTTCTCTCATCAACACTGTTCCAACAATTTAAATCATAAAACGAATCAGAAAATCCACTATGTGCCGGCCTTTTAGAAGATGATGGCTCCTCGGGAGGATGAGGAGCGACAGTTGGAGTGATATTTGTAGGTAAGGCTGAATCAAATAAATCAGCATAGTGATTATATAATTTTTCTATATAATCCTTTGCATCAGCCGTAGCCGTCCACAAATCAGGCTGTACTTGTTCAGAATCATGGTTAGTATTTATTTCTAAGTTAGTATAAATAAGAGTATTAAAGTGACACATATGATTATATTTCATGCACGGATTTAGCATAGCACCAACCAAGTAAATAGGGGGAATCGGGAAAAAATATTTTTTAAATTTCGTAAACATGGCGCCAACAACTTCTTTATAACCTTCTTTATTTTTATATTGTTGGAGCAAACCAGAAATATCGGCTATATATGCCAAAATATTACAAACAGTAGGATAGTAAGCACCGGAAAATTCAACCGTAGCTACATAAAATTTTTCTAAAAACTTAACAAGATCATTAATTACAACCCAATCAGAATTATGTAGCATGCAATCAGCAGAATCAACAAATGAACCGCAATGTTGGTTAAAAGCTAGTGTAATAGGAATTCTATATTTATAACAAGTTTTTAGAAATTCATACGTAGAATTCCATCTAGTATCAATTTCCTCAGGCATCAAAATCGGTGTAAGTCCATTTTCTTGACATTTAAGTTTAAATTCTCTAATTCTCGATCTACGATTATTTCCTTGAATAAAACCAACGGCAAGACGGATTTTTTCAATATAAAGCTCAAAAAATTCAAGACCATCTTTTACAATTAAATTATATATATGACATGCACACTTAATATGAAAAATTTCAGGCAAGGGTGGAGATAGCGTAGATTTTATTTTTGTTATAGCAGTCTTGTTGTTAGAAGCATTATCAAAAGCAATACATAAAATTTTATTTTCTATACCATAATATCCGGCAATTTTAACAATAGAATCAGCAATAAATTGTCCAGTATGTTTACGATCTTCATCATATAAAAAAGCAAGAATACGTTTTTGCATCACGAAATTACTATCCATCCAATGACAAGTAACGGTTAAATAATCATTTTTATTTACAGCACGACCAAGATCAGAAGTTAGGGACAATCTACATTGAATATTTTTTAACAATGTTGATAAATAAAAACAATATTGTGAATGGAGTCTAAAAATATCAGACCGACAAGTAGTTCTAGGAATACCATTAAACATAGGATTATAAATTGCTTGTATATAACGAATAAAAGCATCAGAAGAAGGAAAACTAAAAGGCAAACAACCCACAGCTACCATTTTAGCTATTTCTTCCCTGTCCCTCAATTTATTATACTTTTTCGCTACTTGACCGGTTGTTGGGTCCATTCTAGTTTGCGTTGACCCACCAACATCCCCACCACCTTTTGCAATATTTAACTCTCTTTTGTGATCTTCAGCTATATGTCTCGTTAACGTACCCGTACCCCCTTGCTTGCCTCCACTTCTATGCTTATATATTTGTTGACAAATATTGCACTGCACCTCAATAGCTGATATACGTTCAAAAAATTGCCATGCAATACTAGTTCTTTTACGAGGTTTTGGGGCACTGAGAGGACGGGAAGGGAGATTAACTGATTCAGATCTAACGTTAGCATCTCCTACTGCGGGTGTTTCAGCAATATTTTCATTATCTTCGTCTAAATTAACTGCATCTACTTCATTTTCTTCTTCTATACCGTAATTTTCCTGAGCTTCTACATAATCCATATCGTGAGCACCTACACCTATTTCTTCCTCAAAAGGTGTACCAAGCGGTACCGGAGGCGAAGGCACACGGGTATATCTATTACTTGAACTACCTCTACCGCTAGTAATTCGCTTTTTACTACCACTACCGCTTCCGGGACAAAAATTTTTAACACCTTTAGCAGCGAGGTTTTTTAATTTATCCATAATATAAATTAAATTAAACTAAAAATATTCAAAATACACAAATATAATAAAATTAAATATTAAACAATTAATACAATAAATAAAAATTAAACGTAAGAGATGGAACGACAATACTAAATTTTGGAAGTATCCGAAGATTGCGACTTTAGAAACTTCCGCTCGTACTTTGTAAACGAAAATTAAAAAATTAAAGTGAACACTTTAAGAAATTAAATATATTGAATATTAGAGAATTGAGAATTGAGATTTGAGAGAGAATGAGATTTGAGAGAGTGAAAAATGATTTGAAGTTGTAGGGTATTTATAGATTTTTTTTGGGGATTAAAAAATATTTTTTAAAGTTTTTTTTTTATTAAATGGGCCCAAACTAGCCGTTTGGACCCAAAAACGGCTATATAGCCGTTGGGCCAATGGCTAGTTTGGCCCAAATCATTTTTTTTTTAATTGTCGGGCCGGGCCGGGCCGGGCCGGTTAACCGGCGGGCCTGGACCGGGCTTGATCCGAGCCGGGTTAACCGGACCCATTTTAACAAAAAAACCGGCCCGTTTGACACCCTTACTCTGAATGCCTATTCTCAGCCACTAGGACTTAAAGATCCCATTCTAATTAACTGGCTTCTTTGTAATACAAAGTAATTAAATATGTTGCTATAAATTTGAATCTTGTGAATGTCTTTATCTCCCTTTCTCATTGATTCATATAGGCCAACAAAAGGGGTAACAAAAAAGGGTCTAAAGGACAAAAAAAATGATTACAGTGGATATATTAATGAAGACAAAGGTAAAGATTCAAAGTATTATCAACCAAAAGCATATAAAGTGATGGGGCAGTTTTAACTACCAATACTCAAGTCAATGGGCATGCATCTTATTTGAAGATTATTGCATTTGCCGGCCATATTGTCCTTAGTATTATGCACCATAACTAAACATGCAACTACGTATCAGTATAATCTCATAAAGTGATGTTCGGAAAGAATAGAGTGTACGTACGGTACCTCTACGGCTCTCCCTCAGAGAGACCATATCTAAACAATGTTAACCTAAAAATGATGCCCAAACAGAATGATAATTAAACTTCCACTCTTTGAAAGAAAAGGAATTCATTAATTAAAAAAAATAAGTGGCTAACAGTTTCTTATTAGCTTTGCTTCATAGTTGTTTAAGGCATGGTAGTATTCAAGCATAACGACAGCACCGTCGTGCATTGGAGCACTTGTTTCAGTTGTAACTAATGTAATTTCAATTGTCCAAAGATTAATTTCTTCTTTTGGGGAAAAAATAAAAGATTTTGGAAGTATGGGAGTATACTAAAATGCTTCAGATGGGTTGTTGAAAATGCCATATGGTGACAATAATAGCTAGTTAGAAATTAATAGACTATAAAGTACTCTAACAATGCTACAAGTTAGTTAAGAGTATCTGATTTGAAATCTCTAGCTTATATACCTTTTTGAATCAGACAACATATCAACTACGTATCAATCCACATTTGAACTTTCATCAATACTTTAAAATATACTTTTTCATTATCTTGATATGAAAAAAACTTGCAAGTTATAGTACTTTAATTTTCGTATAGCTTTCGAATATCTAAATTTTAAATTTAAAATATTTAATTAATTTAATTTAGCTTGAAAAATTAGTATCAAAAAATAAAACGTGATAACTATTTTGGAAGGGGACGGGAGTACTTTTCAAGCTAAGATTAATTAAAAATATGGAGAGGAAGTAATTGGACGTCCCCTATCAAATTAGAGCATCAAACTTTTATCCTTTTCCAAATTCCCTACCTTAATTGAAGCAAGAATGGTCAAAGATAATTACAGTGGTTTGATTCAATTATATTACTCCTAGCCCCTAGCTAGGACTTATAGTATGATTTAACCATGTGGAAGACAATCACAAAAAACGAAAAAAATACTGACCTAATTGGAATTTTAATTACTTTACTACTAGTGATCATGAGAGGCAATTGCTTTACTTTTAGGGACACAATAATTTGTGTCTTTGAAATTCTTTTACCTGATTTTGCTTTGTTTGGTGGCCTGCATGTTAAGCATATAATACCTAATTTTATGAAATTTACTTGAAACATTGATTAATTCATCCTTTTAAAAAGTAAAAAAAAAAAGTATCTGTTGGACGTTTCAAATTTTAAATGTTACAGAAAAGAAAAGAGGATACAAATATTTGATCAAGTTCTGGAACATAAATTATATTTATAGGTAATAGTATTTTTGTTTTAGAAAGACCCCCTTCCCCCAACCCCCAAAAAAGGGAAAAGGACAGAAACGACACTTCAAATTAAACTATTTTCATGAAAATGATCATGGAATTTAAATTTCACTTTCTAGCCATTTTAACTTACTGGTTTGTTCTATACCGTTTCTACACATCTTCTATACAGTTTCTATACAAATCGTATACATATAAATATTCTATACGAAAATTATACAGTTTGGATACACAATTTATACAATAACTGTACTTTTTTTTTACATGTTTTATACAACAATTATATAATTTTCATACACTTTCTATATATTTTTTATATGTATTTTATACATATACATATTTGATAGAACTATACAATTTCTATACATGTATCATATATAGATACATATTCTATTTTAATAATTATAGCATTTTAGTATAATTTAATTATTATTTCTAAACAATAAAAAAAAAATTAGAATATTTGATCAATTAAAAAAATTATAGCAAAAAAAATTGAAATATTTTTAAAAGGGCCGAATTGCCCAAGTAGAAGGTTGTTTCAGTATTGTATATAGATTGTATCAGTATTGTATATGAACTACGTAGGCCAAAATGACCCAAATTAGGAAATGACTATAAAGCGAAAATAGTATATCCAACGGGCCATTTTTTGAAATGTTTTCAAACTTGGGCTATTTGTTTTAAAAAGTGCTATAGAGTGTCAAAAAAATAAGTATAAATAACATAAATACCAACCCTTTTGGAAGTAATTACATTCTCTCCCACTTTTTTAATTACTTTACTCTCTCTTCCTATTAATATACATAACATAACCGACATATACATAACATTCTGTGTATATGTTGAGATTTTTGTAATATATTTAGGGAGTTGAAATTTTTTGTAATATTGAAAACATAAGTTGTGTATTTGTGTAATTTTTTGTAATAAACACTATCAATTATTCCCCCCATTTCATATTAATAGTTGGAATATTTATATAGTTAAAAGTGTGAAATGGTTTGTCAAATTGACATCCAATATTTCAAGATTTATTCTGTCAAAGTATTCAAGAAAATTGCAACTACAGTGATACGGAAGAGACAAGAGAAGGCTAAAAAACTACTCAAAACAGTCCACAAATCAACTAGAACTCGAGGACCCCTTTGAGAGCAACTTTCGGCCAACAATAACAACACAAGGATTACAAGATACAAGGTGTATTTTAACACCAAAACAACAATAACGACACAAGATGAAATAAGTCACGGATTCAATACAAACACAAGAAAAATTGCATAGAAAATAAAGATAGATAGTGAGACCAAGATTATTACAAGATTAAGAACCAAGTGTATTTCAACACTAACCCCTAATGAATGTAACAATCAAAACCACACTCTTACGGTGACCACCAAGGGAATGAACTCACCTCAAGATCTACCGTTTCCAAGCAAAGATCAATATTGGCTTTTCCAAGCCCTACAACTAAGGCTGTTACACTCTCAAAAGAGAGAAAATATGTCTTTTAATTCTTCATCATTTAAAATCTGCCAAGAAATGAGCTAAAATGACCTATTTATAGTGTATTACAAAAGAAGACAAAAAGACCACTTTGCTCTTAATGATAGGTGCGGCCATGGTGTGTAAATACACCATGTGTAATGTCCAAAATGCCCTTAATTAAGGTCCAAAACCATGAGTCCTCAATCTTAAATGCTCCAAGCAATCTTCCACACGCGAGATTGCTTTAAGTTATGCTCAAAACAGGTCCTCCATGCATGTTCTTGTATTCTCGAGGTGACCAAGTCTTGAGCCTCTATATGTTGGCCTCCAAAGATGTCATCAAAAGATAAGATGGTCATTTATCCCGTATCATCCTCCCCTTCTTGAAAAGGATTCGACTTCGAATCCAAACCTTACAAAATCGAAGAGAGGACAAACAAATACAAACTCCTCATGGCATGAGGGTTAGGGTTAGCATAACAAATCATCTCAACATGCCAAGGTTGCACATATTTGCAATATAACCAAGAATCCTTTGAAAGAAATATTAAAAACTCAATAAAAGATGTACAAAGGATTTGGTTATAGGATACATCAAGAGTGATACTTTGCTTGTCATGTAGACCAAGCAACAAGTTTGGTGCACCAACATTACCATTTCTAAATTTGGTATCGGGGTCAAATGGGAAAAGTGGCCATAGACACGGGTCTCGACAACACTTTCCTTTCCCATGGTCTACACCCAAACTAAATGACATACTCTCTACAATAACATACATATCATCCAAAGAAAATAGAGAGTAGAGAAAGGTATCACTCAAATCGACTTCTACTAAGGTGCTCTCATGTGTGTACTCACTACTAATTTCTCAATAATCACCATGAGTACTCTCAACAATAAAATCACATAAAGTAGAAGAAGAAGTAGCTTCCGCAACTACACATTCCTTACCCTTAAGAGTACTCTCATCTTCCAAGAAGAGATTTCCCTCTTTAGGAGGAATGTTGTCATACCATAGTGGGTTAGCATATAGGCTATAGCTTCCAAGGCAAGCTATACCATCATTTTCACCACTAGGTTCATTAGGAGTGTTTAAATCATCTTCAAACAAAATATTATACCTAAAAAGAGCATGATCTATTTCATGGGCAAATTCAAAATAAACACGTTCATCACTCTCTAAAAGATCACTATCAAGTTTCAAAGAGATTTCAAGTGCAAGATTATCCCAAGAATAGCTCTTGAGTTCACTCCTATTTCTTTGATCAACATTTTCAACATCATCACACACTTGAGGTTCATTAATTACATCATACACATCCTCAAGTGGTGGGTAATTTTCACACATAAGTTGATCAACATAAATTTCAGAAGATAATGTACTTTCATTCAACATAATGGTTTCAACACTAGGTGGACATAAATCGATCTTACAAGAAGAGTCGATTCAGTCATCAATAGGATCAACTAGTGTATCCACACTCACAACATGTACATCATCATCAAGTGGCAAAGAAACAATAGACTCACATATAGGCAAGCTACAACTCACACTCAATAGGCTACTAGCCATACAATTATCATTCGCATATACAAAAGTGTAAGAGTTAGCCATTTTACCTTGAAGTTCTTAAGTAGATTCTTCTTTGTCATGGTGTGAAGGTCCTCCAAAAGCTTGGGCAGCAACTTCCTTTTGGCATTGTTCTTCTTCGCTTGCCATGTTGGTACCCACACAAATGTCCTTAGAAATAGAAGGACAACCAATGTTAGCATGGTTTAGTGGTAATCCCCTCACTTTGCTCCACACAACCTCTCTTTTTTCCACTCTTAGATTACCACATTGCACTCCCTTACTCCTCTCAATCTTTTGTCTCTCATAATAATTCAGGTTGGATTAGGTAGGCATTTCTCTTCGTGGCTTGGGCAGCAAGTAAGTCATGAGACGATTCCCCCATTGGACTCTTACAATATTTGGCCAATTTTGCACGTTTGGAACTTTATATTGTGCAAACCAATCGGGACCTAATCATACATGACCTTATGTCAATAGAAGAATATCGCACCACACCTCCTCATGGTATTCAAATTGGGAGAAGACAATTTTTACCCTCTCGGTAACCTTAAACCTGTCCAAGAAATATGGAACAAGTAAAGGCTCACAAAATAACCCCAAGTAATCAACCATGGATGGAACAATGTAGTTTCTATAGTACCTATTATTTAACACAACGAGGCAGCCCGGTATCCCACAAATGATCACCTTTTCGGAGTGTACACTCCTTCTCGGATCAACATTGTAAAGCACATGAGTACCCCTTGTAGACACCTAATTTTGTCCCTCCTCGATATCGTTTTTACCTATTGCTTACCTTATCCTACTGTGTACCCTCACCCGTGTGATAATCCCTCCACAAAATGACAAAATAACAACCCCCTAACTAATTTTGTCTTATCCCAATATTCTAACAACCCACCCAACCAAAAATTGACAACACATTCTAACAACCCACCCAACCAAAAATTGACAACACATTCTAACAACCCACCCAATTAAAAAACAACACCTACCTACCCTATCCTAACAAACTCTACCCCACCTACCCTACCCCAATACCCATCCACGTGACCCTCACAATAAAAAAAACAGGCACATACTCATCACCTTCGGGGGGGGGGATCACAAAAAGGGAGCACGACAAGAGGGGGAGGGGACCATTTTTTCTCTTCTTCTTTCTTTCTTCTTTTTCACACAAAACACACTAACACCACTCCTTCAATCATCTCACACCACAACACACACTCACTTCCATTCAATTCTCACGGATAAGCACACATTAATCACTCTCTAAATTCTCAACCACAAATCATACCCACCCGCACACAGTGAAAACTTGAGAATGAAGACAGTTTGAGAGAGAGAGAGATCCAATCATTTTTTGAGAGAATTTTGGCGAAATTTCGCCAGAATTGATTTTTTTTAGTTCGTGTTCGATCGGATTCCCCTCCGAATCCCAAAATCTCACTGTTACCTTTTATTCCAAGGCATAACCAGCCGGAAAAGCTAAGGATTTGCCGAAAAACGTGAACTGGCAGCAGATCTTTTGCTGGAATCGTTTCTATTTTGGGTTGATTTTTGGGATATCCTCACATACGGGCCGGTCTGTTTCTGTTGCTATTTTGTTGTGGTTTCATAGATCTTTGCTACTGATTTGAAGATTAGAATCTCATTCGTCTCGACTTGTTAATCACGATCAGTTTTCAAGTTTTCAATTTTCAATACCAAATTTGGGGTTATCGCATTTTGGACTGTTTCTCGACTGATTTGGAGAGTTGAGATTTATTAGGAATTCTTCGAGGTTCTTGGACGAGCTCTTATTTTTATCATTAAAATCAATCAAAATCTCTCGAGGTCCATCTCTTTACTCCCTTTCTTTCTTCTTTATTTTATCTTGTTGAAATGATTATAATTATGTGTTGGGTGATTGTAATTGTTTGATGTTGTTGATGTTATGATCATGTGCGTGATGATGTAACTCCGTTTGTAGGAGGAACGAACTTGATTAGTTTTAACGGTGTAATTGATAGAAAAGGATTTGGGGTGGAATCGTAGAGTTGAAAAATAGAACTGAGACTAATTTGAGTTTATTATTGTTTGATTTAATCCAAAATAATCATAAATATGGTGTGAACGTGAAAGAATTATGAAATGTGGAAATGGATAGGCAACATAGGTTTGGGTAGGCATCAATTTAGGAATAAGTGTTTTTCGTTGTTTGACTGAATGCGTGGAATGTTGAACGGGTCGAATGCTTTTCTAGTTTATCTCATGAAATTAAAATTGTATTCAGTTGTCGGGGAATACCCCGAAGAAGTATTTATTCACCGGAGAATTCCCCGAAGTATCATGTACTCGGAGGACGCTCGTGATCAAGGCCCAAGGCATCGGGTAAAGCTTTGGAGCATAGTTTAGGATTAATATAGGTTAGCATAGGTTTACATTTTTGCATTTTTCTATTTCGGGACTGTATAATTGGACTGAATACTAAACTTTGGACTGTTTTGTCTTTGTGTGTTTTGATTGATTGTTCTATGTTTTTTTGTGTGTGGTTTATACATTCGTAATGCCAAAATAGCCGATACACTCCACCAAGCGACCGTGGTCAAACCACGGGACCGAGGGGTGCCTAACACCTTCCCCTCGATCAACAGAATTCCTTAGTCGGATTCTCTGTTCGCGGATCAGTTTTACAGAGTCAAAATCATTTTGAAAAGGGTTTTCCAAAGGTGACTTGGCACATCGGACTATGCCAAGTGGCGACTCTGAGTTTTGAATAAAATGAATCCTTTTCGAAAATAAATTTTTCATCTTTTGTCACTTAATAATAAAAACCCTTTCTAACCTTAATACATATATAATATTTTCGAGTACGTAAAAAAAAAAGGGTGTGACACCCCTCAGTTTTGGAGATGCATACCCTCTTCTTCTCATTGGACAACCTACATTATAGCTAGTATAACCATTCACACTATATCTTGATAAGAAGTACTACAAGGTGGAGAATATGAATCTTCACACTCCTCACGTGTACTCTCATCATAACTCTCATTAGGTTTGTGAACGAAAGGGTTATACCTAACACCAAATCTAGGTTCGGAGTGGGGAGTGTAAGACTTCTCACATGTCCCAACTTCATCATAAGATCCATCACGAGGTCCTACATCATCTCCAAAGTCACCACAAGCACTAGGCACTTCATTCCCCTCATTTTCTTCCTCAAAACTGTAACTCTCAAATCCGCCCAAGTTTTGATCATGGCTATTTTCATAGCCTCCGCAATCTCCCTCAACTTCGTAGCCATAAAACCCCTTACTACAACCATAGTCTCCCATATTGTAGCCACAATAATCCTTGGCTATGGAAGTCATGTTCCTCTTATATCACCCTTTAAACCTACAAAATGAACAAACAAGATTAGTAGTAAATCTCCTCACCAACACTCGTATACACTCACCTTTGTGATTCTCATACTTAGAGCGGCGAATATTGAAAGTTGCTTATACTCCGGTAGTCAATAGGATGTCAATTCTACTTGGCAGCCGAAATAGATTCTTGTATGATCGACTCAAGACACAAGACAGAAAATTCTACTTACGAACTTGAAACAAAAAGTTACGACGAATTAAAAATGAGAAAAGCACACAAATAACGAAGACACGACAAAAACGGATTCAAAAACTAATTCACAATCTAGTAGGTGATTACTAGTTGCTAATTAGTACTAGAATCAAGAAATGAAACTAACGAAACAAAGAAAAGAAACTTTAAAATCTGAAATTTGAGCTTCAAGGTTTTTTTTTTGGGATCGTTGATGATGTGGCACTTAGATGACGTGGAAATTTGGTGACATGGCAGTTTGCAATTTGGATTGGTCAAATTTTTAATTTGGGAGAGTGAAAAATCATCTAAAGGAGGGAAAAACACAAGACTTAGAGCCTTTTTAAAAATTCAAAAGACTTTGACTTTCCTTGCACCTTTTTGGCAAGACACCTTTTTGAAAGCCTTTGTCTCATTTCCTCTTTTGTTTGTCTTGGTATGTGCCCTTACTCTCTTTTGGTAATGAGTCTTTTTGAAAGTTTTATTGTCCCCTTTCTTTTTTTGTATGTTCTTTGGGATATGTTTCAAGACTACACTCTTTTCTCCACTTTTTAAGATCAAACCACACCTATTGAATGTTCTTGTTCAACAATAAATGATGAACATGAAGAACAACAAGAACACTCAAAAGATTATTGAAACTAAACCAAATGAACTCCAAATTGAATGATTTTGGATTCCTTTTGCTCACGTTAAACTCCATAACACAACCATTCGTTTTTCAAGCCACAATATCAACAACAAGCCTTCCAATTTTGAGCTTCACCTTACTAGTTTCTTTAACCTTAAACTCAACAATGGTGAACAACTCAAAACCACCCGGATTAAGCTCAAATCCAAGATCTAGACTCACTTAGTGTTAGGGAACAAGAACCTAACACTCAAAACAAATAAAACACACTAAAATCTCCTAAATCTAAGTCTCAAATTTCAGCTCAAACACAAAAACGAGATAGATTTCTTTTTTTTTGAGATTTTTGGTTTTTCAACACTTTTTTTTTTAATTTTCTAACAAGCAAGCCCAAGATTGATCTTGTAAGAACAATATCAAGTCATGCTTTGATACCAAATGATACGGAAAAAATAAGAGAAGGCTCAAAAACTACTCAAAACAGTTCACAAATCAACTAGAACCCGAGGACCCCTTTGAAAGCAACTTTCGGCCAACAATAACAACACAAGGATTACAAGATACAAGGTGTATTTTAACACCAAAACAGCAACAACGACACAAGATGAAATAAGTCACGGATTCAACACAAACACAAGAGAAATTGCATAGAAAATAAAGATAGATAGTGAGACCAAGATTATTACAAGATTAAGAACCAAGTGTATTTCAACACTAACCCCTAATGAATGTAACAATCAAAACCACACTCTTACGGTGACCACCAAGGGAATGAACTCACCTCAAGATCTACTGTTTCCAAGCAAAGATCAATATTGGCTTTTTCAAGCCCTATGCTAAGGATGGCTTTTCCAAGCCCTACAACTAAGGGTGTTACACTCTCAAAAGAGAGAAAATATGTCTTTTAATTCTTCATCATTCAAAATCTGCCAAGAAATGAGCTAAAATGACCTATTTATAGTGTATTACAAAAGAAGACAAAATGATCACTTTGCTCTTAATGATAGGTGCGGCCATGGTGTGTAAATACACCATGTGTAATGTCCAAAATGCCCTTAATTAAGGTCCAAAACCGTGAGTCCTCAATCTTAAATGCTCCAAGCAATCTTCCACACGCGAGATTGCTTTAAGTTACGCTCAAAACGGGTCCTCCATGCATGTTCTTGTATTCTCGAGGTGACCAAGTCTTGAGCCTCTATATGTTGGCCTCCAAAGATGTCATCAAAAGATAAGATGGCCATTTGTCCCGTATCATACAGCCTCAATTGTGCCTTCTTTTATTTATTATAAATGAATAAAAAACAATAGTTATACCATTGTCGGTCTAGTTTTATTCCCTTATAACCATGTATTCGTATTAAACAAAATTCTCATGACTTTACTATATTTTTATTTATGCGCAGCATTATTTTAACTGTTTTTAATAAAATCAGAACTAATATTCGTTCAGATAATAATAATTCTCTAAGTGGGAGATGTAGTGAATGAGGTTACTCCACCCTTAATTAAAGATTTCGAGTTCAAGTTTGGGGTATGGAAAAATTAGAGTCGTCAATATGGGTCAGGCCCGTTGGGCCGACCCAACCCGGCCTGTAATTTGATGGAATTGGGCTTTCGTTTTTGCAGCCCATTTTAAAACAGAGTTTTTTAGTCTGGCCCGTATAAGCCCGTGGGGCTTGAGCAATGTGGGTTGGGCTAGCCCGTGGGCCGGCCCGTAAGTCAAATACATGCCACTATTTAGATTGTTTATGGGTATTTTTATTTGGTTCGAAGAATATCATGTCAAAAAGTATTTAATTTCGCTATTAGAAGTATTTTTAGGGGTGTTAGAAACTTGATTAATAAATATTAACTCTATGTAATATTGTATGGTAATATTTATGTTTATTAACATCCTAAAATTAAATTATAAAATATTATTTTTTAAAAAGTAGGTTGGCCCGTGAGGCCCACAACCCACAGAGAAATGATGTGGGCTTGGTGTTTTTTGGCCCATCATTTTGATGGGTCAGCCCGGCCTGGCTTGTCAAACTCAAAGCCCGTGTGGGTTGGGCCGACCCGTATTGACAGCTCTAGGAAAAATCCTTAGTGTGGGTATGGAAAAATCCTTAATAAGAAGCGCTTCCCTCGAATAGGCCCAACACAGCACAAATCTGAATTAGTCAGATTCAAATGCGGATATCAGACGCCAAAATGGGAAACCAAAACATAAGAAAATAGGCCAAAATTCAGATATAGGTAACTTTTAGTCCATAATTATAAAGCATGGTTAAATTTTGTATAATTACAAAATATAGATATACCTTAAATCCTTCCCTTACTCTCCCTATTTCTCACCTCTTTCCTCCTTCTCTCTCACATCTCTCTCACCTTCCTCCATTCCCATCTCTCTATCTCGCTCCCCCCCCCTCTTTCTCATTCTTTATTTTTTATAATTTCAAGAATCATATATTTGTATATATATTGTGCAAAATGTATATGTACACACTCGATATACATTGTGCAAATGTATATATATAGATATATAGTTATTTAATATACACATAATATACAAACATTCAGATGTACAGTTGAACAAAAAAATTAGATGTACATATACAGTTAACAACTTATACATATATGACTTATGTAATTGACATATACAACTGATATATATGACTTATACATATACGACTTGTACAATTACATCATATAAATAATTAATATACAACTTATACATATACGCATATATAATTGGCACATAATATACATTTGATAACAATTTAGTTGCATTAAGAAAATAACGATTGAATTAAAAAAGATAATTTGTATATATAAAATGCAAAATGTATATGTAAACACTCAATGTACATTAGAGAAAGAGAGAGAGATAGTTATTTAATATACACTATGATAATTGACACATAATATACAACTAATAACAATTTAGTTGAATTAAGAAAATCTTCTATAAAAAATACAACAAATGTGTGGGGGAAAACACAAAATGTCAGAAAATTTGGAAGAAGAAACAGAAAGAAAAATATTCTTTGATATATGTTAGAATAAACTTTGAGATCTGTTGAATTAGGAGGAATATATATTGTCGCTAAAAACATCCAATAAAAGAATGACCTATTGTCGCTAAACTCTTCAATCACCTAAGAGGTAAAACAAAAAATTAATTATGAGAGAAAAGTTTACTTGCCTTTGATATATACATTAACCATGCATGTAATTATTAAAAATTATTTACTATGAACTATAATTTTTAAAAACATTAACCATACCATGTAATTATTAAATTATTTTATCGTGTAATTTTTCCTTATATTATAAGTAGGGTCCTAAGTGGTTTTTCATCATGCTTTTATGAGAATGGGTCGAATAAAGGAAGCCCAAACAAAAACGGGCTAGTCTTACCTTTAGGCCTTCATCAAATCTACATTGGCCCATAGAATATGGTTTCTAACTCTTGACGCTCTCCTAATTGTGGTAGATTGTAGTCTTAAACATGTCATGATCGAATATTATACATTATGTTATAAATCTTTGGTCTAATTCAACCAAAAAAATAATAATTTGAGAGGCAAGTACTATACTTAAGATCATATAAAAGAGATTTATATCGTTATTCCACTGATACGAGACTCAACATCATACAAGTTTATCACTAAGAGAATGAAAAGTATAAACTTAAATTATTTTAAAAAAAATTTAAAATATTTTTTTTCCCAAAACAACCTAATAATAAAATAGTGAAACATAAAATAAAATAGAGGGACATTTGCTGGGATTTTCTAATTGAAATTGTTCTTGCAAAAAATAGTTTTTTACCTCAGATGGTTTGACCAATCCTACTCTTGCTAGGACATTTACACTGTAAAATTTGAAACTGACATTCAAATCACAAATCAATATTTGGTTCTGGCTAATTGATATGCGTAGATAAAAGTAATGCAACACATATATCTTCATACACATATATCATATTTTGATAGATATTCACTATATCTTGATAGATACTCATTATACATTGATTATCATTTATAACAATTTCTTTTATTATAAGAGTTCCCGCTACACAATGTCATGTCCAGGCCTCACAAATTATTATAATCGATGGACTTTGATGTAATCATAATTCAATTAATTGCAATAAAAGAATAATTTTACTGATGAATCTTGTTGAGTGCAATTTTATTGTTCTCTTGATTCTTTTTTTTTTTTTTTCCTAAGCTTTTCAGTGATTTGAATTTTGAAGGCTTTTAATAGCATATTTCTCAAATTATAGAATGATTTAGACCTTCTAAAAAAAATTCTGTCCATTCCATCGAAAAACTATATGTAAACGAAGTTGGATATCTCTGCTGCTTGCGAATAGGGGTGGGCATGGTATGGTATGGTACGGTATTTGAAATTTCGGTACGGTAATTTCGCTATTCGGTTTTTAAAAACATCATACCATTATCATACCATATTAATTCGGTATGGTTCGATATTTTGACGTTTGGTTTCGGTATTTTGCGGTATGGTAATCGATAATCATAGTTTGGACAACTTCGACAATATATACCCGTATACTAGAGTATTATTACATCAACTTTTCAAAAGCAAGTCTTAATTGTATCATAAATACACATTACACATGTAGAAATATTGAAAAAGAAGTACAAACAATTCTTTTTGTTAGTCAATTACACAAAAAAAGACATTTCAATTAAGATAGAGTAGCAAAAGTTTCAATGTCTAAACATTTTTATACTAATACTAAGTATTATATTTGTGTGTGTGTGTATATATATATATAAAAGTTACTTATGTAACTATATATACTTCGGTATGATATTCGATATTTTGATATGTCATTTGTAAATACCGCATATCAGATCATACACCAAAAAAATTTAAAATGTATATCATATACCATACCAAATACCATAATACCAAAACCACGATATTAAAAATTTCAATTCGATATGATAATTTGGTATATATCATACCATGTCCACCCCTACTTGCGAATTGCTTCACCAACTGCGAAATGTTTTCTCCCAATAAGAAATTTATAAAAAGCAAACAAAGAAAGAAAAAATCCATGTGGAAATATTTATTATAATATTAAATGAACACGAGAGTCACACAGGACAATGACCTTTAACCATTGAACTGTTTTTGTGGTGAAGACCACAAATCTTTTGCTTTTTAATCAGATTATAAATCTTGATAATGAAGATGAACTACTTCATGCTCATAAAATCCATTGGTTGGTAAGCAGTAGAGATGAATTTAAAATTTCTAGTATTCCACAAGCTATATTTTTTAGCATTGTCCAATTAAAAGCTAAAGAACATTAAAATTAAAAAAAAAAAAGTAAAGACCAAATTTGCTACCACACAATTTAACTTTACAGGGTCTTATTACCCCTCAACTAAATTTTAGCATATTTTTGTCATCCTTTTTAGCTGATGTAATACTTTTATTACATAAAATGAGGTTCACGTCAAAGGTGTTACGTCAGACAAAATGGTTGACAAACAGTGGCGGAGCCAAGATATTCACTAAGGGGGGTTTATAAGTGAACATACGAACTAACCGAAGGGGTTCAACATCTAATATATATATACATAAAAAAATAATTTTAACTATGCATATATAGCATAATTTTTCGCCGAAGGGGGTTCGGATGAACCCCTCGGCAAAGGGTAGCTCCGCCCCTGTTGACAAAAGGTGGTGATAAAAATAAGCTAAAATTGAGTTCAGAGATAATAGGAACCTTATAAAGTTAGAGCATGTCGTAGCAACTTTGACCATAATTCGGGAAAGTACTGAGTGCTTATCTCAAAAAAAAAAAAAAAAAAAAGAATCTATTACGTCTATACATCGTATTATTACTAGAGAATTGATATAGCTTATGTATTTTCGGGAAAAAAATATAGCTTTCTGTGTTGAAAATCATATTCGGTGCATTAATCTTTTCTATCCATTTTATAAAAGTTTAAATTATATACACGATCTTTTATAATGATATGAAATGCAAAGCCTATGAAGCAGTAATTACATGTACAACAATGTTAATGTATATGTAAATAAATTAAAATTTATATAATTCGACATTTAACAAGTGGACAACCACTTGATACTCCGTATGGAAATATGTGGAAAAGGCCAACAACTGTGGAGAAGGATTAGGATGACACGTAATTAGTGTAAGGCCATTTCATTTTCCTCCTCAAGATTTGGTCTTACCTGTTATTGACATGGTGGTTTATTATCCATATTAAAATAAATATCCCAGAATGGCGGAACCAACCACAAATTGAATTAATAGTTTTTTTCCATGTTAGTTTTATATGATTCCTTTTCAATACATAAGCAAAACAAAAGGATCACAAAAATTACGTAACTGGACCCTCATACTTCATACTCATTTTATTTGAAATGAGAGGAGCACAAAAATCAAATAAGCGTTTAAAAACAAGAAATTTCATAAATAGCTACTCCATTTATATTGTAATTATAGAACGTGGCTATCTATACTTATCGTATCTGAAGGTATTAGTTGTACCAATGAAAAAAATATATTCAGGCGATCGATATCATCTTTCTTAGATGGATATTAATTGTATCAACTGGAAAATGGAAGGGTTATATAATACATATCTTATCAATGCCTCTTATGTATGTATTGTCTATTTGCAACAAAATCCAAAAGAAATACAATTATATTTCTTAATATTTTGAAATATCGATATGTATGGTAAATACAGTCTGAATATTTGTCGCATTGCATAGTTTGGTTAAGACCATATTTTGTTTAAAATTAAGATACAATTAACAGTTGTTATTTGTGTTAATGTCATAGTCCGTTTACTCGTTGGGTTAGTCCATACCCAAAAAAGAGAAATAATTAAAAGCACTTCGATCTAGCTGAAAAAATGAGGAGGATTCCACACACATTAAGGTCATAATTATAAAATGATGATAATTTAGTCGGGTGAAAATCAAAATATAATGTGAATATCATACTTTATACTTTTAAGTAGATTTTATTTATTTTGTGGTAGAGGTTCCATGCGGTGCCGCCCCCTTTTACTTTTTGTGTTAGTTAGCACCTCACCTTGTCTTCTATATATACAGGGACGGCGGACAACATGCCTTCACCAAAAATCTAAAAGAATAACACATGCATACTGAAAAAATACTTTTGTTTTAGTCAGAAATTGATCAAAATAATATTGTAATTAACTTACAAAATTTGCCATAATGTGGAATAGCTTTGCTAGTGATGCCAATGGGCTTCATGGTGGAAATGAAATGGCTGAATCTGATGTCCAGATCATCACCTCCGGTGGCCTTCGCATTCCGGCACATTCTAACGTTCTGGTATGCGAAGATATTACTGTTTTTGAAGTTAAATTATTTTTTATTCAATCATAACTTCCTCCATTTTTTTAAAAAAAAAATTGAATCATTAGCTATGTTAACATGTAGTAGTTCTAAATATGAAAAATGAATATTCAAAAATCACGATGTAGCGGGAGTATTACAAGTCTATTTCAATTTTTCACTCGACATGTGCCAAAGATGTGATCCGATGCGTCAAATTATGTGATCTAGTTCAATAGTTTTTCGACATTTATTTCTTTGTAAAGTACTGACCTTTACGAACACAATGTTAGGCCACTGCGTCGAGGATTCTGGAGAACATACTAGTTGGGCCACAGAGCTATGAGAAAAAGATACGGATTCTTGGCGTCCCCTGCGACGCCGTTTCCGTGTTCGTCCAATTTCTCTACTCCTTCAAGTGAGTTTCTTAATACACGCAATTTCGTTCATTTTCTTTCTTTCTTTTATCTTTTAGGATGTGTTTGGTACATAATTTCATGAAGCACCTTCAGTTTATCAAAGACATTAGATAGGAAGATTTGAAAGATGTGAATTAGGATAGAAGGATAGCAGCGGCGGAGCACTACTGCACCTGTCAAGGTTCGAACTCAGGTTGTTGATGCGGAAATGCACACTCTTGACCACTGGACTATGCTTCTCTAGCTTGTCAAGGGTGTGCAACAACATGTATATAATCATAAATATCTATATTTAACCTATATACGCGAAAAAAATTTCCGACAAAGGGTGTTGTGGGATAGCGAAGAGAAGTGTTTCCTTGCTAGTAGCAGGAGGACTTCGTTATGGCATATATCCATGCTAATAGTCATAGTGTTGGTCTTGTTTCGAAGTGTGTTATCGTTTGTCGTATTAATTGATGCTAGTCTTGTTTGTGTTATTGTTATCTGGTGTGTTAATACATGTTGTTTCGTGTTCCTTTATTATTTCATTTGTGGAATGTTCTTGTGTTGAGCCGAGAGCCTATCGGAAACAACCTTTATATCTCATTCTTTGAGTTAGTGATCGGGACTGTGTACACTTACCCTCCCCAAACCCAACTTCCGAAAAATTTACTGGATTTGTTGTTGTTACTATCGTTTAATTTTTTTGGAAATTAAGACTCATGAAATGACTTTTTTGTTAAAATAGACAAATAAACTCTATTTATTTCGAGAGGTGGGTGAAAGCTAATTGGAATATTATGATTACCCAAAAAAGAAAAAGAAAAATTACTATCGTTTCAAGTTCATTATTTTTCACCTACCCCAATCCTTGACCAAGCCTGGCTCCCATACGTTAACTTGTGTTGATTTTCAAAACATGTTAGTCGTGTTGTAATTGAAATTTTATATATACTGAATATGACAGCAAGGAGTTGAACGTTTTGCCGTAGGTGATTTGTCATCAAAGCTTAAATTTGACCCCCATATCTTAATTATCTTCCACGTGGCTCATTCATTACCATTTGATTCTTTAATCATATACTTTCCTTTCTCAATAGTCCCAGCACTGGTCAGACCAAGTTTTCCAATGTTACTGGAGTGTGTTACATTACAAAATTAAAAAAAAAAATATTAAAAAAAAAAAGAAGAAGAAGGAAGGAAGGGAGATTCATCATAGGCATTATCTGTTTAGTAAAATATTTACTCCCTTTATTCATGTTTACTTGTTCATGTTTGACTTGCCACACAGCACACCTTAAGAAGCAATAAACACAATAATAATTTTACTATATTATTCCTAAATATTATTTGTTGGACAGTGAATCGGAAATAATTATAGTACTTCTAAATAATTAGGGTAGAATATGTGTAAAATGATAATTATCGCTTGATTTTTTTAAGTGGATATATAAAAATGACATTTTTTCAATATACTGAAAAAGTAAAAGTGGACTGAGGGACTACTGACATGAATTTACAGCAGCTAATTACTTGTAGTTTTCTTTTAGTAAATGTAAGAATTTAAGTTGTATATAAGAATTTTCAATTGAACATTTATGAAGAATTTGGATTTTCAATTAGGTGCACTGAGGAGCAGATGGAGAAACATGGGATTCATCTGCTAGCACTTTCTCATGTGTACTTGGTACCTGTACTAAAGCATAGATGCACCAAAGCGTTGGCTGAGCAATTGACAATAGAAAATGTAGTAGACATGCTTCAACTGGCGAGGCTATGTGATGCACCTCATCTTTACCTTAAGTCCATGACATTTTTGCGGAACAATTTCAGGAAAGTTGAGGAGACTGAAGGTTGGAAGTTCCTTCAACATCATGATCCCCTGCTTGAGCTTGAAATTTTACAGTTCATGGATGAGGCTGAGTCGGTATGTAACTACAACATTCCCAATTTTGCTCATGGCATGGTCGATAGAATATTGAAACTTGTCAATTGGTTGTGCGATTATAGGAAGAAGTTGTTTTGTGCAGTCTTGACTTCTTGATTTCTCTGATGGTCACTCAATTATTAATTATTATCTCAGAAAGTCGCCCTTCTTCTTGATTCCAACCTTTTTTCCAACAAAGAAAGTGATTTTTTTGTAAAAATATCTGTCAGTTGAGTGAGTGACCGTCTGAGGAATCAGGCAGCTCCAATCTTGACTTGACATTCGTTTATGTCTTCTTTTATCATGCATTCAGTGATGTGATTAGTGGTTTTCATTGGAAATTCGTCATTTTAGAGGAAGAAGAGGAGGAGGAGACACACGCGGGAGCAGAACTTATATTTACAGCTAAGCGAAGGGATGGATTGTTTGGAGCACATATGCAGCGAAGGATGTACAAGCGTTGGGCCATATGACAGCGAGTACTCTTGCCAAGAGAAGCTGCCATGTAGCAAATTTGATACATGCCGAGGCCTCCAGCTTCTGATCCGGCATTTCTCTACTTGTAACAGCAGGGCAAAGGGAGGTTGTTCCCAATGCAAGCGAATGTGGCAGCTCCTAAGGTTACACGCATCTATTTGTGACCAACTTGGCGATTGCCGAGTTCCTCTATGCAGGTATGGCCACCACTGAGTAACTAGTTTATCGATCTATACTTGTACAGACCACTTTGATTTGTATATTTCTTCTTAAATCCTTATACACTTACTGTCTCTAATTGGCGAATGACAGATATTTTGCAATGACTTTATCACATATTTTGTTGTTCTCCTTTGTAATTTTGTCTTGTAGTTGTGATATAGTCAGTCCTAGGAAGGTTATCAATTCCACACAATGTCATATACTCTATTTGATTAACGAACATAACAATTGTGGCGAAGGTGAAACGTTACAAGAAATTAAGATCGCTTGCCCTCTTACAATTTATTACTTCAGATTATTAAGGTTGTTCTTGATGCGAGCATGAACCATCCATGATCCAAGCAGTGATAATTGACTTGACACACTGTCCCATTTCAACTAAATCCTAGAAAGCAACATCATCTTTTATGACATGTTCATTTGGATCATTAATTTCTAGTTCGCATGCCTCTATTTTTCCCTGTTCCTAAAAATATCTTCAGAGAGTCCTAATAACCTCTTAACACGTTGGATTGGATAAGGTCGATATAGGGTCACATAAATATCAATCTCATATAATGTTGTTCACCTTTTTCTATCAGTAGGGTCAATTTCTTGAACCAACTTGATCATGATCATTCATTGTATTTGTCTACGTAGTTGTTAATTGATCATGAGTATCTTAACAGCTCTACTTACTTTACAGAGAATTCAAACAGAAAGTGGAAAAAAGGGGCGGCGACGATGAGCTGTGGAAATCACTTGTTAGAAAGGTGGTGTCAGCCAGAGCTATATCTTCTTTGTCTCTGCCTAAAAGAAAGAGGGCAGAAGAACCAAGATTGAACCTAAGGCATCATCAAATGAGACGCTTTAGATTGAAAAATCAGTGTTAACAGTTAGAAAATTATTTACTTTTTAGACCTGATGAGAAGGTATCAATTAGGCAGACATAAATCCTACTGTAAAGATTTTTCTTTGTTGATTATATATATGTATTTTGTTAACCAATTTCTTGTGCTTTACTGTCTTGGTGACAATTAATTGGGAGACACACTTGCTTTTCCACACTATAGTAAGGAAATTTAAACTTAAAATCTAGTGAGTTCATTGAGTATATAGTAGTAAGAAATTAATTTTCATCTTTTGCTAGAGCGTATACGACTTTTTTATTAACAATATGGAGAAAAAAAACCAGTTTTTGCTTTTATAAATCTAACAGGAAGGGAACCGTACCAAGCATAGTCTCGATGGTTGCTTGTTTTCGGCTTCCATACCATGTCCAAGATACGCTATAGAGTCCAATTAATCTGAATTTATGACCTTTTTGTTTACCCACAAAAGGTTAAAGTTGAATTTATCAAAGTGGTTTAAGGACATGTGAGTTAAACTGATGATTTCAAGAACGCAATAATAATGCTAGAGCGTCAACCTAGGTAACTACTTTCGTAGGTTTCGCACCCCTCATAATATCTCACTTGATCGAGCACAACTCTTTGGCTACACATTTATTGGTGAGAACAATTGGGTAACGTGTAGTAGCAGATCAAAGTTACTCCTCACATGTGACCATATCATTCGTCCACATGAGCAAAGGCGATTTTACTCCATTCAATTTTCATCAAAGAGACAAAGAAAATTAATAGATATTTACCCCATACTTTTTTAGTCCCACTTGCTCAAATACTAGCCAAAAAATGAGCTGTCCATTATTGTATCTTCGATATAAAAATCTGGACAAATTTACACTTCTTTACCTGCACTAGTGAATCGTGAAAGGCATAGGCAATTAGGTACCAACCACAACATTTTACTATAATTAAGCATGCAAATTTATTTCGTCCTCAACATTTGTTTTTCTTCTACTACTTTTTTGGTTGAAATTCGTGGCTGATTGATGATGAATCTTCATGGGTTGGTAGTGTGTAAGCCATTACGTAATCGGTTTTCCCATTTTGGAACCTTTCCTAAATCAGTTAGGAGTGTATTATAAAAATAATATATGCACTGTACATAGGACTGAATATGAACTGCCCCAGATAACAACAATATTGTCTAGGTATGCTCAACAACTTTCAAAACACAATTTGAGTTTTGCCGTCATCCAGATAACAACGTTGCCTAGTATTTTCTACGTAGGTACATCCCTCCCCATGCTTTATTTCTTGTCGTTTCTGTTACATAAATGGTGACTGAACCATATAATTCCTTTTTTCTTATATATATTTTCCGTTCCCTGTTCGATATAAGCCCGTGATCGATCCATATTTTCGCACACAAGACCACTAAAACAGTAAGCGTTTTTATTAGATTTCTTTCCCATACCTATAATTAATAATATATAGTATAAAAGAATTTTATTCATCTCATCACAATTCTTTTGTGGTGATAAAGTAGGTTGAGTATGCCCAGACAATCTAAGAAAAACTTGTTTTGGAGGTCTCTCTTTTCTCGAATAGCATATAAAAATTATTTTTCAACCAAACAATAATAAAAAAAGTTTAATTTCAGTTTTTAAAATGAAAATACTGGTTTTGAGTAAATTTTCAAGTTTTTTTTTTTTCATTTTTTGGTGGAAATTAAATCTCTTTTTCTTTCTTGGTATTTGGTTATGAAAATATTCCTGTTTTATTTTGATTGGTGTTCTTGCTAAAAATATTTATTTCAATTTAGTTATTTCATTTATGAAATCAAGAAAAATTTATTATTTCTTTTCAATGCTATTCTAATTATTAAATGATTATATAAGATTTATGTATTCAAATTTATATTTATCAAATATAATTTATAAAATTGATTTGATAAAATAAATTTATAATAGTTTTTTTTTTTTAAATAAGTGTCAAGTCAAAGGTCAATTATTTTAAGAGGGAGGAAATATTTCTTTTCCTAGATTGGAGTATTTTTGTGACTATGGAGTATGGAGCAATGATGAGAAAGCAGCCTTTTCATTCATGGAGGAAACATTTTGACCATAGCAAAACGTACGTAACCAACAACCGTCGATTATGGCCTTTGTATAATCTTACAATATGTCAAACATGTACGAGAATCAAAAGGGACGCCCAATAGAAATTATTAGAGGTTCTCACATCCTTTATTTAAAAGAAACCTAATTAAGAAGTATAATTAGTATTAATTCTAATCTCCTAAAAAAAAGAAAAGTTAAATTTCAGAATTTATAAATTTAAAATTCAAAATCGATTTTTAAAGTAGTACTCCCTTCATTTCGTTTTAGTTGATCCTCTTTCTAAAAATATTTTTAACAATTTAGTTGTTTCTTTTGATGAAATTAAGAGTATTTTGTTATGTTCTTTCAATATTACCCTCAATATTAAATGACTAAATAAAGTATATTTATTCAAATTTATATTTTTAAAGCATAATTAATAAGGCTAATTAGACAAAATAAATCCTTAATTAATATTTTCTTAAGGAGAGTGTCAAGTAAAAAAGGGTCAACTATTCTAAAATGGAGAGAGTATAATGTTATATTATTACATCCAGCTATGCGGCTACCACCACATCGTCCGCCATGACGCCAGGTGGAGGTGCAGCTAATTACATATATTCTACTTAACTTCAATTTTATTAATTTTTGGGACCATAAGAAAGCGTATGATTTTAATTAAGCTTCTTTAAAGATTCCTAGTCTTTGCTCTAATTAAAAACTTCTCTAACTAAGAATACTATAATTATTATGCATGCGGTCCTGGATGAAGAAAGGGTCGTTTGGTACCGTTATTCGGATAAGTAAGCATATCTTATGAGATTATATGAGATGATAATTTAATTATTTTATTATAAATGCTGAGATAAAATAATTTAATAATTAATTAATAAAAGTTAATATCAAATTTTATTCAAAAAATATTTTCTTTATCGGATGTATCAAACGGCCCCTCCTGAAAAGAGTAACAAATTGCACATTGCATGCGATGAAAAAAAATATTTATCTAGATGTACCCGGCCTAGACTTCATGCAAATATGTCGAATAAAGGTTAATATTATTATTATTTTTTTCGGTAAATAGGTCAATATTAATTTCTATTCAATTCATGTATGACATAATCTAGATTTTGAGAGACAAATAAAAGTTTGTTTGACTGTGACTATGAATTCTTATGACTTAATTAAGGTCAAAATAAGAAATTTGATTGTAGCAGTATTATGACTTCTTTTTTTGTTGAATATTAATGTTACGGTTCTAGAAAATCTTTTGTGAAGGTTCTAAGTTTGTTGCAAACAATATCCTTAATTTTTTCTTCTTTTTTTTTGTCTTTTAATTTTTTTTATTTTTTAAAAGAGAGAATCTTCCACGTGGCGCCCTTTTGGTTTTGGGTTGGCAACTCTGAGCTGCCTATAAATACAGAAGGTTTGGGCAAAGTGGTCTTACCAAAAATTAAAACACTGATATTTTCAGCTACTCTTTTTCAGACGACAACATCATAAAATTCCAGAAGAAGAATTTGTAATTATCATGTCATCCGATAACTGTTCAGGCGATATCGATTTATTTTCCGGCGAAATGTCTGAGACTGATATCCAAGTCATCACCTCCGGCGGCCTTCGTATTCCCGCACATTCCGCCGTTCTGGTACGAACACCTTAACTAATCATATAAAGTTTAAAGTTTCCGTTAAATTCGATTAATTATAAGTCAATTGAAACTATAATAATCCATTACATTAATCATTTTATGATTCATTTCTGTCCATTTGGAATTCCTTTACTTTTTAAAAGAAGAAAATCTAGCACTCCTCTGTATTAATTTACGTGTCATAGATCGAGTTACGAGAATCAAAGCAGCTTAAATTTGTATCTTAATTTTTAAGTTCTTTGAAATGAAATTTATATATTTGAAAACTACTAAAAATTACTATAGGTTACAATAATTATATATGAAAAATTACAGTCAAGAGACAGACTTGTTTGAATCTCTACACATAAATTGGAATGGAATGTTAACAAAACCTTTTTTTTTTTTTTTCCAATTTGAGAAGTACTGATGTATGTGAAATGTATTTGTAGGCTTCTGCTTCGACGGTTCTGGAGAACATACTAGTTCGGCCGGAAAAGCGGCGGAGCTCTGAGAGAACGATTCGGATTCTAGGCGTGCCGTGCGACGCAGTTTCCGTGTTCATCCGGTTTCTCTATTCTTCCAAGTGAGTTTCCTAAATACACGCAATTCCATTTGTTTTCTTCATTTATATGTTTATTTATGTCGAAACGGTACACTTGAATTTGTATATGACGCGTATCCTTACCCAATACATTAGTATTTTGATTTTGTTTACTTGTTTAATCGCGTTGAGACTTCGAATCTGATTGGCTCCGTCGAAGCTGGAATTGAATATTCTGAATTTGACCACAAGTTGTAGATTGCTTTTGGCTCAAGTTTCGGTTCCTTCGTTGATTGGAAAATAGGTAGTTGGAATTCAAAGGCTAATCTGCCTGACTATTTCTTAATTGCTTACACATGTGACTCATTCATTGACTCGTAGATTTTTTAATCATATATGATTTGTCTTGCTTCGTATTCTGTTGGTCGCGAGATAGATGCCTCGACCGACATCTCCGTTGTCATTGGAATGAATTACATGAGGATTTACGTTACATAGGAGTTAGGATTATGACTGTTAAACAAACAATATATTTGAATCATTTGTAACATGTTACTTACTCTCATTTTCATATAATATTACCAATTTCTGTTTAGTTATACTCCCTCCGTTCCAAAATAAATGAGTTGTTGAGTTATTTTTCAATGTCCAAAGTAAATGAATTGTTCATTTTTCAAGAGACATGTTGAATTTTTTTTTCCAGTTTTACCCTTTTATTTAATAAGGTTATTAACTATTTCACATTTTCTAAGAGAGTAATTTAAGGACAATTAAAAGGGTAATAGTGAAAAGTCACCTGCAATTTATGTCCTGAATTTATTTTCTTAAGGGGTGTGTCGTACCCCAACAATTCAACTATTTTGAAATGGAGGGAGCAGTAGAGTAACAGCTGCACCTACTTACATACTCCTCCATTTCATTTTATTTGCGGTGTTAGATTAGAGACTAGGTTTAAGAATGAAATGAATGTATTTTGAACTTAATAATTATAAATCTGTAATGACATTATAGTGACAATAAAAATATCTCACTAATGATAAAAATAAGCAGTTCAAAATCTAATTTTACAATTATGTAAAGGTACCATTTTTTTAAACACGCGGGAGCGAGTGTCACGTAGAATGAGATAGACGAAACACATTTCCAGTATCAATACAATATATGATATATAATTTATTTGATGAAGTGGATTAGCATTGCTAATGTAAAACATCTTTGTCACTTTACTTGGTTTAATTCAATTGTACAAGTTTGTTATATTATTTTCTAGGCTACCATTTTATACTTATTATTACTGACAGTTACCTTTAAAGTAATTAATCAGGTGGCGTAAAAGTCATCAAAGTATCAGAAACTTAAAACCAAGTCAAACTCGATTAAACCGTACAAAAAGTCTTAGTGTGTTATATAACCAAGTTGTCCTTTTATTTAGGTGCACTGAGGAGCAGATGGAGAGACATGGGATTCATCTGCTAGCACTTTCTCATGTGTACTTGGTACCACAGCTCAAGCAGAGATGCACAAGGGGGTTGGCCGAGCGATTGACTATTGAAAATGCAGTGGATGTGCTTCAACTTGCAAGACTATGTGATGCACCGGATCTATACCTCAGGAGTATGAAATTTTTGTCTAGCAACTTCAAGAAAGTTGAGGAGACTGAGGGCTGGAAATTCCTTCAAGATCATGACCCTTTGCTTGAACTTGAAATCCTACAGTTCATGGATGAGGCTGAGTTGGTACGTAACTATAACATAATTGACATACATCCTCTATATAAACAAAAAATCTTCTCTTGGAATTCATAGTATAATTTTGAATTTTGTCAATTGATCATGAAAGATAATACGGTTTGCCATGAAATCATTTCATGGCATTTGTTGGCGTCTCTTATATCAGTCAAGTGGCTATGATTATTAATTTTTCATCATTAATTTGTCATTGTAGCGGAAGAAGAGGACAAGGAGACACAAACGGGAGCTCAGCTTGTATTTACAGCTAAGTGAAGCTATGGATTGTTTGGAGCACATTTGCACAGAAGGATGTACTAGTGTGGGGCCATGCGATAAGGAACCTTCCTACGAGACGCAGCCATGTAGCAAGTTTGATACCTGCCAAGGGCTTCAGCTTCTGATTCGCCATTTTGCTACTTGTGAGAGAAGAACCAATGGAAGTTGTTTGCGATGCAAGCGCATGTGGCAGATCCTAAGATTGCACTCATCCATTTGTGACCAACCAAATGATTGCCGGGTTCCCCTTTGCAGGTAACCACAACTGACTACTGACTAGTGTTTTAATCGATTCATGTATTGTTCACTTAAGGTGAATATCGTTGATCATAGTAATTAGAATTTGTACATCATCATTTAGAAGTGTCATTGATCGAGGCGGGTCTGTCTTGCTTGATTTGAATGATGGATCGCGGTCCATATACCAATATGCTCTGTCATGTTCAACCTTGAAAACTTTGTGAGGTGGCATGTCAGAACCTCGGATGTTATTAGGTTATTTGTCTCTATTGGAAAAGCCAATAGATCAGCTGTCATTGATTTATCATTTTTTTCTCCAATTCATGATGAACCATTTACCATCACTTTGTTGGATATTTCTTTTGATATGGGTATTTTATTTGTGACGTAGACAGTCACAAGGAGGTTGTCGATCCTGTACTGTCTTATAAGCTAGTCAAGATAAATCATCATTCAGTTGAGGCTTAACACAAAATTGGTGGCTGGCATGTGATTTTGTTCAATTTCATGCGATGATGAGTCGAGATATTTTCCCCAAACTTTACTGTGATTCTGAGTGTTGACATGGTTAAGGTTGTTCTTGATGTGAACACAACCATCCAAGTAGTAATAATTGATTCATGGTCCCATTTCAACTATACCCAGATGCAACTGTTCCTCAAGAAAATATCTCGCAAGTGTTTGAATAACTTTTTGACACGTTGAGTTGGTTAAGGTCATCTGTTGTTTCTTGTTACTGTACTCAGTTAAATGTTGACTATTGAGTAGCACCATTCTTCTTTACTTTTCAGACAATTCAAGTTGAAGGTGCAACAAAGGGGCGATGACGATCTGTGGAAATCACTTGTTAGAAAGGTGGTGTCAGCCAGGGCCATGTCTTCGTTATCTCTGCCCAAAAGAAAGAGAGTGGATGAACCAAAAATGGGCTTAGGCCATCATGAAGTGATGAACTTTAGGTTGGCTGCTTAGTGTCAATGGTTAGAAAGGTTTCATATCCTTAGGTAAAATCAATCTTTGTAAATGTACCATCTATGGAATGGCAGTTAGTTTTTACCATTTCATGTGTCCTACTGTAGAGGCCTATTCTATATTTTATTCGAGTCGGTCCTTTAGTAGATGAAGAGTATCAACTATCTACAGAAGAGTTGTATGAAAAAAGAATAGTGTACAACTACTGGGTGGTGGTATTGAGTGTATTTCTTCAGTTTGTTTAATAAATTATTAGTCATATGCTTCAAATACTTGTTTTATTTGTCTTCCTAGAATTTTCTGGTCGTCTTTATTTTTAGAATGTTGATGTGTGACATTATGAAATAACAAAAATGATAGTATCTAGATATTATATTTATCAAAACAATATAGTACGATACAACAAGTTATGAAACAACAATGCATATAACGACCATCCAAAGAGGCTGTTATTATATCATAGGAGGTTTGATATATCATATTGTAGTTATACTGGTGTATTTTTGTCCTTACACTGTAATAATAGGAGGTTCTAATTTGGTGCATAATTTTGTACATGAGTAACGTCTGACAGTGACTTGAATCATCAAACTAAGGTTATTTCAATCTAAAATGGTAGGGTAGAGACTTGATTTTCACTCTAGAATTCTCTTAATCATTGTTTTTTGTTAATTAGCTAGATATTTTGTTATCCTTCAATTCTTCTTGTCAATGTCTAGATATTTTTAATATGCTCCATTATCTTTGGATACATCCAATTTGCGTTTTTCTATCAACTGATGACATGGTAATTAAAGTGGACAACTGCTTGATATTTTCTTGTGTCTAATCCTAAGTGGGACACTTCGGGACTCATTATTCAACTTAAGTGTACAAGTGGTACACTAATTCCTCCTTTCATTTCCTTACGTACATTTTATTGTAATAATTATCACCCACTTTCTTTGTTTCTCTACTTTTTCCACCCTGTCACCTCAACCAGAAGATATTTTTAAGTCATTTTTGGCTACCAAATACTAGAACTTAATAATGCTTTCCATGAAACAACCTTCAATAGTCCATTTAAAATAGCTTCTATTTATTTTGTAGCAGGGAGGGCCTTAATTAAGTACGAATCAAGAGAAATAAACTGAGGATAATGACTAGTGATTTTCCAAGCAGCAGCCAGCACGAATGATTTTTTTTTTGGGAGAAACTCAGTACCCTTGCATCAAATTACGGAGGATTAGATTTGTATGATGTAAATCATCTTATTAAAGTTAAAATAAAAAATTTAAATTAAAACATATTCTCTTATGTTATAAGAGGCAGTTTAGCAGCAGAAGCAGGCAGCAGGTTGACATGCCTGCTTCAGCTGCTACACCCGTGTTTTTACTATATTATTCCTAATTAATTATTATAAGTTATTTACGCATTAGAAAATTAATAATACTTAATACAAATAAGTAAAATAAATGTATATCTGCTTCAGCTGCTTCAACCATAATTTTATCATATCACGCCTAATTAATTATTATAAGTCATCTAAGTATCAAAAAATTAATAATATTTAATAAAAAATATAAAATAGACATAAAATAATAAATTAACTCTTGATGTTTTAAATTAGCTTGACATTTTATATGAGGCTCACTTACGTTATTTTCACAAGTAATTTATTATAGTTATTATGCTATATCATTTTTAATATATGCCTGCTTCGCGGCTTCAATCGTGATTTTACTATATCATCCCTAATTACTTATTATGGTTATTTAAGCATTAAAAAAATTATATTATTAGTATCCTATATAGGAAGTCACAATAAGCAGCTGAAGCAATCTGCTCATATTCGACATGTCTGGCTCAGCTGTTTCAATTGTGATTTTACTATATTACCCCTAAATAATTATTATAAGTCATTTACCAATTAAAAAATTAATAATATTTAATAAAAAATGAAATTAGATATTTAAGACATGACTGTTTCAACTACTTCAATCGTTATTTTAGTAAATTACCCATATTTAATTATTATAAGTCATTTAAATATTAAAAATTAAAAATATTTAATAAAAAAAAGGTAAAATAAACGTAAAATGATAAATTAATTTTTGATGTTTTAAACTAAAATGACGTCTTATATGGAGCCACTTAAAAAAAAAAAAAATCACAAGGATTTTTTACAATAATTTTACCATGTCACTTCTAATTAGTAGAATAGAAAAAAAAAACATTATAAATCACAATAATTAAGAACTTAAATTATTTAAAAAATATAATCGACTATCAATACATAAAAGTTTTAACAACTTAAAATATCGTTATGCAAATTTCATCAATCTAAATATAATATTATATATCTAACTTTGAATTTATCAACCAAACAAATAAAACTTTTAAATGATAGAATTAGTCACAATTCTAAAATAGTATGATATTACTTTACTAATCTATATAATATATATATATATATAAGTGGTGAACAGGTGTTAAAGAAGCTCACAGGTGGAGGTTGTCCTGCCAGCTTCCAGGGTTATTTTCGTAATTTCATCAATAAAGGCAAATTGGTATCTTAAATTTCAGTTGTTGCATGTAGACAACAGGTGTCTTTTCATTTTTCCTCTGTAACTCTACAAAGACAACAGTTGTCTTTCCATTTTTTCTTTTTGATGAAACTTTATTCCTTTCCATTGAAGAATTGTCAAAATCTTATTGTTGTCCTCTCATAATCTTCCTCTACGCCTCAGATCTTCGATCAAATACTGTAAGTTTTTTCATTCATATTTTTCCTTTTCCAAATTTCAATTTTTACTTCAAATTTGAAAATGATTCAACAAACAGGTGCTGAATTTGTTTTTTTAACTTTATGAGTGTCTTTTTTTTTGTTATTTTTCGTGTATTTAACTATACCCATAAAATTATTTTCGGTTTACAAACTTTTCCTTCCTTGTGGAGTTTTTGCATTTAATGAGCTGTCTATTGAGCAATCTTGAGCTTCAAAGCTGATTAGCAAAATTTCAGATTCGATTTTCTTAGTTTGTCTTTTATATCTTCTAAGAAATGTTGTGATATTGCTAAAGTTTGATCCTTTGGGGTTTCTGAATAGTTATTGGAGTAGTTTTACGCAATTAAGAGAAGACTAACAAAATTTTAGCTTCTACTTTCTATTAATTTGTGTCTTGAATATTTTTGAGGAATAGTATGATGTAGCTCAAGTGTAATCATTTTTTTAATTTCTGGGGAGTTAGGGAGAGTATCCTGCTTTATCCACTAGAGAAAAGTGAAAAAAAAAAAGAGATTTTGTGTAAAAATTTTAACTAATTTATTGAATGTTTCTTTCTTGTGTCAATAACTATATGAGAACAATTAGTTTTGAAAATATGCAGTGAATATACTGTCCATTCTGTTGGTTGGGTAATGGAAAACAAGTATAGTAAACACATTAAAAAGTCCAATATATCATTGATTGTATTTGGACAAAAGCTGAAAATGATATAATATTAAATAATCTTTCACAAAAAACATTCTCAACAGATAAAAAAGGATTGCTCTTTTTTCTATTTAACAGAGGAAAAGAGATAGAGATCATACAAAGGCATCTTCAAAGATTGCCACGCTTCTTGCAACACTAACTTTTACCTAATTATCCACGTTTTACATTTAAAAAACATGAACATAAGTATTTATTTCCACTTTGATATGTTTTTTCTTGAGCTGACAGTCTATCTGAAACAAGCTCTACGTTCCAGATTCTACCTCGGATTGTAATTGCTTATCCTTATATAACTAAACAATCATTTAAGATTTTCAATTGATAGTTAATAAGGACTTTAAAAGGTGGCATGGCAAGATGTTTAATTCCCTGGTTTGATTCCAGTTTAACAGCTACATATTTTCAGTTTGGATTTTGTTATAAGTATGTTTATGCGTATGGGTGTCGTTCTTTAACTCCCGACATTTTATTGAAATAGCTGTATTGTAGGATAGGATAGCAAAGTAAATGATACCTTTACTATTTTCTTGTACAGTGAACTATAATTGTGGTATAAACAATTTCGAAACAAAAAGTTATACTAACTGTGGAATAAACTACTTCCACGTTCTACCTCGGACTGTAATCGCATATCTTTGTATAACCAAACAATCCTTTAAGATTTTCAGTTGATAGTTAAGAAAAAGTTTAAAAGGTGGCATAACAAGATGTTTATTTGCTGATTTGATTTCACTTTAACAGGTACATATTTTCAGTTTGGAGTTTGTTATAAGTATGGGTATGAGTATGGTTGTCATCATCAACTCCTGAAATTCTGTTGAAATAGTTATGCAATATGATAGTAAAGCAAATGTTATCTTTACTATTTTATTGTACAGCTAATTCCCCTCCTTAACTGAACACTTTGCAATCAGCAAACCACCACTACCGGCAAGCTCCGCACCTTAGCTTTCGCTGCAAATATTTCATTATTACTTCGTTCATTAATTTAAACTGTCACGTGTTTCTGTTACATGTGCACCTTTTCCTGGCATAAGGAAGCAGAGATCATCATAATGAATCAGAAACTTCTCGTGGATACCATCACAACTGAAACTGCAGATTGGACCTGTAAGGTACAGGTAGTAGACAAGTTTCGGCCTCGCGAAAGTAGCGACTCATCCGTACATTTTCAGACAATAATTGTGCAGGACGAAAAGGTAAGTTTGTCCCTACCTCTACTATCCATGAAAAATAGAGTTCATACCGTAAACATTATTATCTATGGTAATTCTATTAACTACACGACATTTGTTACTGCTGCAAAGACAATAACTTTGAAGACTTAACAAATTAAGAAAAGTTCAAATCTAGCCTCGTGAAAAAAACAACTGACATTTTCAATAACTTCCTCTATAAATTGTATTTGCACATCTAAAATAGGTTCTCTTTTACGTGACTACAAGAACAACAGGTTTCTATAGTACTCTACGGCGATGACATTCCTAAGTACGAGAAGTTGTTTGCCCTTTTGGAGATATATTTGGTTTCCTGTGCAAAAGTTAGGGACCCCCGAGGATACTCAATACGATCCGATACGCATGAGTGGGTGGTTGACAGATATACAATCGTTGAGGCGATTAACACTAATGACGGATTGGAAGCACCCCTTCCCGCTCTAACAAAATTGAATGCACTGTCTTTCTCAGCTATTGAATACCAATGTACGGGTGTTGAATTTGGTAAGCCCTCACTTTACATTTTTGCCTCTTTTCCTCATCAACTTACTGCCCTTATTAATCAACTTAACTGCTCACGTCTTATTTTGCATTGCTCCAGACTTATTAGCTGTAGTAGCTAATTGCAGCGCTATTCAATAAACAGCTGATCAAAGTAAGCATTTTCGAAAAGCGATCGTCATGGATCAGAGGTGAGTTACTTGTCTCCCAACTAAATGTTCACCAAGCATTCTGTTTACTATAATTTTTACTTCTTACTGCTTACACTGTAATAATTTTTGCATCTGTTATGTTGATCAGCAAGAAACCTTTTCTATTCACTATATGGGGTGATCTGGCTGACAACGTAGGGGCCACACTATTACATCACCTGCATGAGCATCCCATCATTCTAGCGAAGTGTATAGGTGTTACTGAGTTCCGCGGTGGTATTTTCATTACTTCATCCTCTGCAGCACTTTCTTTTGCTTTGTACTTTTCTATACTAACCTAAAAATGTTCCCCACCTTTCACATACGCAACTCTAAGATTAACAACAAGATATCAATCAACAATTTTAAAAAATCTTCAGTATGTCCAGGCTACTACACTGATGAACTAGTATACAGTAGCTTACTCCGCCTTCCTAACGTTGTGAAAAAATATTTTTACTGTCTAACTTAATCTTTTTCAGGGTGAAGCACAACGAACAAATGTTGCAATCTTACACTTTGAGAAGCTCATCGTCATCCTCCTCCTCGCTGAATTTTGCACCCATTGAAGATCAAATACTGTCTATATCCACCATTCTTGAGTTTCTATCTACGGTTAGCTTACTCAACACAATCACAAACAAAGATTTACATATGCAACAACATGCACGTCAAATGTCTTCAAAGAAATTTCTAATCTTCTTTTGCATTAACGTTGTAGCTACAAACTTTCCCCGTGGAAGCCAGATTATCACTTTCCGACCAGCCCCAATCATTTTACTTACTTGCCTGCTCACACTGCAATCACTTTGTATGGCCTAAAATAATAAAAGTGGTTCACTGCTTTAACTGTAAGCTACACCGAGAATTAGTCCCCAGGTTACTACTACAACTACAACATTGCATACACTCTATATTATGCAACTTCTCTTTCTTTACTTCTGTAGAAAAAATTGTATAAAGCTCTTACTGATGACAATTGAGATACTTTTTCCTAAAATGATAAGTCCAAAACTTTACGCAAGCATGGTCACTGTACATCTTCAAAGTCTGTATGCACTCATGTACATGACAATAGTTTACTTCCTTATAATTTTTATTCAGAAGGAAAAGCTATACCCATTCTCCTATAGTTTACTTACCCCTCCACTAATGTTTTGAAATTTGATTAATCTGTATTGCCTGTGTGTGGAGCTTGGCGTGATCGCCCACTATACTGTGGAGTAGTTGCGACCTGTATCATTTTCTAAATAGATTAGGTTGATTGCTATCAGTGTGTTATGATGAAAAAATTTCATTAACTTAGAGCAACCCGACTTTTTTTAAACATATATTGAATTTGGTATGTTCAATATTGGCGGCTTCCTTAAAATATGTTTTCTATAAAATGACGTGGGTCACACACAAGTACTAATAGACACTGTTTGATGTTGTTTGTCATTGATCGAAAAACATTGCACGTCCTACGACTTTCTCGCTAATTAAGAGACTGAAAAATATTCTAAATTTGTAATTGAAGTTCTTATTACTTCCAACAATGTTTCATCCTATATAAAATCTTCACTGTTTGATTTCCCTGCATCTCCAATAGTTTCCTTGATTATTTACTTAGATATTAACTTAGTCAAGTAAATTTATTATTTCAGTATATCTACGTGGCTGAAAGATTAGAAATGTTACTTTCTATCTTTTTATTTTAAAAACTTCATACGCATTTTAACTGTACTATTATTTTAATCACAGGTGTCACTTTCAAGTTGATATTACGAATGCCAGTGATACAATTACAGTAACAATCTCAGAAATACTGGCAGAGAAAATGTTGTCCCTAACTGCAGAATAAATATATGAAACTGTTGTTGTCCAGGTACACACATACATACCACTAACAACACGGAAAACTTATTGCCTTACAATTTTGTTCTTTTCAGTAAGTAAAATACTGCATTACATAAAAGTTCACTTATGTAACATCCCGTAAATTTTTTCGTACACTTATCGCGATTATATGGAGTCCTAAAGGCTTGCGTATGGGTTAAATTAAGTTTATGGTGTTCGAAAGTATCCCGTCAATAGTTGTATGTGTAGGTATTGGAATAATCTTTCCAACGATATAAAGTTTGCCCAAAACAGAGGAGTATTTCATATAAGCGAGCACATTCGAAATTTCAAAACGGTGGCCGGGAAGCCTGTGAACAGTAAATCTGCAGGAAAATTACTGCAGCTAGGCAATTTTTTTTGGATCAACTTTAGACGATCATAACTCCTTGTACAAAAAGAACTGTGTGAGCTGCTATATATCAACGAAAATCTCCGAGAGTCTTCTTTCCGATGAAATTGGTTTCATCCAAATCCAATGTCTGAGTAAGGAGCTATACCCGTTTTACTACAGCCTATAAAAAAAAAATAGAATTTTGGGACAGATTTTTGTGTCAACTTTAAACGACCATAACTCCTTGTACAGGAAGAACTGGGTGGTATACTTTATATGAAAATGAAAGCCCTTTGAATTATCTTTCCAATTCAATTGGTTTCACCCAAATTCGATACTTGAGCAAAGAGTTATAATTGATTTACTTCAGCCTGTCAAAACTGTCCACTGGGGACAAATTCGGATTTATTTAAATTTTTAGGGCAAAATGGTCATTTTCTATTACCTCTTGGACGAAAAATTGGTCTTTATAAACATACACTTAGCCTCATATATATCATATATCATCCAATTATTAAGAGAAGGTGAAACCCTAGCCTAATTTCAACTTCAAATATTTTGTGATTCAACCGTAGAAAATTCGAATTGGTTCCGTAGTTGTGTTCACCATCTCGAAAGCTTCGAGAAGCACCCCATGGTTATGTAAGGAGGATTCTAAATACAAGAGTTCATTGTTAAGGTATGAATATTGTTTATTCTTGATTCTTATCCATGAATAAGTATTGATAAGGGATTATGAGTATTGTCTTGATGTTGGAAGATAACTAGAAACATAGTTATGAATTGTTTTGTATAAATTGTTAGTAGTAAATTATGAAAGTTGTTGTATTGGATTATGGAGGATGAATTGTGGTGATATATCATTATATTAGTGGTTATGTATGCTTAGTGATCATGTTGGTATTGGATAGTGATTAAGAGGGGAAATAAAGGCTAAGAGTGATGTTGAGGGATATTGCATGAAAATGCATGATATGTGAATGTAATAAGAGTATAAGAGGATGTATGTAGCACTCATATTGATGAGTTAAAGGATTACTTCCTAGACATTATTTGGTGAAGTTAATACCTAAATGGTAAGGTTTGGTTGCTAATACTAGTTTGCCACAAATGACTTATTGTAGATAAGTGTTCGAAGAGTACGGGAAGTCAAGTTGGACTTGTATTGAAGTGGTTATATCAAGGTATGTAAGACATACTCTATCTAATCTTTGGCATGAATAATGACCCATGGCACTCTCAAGTAAGCTTCCAACATTGTCCTACGACACATGACACATAATAACATCATATGATCTTCGACACTACCAATTGAACTTGTTTTCACTTTTAAGATGTCCGGCTAGTCAAAAAAATGTCCATATACTATTGTTGACTCCGAAATGGTTTAATGAGGTATCCATGATTCTCTACTTCATTTTCATGATATTGATTACCTATTTACATGTTTTTCCTATTGAGGTATCATGGTTTCAAGTTCCATAAGGTGTGACCACAAAGTAACCAATCTCAAAGATTAATTGAAGTAAGAAATGGAATGTCTTTATTTTAAATTGTTGATATGATGTATTGTATTAGTACCACTGATCAGTTGGCCATTGTATTATAAAGATTATGTATATATGTTATTCCAGGGGTGGTCCCTGATGTATTGTATTAGTACCACTGATCAGTTGGCCATTGTATGACATATGTTATGTATTGATAAGGAATACGGGAAGTAATGATATGAAAGTAATGTGCAGGTATCCCATCAGCTCTTTTAAGTGTGGTCTACTCATACTGTTTATTCACTGGTATCTAGGTTCTGTTGATCTTTTGTATCTCATCTTGATACTCACTGCCTTACATACTCAGTACATATTTCCGTACTGACGTCCCTCACGGGGGACCTGTATTCATGCCTGCAGGAACAGGTACTTCAGGTCGTACACCTCCGCAGTAAGAGCCAGGACATTCTGTTGATAGTGGTGAGCTCCAGTTGTTTCGGGGCATCCCAATTCGTTTCTATATGTATTTTTGGTATTTGTATAAAAGTCTTTTGTGGGCGGGAGTTTGTCCCGACCCTAACTCAGTTGTGTATCTATGTAGAGGCTTTTGTAGACATATTGTACAGCCATAGGAGTGTTTGGTTGATAGACGTGATGGCTCTGACGGCCAATTACTGTTTATATATATATATATATATATATGCGTGTCTGCTGGGCTGATACAGGTACTGTTTTCTTCTATTTACAATGAAGTGCTGCCCAAATTTCTAATTTTCATAAGTAATGTAAATGTGAAAGTATAGGTTATGAACGGGTTCTCCCGGGCCTCCTCGGCTACGGGTGCCAGTCCGCTCCAATGGGATTTGGGGCGTGACAACTTAATCTGGTTTTTCTGCTTTTTCAGTTAGCAACAACCATTATCTATTACCCGTATAAATGTGCACCTCGCTCATAAACTATTTAAGCTCCAGCTACAAAAGCCAGTCTTCAGATTTCTCGATAAAAAATCTGGCATGCTAACTATCACCACCTTCACTAAAGCCGTACCTGCAGATCTGGGGGACACAGGTAAGAGGCAGAAAATCGAACCATCCACGCACGCAAAAAAACATTAAAGGTAACAACACTTCCACAATTCGATTTGCTACCGTACTCTGCATTCACTGCAATACTCCAAAATATTCTGCTCAACTGATTTTTATTTCAAAAATATACCTGCAGCATCTCAATCTCAGCAGGTAAATATAATCTTCATAGTTGCTTTTGTTATATCTACCTACTCAATGCAGTCAGGTACATAGAATGATCTTACTCTCAGCCAAGCTCGATCAAGTGGTGTGGCATGTACAGCTACATTTTGGTTGCTTCTGCCAACTCCATCGCACGGTATAAGCATGTACAAAGGATTTTTGCTTGCCTACACCATCAGAATTAATCTACTGCCTGAACAAAGTTTTTGTGTTTTCATATGTTAATACTTTTTGTATGTAAACAACTCATAATGAAGTAGTAAAAATATTTACGTATTATTTTGCACATATCTAAGTTTGAATGTCTTTTAAGATGTTAATAGTTTTTTTATGTAAATAGCTATGTCACTACAAAATATTTACATTTCATTATTATAACCTCTGTTTTTTAATGACAAAAAGACTAAACTTCACGCTTATCGTTGGGCCCGTGCTTGCACGGGCTTTCACATTTAGTTAAAATAAAAAAGTATGGTATCATTTTTTTAGATTGGACTAAAAAGAATATAACACATAAATTGGGACAGGCAAAAAGGCAAAAGTACTACTCCTAATAAAGTTTTGTAAGGAAAGTTCCAAACTTTTTTTATAGCACATGGGTTTTGAGCTTAGTGATTTTTAACTTAAGACTGGTTTAGTCCGTGGTGTGGAGCCATCTTATATTAAGGGATATCAATGGACATTTTTTCCTCAAAAAATGATACGTAGAGATTAACTAGATTAAAATTCTAATAACTATAATATATTAAAATTGTGAAGACCATTAGAAAAGTGATTTGAATTTTTTGTTCTTCATTAAAAGATTCTGTAATAGACAAAATCGTCTTTTCACATTTTTTCTTCAATTTATAATATTAAATATTGACTATAATAAATATATATAAAAATTAAACGGAGAATATTTACTACTTTTAGTTGAATTCCTAAATTTGTGGCAATATTTTGTTAAAGAAAATTCAACTTCAAAGAAATTATTATATAAAAAAATTTCTTTATAAGGTAAAGTTCTAAATTTTTAAAAAAATTGATGGACCTATTTTACCTAAAATGGATTTAGAGTCCTAAAAGAAGAAGAAAAAAAAAATCTTTCAAAAACTAAATTGGTGCGACTTTTTTCCAATTAACAAAGGGTAGTAGACTTTTCCAAGAAAAAAAAGGTATTTTTTTTTTTAGTTTAGGACTATTATTTTTTGTTATAATATTTTGATTTAGGAGTTATTATATTTCTTTCCTTTTTTCAATTTTAGAAGTCCTTTTTTAAGTTTATACATATATTTTATTTGGGTAATAAAACTTTGTGATCGTAGTTTTGTTATTAGGTAATTTTGTGGTTTTTTATTTCAATTTTTTATTTATATTATATTTTAATTTTATTGATCATAAATAACAAATCATCCTTTTATGTTTGTAAATAATTTTTGTTATCGGATCTCTAATATAACGTATTGGTTTAATTTTCAGGTTTTGAATTTTATTTTTTATTACGTTGATTTTATTGATCAAGAATAACGAAACATCTTTTCATATTTGTATATATGTAACTTTTATTATTGATTCTACAACGTGACTTTGTTGTTTCTAGGTTTTAAATTTTCTTTTATATTACATTAGGTTTATTGATCAGGAATAATAAGCTTTCGTTTGGAATAACTTTGTGATTTTTCCTCAAATAATAAGTTTATGATTTTTTTGTGTAAATGTTAGGTTTAATTGTATTGTTTTAATATCTTTATTATCGTACTATTTTGTTTAATTGTATTGTTTTAATATCTTTATTATCGTACTATTTTGTTTGTAGTTTACAGGTGGTAGATAAATGTCGGTCGTCTTTAAAAAAAAAATTAGGTAAAAGTTAGGTTTAATTGCATTGTTCTGATATTTCTACTTAGTAAATTTCTTTTTTTGTGTAAAAGTTAGGTTTAATTATATTTTTTTGATATCTCTGTTATTGTATTATGTTGTTGTAGTTGACAGGTAGTAGATGAATGTCGATCGACTTTGAGATTTTTTTTTTTGCAAAGGTTAGGTTTAATTGTATTATTTTGATATCTCTATCATCGTATTGTTTTGTTTTAGTTTACAGGTGGTAGATAAATTTTAATTCGCTTTGAGAATTTTTTCTTGTAAATGTTAGGTTCAATTAAATAAATTCTCCATCTTTACATGTTCAAAAGATGTTGAATTTAATTATTGTATTCTTCTTTATTAGTTAAATAAATATTTTATTTAATGTAACGTTTGAACTCATTAAAATAAGGTACACGCGCGTGGCGCGTATACCTAAACTAGTTATATATAATTGTGGTTGGTTTATTAGTTTTCGAACTTAAAGTTTGGTATAATGGTCCTAGATACAACTTAATCGAAATAAATAATTTAGCAATTGACTATGTATGGAAGCTTAATATTTGTTAATTGGACGAATTGTAAGTTATAAACCTATTTAACAGAGATTTTATAAAATTAGAAGTATCTTTACAAAAACATATTTTCAAGAGTTAAAAGCATTTGACTGAGTCTTTTTTACAAAAAAAAAAAACACAAAGCGATTTATTAAGAAATAAAAAAATGCCCTCACGCAGGATCGAACTACGGACCTTCAGTTTACAAGACTGACGCTCTACCACTGAGCTATAAGGGCTTCTGCTTCTGTGTTTATGATTTTCCATTTTATTTCCAAAATATTGATTTTTTTTTTTTAAAAATAAGAACCTTCTATGGTTCATTTTTTTTTCCGCTGAAAGTAGAGGAAAATTTGACTTATTAATATGTGAATTCTATTGGAGTAATTATACTTGACTTTTACGTTGAAGTTGTGAGTACGTAGCATTTTTTTTTTCTCTATTTGCTTTTGGGAAAATGGAACATTTTGGATAACTAAGAGTGTGGCCTAGTGGTCAATGAAGTGGTTGAGAATCACAAGATTTCAAGTTGATTAAATCCCATCAAAGGCAAAAATATTAGGTGATTTATTCCATTTGTTCAAGCCTTAGTGGGCACAATTGCATGATACTTGTTGCCGACCCTTGTTGCTGGTGGGAGGTGGATGATATCTCATAGAATTAGTCGAGTTGCATGCAAGCTGGTCCAAAAAACATGGTTATCAAAAAAGAAACATTTTGGTTTTCTATTTCAGTACTTCTTGTTATTCTGTTTTCAAGTTTGGAACTTTCTACTAGTTCAGTTGAGTCAGCATTTAGCTTGCTATGTAAGTTCTCAAATTTGTAAGCCTAATTTTGATTTAATTATGAGGATATGGTTATACATATTCATCAATGCACTTCCATACTAACAATTCTTTCTTGTCAAATTTGATTCTTCTTTATCGTTTCCTTTCTTTTTTCTGAATTTTTTATCAATAGCACCAAGTAAGTTCATGGAATGACAATTATGTTTGTTCTTGAGGTTTCGCCACGCTTCACTGAATTTGATTGTAACTCTATCACCCCATGTCTTGTGACGGAGCAATTTGAGCTAAGGTGACTAAGAAGTTATAACATTTTTGATTCTTTCAGTTTAATGACAAAGTACAAACAACTGGAGGAATTATGTTCTGTGTATTACGTCAATGCATTAAAGATGAACAAATAGCATAAAATTCAGTTTCATAAGTTATAACAATAACAACAACACAAGCAATTAAGATTAAGACTTGTTCTTTTCTCGCACACTGAGCTACGGAAAAATGGATTGTTTATGTTGATTGATCTGTATGTATATCTCTGTGATGCTCTCAGTGAGTATGTAATATATTATGCATGGAATCAGCAAATGTTGATGGGAGTACTTGTTTGGGAAAATTAAGGTTCTGAAATGCTTCATTTGCATTCCATGATAAATATTTTGATGACGACGTTGAAGATAAAAAACTCATAGGGAGAAAATACCATCTGATACTTTCATGAAAGCATTAATGTCCTGAGTATAATTTATTTGATACTTTGAACTTTGTTTAAGCACATTATCTCATTACCTGCAACTTCCAGATTTTGGCTCTGTGCTCAGAGTATGTGGGGTTTGGACTCCCCAGTGTTAATTGTCATAAAATCATTTTATCCGTTTCTGCTAGACGAACGAGGGTTTTACTAACATAGAAATAGACATTCTACATTAAAAAGAGCTTTCTTGGATGATAGAGGTGATAAGAGTAGCCTATTTCCAAGTAAGATCTTTTCAAGAACATACAGAATGGACAAGGGAATTAGAAACACACGTTTTCATTGTTCTCATTTCACCGGTTAAGTTTGTGTTGCAGCTTCTTTATTTCGCCATAGCGCGTTGGTTTGAATGTTTTCCTGCTTTCGTTTCTTTTATGGAGTTCAATATAGAATGTTGTATTCCCTTAATTAGCAGAAAAAACTCGTGAAGACACCTTATTTTACTGAATTAGCGCCAGTAATATGAAGTTCGATCATCTTCTTCAAGTTCGTAGGTTAGTGTTTGCCTTTAGTTGAAATTACATCTGCAGGCACTAGAAAGAGGAAACAAGTCTTATGACCCTTCATGATCATCTTGACTTCAAGATGAAATATCATCTTACAATCTTATTTGAGCTAGGGGCTGTATGGTGGTGCGGATCAGTTCAGCAATGGTATCTTGCTTTTCATTACCAGTGTGTATTGATCAGTAGTTGTTATCAACTTATGGAGCTTACTTTTCAGTAAATTAAACAGCTTTAGGTTGTTCAAAGCTTGATAGACTCCAATACTCGTGTTGAAGACTTGATCATACACATTGACGTATTTGTCTAGTTCGAAGGGAAGCAGTATTAGTGGACGCCTTCAAACTACAGTGACAATTGCATTTGGAGTTTGAGTAATGTATGCAGCAAAGTGGAAGGTATACCATTAATACTGAAGTGAACAGAAAAGATTGACATGTATAACACAATTACAGCAAAAGATCAACTCCATCTTGGAGATGGTAACTGAAATACAGAACACATTCTTTAGTTACATAACAAACTTATTCCGTATGCCTTATGACGTGCGTACTTAATGCTTGATCTGAGTTAACATGCACCTGACATCCTTACTGTTAGGCCTCTCTTTTGGATTGTCCATAGTACAAAAGCAAGCTATCTTGAGAACCAAAAGCATTTGCTCCTCATATCCATTTCCTATCAGCTTTGGATCAATAGCTCTTTTTGGATCATCAGAAGTCATTACATTTCTCAGCCACTTCACTAAACTCATCTCAGAAGTGTGCTGGAAAAAGTCATCTGATGGAAGTTTTCCTATTACCAGCACTGCTAGAACCACGCCAAAGCTGTATATATCACACTTGTCTGTAAACTTCAAAGTCTGATGGTATTCTGGTGCAATATATCCCACAGTTCCTGCAACATTTGAAGTCGTAACATGTGTATGAGCGTCTGGAACTGCCTTTGCAAGACCAAAATCAGCAATTCGTGCTTCCATATCATCATCAAGAAGGACATTTGCTGGCTTTAGGTCTCTGTGAATTATGCGTTGAGTATGGTTTATATGGAGATACTCAAGCCCAGCAGCTATCCCTGCTGCAATCCGGTGTCGTCCCAACCAATCTAATTCCCTTGTCCCTTCTGTGACTTGCTGGAGGATGTCCTGTAAGCTCCCATTTTTCATATATTCATAGACCAAGTAATGGCAGTCTGGCCTTGGCATATGTGCAAGTAGTGGAAGCAGATTCCGGTGTCTGATTTGACCCACAATTTGAATTTCTGATTTTACCTGTCTCATTTTCTTGTTCAAAGCCTTGGTATCTTCCTCAGCGATCTCTGCAGCATCCATTGGGGGTTGCATAATCTTCTTTATAGCTATAATCTTCCCGTTACTTCCCGGTAACTCAGCTCTATAAACTTCTCCACATCCACCTCTTCCAATCATTTCAAGTGATGCCACTCCATTTTCTGTCTCTAAGAAGGCCAAGTCCTCGGCTTTCTTGATCAACGGACTGTATATTGTTAAACTTGAATCACTCTTTCCCCTTCTTATGAGGTACATGACCAGCTTAAAGAACACCGAAAAGAGCAAAGCACATATAGCCCCTGCGAAACTTCCGGCAAGGAAACCAAGAAACCACGATCGTATCTTCCTCTTCTTCTTGCTACGCTTATGCACCGGTGCAACACGACTGTGTGCTGGAGTTGGAGCTGGAGCCGGAGCCGGAGCTAGGACATTTGCTGAACGGGAAGCAGGTCCCCTTGCAGATATCTGATTTGTTGAATTCTCAGCGAGAATGTAACGTTTAGGAACGATATCACTTCCTGTCAAATCTGCTGCTGATAAGTGCTCAACTTGACCCATTACAGGCACCGGACCTTCAAGAAAACTGTTCCCTGAAATATTCAGGAAACGGAGATTCCTGAGAGATTTCAGGGAGAGTGGTATTTTTCCGGCGAACAAGTTATCAGCCAGGGACAGTTTCTCCAAATTAGGAAAGTACTCCAAGAAGTTGAGATTCCCAGACAACTCATTAGAGGAAAAGTCAACGATCCGAAGACGAATCAATGATGACAATTTAGATGGAACTTTGCCAGTAAACCGATTCTTCTGAAGTTCAAGAATCTCCAGTTTCTTACAATCAAGAATCTGAGCAGGTATCTGTTCAGATAACTGATTGTCTGAAAGTGAAATCTCTTTGAGCTCAGAAAGTTTGCCAATAGCAGGCGACAAAGTACCACTCAATCCGTAAGATCTCAACACAATACGTGTGACTCTCAGAACTTGCGTCCTGTTAACCCCCCGACGCTCGCAGGATATTCCTGCAGAGCTGCAGGGATTGTCCTGAAGAGCACCAATGCCGCCTAAGTGTTTTGTTACAAGCAAAAGTGCAGCATGATCTGGTGGATAAAGAGTCAGTTTTGATTGAACAAAAAGGAAAAGGGTGAAAAGGGACGAGAGGAACAAGTGGAAATGTGAAGCAGTGGGAGCCATTGAGGAGATTCTTGATTCAGGCAGGCCAGAGGGAGGAGAGAAAAAGGGGGGTTGATGGGATAATTTTGTAAGTGTTGATAGGTGTTTTTATGAATCAAAAATGGGTGGCGGCCAATTGTAAGAAAAACGAGCGAAGACTTTACAAGTCAAGTTGAAGCCGTGTGGAAAAAAATAATAATTCAAATGTCCCACATTTATATATTTATTTATTTTAATTACTACATGAGATCACTTTTGCTTGTCATTGTTTGCTTTTCGAGGTTAATCTATATGAACTTTGATAATTTGAGTGGTTGAAAACTATACGAAAAATGATACATGCAATACATCTCATATTAATATGATGAAAAAATACATCTTAAAAATATTGGTCAAAGTTCAAGTAGATTGATTTCGAGAAGCGAAAGTAGTAGTTCTTTCTCCATCCTATTTATTATATGGCACCATTTGATAGGACACATGGTTTAAAAAATAAGTGAAAACTTTATGAAATTTACAAAATTGATCTTTCTAGAAAAGTAAATAAATAAATAAAGAAGTATTAGCTACAAAATTAAGTGAGATAAATAAGAATAAAAGAGAAATTGTATCTTTATATAGTTATCAAATAAAGAAAATAGTAATTGTTGTTGTTCACCTGAGCAAAATTACATATATTAAGAAATCAATATAAATAAATGTCGTTACATAAGCAAAATTACAATCTATTAAGAAGTCAATATAAATAAGTGTGTAGATTACTAAGCTATCCCTGATTAAGAAATACCTTTTGAAAATCAAACACTATTAAAAAGACGGAGTATATGGATATAGTTGAAAAAACATTATAATTATTGTAGACACGTAATTTTTGACCCTTCCCGAGTGTAATATATATATTTTCGATATTAAATATTTATATATAATACGATATTATTTTAATTATTATTTTTATTTTTTTTAATATTTTTTTTAGTTAAAAAAATAATAAATAACTAAATGAAGTTAATTTTAGGATATTATATTATTTTATTTCAATTAAAAAAATAATAATAATACAATTTTTTTTAAAAAAAAAATATGCTTCTTTTTTAAATAAATAAGTTAGTAGTTTTAATACTATCTTAATTATACTTATTTTTGGTTATTTTTAAACTTTTATTGTATTTTATTGAATATAAAATTACTTAGTTATTATTATTATTATTTTATTATTTTATTTATTTATTGTTATTTTCTATAATAGTAATTTTAAATATATATATATATATATATATATATAATAAAATAAAAATTAAATAAAAAAAAATTAAATTTAAAATCCTAAAACTACCCAACCTCTTTCCCTTATCTGACTCCCCTCCTCAACTGTTCCCTCCACACTCCCTTTTTAAGTGAAACTCCCTAAATCAAATACGTACATTTTTTTCTATCTCCCTACAGTATTCTACCTACACATTGAACATCAGAACAAACAGAGAAACACAAGGTCAATAAAAAAAGAGGGAATAGGACAAAAAAAAAAAAAAAAAAAAATAGAGAAGAAAACGAAGAAAAGAAAGAGTGGTGGATCAAGTTTTGAATTTTTGTTTGAGTTTCCGGGGATAACGTTCTTGTATCTATGTTTAATTAAAATCGTCACACAGGTTCTAATTCAAATCTTTTCTTTTTCTTTTTTTGTAAGTTTCGTTATGAATATAATTAAAGTTATGTTAAGGATCTCATAGTTTAACATGTGATTTTTTTTTGTTTATTGTATTTCCATTGTTACGTTGTGAGTTATTTATTATTTTTTTTATTTATCTGGGTGATTTGTTTTTATTAATGATAGATATTAAAGTTTATGAATAAATAAAAATGTAATGCTTTTCTTAAAAAATACTCATTTACTGTTTTGTTCTGGATTAATTTTTGTTTTAGTGGGATTAAGATTTTTATTTGTTTGTTTTAGTGGAATATAAGAAAGTTTTTTCTTTTTCTTTTTTAACTAGTGATTACGAATTGAATCGTTTTATTATTGATGTTTACTCCAGTAATGATAATAGTAATATATTTATACTTATAGTGAATGTGGGAATGAGAAAAAGTGAATAACAAAGGATAGTGATTCTTTTAATATTTTCCATCCACCTGCACATACATCATATTTTATTTCCTTCTCACACACCTTCACAGATATATATATATATAACGCTACACATACGCACATGACACACATACCTCACTGCAAACACATTACATCGCACAAATACATTGACACTAATTTTAGAAAATAGATTAAACAAATAATATGGTCAATTTTTTGCGACTTTGTATTATTTTATTATTATTATTTTGTTTTTCTATTATTATTTTTTTTGTCATTAATTAATCTTAAATAAATTAGATTAATATCACTTTAAGTGAATTTTGTTCAAATTTTATTGTTAAAAGGTATGTAGCATTTTAAATAGATAAAAATTATTACAAGTTTAAAAATAACCAATTAACGTCTTTAACGCTAGGCAAATTCTTAGGCACGTTAAAATATTCGTCTCAATAAAGAATGCGGCATACGCATCTTTTTGAGACATTTAAAAATTTAAGGATGCAATAATGCACTTTGATAAATATATTTTTTTAAAATTTAATTTTCATCGATTTCTTTAATATAAGATAATAGATGAATTTTCGATACAATTAAAATGAGCGAATCTAGGCCTACAAACATAATTATCAAAATAGTTTTAGTCAAGATAAGTCAATAAAAGCGATCGTGCTAGAACCACGGGACTCGAGGGGTGCCTCACACCTTCCCCTCGGTCAACAGAATTCCTTACTCGGTCTTCTATTTTCGCAGACCAACAAAGAGTCATTTCCTTTTGATTAGGGATTCAAAAGGTGACTTGGAACACCATAACTCAATTCCAAGTGGCGACTTTGTAATTAAAATAATCCCTAATCAATACTGTCACTTTAATTGGAAAAATCCTTCGACTCGAAGTCTCGAGCGAAAAAGGGGTGTGACATCTCTGGCGACTCTGCTGGGGAATAAACTAGAATTCGAGCTTTATATATTGACTTATACTTGCTTTAATTATTGTTGATATTGTGTTTGTTGGCCTTGTGTGCTACTTGTTGCTCATTTGTTGCTTTGATATTATTTGAACTGTATTATATATTATCTTCTCTCACGTACCCCCTCTGAGTTTCTGAAATAGGATAGAGGGAATGCAGCATATGCATCCCACCTTCTTTTTTAGATAGCCGGGGTGTCAAGACACCTGGTGAAGGATATAGTCACACATGTTAGAAGGGGTTCGGATCGACAACGAAGGCGGTGTTGCCCTGCTACCGACCAAGTTGTTCCTCCCCGGCTCGAGTGTCCGCTCGGGTAAGCCAGTCTAGACATCTATCCCTATTAGGCATAAACTTAGAAGAACTGAAAACTCAGAATCTGGATAACCCTATTAGGTACCGCTTTATTTGCATCATATGCATTTGACTTAGCGGGACTCGGCACAGGGGTCGGGTTTGTCTAGGACAGGTGACCTAATTTCTAAAGACCAACTTGTGCATCCTACGTGCTCTTTAACATTTGCTTGGAATACTATTTATTTGTTGACCGGCTTTAGGCAATTTTAAAATGCGAGAGATTAATTTATCCTCGAATTTAGTCAATCATTTTTGAAAGAAAACTTTTACTTTTAAATAAAGAATTTTTTTTTAAAATATATACAGGAACACAATTTTTACAATCTTTATAAACTACGAGGGTCTGACTCTCACATCTTAGTGAGATACGTAGGAAGTCCTTCCCAGGATACGACCCTATCCTTTAAAAAAAATTATTCATAGATTTATTGGAAAATATTTTGAAAATATGATTATTTACATAATTATTTTTCTAATTTTCAAGTTCAATTTTTATATATATCTTAATAGCCCTGAATCTTTAGGGATCATGAGGCTAAGATTCTACACAAAAATAATAATAATAATAATAAAAATATATCTTAATAGCCCTGAATCTTTAGGGATCATGAGGCTAAGGTTTTACACAAAAATAAAATAAAATAAAATAAAATAATAATAATAAAATATAAATATATTTCAATAGCCCGAAATCTTTAGGGATCATGAGGCTAAGTTTTTACAAAATAATAAAAAATATATAAATCTTAATAGCCCTGAACCTTTAGGGGTCTTGAGGCTGAATTTTGCAACGACATATATTTCAAGAACTACACACCTGATTCTCATCTTAATGAGATACGTAGGCAGTCCTTCGGGGATTTGGTGGTCTTAAAAAGAAAAAAAAATTGAACTCTGACACATTAATTTTCTCCAAAATCAAAATAGTGTTAAGGTGGTTGGTTTGTGGCTAAAGTTGGCATCTCACCAATACAACACCATGTTCAAAGAACAAGTAAGATGACCCACAAAAAATGATATAGGGTCTGAGATGAGTTGGTGTAGATTGTTAGAAATGATCTGAAAAGTGAGAAATTTGGAGCAAAATATGAGAAACATGCAAATACTGAGAGAGAAAAAGAGAGATCTCACAAGGATTTTACATGTTTCAATGTTCACTTGCCTCTAAACTCCATAACACCAAAGTTGGACATGTACGAGGGTCACGGTGATCCTTTGACTCATATGAAAAAGTTTTGTAATCAATGAAGAGGAGTAGGGAAAAAGAGAAATTGTTGATGGCTTACTTTGGAGAGAGTTTGAGGTGATAAATTCAAAATGATCGAGTTAAAAAAGAAAAAAAAAAGATGATGTAGCAATGATTGTGGAGACTCCATTAAGGCCGACGTGCAATTCAATGGCTAAAATATTATGTTCGGCAATTTAGAAGCCAATTTGCTCCCCACGAGGAAGGATTTTTAGTGGTTTTTTTTTTGTTTTCTTTCTACTACCCGAATTATTTTAGGGTTGGAATTTTGGATATATCTTATCTTATTTTATTATAATTTTCATTCAAATCTTTCTATCTTTTGGTCCACAAATGGGTGTCCTTTTTTTGTTTTTATTTTATTTTTATTATATATTATTTTGTTCTCTTTCTTTTCTTTAGAGAACTCTTTCTATGGTGATTCTAGTGATGTGATATACATGTTGAATTTACAGACGGATCTTTAAATCCAATCTAATCTTGAAACATTTGACAAGAAGATAGAGTCGAAAGAAAAAAGCATATAAGAAAATAAGTAAAGTGTTCAGGTATTTGGGGTGATATTACAACCTCTTTTGAATGTATTGAGGCAATCACTTTGTGAATCAGGAAATAACTTGATCATCGATTAGAAGATTCAATTCGAGAATTTTGAATGGGGTTGATCGAAGGATATATAGTATCCACTATAAGGAAAAACAAAAGGAAGTTAGCTCCAAAAGGGCATGAGTCACTCATCGAGAAAAAAAGTACAATATAAGTGGACATGTATATTTCACGAGCTTAAAAGAAGTGACGCAAGTGCATGAACTTAGTTAAGATCAATGTTGAAAAAGATGTATATGATCTTCATGTTCTACGCTCAGATTACATGTTATGTACTTGTGTTTTTAAGGATTGATACGGCGAAGACATTTTATTCTATTACCCAAATGTTGTGTCATCCTTTGTTACCCCTTTTGAGCTTTCGTGTTATTTTTTTTCGTACCCCTCTTTTGGAATCAAAATAGAATTTGAAAAAGTCGGAAAAAAAAAGTATCAAGAAAAATGAATAGAAAAAAGAGTTGAAAAAAGAGAGAAAAAATCAATCAAAAATCCAAATTCAAGCAAAAGAAATTCCTGAACTACGTTTGACCTGATTCTTGCTATGACAAGATACGTAGGCAGCCCTACTCCGGAGTTCGGTCTAACCAGAGGAAAATTCAAATTACCCAGAATGAAATGAAACTGGGGCAAAAATTTATTTTCTTAAGTGAATCGATTCCAAAAGTTGTATGTTTCACCTAATGTTATATAAATTTTTTGAGCCTCATGCCGACCTTTCTTTCTAACCCTATCCAAAAGCCAAGTTACAACCAAAGAAAGACCTTCGGATCAATCTTTGAGAATGTCAAGGCTAAACATGTTATGAGTGCATGATATTTCATATTTTGGGTGTTTATCTTAAAAAATAAATAAAAAAAATGAGAGAGTCTTATTGGTGAAAACTCTTTCGGTCACCATAAGACGACTGTGAGCTAAGACAGAAATGAAAAGGACATAGGCTCGTTGGCAAAAACCCATTGAGGTGCCACTAGCCGAAGAAAGGTTGTTATCAAGAAAGAACAAGTTCAAGATTGACTTAATTTCAAGCCCAATAAGTGGACAAAAGTTGTAATGATTGGTGTGGGTAGATCTAGCTATTTGATTCAAATGCATGTCATAATCACCAGAATCGGTTTTCACATTCAGATAAGTTTTCTCTTTATTTTGAAAAAAAGATACCTATTGTCTTTTTCTTTTTATTTTATTTTAATTTTTGATTTTTGTGTCCTTGTCATCAAACGAAATTTTTTTATCGTCTTTTGAGTCAAATTCATGTCAGGTCGAGTGAGAAAAAACTCCAAACTTGCTACCAACTCCTTTAAGAGTACAAAGCACGACAAAGGGTCGATGCACAGAGACAACGTTTCAAAGTAAACGTAAGATACTCAAGATAATTGTGATTTGACCATTTTAAACTCGTGAAAATCTAAGGGATGTATTAGAAGTTAAACTCAGAAGCATCATACAACAGAAATATGATTTGAGTTGAGGATCTCAGTAGTCAGAATTCTGAGTTAGAGGCATAACAATTCAATGAATATTATCATGGATTAGAAAAGAGTTGAGCATGACAAGTGCGAGAGCGGCCACTTCAAAAGCCAAATGCCACAAACCAACCACCACATTTTTTAAAATTCACAATTTTTCTTTGTTTGGAACAGAGATAAAATAATTATTTTCAGATAAAATATGCAATTTCACACTTCTCTCAATGCAAGAAGCATGGTTAAAACATCCAAAACTGGATCTCGGTCATGATAAACTTTATTCTTTGCGAGGTATATTAAGATCCAGTGACACATAAATTTTTCCAGTACAAACTGCGGAAATTTTTTTATTTGTGTTGTATGGAATTTATTTTTATGCTCAGGACCTGTAGACACGTAATTTTGTCCCTCCGAAAGATTAATTTACCCAATTTTACCTTATCCTACCGTGTACCCTCATCCATGTTATTATACTCTCACAAAATACAAAAAATAACAAACTCCCTAACAAATTCTATCCTATCCTAACCCCTTTACATCTCATCCTAACAACCTACCCAAACAAAAATAGACACCTAACCCTTATCCCTCCAATTAAAAAAACAACACCTCACCACTCCTCTATTTCTTGTCCAAAGGCAAAAAAAATAAAATAATAATAATAATAATAGATATACACAAAAAACGGGCCCCACATCAAAAGAAAATCCATTCACCATTTCCATTTTTTTTACATATATATATATACACACAGAAGCTTCCAAATAGAGAAGGGTTTTCCTAACTTCTTCCTCACAAAAAGGTCCCATAGACCTCACCTTCACCGATTCACACCGGAGAAACACACCACCACACAAAAATCACACACACACAGAGACCAATAGGGAGATCGCGAGAGAGAGAAGAGAACTTAAGGGAGACTCGAGAGAGACGATTTGAGAACGAAGGAGAGAATCGAAAAGGGGTACTGTTCCGGCGAATTTCGCCTGAGTATGGCCTGAATCCGGTCTACTTTCGTGGTTCTCGCCATTGTCTGAGATTGTCGGAGCTCCGGCGACGTAAAACAGCGACCCCAACCCCAATTCGATCCGAATTTATGCCGATAATCACTTCCTTTTCCCAGTTTTCCTTTAAAACTCGTCGGAGACTACTACTGTTCGACGGATTCAAGCACTGCCGGCTCGAATTTCAGTCTTAGCCATCTAAAAATAATAACCAACACCTAATTTCTAGTAAATCGGCCTGTTCGAATTGTTTTCCTACAAAATCACGTTCGGGTTTGGTTCTTTGTTGCGATTTCTGTTTCGGACGCTTCAGTTGCTCGTATATTTTGGGAACTGATTCCTATTCATCTCAATTGGGTTGGTCAGTTACGGATTTCAGTTCTGCGTTACCGAGTTGGAGTTGTTATTGTTGAGGTTTTCTATTCGGGCTTGCGGATTTGGGTTTTCTTAAATATTATTATCAACGGAAATCGATATTCGGAAGGTCCAAATCTATCCTTGCTCCTCTTAATTTTACGTAATCATGAATAATTTGCGTGTTTGGTATGTTTGAATATTTGTTATGTGTTGGTTGATGTTGGTTTCGGACTTTGAAAAATGAATTGATAATTGAAGCATGTGTTAATCATTGGTTGGGAATGAATTTGGGGCGGAAGAGAGAAATTGATAAAAGATTAATATTTTTTTGTTTCAGTTAATTGATGGATGTTGATGAATTTGGTAGTATCTTGATATGTCGATTGGTTTAGGCAAGTGTCGGTTTAGGTAGGCAAAACTTAGGAGTGATGTGTTCATTAAATGTTTGGAATGTTTAATGTGCGTGTGAATGTTTGTTTCTAGTTTATCGTATTTAATTCAAATGTATTTATTTTGCCGGGGAATGCCCCGAGACACATTTAATTTATTCATCGGGGAATGCCCCGACGTATCATGTACGCGGAGGATGTTCGTGATCAGGGCCTGAGGCGTCGGGTGAAGCAGTGGAGCGTAGTATAAGATTAGTCTAGGTTAGAATAGGATTTACATTTTCACATTTTTATTTTGGACTGTATAATTGGACTGTACACTATATTCTGGATTTGTTTTGTTTTGGTTCTATGTTTTACGTGATTTTTGTGTGGTTTATACATTCATAGTGCCAAAATAGTCAATACACTCCATCAAGCGATCGTGGTCGAACCACGGGATCGAGGGGTGCCTAACACCTTTCCCTCGGTCAACAGAATTCCTTAGCCGAAATCTCTGTTCGCAGATCAGTTTTTATAGAGTCAAAACCGTTTTGAAAAAGGATATTCATGGGTGACTTGGCACACCCGATTTATGCCAAGTGGCGACTCTGAATAAGAAAAAAAATATAAATAATCCTTTTATTTCGAAATAAATTTTTCATTTTTGTCACCTTAATAATAAAACCCTTTCGAACTGAAAATACATATCTTTTTTTTGGAGTCGGAAAAGGGGTGTGACAGCTCTGGCGACTCTGCTGGGGACTATTTCAGAATTCGAGCTTATTGTTGGAGTCGTATCGGCTTTGTTTGGCATTATGAGTGTATAAGCATTGTTTGTGATTTTGTTTGTGTTATTGTTTTCACTTTTGCGCGTTTTTCGTGCTCTTTGTTTATAGTATTTATCCTATGTGTTACCATTTTTATATCTGTCATCATGTGTCTACCCCCAGGCCTTCTTTCTGCAACAAGTCCGTAGTACATGTGTTGTACACGACCTCTAGTTGAGTCACCCTTATTTTAGGGGGGGAGCCGTCGGTGTTATGGAGTAGGTGGAAAGCAAAACAGCCACTATCGATCATACGCTCCCCCGAACAGCCTTGTTAGTGAACCACAACGTAGGTCGGCCTTTAGGTCATGCTTATGTGCATCATACTAAGACCCAGCGGGGCCCACATGGCCCTTTGTAGGAGACTCACCTCTAAAGTATCCCTACGTGCTAACTGTTGCATCTTTCAGGGTAATGTAGTCATTTCACGGACTGATTTGAAAAAAAAAATGTTAGAAGTAAGGTGCGTAGGCAAGAATTGTTGAAAAAAATAGAGAAAAAAAAAGTGAAGTGAGTCGAAAAGAAGAAAAAAAAAAGTGTCGTAGCTTTTAGTGTTTTTTATGGCTTTTGTTCTTCACAATCCAAAAAAAAAAGTGTAGATAAAAATCGGGATGATGTTGAAATGACCTCGCTACCCTCAAAAGTTGGTAGAAATGAACATGAATTTAGGACAATTTTACCAATGTGATTCCCATGCTTGTTGTGTGCCCTAATCCTAACGGATGTCGTCTTTGATGAGCATGTTCTTTCAGATAACAGTGGTAGGTTTGCAGCACTCTGGCTAGTCACCCATACTTCACTAAATCTAAAGCAAAGCTCGCCATGGCTAGCAGGGAAATTGAAAATTCGCTCATTGACCTGGATCAGGATCATAGGGAAGAAAGTTCAGAACACAATGATGAGGTAGTAATGCTCAGGCAACAATTGATAGATTTGCACCGGGCATGGGCCAGCGGAATGTCTCCTCCTCCACTCCCTGAAGGTCTTGGGAATATCTCTAATTATCTACCGCTCTCTCAGGCGCAATTCTCTGCTCCTACTGAGTCACCTGAGCATGCTCCAGGATTCACTCCGCTACATTATTATCCTGTTAATTCTAGTGTGCCCTTGGCAGCTCCCCAATCAAGACCCGCTGCTCAGCCGGCGCCATCGATCACACCGGTATTCGTGGCTCCGCCACCACCTGAAGCTCGCGCATATGCTGTGCGTCTGACAATGGGGCTTCCTCGGTCTGCCAGTGAGCCAATATTGAAGGTTCCAGATAGTCAGTATTATGCCCCGGAGCCGACTTTGAGAATGAATGAATTGTATGGGTACACTCAGCCACCTGCATTTCCATTTGATACGGAGAAACCTGTCGCAACAAAGGAACAAGAAGTCATAGCGCGGAAGTTGAAAAGTTTAGAACAGGCCATGAGGAATTTGCAGGGAATAGGAGGTTATAAGTGTGTTTCTTATAAAGATCTGTGCATGTTCCCAGACATAAACCTTCCCCTCGATTTTAAAATGCCCAAGTTCGAGAAGTATGCAGGACACGGTGATCCCGTGGCACACTTGAGACGTTATTGCAACCAATTGAGGGCTGCAGGAGGAAAGAAAGAGTTGCTCATGGCTTTCTTTGGCGAGAGTCTTTCTGATCTGGCTTCAGAATGGTTTATCGATCAAGATATCGACAAGTGGAACAGCTGGGACGACTTAACTTCTGAGTTTGTGCAACATTTTCAGTATAACATCGACCTGATTCCGGACGAAAAATCTTTGGTCAACATGAAGAAGAAAAGCACTGAAGGTTTTAGGGAATACGCGATAAGGTGGCGTGAACAGTCCGCCAGGGTAAAGCCTCTGATGAAAGAAAGTAAGTTGGTAGAGGTTTTCATTCAGGCACAGGATGAGACTTATTTTCAACATTTACTCCCGGCAATGGGAAAGTCTTTTATTGAAGACCTCAAAATGGGGGAGATGATAAAGGACGGAATCAAGACCGGACGAATAGTGAGTTTTGCCGCATTGAAAGCCACTACACAAGCGATTCAAGGTGGATCTGGCGCATTCGGAGGTAAAAAGAAGAAAGAAGACGTGGCGATTGTTGTAGCTGGAACCCATTCCTATCCTAAAAGACCACCTCTCCCCTATCCCCAATCCCAAGCCCAAGTCTACGCCCAAGCTCCATATATTCCTCCCCACCATTACTACCCTCAACAAAACCCTTTATATTCCATTCCACCACCCCCGTACCCAGTATATAGAGCGTAACCATATTCCCAAACCCCTTCTTACCCGCAGTGGCGCGCGCAAGCTCCACAAAATCGCCCATTCGCTCCATCGAATTACCAAAACCCCTCCAGACCCGGTTTTCAACCTAGGCCCGAGTATAAGAAAGAGAAGGCGGTCAAAAATCAATTCACACCTCTTGGGGAGTCATATGCTAGCTTGTTTGATAGGTTGAGAAAGTTGAAGGTTTTAAGCCCAATTCAAGGAAGGCTTTCAAATCCACCACCGAGGAATCTCGATTATTCTTTAAGGTGTGCGTACTGTTCTGACATGCCAGGCCATGATATCGAGAAATGCTGGCATTTAAAGAGAGTTGTCCAAGATTTAATTGACACAAATCAGATGCTGGTCCAGACCCCGGAGGGTCCAAATATTAACCAGAATCCGCTGCCAACACATGTTGAAGCCAATATGTTAGAATTGATATATGAGGGGAAAGAGTCTTCAAGGTGTTATAAGCCTATTTTCAAGATACAGACCATTGAGGAGAAATCGGTGAATGTAGCAGAGTCTTTGAAAGCAATGTCATTGAGCCAGGAGGGAATGAGAGAAGATAAAGCCCAGAAAAGCAGAAAGAAACCCCTGATCACAGTACAAGGCGCCACAAGGTATGTTGATTTAAGTCAGGATAAACCTAAGTTGACAGTGGTAGGAGCTCTGAGTCAGCCCATCTTGATGGTGAAAGGAGCACTGGCAGCGCCTGTTGTCCTTAAACCGGTGACCCAACCTCCGATAGTTGATACGAAAAAGGTTCCCTGGAATTATGGGCGGACTGTGATGACCTATCATGGGAAAGAAGTAGTGGAAGATGTAGATGAGGTAGGGGTGTGACTAGGTCAGGAAGATGCTTCGTGCCTGATGACTTAAGAAAGTCCAAAGGAATGGTGAGTGGACCTTCATCTATCAAAAAGCCTATCACGGAAGAAGAAGCTGAAGAATTTTTGAAAAAGATGAAATTGCCAGAGTATTCAATAATAGACCAGTTGAAGAAAACCCCTGCTCAAATTTCCCTCTTATCTTTGTTTTTGCACTCCAAGGAGCATCGTGATATTTTACTAAAGGTATTAAATGAGGCATATGTTCCTAGGGAGATTACAGTATATCATCTTGAGAAATTGGTTGGAAAAATCTTTGAGGTGAATCGGATCAGCTTTTTTGATAATGAATTGCCTGTTGAAGGTACAGGGCATAACCGGGGCCTTTACATTACAGTGAAGTGCGAAGAGTTCTACGTCACTCATGTTATGATTGACGGAGGTTCAGGTGCAAATATCTGCCCTATTTCTACTTTGCAAAAGTTGAATATCGGTGTTGAGAGGATCAGACCCAACAATGTATGTGTTAGGGCTTTCGATGGTGCAAAATCAAACTCCATTGGCGAAATAGAACTAATGTTGATCATAGGACCGTTTGAGTTCGCCATAGAGTTTCAAGTATTGAATATAGACTCCTCTTACAATCTGTTGTTGGGAAGGTCGTGGATCCACAAGGCCAAAGCAGTTGCATCTACACTGCACCAAATGATTAAGTTTGAGCATGACAGGCAAGAAGTGGTTATTCACGGTGAAGGAGATTTGTTCGCCGGCGAAGATTCTCCCTTGTCTCTTATTGAAGTAAATAACGTAGAGAAGACATTCATCTATCAAATTTTTTATACAGTGCCAGTGAATCGTATCCTTGAATGGCAGGTTATACCGAGACCGCAATTGTCTTCCGTTTCTATTATGATGGTGAGTGAACTTTGGAAATATGGATTTAAGCTAGGAAAGGGTTTGGGAGCATCTCTGTACGGTATAGTTCATCCCATATGTCTGAGTGAGAACGTGGGCACGTTTGGTATGGGATTTGAGCCTACGGCTGAAGATCGGAATAAAGCTAAGGGCAGGAAAAAAGAAAACATGGTCACTCTCTCGCCCAATGCCACTACTCAGTGAATCATTTGTTAAGAGCGGTGTCACGAAGCATGTGGAATCTGAAGTTGAATTGGTTGATGACTGCTAGAACCTTTTTATTGATATTGATATGGTCAAAGTAGGAGAAGGTACCAGTATGGAAGAGGTGCAATTCATAGGTCCAGTTGTCCGGCTCAATAATTGGGAAGTCACTCATCTTCCCGTCAGGAGGGAGTTTTGGTAGTTTACTTTGTTTTTCTTTCTGTTTATCCGAGTTATTTCAGGGTTGTAATTCGGATTTTAGTTTGTTTATGTTATGTTGGAATTTATGTTTAAACCCTTCTATCTTTTTATTTAATGAAATGCAATGTCCCTTTTGATTCGTGTCTAATATATTTTGTTTTTTTTTTCTTTTTATATACAGTTCTCTTTATGCTGATTCTAATGACATGACATGACATGCGGAATTTTCAGCCTGATCTTAAAATCCAAACTAATCAAGATGTAATGAAGCAGGATGGGGAATATGATGAAGAAGAAGCACTAGAATAAATAAGCAAAGAGTTAGAACAGTTTGAAGACAAACCAAATCCTAATTTGAATGAGACTGAGCCAATAAATCTAGGGGATCAAGAAGATGTTAGGAAAACTAAAATCAGTGTACATGCTTTGTCACAGCTAAAAGATAGAATGATTCAAGCATTAATTGATTATAAGGATGTTTTTGCATGGTCTTATGATGATATGCCTGGTTTAAGCACTGAATTAGTGGCTCACAAATTACCAACTGGTCCCGCATTCCTTTCTGTCAAACAGAAGTTGAGGAAGTTCAAAACTGATGTAAGTATTAAAATCAAAGAGGAAATCATGAAACAACTTGAAGCCAAAGTAATTCGAGTGGCTCGTTATCCCATGTGGTTATCCAATGTTGTTCCCGTACCAAAGAAAGATGGCAAAATTCAAGTGTGTGTTGATTACCGTGATTTGAACAGAGCAAGTCCGAAAGATGATTTTCCACTGCCCAACATCCATATTTTGTTAGACAACTATGCTAAACACGAGGTTGCCTCTTTTGTGAATTGCTATGCCGGATATCACCAGATCATTATGGATGATGAAGACGCGGAGAAGACGTCTTTTATCACACCATGGGGGACCTATTGTTATCGAGTGATGCCGTTCGGTTTGAAGAATGCAGGAGCAACATACATGAGAGCCATGACCACTATGTTTCATGATATGATGCATAAGGAGATTGAGGTATATGTGAATGATGTGATTATTATGTCAAAAAGTCCGGCCGACCATGTTAAAGATTTAAAGAAGTTCTTTGAAAGGCTTCGCAGGTATAATCTCAAACTCAACCCGGCAAAATATGTATTTGGAGTTCCGTCTGGAAAGCTGTTGGGGTTTGTAGTCAGCCGTCGGGGGATTGAATTGGATCCCTTGAAAATCAAAGCCATTCAAGATTTGCCCCCGCCCAAGAATTGGACGGAGGTGATGAGTTTTCTTGGTAGACTGAACTATATTAGCAGGTTTATTGCTCAACTCACAACCACTTGTGAGCCCATATTCAAGTTGCTAAAAAAAGAGTGTTGCGGTAAAATGGACTGAAGAATGTCAGAATGCGTTCGATCGAATCAAAAGATATTTGTCAAATCCGCCCGTGCTGGTACCCCCGGAGCCTGGTAGGCCTTTGATCTTATATTTATCAGTCATGGACAATTCTTTTGATTGTGTTCTGGGTCAACATGATGTCACAGGCAAAAAAGAGTAGGCTATTTATTATCTTAGCAAGAAGTTCACCACATATGAGGCCAGGTATACTCTTCTTGAAAGGACGTGTTGTTCCCTAACTTGGGTAGCACAGAAGTTGAAGCATTATCTCTCATCCTATACTACTTATCTCATCTCCCGTATGGATTCTTTGAAGTATATCTTTCAGAAGCCTATGCCGACAGGTCGATTGGCAAAGTGGCAAATATTGCTTACCGAGTTTGACATTGTATATGTGACTCGAACCGCCATGAAAGCCCAAGCCTTGGCAGATCATCTTGCTGAGAATCCTATCGATGAAGAGTACGAGCCATTAAAGACATATTTTCCTGACGAAGAAGTATCGTGTGTCGATGAAGTCGTTATAGATGCTGATCCAGGTTGGAAATTGTTCTTCGATGGAGCTGTCAATATGAAAGGAGTCGGAATAGGTGCGGTTCTTATCTCTAAATCGGGATAACATTTCCCGGTAACAGCACAACTTTGATTCTACTGTACTAACAATATGGCAGAGTATGAAGCCAGCATTCTTGGTTTGAGGTTAGTTGTTGATATGGGAGTCCAAGGATTATTGGTGTTGGGAGATTCGGATTTGCTCGTCCATCAAATTCAAGGCGATTGGGAGATGCGAGATTTGAAGCTCATCCCGTATCGACAATACTTGCAGGAGCTATGTCAACGGTTTGTGATAGTAAAATTTAGGCATATTCCAAGAATTCACAATGAAATTGTTGATGCTTTAGCCACTCTGTCTTCAATGCTCCAACATCCTGATAAAGCCTACATCGATCCAGTGCATATACAGAGTCGTGATCAGCATGCTTACTGTAATGCGGTTGAAGAAGAGCTCGATGGAGAACCCTGGTTCTTGGATATCAAGCGGTACATTCAGTCAGGAGAATACCCAGCATATGCCACCAACGATCAAAAGAGGACTATTAGGCGTTTGGCTAATGGATTTTTCTTAAGTGGGGGAATATTATATAAGAGAACCCCAGATCTGGGACTTTTGAGGTGTGTAGATGCAAGAGAAGCCTCGACAATCATGGTTGAAATATACTCTGGAGTATGCGGGTCGCATATGAACGATCATGTCTTGTCAAAGAAGATTCTTCGAGCTGGTTATTACTGGCTTTCTATGGAGAGGGATTCTATTCAATTTGTTCGAAAGTGTCATCAATGTCAGGTGCACGACGATCTGATATGTTCTCCTCCTGTTGAGTTGCATGCAATAGCCGCTCCATGGCCGTTCGTGGCTTGGGGAATGGATGTGATTGGACCGATTGAGCCGAAGGCATCAAATGGACATAGATTCATTTTGGTAGCCATTGATTATTTCACAAAGTGGGTAGAAGTAGTAACTTTTAAGTCAATGACAAAGAAGGCTGTGGTAGACTTTATTCATGCCAATATCATTTGTAGATTTGGAATTCCAAAGATGATCATTACAGACAATGCTGCCAATCTCAATAGTCATTTGATGCAAGAAGTATGTCAACAGTTTAAGATTGCACATCAAAATTCTACTCCATATCGCCCAAAGGCCAATGGTGTTGTAGAAGCCGCCAATAAGAATATAAAAAAGATACTGCAAAAAATGGTACAAGGGTCTAGACAGTGACATGAAAAGTTACCGTTTGCATTGCTAGGGTATCGTACCACTGTTCGCACTTCAACAGGGGCAACTCCATATTTATTTGTGTATGGGACAGAAGCAGTCATCCCTGCGGAAGTTGAAATTCCCTCTCTTCGAATCATTATTGAAGCAGAGATTGATGATGACGAATGGGTAAAAACCCGACTGGAACATTTGAGTTTGATAGAGGAAAAAAGGCTAACGTCTGTGTGTCATGGCCAGTTGTATCAGAGGAGGATGGCTCGAGCGTATAACAAAAAGGTTCATCCCAGGAATTTTAAAGTTGGTCAGTTGGTATTGAGACGTATCCTTCCTCACCAGGTTGAAGCGAAAGGCAAGTTCTCCCCTAACTGGCAAGGTCCTTTCGTTGTGAAGAAAGTGTTGCCCAATGGAGCCTTATATTTGACAGATATTGAAGGCAAAATAGCAGAAATGGTTATCAATGCTGATGCGGTCAAAAGATATTATGTATGATATTTTTTCCTTTGTTGATTTTATTGCATGTTTAGTACTTGCATTTTTAAAGATTGATATGATGAAGGCATTTTATTCTTCTATCCAAACATTGTGTCATCCTTTGTTTCCCGTTTGAGCCTCATTTCATTTTTCTTTCATATCCCTCTTCTGGAATCAAAATAGAGTCAAAGATAAATGTCAAGAAAATAAGAATAAAAGAAAGAGTTCGAAAATAAAAGAAAAAAAATCAAATCAAAACAAAGAACAAGCTGATGGAACTATGTGCGACTTGATTCTCCTCTCTCGGGAGTGAGATACGTAGGCTGCCCTATTTCGGGCTCGGTCCAACCAAATAAAGATTTAAGATTCACCCAGTCAACAAAAATTGGGGCATGAGTTAACATTTTGTTTGAGTCGATTCCAAAAGTTGCAAGTCCCACCCCCAATTGAAGTTCATTTAAACCCCTTGTTATCCTTTTCTAACCTTATCCAAAAGCCAAGCTACAACCAAAGAAAGTCCTTCAGATCAATTTTTGATAATGTTAAGGCTAAGCATGCAATGGATATGATGATACATTGTGAGGTACCACTTGTCTCCCTCAGCATAAGAAATTAGGAAAGAAATACAAAAATGAGAGAGTTTTATTGATGAAAATCCCCGTGGGCATCATAAGGCATGGTGAGTTGAGAGAAAGGAAAATGAGAGAGTCTTATTGGTGAAAACCCTCGCAGGCACCATAAGGCGATGGTGAGTGGAGAGAAATAAAAATGAGAGAGTCTTATTGGTGAAAACCCTCACGGGCACTGTAAGGAGATGGCGAGTTCAAGAGAAAAGTGAAAAGTGAAAAGAAAGAGATTTGTTGGCGAAAGTCTTTTAAGATGTCGTCAATTGAATGTGATGTATGAGTCCAATGGATTTGAAGAAGCGGCTCAGCGGCAAAGGCACGAACTCAACAACAAATGGGGAGTTTGGATAGGAAGATCAGGCAACTCAATCCAAAATGCATGTCATACTCATTGGAGTTGGTTGTCGTATTCAGATAAGTTTTCTTTTGAATATGGGACATTGCCCTTTTCTTTCAATTACATATTCATGTTTTTTGTCTTTTTATGTCATTTATCAAAATAAAAGTCACCATCATTTCTTTACATTTTAAGTCAAGTCTGTGTCAAAACAAGCGAGAAAAGATTTCAAAATTTACTACCAGTCTTTCCAATTATATGAGGAAAAGCCAAGGACCGACACAGGAAAGAAAAATGACCGTAATTCAACACGAAACAAAGGAAGTCTATCAACCGACAGGCTGTTGGATTCGTGGAAGCATTCAGATTCGGGAAAAGAGTGCACCTCAGGGACATGGTAAAATGGAAACCCATTGTTCGAGTCAGAACTCATTTCCCTCAATCTAGATCCGGGTCGATGATGCGGCAAGACAGGGCAAGTGTCAGCGATTTGGAACAAAGATGAAAGGAACGAGTGTTGGGGCAGATACCTGAGAAACCAAGAGCTGCAAGCCACCGCTAAATTTTAACTGACAAATTTTCTTTGTTGAAATAGGGGCAAATTAGTTTCACCTAATTCATCTACTATTGGAAATCCACATCCGTGGGATTTTTACTTTATGTTCAGGACCCTCCTGGAGAATGGGAATTTACTTTATGTTCAGGACCCTCCTGGAAAATGGGAATTTACTTTCAATTCAGGACCCTCCTGAAGAATGGTAATTTTACTTTCTGTTCAGGACCCTCCTGAAAAATGGGATTTTACTTTCAGTCCAGGACCCTCCTGAAGAATGGGATTTTACTTTCTGTTCAGGACCCTCCTGAAAAATGGGATTTTACTTTCAGTTCAGGACCCTCCTAAAAAATGGGAATTTACTTTATGTTCAGGACCCTCCTGGAAAATGGGAATTTACTTTCAATTCAGGACCCTCCTGAAAAAATGGGAATTTACTTTCAATTCAGGACCCTCCTGAAAAATGGAAATTTACTTTCAATTCAGGACCCTCCTGAAAAATGGAAATTTACTTTCAATTCAGGACCCTCATGAAAAAATGGGAATTTACTTTCAATTCAGGACCCTCCTGAAAAAATGGGAATTTACTTTCTGTTCAGGACCCTCCTGGAAAATGGGACAACGTTTTCAAAAAAAAATAAAAATGAAATACTACTTTAATATAATTTTGTTTGGGATAATTTTCGTTCTAGTTTTAATTTTGGGTTTCAGGAGCCCGCCTGAAGAACAGGGTGATGAAATAGCAAGTCAGGAGCCCGCCTAGAGAACAGAGTGAAGAAATGAAAAGTCAAGCAACAAAGTGATGGAATAGCAAGTCAGGAGCCCGCCTGGAGAATAGTGTGAAGAAACGAAAAGTCAAGCAACAAAGAGAAGCAATTCAAAGCCAAGCAACAAGTTGGAAGAAATGGCAAGTCAGGAGCCCACCTGAAGAATAGGGTGATAAAAGTCGAGTCAAGAGCCAACAGAAGCTGTATAGATAGGATTTTGTAATTTCGTTTATGTTTTAACTTGTAATTTTCATTTTTTGATGTAATGACAGAGCCGCGGACCGGAACCTCAATGGAACCTCACTCGACTTTCAAACTTGGTATATTCCACCTCTTTTTCAATCCTTTGAAATACCCGTGACTTGATTCTCTCATAGCTTGGGTAGATAGGGTGTCCGACAGGAGTCGATTATCCTTCTTTCTTTTACTCCTCTCTTTGAATAATGATCGGGACAAAATTCGGTCTCGTTGTTTACTTTTTTGCCTGAAAACACTGTGTGTTTACATTCAAAGGGGGCATGATGTAGACACGTAATTTTGTTCCTCCGAAAGATTAATTTACCCAATTTTACCTTATCCTACCGTGTACCTTCATCCATGTTATTATACCCTCACAAAATACAAAAAATAACAAACTCCCTAACAAATTATATCCTATCCTAACCCCTTTACATCTCATCCTAACAACCTACCCAAACAAAAATAGACACCTAACCCTTATCCCTCCAATTAAATAACAACACCTCACCACTCCTCCATTTCTTGTCCAAAGGCAAAAAAAACAAAATAATAATAATAGATATACACAAAAAACGGGCCCCACATCAAAAGAAAATCCATTCACCATTTTCATTTTTTTTACATATATATATATATATATATACACACACAGAAGCTTCCAAATAGAGAAGGGTTTTCCTATCTTCTTCCTCACAAAAAGGTCCCACAGACCTCACCTTCACTGATTCACACCGGAGAAACATACCACCACACAAAAATCACACACACGGAGAGAACAATAGGGAGATCGCGAGGGAGAGGAGAGAACTTAAGGGAGACTCGAGAGAGACGATTTGAGAACGAAGGAGAGAATCAAAAAGGGGTACTGTTCCGGCGAATTTCGCCTGAGTATGGCCTAAATCCGGTCTACTTTCGTGGTTCTCGCCATTGTATGAGATCGCCGGAGCTCCGGCGATGTAAAACAGCGACCCCAACCCCAAGTCGATCTGAATTTAAGCCGATAATCACTTCCTTTTCCCAGTTTTCCGTTAAAACTCGCCGGAGACTACTACTGTTTGACGTATTCAAGCACTGCCGGCTCGAATTTCAGTCTTAGCCATCTTAAAATAATAACCAGCACCCAATTTCTAGTAAATCGGCATGTTCGAATTGTTTTCCTACAAAATCACGTTCGGGTTTGGTTCTTTGTTGCGATTTCTGTTTCGGACGCTTCAGTTGCTCGTATATTTTGGGAACTGATTCCTATTCGTCTCAATCGGGTTGGTCAGTTACGGATTTCAGTTTTGCCTTACCGAGTTGGAGTTTTTATTGTTGAGGTTTTCTATTCGGGCTTGCGGATTTGGGTTTTCTTAAATATTTTTATCAACGGAAATCGATATTCGGAAGGTCCAAATCTATCCTTGCTCCTCTTAATTTTACGTAATCATGAATAATTTGCGTGTTTGGTATGTTTGAATATTTGTTATGTGTTGGTTGATGTTGGTTTCGGACTTTGAAAAGTGAATTGATAATTGAAGCATGTGTTAATCATTGGTTGGGAATGAATTTGTGGCGGAAGGGAGAAATTGATAAAAGATTAATATTTTTTTATTTCAGTTAATTGATGGATGTTGATGAATTTGGTAGTATCTTGATACGTCGATTGGTTTAGGCAAGTGTCGGTTTGGGTAGGCAAAACTTAGGAGTGATGTGTTCATTAAATGTTTGGAATGTTTAATGTGCGTGTGAATGTTTGTTTCTAGCTTATCGTATTTAATTCAAATGTATTTATTTTGCCGGGGAATGCCCCGAGACAGGTTGAATTTATTCACCGGGGAATGCCCCGACGTATCATGTACGCGGAGGATGTTCGTGATCAGGGCCTGAGGCGTCGGGTGAAGCAGTGGAGCGTAGTATAAGATTAGTCTATGTTAGAATAGGATTTACATTTTCACATTTTTATTTTGGACTGTATAATTGGACTGTACACTATATTCTGGATTTGTTTTGTTTTGGTTCTTTGTTTTACGTGATTTTTGTGTGGTTTATACATTCATAGTGCCAAAATAGTCAATACACTCCATCAAGCGATCGTGGTCGAACCACAGGATCGAGGGGTGCCTAACACCTTCCCCTCGGTCAACAGAATTCCTTAGCCGAAATCTCTGTTCGCGGATCAGTTTTTATAGAGTCAAAACCGTTTTGAAAAGGATATTCATGGGTGACTTGGCACACCCGATTTATGCCAAGTGGCGACTCTAAATAAGAAAAAAAAAATAATGTAAATAATTATTTTTTTTCGAAACAAATTTTTCATTTTTGTCACCTTAATAATAAAACCCTTTCGAACTTAAAATACATATTTTTTTTTGGAGTCGAAAAAGGGGTGTGACAGGACCCTCCTGAAGAATGAGAATTTACTTTTTGCTCAGGATCCTCCTGAAGAATGGGACAGGACCCTTTTGAAGAATGAGAATTTATTTATGCTCAGGACCCTCCTGAAGAATAGGACAGAACCCTCCTGAAAAATAGGAATTTATTTTATTCTCAGGACCCTCCTAAAGAATGAGACAGGACCCTCCTGAAGAATGGGAATTTATTTTATGCTCAGGACCCTCCTGAAGAATGGGACAGGACCCTCCTGAAGAATGGGAATTTATTTTATGCTCAGGACCCTCCTGAAGAATGGGAATTTATTTTATTCTCAGGACCCTCCTGAAGAATGGGACAGGACCCTCTTGAAGAATGAGAATTTATTTATGCCCAAGACCCTCCTGAAGAATGGGACAGGACCCTCCTGAAGAATGGGAATTTATTTTTATGCTCAGGACCCTCCTGAAGAATTGGAATTTACTTTTTGCTCAGGACCCTTCTGAAGAATGGGACAGGACCCTCCTGAAGAATGAGAATTTATTTTATGCTCAGGACCTTCCTAAAGAATGAGACAGGACCCTCCTGATGAATGAGAATTTATTTTATGCTCAGGACCCTCTTGAAGAATGGGACAGGACCCTCCTGAAGAATGAGAATTTATTTTATGCTCAGGACCCTCCTGAAGAATGGGACAGGACCCTCCTGAAGAATGGGAATTTATTTTATGCTCAGCACCCTCCTGAAGAATGAGACAAGACCCTCCTGAAGAATGGGAATTTATTTTATGCTCAGGACTCTCCTGAAGAATGGGACAGGACCCTCCTGAAGAATGGGAATTTATTTTGTGCTCAGGACCCTCCTGAAGAATGGGACAGGACCTTCTTGAAGAATGGGAATTTATTTTATGCTCAGGACCCTCTTGAAGAATGGGGCAGGACCCTCCTGAAGAATGAGAATTTGCTTTTTGGACAGGACCCTCCTGAAGAATGGGAATTTACTTTTTGATCAGGACCCTCCTGAAGAATGAGAATTTACTTTGTCCAGGGCCCTCCTGAAGAATGGGATGTTATTTTTCTGTTTCACCTTTTATTTTGAGTTCAGGAACATATTTGAAAAATCAGAAAAAAAAAAATCTAGGAGCCCGTCTGAAGAACAGGGTGAAGAAATTCTAAGTCCAGGAGCCCGCCTGAAGAACAGAGTGAAGAAGTTGCAAGTCCAGGAGCCCGCCTAAAGAACAAGGTGAAGAAGTTGCAAGTTCAGGAGCCCGCCTGAAGAACAAGGTGAAGAAGTTGTAAGTCCAGGAGCCCGCCTGAAGAATAGGGTGAAGATTTTCAAGATCAAGTCAGAAGAAAGTCAGGAGAATGAGTCAATTGTCAAGTTCCTCTCCAATGCCAAAAGCCAATGAGAAGGAACATTTGTTGTTTCAAGTTCAACTCAGAATAACGACTATCTCACCATTTGAGAAGTCATGAAGATTCAAGACAAGGTTCCAGAAAAGCTGCATAGATATGATCTTTCTCTTGTATCTTCATTTTATTTTTTATTATTCATTTCAATGTAAAAGCAGAAAGTCGAAAATCGAAAACTCGACGGAATCTCACTCGAACTCTAACTCGTTCTCTCACTATTTTACCTTTGAACTACACGTGACCTGATTCCCTTATAACCCGGGATATGTAGGCGGTCCAAAACCAGGACTCGGTCACATCTCATTTTTCTTTTATATTCTTTTTGAATAATCGGAGGATCAAAAATCATATCTTTGTCTACTTCTTTGTATGAAAACTCTTCGAGATTTCAAACAAAGAGGGGCAAAATATAGACACGTAATTTTTGACCCTCCCCGAGTGTAATATATATATATTTTCGATATTAAATATTTATATATAATACGATATTATTTTAATTATTTTTTTTAATATTTTTTTTAGTTAAAAAAATAATAAATAACTAAATGAAGTTAATTTTAGGATATTATTTTATTTTATTTTAATTTAAAAAAAAAAAAATAATACAAATTTTTTTTAAAAAAAATATGTTTCTTTTTAAATAAATAAGTTAGTAGTTTTAATACTATCTTAATTATATTTATTTTTGGCTATTTTTAAACTTTTATTGTATTTTATTGAATATAAAATTACTTAGTTATTATTATTATTATTTTATTTATTTATTTATTTATTGTTATTTTCTACAATAGTAATTTTAAATATATATATATAATAAAATAAAAATTAAATTAAAAAAAATTCAAAATTTAAAATCCTAAAACTACCCAACCTCCTCCCCTTATCTGACTCCCCTCCTCAACTGTTCCCTCCACACTCCCTTTTTAAGTGAAACTCCCTAAATCAAATACGTACATTTTTTTCTATCTCCCTACAGTATTCTACCTACACATTGAACATCAGAACAAACAGAGAAACACAAGGTCAATAAAAAAAGAGGGAAAAGGACAAAAAAAAAAGAAGCAAAAATAGAGAAGAAAACGAAGAAAAGAAAGAGTGGTGGATCAAGTTTTGAATTTTTGTTTGAGTTTCCGGGGATAACGTTCTTGTATCTATGTTTAATTAAAATCGTCACACAGGTTCTAATTCAAATCTTTTCTTTTTATTTTTTTTGTAAGATTCGTTATGAATATAATTAAAGTTATGTTAAGGATCTCATAGTTTAACATGTGATTTTTTTTTGTTTATTGTATTTCCATTGATACGTTGTGAGTTATTTATTATTTTTTTATTTATCTGGGTGATTTGTTTTTATTAATGATAGATATTAAAGTTTATGAATAAATAAAAATGTAATGCTTTTCTTAAAAAATACTCATTTACTGTTTTGTTCTGGATTAATTTTTGTTTTAGTGGGATTAAGATTTTTATTTGTTTGTTTTAGTAGAATATAAGAAAGTTTTTTTTTTCTTTTTTAACTAGTGATTACGAATTGAATCGTTTTATTATTGATGTTTACTCCAGTAATGATAATAGTAATATATTTATACTTATAGTGAATGTGGGAATGAATGAGAAAAAGTGAATAACAAAGGGTAGTGATTCTTCTAATATTTTCCATCCACCTGCACATACATCATATTTTATTTCCTTCTCACACACCTTCACAGATATATATATAACACTACACATACGCACACGACACACATACCTCACCGCAAATACATTACATCACACAAATACATTGACACTAATTTTAGAAAATAGATTAAACAAACAATATGGTCAATTTTTTGCGACTTTGTATTATTTTATTATTATTATTTTGTTTTTTTATTATTATTTTTTTGTCATTAATTAATCTTAAATAAATTAGATTAATATCACTTTAAGTGAATTTTGTTCAAATTTTATTGTTAAAAGGTATGTAGCATTTTAAATAGATAAAAATTATTACAAGTTTAAAAATAACCAATTAACGTCTTTAACGCTAGGCAAATTCTTAGGCACGTTAAAATATTCGTCTCAATAAAGAATGCGGCGTACGCATCTTTTTGAGACATTTAAAAATTTAAGGATGCAATAATGCACTTTGACAAATATTTTTTTTTAAAATTTAATTTTCATCGATTTCCTTAATATAAGATAATAGATGAATTTCCGATACAATTAAAATGAGTGAATCTAGGCCTACAAACATAATTATCAAAATAGTTTTAGTCAAGATAAGTCAATAAAAGCGACCGTGCTAGAACCACGGGACTCGAGGGGTGCCTCACACCTTCCCCTCGGTCAACAGAATTCCTTACTCGGTCTTCTGTTTTCGTAGACCAACAAAGAGTCATTTCCTTTTGATTAGGGATTCAAAAGGTGACTTGGAACACCATAACTCAATTCCAAGTGGCGACTCTGTAATTAAAATAATCCCTAATCAATATTGTCACTTTAATTGGAAAAATCCTTCGATTCGAAGTCTCGAGCGAAAAAGGGGTGTGACAATTATTATATTAAATTACTAAAATATCACCTATTTTTGTTTCGGGGGAGTGTTGTTGTTGAACACTATTAATTGTTGTTGTTATTATTATTCCTATTATTATTATTGCTGTTATTGTTGTTGATATTCTTAATTTTTTTAACAACATGTTATTTTTAATCTTATTGTTGTTGTTGTTGTTGTTACTATGTGTTGACCGTTGGCATTCCAACTTTGACATATTCCACACACCAATAATCTCTTTAGAGCAAGTTTAGTCGTTTAAAAATCTGCAATTCTAATTATAGTGTATAATTCTTGGGATGTTTCTTTTTCTCCCTTAACTCTTGACCAAAGGAAGATTAAATGGTTTAAGTGACTTGGATGAGTGCTTTTTTTCTTCTTCTTCTTTTTATCATTTAGTAGGAAAAAGAAAAGATTATTTCCTATGGTTTAAGGGTTAAAATAAAGATTTACATATTTCTGGTTGCAATGTCGATTTGTTATCACATGCGTATTTTTGTCAGGATAATCAAATACTTACTATCATAAAAAATTCATAGTTGATAATAATGACGTAACTTTATCTCTTAACTAAGCCAGTCAAATAAGCGTCATGTTTGATTATGAATCCGACCCCAACCATCGCAAGACCCCTCATAGGGGTATAAAATAAAAAATATTTTGACTCGATCATATCTATTGACCATGTAAAATAAGAATATATACTACATACTATTAATCTATATCATCTTGTTATAATAGTTAGAGTTAGTACTTAAAAATTCCCCTAAACTATTCATGTTTTACAACTTTAAGACTTAAACTACACGCTGTTATTGTTAATCCTTTGAACCATAACATTTTATATTTCTTCATGCCATTTGGCATTACATAGTTGTTTTTAGATATGAAATGTTATTGTTCTAGCCTTCTAGGTCATAACTATTAAACTTGAAATACATAGATATTCAGGGGATTTATGTGTTAAAATGTCTTAACTTTCAAACTAGTTAGACAATAACCTATAATTCTATCTCTATCTAAATTTATTTTTCTTTCGTTTAAAAAAAAATGTTTCTTTCCGAATTTCATCTCTCGTTAATTTCAAATTTCAACATTCCAACTGATAAAAGGACATTTTAGTAATATTACACATGCATTTAATTAAAAAAAATCTTTTTTACTTTCTTGTATTCAATGAGAAAACAATTGAAAAGAAGATATATCATCTATTGGCTTGAACAATGAGAAAAGAAAAGTAATCATCATTGTCACAATCACTTTATCTATGTCAAGGACTAATTTACTACTCCCTCCGTCTCATTTTACCCGTTCTAAATTGAGATGACACAACTATTAAGAAAACAATAATTAGTGATGTAACTTTAGCATTTTGCCCCTCTTAATTGTGTCTTGTTATTAGTTCCAATATTGATGGATGGCTAATACCAAAGCACCATTTATATTCATAATGGTGTACTCTTAATGATACTCCTCTTAAATAACATTTTTCAAGAATATTAATAACAAGGACTAATCAATTACACTAAGGATATAATGGGGGGAAAAAAAATTGTCTTGTCTTGATAAGTAAAATAGGACAAGTAAAATGAAAAATCAAATTAGAAAATTTGGGACGGGTAAAATGGGACGGAGGGAGTAACAAACTGCACTGGTGAGACTGTGCCGTGCTGCTACCGTAGTCGAACACTTTAATTTGTATTTCCAAAATTGGTGTATCGTGGATGGAACTTTCTTTCTTACAAATGATTAACACAAACACACGTGGATTATTTTTAATAATATGGTACTCTATTATACAATATAATGAGTTAACTTTTTCTTAGTTGAATAGAACATAAACGCGTTATCAAGCTGCAGACAACCTCCATTGACTTGAATAAATACTCTCTAATTGGATGTGTAGAATTACTTACACAATTAGTTTGTATTAAAAACTAATTGTAGTACATGTGTAAGCTAAGAATATGCTGACACACTATTAGTATATACTCCCTTCATTCCAAAATAATTAATATCATTTTAGCTCATATTACACCCATTAAGAAAAATATTTAAATGCTACACTGTAGCTCTTTAACATAAGAAATTCAGAATATGGTTGAAATAATTTATCTTCTTAAAGCAATACATATTTTTGGAACGGAGGGACTAAGTTTACCCACAAATAGTGTTTACCTTAAATCAAATACTTCAATGTTAGCAGTTATAAACATAGTAAAAGTACATGGTATTTAATTATGATTAAGTAATGAATATATATATATATATATATATTTACATTTATTTACTTGAGGAAAATATTGATCGAGTGTGAATAATTTTTTAAAAAGAATTTAATGAGAACTATTAAGAGGACCACGTTAGCCATTCAAACTTGCAATTAATAACTCGTATTATTCTTCCTAACAAATTAAAATAAACTAATCTTTATGTGGAATTCTTTAGTTAATCTATCTAATAAAACTAGGACGTTTGAAGTTTGAACTAGTCAATTACTACAAAATAATTTAATTAGTATGTATTATCTTTTCAAATCTTCAACCAATATTAGATCTACACCTTTTCACATCATCTTTATTTGACTGAAAACTACTATTCGTTTTTATTTCTGTCTTGTTTCTATTTTTCGTGAGAGTTTCTTCCCCACAGCCCATTCAATGAGATGAAAAAGAAGTGATTGATTTATAAGTATAACCATTAGTATATGCATCATGCATGTGGAGGTGGAAATTAATTTCAGTGTATTTCAAAGTGTTCGGTCTTAAATTTTTTATATTTGCTTAGTAATTTTTTTAAAAGATTACCTGAAGTCGGAAAAAATCGCTTACAAGAACTTTTCACATTAGGTATATGTTTTAGCTTTTGCTTTTAAGGCGAAATTTACGGTCAATTGAGCATGCTCATTATCTTGAAAAATATACCAACTTCTGCTTTATAGATAAAATTATTTATGTTCACAACTTAATTTTTGATGGACAACAAAAGCTTTGCTAGCTATTTTTCTAAAGTAACGTTATCAAGCGAGACCAAAACATCAAGACGAGGGTATAACGAAGGTCGTTCGTGAACTTATATCTCATAGGGCCCACAAATTTGTGTGAATCTTATTTAACACAAAAATAACCCCATTCAAAAAGTATATTTGTGTGCAACTCAAGCGTGAACATTGTGGGAAAAGACTAATAAAATGAGGACACATGACATATATACAGTCAACAACAATGGGAAAAGACTAATAAAATGAGGACACATGACATATATACAATCAACAACAACAACATATCTATTTTTACACAGTGAGGTTTGAGGAAGATATAGTATACACCGTCAATACCTCTACCTAGCTCAAAGATAAGGTAGAGAGGTTATTTCCGATAGACCCTTAGGCTCCAGACAAAAGACACCTGTACTGGGAGGACAGATGGCATATTTGGCCCAAAATAACTATGAAAAATTAGGCCATTGCCTTCAGTTTGACTTGACATTTTTAGAAAAAGTTAATGAAGATTTTACCATTTTTACTAAGAGGGAGTAAATACAAGACTCATGAGTGAGAAAACATTGCTTACTTTGTTATACATTGGGTTATAGTTGACTAGTCTATATAAGAATTTTCTATGCTCAAATTCAACATTTAAACAACCCTAGTAAGGTAAATTGATTTAATAGGTTTGGAAAAGGGATAATACCCACGAAAATACCTGAACTCTGACTGAATTATCAGTTGAGTATACTGAACTTTGCGGGGGTTCTATTACCCCCAGACTTTTTTTTTTGTATTTTAATGGCATATATCTGCCACTTGGACAATTATGTGTTAGACACGCGCATTGAGCACGTGAAGGCATTAGAAAAGTTATAAACTCATTTTTTTTTTGTCAAACAACCCCTAAATTTTCTAATTATTCAAAGTTTTATTTTTTTTCATTCTTTCTCTTCTCTCTTCTTTCTTCTTTCTTTCTTCTCTTCAACAATGGAGTCTTCAACAATGGTTGCTCCATTGTTGAATTAAAATTAAGCACAATTACATCACACACATACACACCCAAATGAGTCATCTTCAACAAATAAACCAAAATGGTTTTTCTTGATTCTAATCTGATAGTAGAAGTTATCTAGTTACAGTAGCTGGAACCATTGCTTGTAGGCAAAAAGTTATGATGCTTGTCTAAATACCAGTTGAACGACGTGCTCCTTCTCTGCAAAGGCTTGCTTCGCCGCGTTCTCAGCTTCCCTTGCACGCGTTTGAGAATGACAAAGTGCTTTTAGTAGCTGGGCCTTGCTTTCAGTTTCTAGTTTCCAGTATGAACAAATTTGAAAATTGAATTTTCAGTTTCCAGTTTCCATTTTCAGTTTCCAAGTTTCCTATTTTTTCATTTCAGTTTCCAAATTTGAAGATTCCATTAATGAAAGTTTTCAATTTGAATTTGAAATTTGAGTTGGAATGGACCGGAATCATTTGAAATTTGATTCGTAGGAGGAATTTGAGTTGTGGAATCTTTAATATGGTTATAATGGTGAAAAATTGTTGAAAAGTGATAAAATGAAGAAGAAACAGCGCGTGTATCACACTTCCCGATGTCAAATCTGGGTATAACTTTGCGGGGAGGCAATTAATTCCACTTTAAAAAAGTTCGGGGGATTTAATTCGACTTTAAAAAGTATAGGTGTGTAAAAGTTCAATATACTCAACTGAAAATTTGATTAAAGTTTAAGTATTTTCGTGTGTATTATCCCTTTGGAAAACTATTCCCTCTATTTGTTTGTTAGACAGGAAAGAATATCCTCTATGCCTTAGTAATAATTCCTAAAACTTATCATGGGTGGTCCTAAAATTCTTAGACAAATCTGTTGTTTACCCAAAGATATAGGGGGTGACGAAAAGCTCTTGTCTTTTTTTAAAAGCATTAAGGGTAAGTTTTATTAGAGATGCAAATTAGCTCATGAAATAATTCGTTCAAGTTTGAGTTGGTTATTGATAGAGGTGTGCATCACTAGGTTCGGTTCGATTTTATATATTAGTAGTTCGGTTTATCAATTTTCGATTTTTAAATATGCTAAATCAATAAGATATTTTTTATTGATTTTTTATTTATCAATTTTTAGTCCTTAACGATTCGATTTTCGATTTAACCGATAAGAAAAGGCTCATAAATTAGAAAAAATAGTAACTAATATGAAAAGAAACCAAATTTTAGTTGCAACCAAAATTCTACATGATGTATTTTAATTTACAATAATCTTCAAGCTTGAACTAAATGTTAGTTAGGGGAAATTAAGATATATATATATATATATATATATATATATATATAAAACCATTAAAAATCGTTAATCCAATAACCTAATAACAATAAACCAATAATATTTTTATCGATTCAATTTTTGCATTAGTTACTTACCTATTTATTTATTTATTAATTCAGCTCGATCCAGTTCAAATCATTTCAGCTCATTAGAAATTGAATTGCGATGGGGCATAGTGAATCAATATCCACTTTTATAGTCGCTAGCTGTCACACCCCTTTTTTTACGGACTCCAAGAAGAGATTTAGTTTAAAGTCCGGAAGGGTTTTATTATTTAAGTGACAAGAGATGAAAATTTGTTTCGGAAAAGGATTATTTACATTTTTTATTCAGAGTCGCCACTTGGCATAATCCGGTGTGCCAAGTCACCTTTGGAAAATCCTTTTCGAAACCATTTGACTCTTAAACTGGTTTGCGAACAGAGACTCCGGCTAAGGAATTATGTTGACCGAGGGGAAGGTGTTAGGCACCCCTCGATCCCGTGGTCCAACCACGGTCGCTTGGTAGAGTGTATCAACTATTTTGGCATTACGAAATGTATAAACCACACAAAAGTACGAAAAATAATCAAACAAAACCAAACAAAACAATCCGAAATGTAAAGTCCAGTCCAATTATTACAACCCGAAATAAAAAGAGACTGAAAGTAAACCTACGTTAATCCCTAACTAATGCTCTACCCGACGCCTCAGGCCTTCACCACGAACATCCTCCGGGTACATGACACCTCGGGGCATTCCCCGGTGAATAAATATATGCAGATACTTCGGGGCATTCCCCGGCCAAATTATACAATTGAATTTTTTGTACGGTAAAACGAACCATTCACACACATATTCCAATAAATCGTTATTTCCAAATTTGACTATCCGACCTACATTTGCCTATCCAAGTTCAACATATCACAATTCTATCGTGTTTAACATTATTCATGCATCAAAATTAATCAACATTCATTTTAGCAATTTTTAATTCCCACCTCCAAACAATCAATCTCAATTCTCCAAACAAGATATCATCTCATCACATAATCCATAATCAATCCACAATCAAGGGAATTAAAATACCAAACCAGAACAAACAATTCACATCATCATGAATCAACCGACACACAATATTAGAATCAACGCATCGGATACCATTAACAATAAAACAAAAGAGGTAAAGAGTAGAATTAGACCTCGATGACGACTTTTCCAGATATCAGTCAATCAAACGACGGAATCCGCGCACCGAAGAGCCTCGAATCAGACCCCAACAACGAAACTAATCCAACTTTGATATACCCCGACCCAAACAGCAAAAACAGCCTAATTCCGAACTCGGTTTAATCACCACATCATACCAAAATGTTGTAATAACGAAAACCTACAACTGATTTCACCGGAACCCAAATTCAAATGACCAATTCGCCTAGTTCAGAAAGAACAACGACAAAATCTAGTCCAAAATAATGATAGACCAAGAACAGAATGCAAGACCAAAACCCGCGCCCGACCCGATTTCAAACAGAACCGAACACAACCACGATTTCGGTGGACGTTGCCGGAATCCGATCACACCACTCGACATCGCAAAAGAAAAACCCGAACCGAATTTTTACTGTTTTCACCGGAATCTGGAGTGGGGAACTCATTTTTTTGCGATATTTAGTATTTTCCGGGAAATTTTGGACTGAAACGAGGACTCTTTGCTATGCCGGAGCTCTGGCAAGCTCGGCAGCAACCGGAATCGAAAACGCGATTGCAGCGATAAAATTTTTTGGTGAAAACTCGTCCAAATTTCTCTCCAAACTCGAATCTCTCTCTCTCTCGCTCATTCCGATCGTGTCTGGCGTGTGGATTATTGAAGAATATGGGCAGTTTTTTTTTGTTAATAGATCTGCGTATTGAGTCCTTGAAGAAGAAAATTGGAATGTTCTGCTTCTTTTTTTTTTATTTATTAAAAAAAAATGCCCCCCCTTTTGTATATCTTTTTGTGTGCCTTCTCTGTGAAGAAGAAGATGAAGTTTTTTTGTAAAAAAATGGTTTTTGCATTCAGAGTCCCTTTTGCTGTGTACGCGTGGGTGTATATATGAGGTGAGGGTAGGGTAGTGGGGGTAGGGGGTAGTGATGTGTTGTCCAAAATTGATAGGAGGAGTGGTTAATTTTGTTACAAAAGAATAATTGGGGATTAGGTTTGTTAGTGGGTTTGTTATTTTTATATTTTTATGGGATATAATCATACGGGTGAGGGCACGTGGTAAGACAGGGATAAAAATGTGTAACTTGGGTCTTCGGGAGGGACAAAATTAGGTGTCTACATCATGCCCCCTTTGAATGTAAACACGAAGTGTTTTCAGGCAAAGAAGTAGACAGCGAGACCAAATTTTGACCCGACCATTATTCAAAGAAAGAAACAGAAGGAAGAAGGACAACCGGGTCTTGACTTAAGACATCTCTCCTACCCAAATTATGAGAGAATCATGTCACGGGTATTTCAAAGGATTGAAAGAGGTGGACTATACCGAGTTGGAGAGTCGAGTGAGGTTCTATCGAGGTTCCGGTCCGCGGCTCTGTTATTACATCAAAATGAAAATTACAAGTTAAAACATAAATGAAATTACAAAAATCCTATCTATACAGCTTCTGTTGGTTCTTGACTTGACTTTCATCACCCTATTCTTTAGGCGGGCTCCTGACTTGCAATTTCTTTCAACTTGTTGCTTGGCTTTCAATTGCTTCACTTTGTTGCTTGACTTTTTATTTCTTCACCCTATTCTCCAGGCGGGCTCCTGACTTGCTATTTCATCACTTTGTTGCTTGACTTTTCATTTTCTTCACTCTGTTCTCCCGGCGGGCTCCGAACTTGCTATTTCATCACCCTGTTCTTCAGGCGAGCTCCTGACTTGCTATTTCATCACCCTGTTCTTCAGGCGGGCTCCTGAAACCCAAAATTAAAAATAGAACGAAAATTATCCCAAACAAGAATTATAATAAAGTAGTATTTCATTTTGAAAGTGTTTTCCCATTTTCTAGGAGGGTCCTGAACATAAAGTAAATTTCCATTTTTCAGGAGGGTCCCTAACAAAAGTAAAATCCCATTTTTCAGGAGGGTCCTGAACATAAAACAAAATCCCATTTTTCAGGAGGGTCCTGAACATAAAGCAAAGTCCCATTTTTTCAGGAGGGTCCTGAACAAAAGTAAAATCCCATTTTTCAGGAGGGTCCTGAACATAAAATAAAATCCCATTTTTCAGGAGGGTCCTGAACATAAAGTAAAATTCCATTTTTCAGGAGGGTCCTGAACATAAAGTAAAATTCCATTTTTCAGGAGGGTCCTGAATAGAAGGTAAAATCCCATTTTTCAGGAGGGTCCTGAACATAAGGTAAAATCCCCTTTTCAGGAGGGTCCTGAACATAAAGTAAAATCCCATTTTTCAGGAGGGTCCTGAACTGAAAGTAAATTCCCATTTTTCAGGAGGGTCCTGAACATAAAGTAAAATTCCATTTTTCAGGAGGGTCCTGAACATAAAGTAAAATCCGGTCCTGAACATAAAGTAAATTCCCTTGGATGTGCATTTCCAATGACAGCTGAATTAAGTAAAGCGATTTTGCCCCTATATCAACAAAGAAAATTTGATAGTTAAAAACTTAGTGGTGGCTTGCAGATCTTGGCTTCGCAGGTATCTGCCCAGCACTCGTTCCTTTCATCTTTCTTCCAAATCGCTGACACCTGCCCTATCTTGCCGCATCATTTCCCCAGATCCAGATTGAGGAAAATGAGTTCTAGCTCAAACAATGGGTTTCCATTTTACCATACCCCTGAGGTGCACTCTTTTCCCAAATCTGAATGCTTCCACGAATCCAATAGTCTGTCGGTTGATAGACTTTCTTTGCTTCGTGTTGAATTACGATCATATTTCTTTCCTGTTCTGTTCCTTGGGTTTTCCTCATATAATTGGAAAGACCGGTAGTAAATTTACGATCATATTTCTTTCCTGTTCTGTTCCTTGGGTCTTCTTCAACTGCATTACAGTAAGCATGCTAATCACGACTCTGTATATGCACTGGATCAATGTAGGCTTTATCAGGATGTTGGAGCATTGAAGACAGAGTGGCTAAAGCATCAGCAATTTCATTATGAATCCTTGGAATATGCCTAAATTTTACTAACACAAACCGTTGACATAGCTCCTGCAAGCAGTGTCGATACTGGATGAGCTTCAAATCTCGCGTCTCCCAATCGCCTTGAATTTGATGGACGAGAAAATCCGAATCTCCCAACACCAATAATTCTTGGACTCCCATATCAACAGCTAACCTCAAACCAAGAATGCAGGCTTCATACTCCGCCATATTGTTAGTACAGTAGAATCGAAGTTGTGCTGTTACCGGGAAATATTGTCCCGATTCAGAGATAAGAACCGCACCTATTTTGACTCCTTTCATATTAGCAGCTCCATCGAAGAATAACCTCCAACCTGGATCAATATCTATAACGACTTCATCGATATACGACACTTCTTCATCAGGAAAATATGTCTTTAATGGCTCGTACTCTTCATCGATGGGATTCTCAGCAAGATGATCTGCCAAGGCTTGGGCTTTCATGGCGTTCTGAGTCACATATACAATGTCGAACTCGGTAAGAAATATTTGCCACTTTGCCAATCGACCTGTCGGCATAGGCTTCTGAAAGATATACTTCAAAGGATCCATGCGGGAGATGAGATAAGTAGTATAGGATGAGAGATAGTGCTTCAACTTCTGTGCTACCCAAGTTAGGGCGCAACACGTCCTTTCAAGAAGAGTATACCTGGCCTTATATGCGGTGAACTTCTTGCTAAGATAATAAATAGCCAGCTCATTTTTGCCTGTAACATCATGTTGACCCAGGACACAACCAAAAGAATTGTTCATGACTGATAAATATAAGATCAAAGGCCTACCAGGCTCCGGGGGTACCAGTACGGGCGTATTTGACAAATATCTCTTGATTCGATCAAACGTTTCCTGACATTCTTCGGTCCATTTTACCGCAACACTCTTTTTCAGCAACTTGAATATGGGCTCACAAGTAGTTGTGAGTTGATCAATAAACCTGCTAATGTAGTTCAGTCTACCAAGCAAACTCATCACCTCCATCATATTCTTGGGTGGGGGCAAATCCTGAATGGCTTTGATTTTCGAGGGATCCAATTCAATTCCCCGACGGCTGACTACAAACCCCAACAGCTTTCCAGACGAAACTCCAAATACACATTTTGCTGGGTTGAGTTTGAGATTATACCTGCGAAGCCTTTCAAAGAACTTTCTTAAATCTTTAACATGGTCGGCCAGACTTTTTGACTTAATAATCACATCATCCACGTAGACCTCAATCTCCTTATGCATCATATCATGAAACATAGTGGTCATGGCTCTCATGTATGTGGCTCCAGCATTCTTCAAACCAAACGGCATCACTCGATAACAATAAGTCCCCCATGGTGTGATAAAAGATGTTTTCTCCGCGTCTTCCTCATCCATAATGATCTGGTGATATCCGGCATAGCAATCCACAAAAGAGGCAACCTCGTGTTTAGCATAGTTGTCTAACAAAATGTGGATGTTGGGTAGTAGAAAATCATCTTTCGGACTTGCTCTGTTCAAATCACGGTAATCAACACACACTCGAATTTTGCCATCTTTCTTCGGTACGGGAACAACATTGGATAACCACATGGGATAACGAGCCACTCGAATTACTTTGGCTTCAAGTTGTTTCATGATTTCCTCTTTGATTTTAATACTTACATCAGTTTTAAACTTCCTCAACTTCTGTTTGACAGGAGGGAACGCGGGATCAGTTGGCAATTTGTGAGCCACTAATTCAGTGCTTAAACCGGGCATATCATCATAAGACCATGCCAAAACATCCTTATAATCAATTAATGCTTGAATCATTCCCTCTTTTAGCTGTGGCAAATCATGTACACTGATTTTAGTTTTCCTAACATCTTCTTGATCCCTTAGATTTATTGTCTCAGTCTCATTCAAATTAGGATTCGGTTTGTCTTCAAACTGTTCCAACTCTTTGCTTATTTCTTCTAGTGCTTCTTCTTCATCATATTCTCCATTCTGCTTCATTACATCTTGATTAGTTTGAATTTTAAGGTCAGGCTGAAAATTCCGCATGCATGTCATGTCATTTGAATCAGCATAAAAAGAACTGTATATACAAAACAACGGAAGAAAACAAAATATATTAGACACAAATAAAAAGGGACATTGCATTTCATTAAATAAAAAGATAGAAGGGTTTAAACATAGATACCAACATAACATAAACAATACTAAAATCCGAATTACAACCCTGAAATAACTCGGATAAACAGAAAGAAAAACAAAATAAACTACCAAAACTCCCTCCTGACGGGAAGAGGAGTGACTTCCCAATTATTGAGCCGGACAGCTGGACCTATGAATTGCACGTCTTCCATACTGGTACCTTCTCCTGCTTCGACCATATCAACATCAATAAAAGGGTTCTGGCAGTCATCAACCAATTCAACTTCAAATTCCACATGCTTCGTGACACCGCTCTTAACAAATGATTCGCTGAGTAGTGGCATTGGGCGAGGGAGTGACCATGTTTCCTTTTTCTTTCCCTTGGCTTTCTTCAGATCTTCAACCGTAGGCTCAAATCCCAGACCAAACGTGCCCACGTTCTCACTTGGACATATGGGACAGTTATACCATGCATAGACGCTCCCAAACCCTTTCCTGGCTCAAATCTATATTTCCAAAGTTCACTCACCATCATGATAGAAGCGGAAGACAATTGCGGTCCCGGTATAACCTGTCATTCAAGAATACGATTCACTGGCACTGTATCAAAAATATGATAGGCGAATGTCTCCTTTACGTTATTTGCTTCAATAAGAGACAAGGGAGAATCTTCGTAGGCGGACAAATCTCCTTCACCGTGAATAACCACTTCTTGCATGTCATGCTCAAACTTAATCATTTGGTGCAGTGTAGATGCAACCGCCTTGGCCTTATGGATCCATGGCCTTCCCAACAACAGATTGTAAGAGGAGTCTATATTCAGTACTTGAAACTCTATAGCGAATTCAACAGGACCTATGGTCAATATTAGTTCTATTTCGCCAATGGAATTTGATTTTGCACCATCGAAAGCCCTGACACATACATTATTGGGCCTGATCCTCTCTGCACCAATATTCAGCTTTTGCAAAGTAAAAATAGGGCAAATGTTTGCACCTGAACCTCCATCAATCATAACATGAGTGACATAGAAATCTTCACACTTCACTGTAATGTAAAGGCCCCGGTTATGCCTTGTACCTTCATGTAAGACCCCGTACTTAATTACGTGAATTAGCCATTGTTATATGTGTTGGAGTATATGTATTGATCCTAAGTTAGGTATATATGAGTTTAAGTATGAGTATTGATTATTTTGAGATGGTTTCAAGTGTATAGTTTGATTATATGTGTATAGGAATCGACTTTATTTATACCGGAATTTGCCCGTCGATGGTTCCATACGAAGGTTATTGAATAAGATTTCCAACGATATAAATATTTCCAAAAACGGGTAAGTTTCGGATATAATCAAGCACGTTCGAAACTATAAAACGGTGGCCGGGATGTTGTGAACAGTAAATGTGCAGGAAAATTTCCTGCACACAAACTACTGAGGCCTGCCAGTTTTTAGGTCGACTTTGAACGATCATAACTCCCTTAATATAATGAAATGGGAGAGCTACCACCTATCAAAAGAAATTTCTTTGAGTCTTCTTTCCAATGCAATTGGTTTCATCCAAATCCAACATCTGAGTAAGGATTTATACTCGTTTTACTTCAGCCTCTCAAAACAGCTTTTTAGGGTCAACTTCAAACGATCATAACTCCTTGTACAGGACTAACTGGGTGGCATACTTTATATGAAATGGAATACCTTTGAATTATCTTTCCAAAGATACCAATTTCACCCAAATCCGATATCGGAGCAAAGAGTTATGGCCGATTTACTTTAGCCTGTCAAAACAGTCCACCATGGACAGATTCGGATTTACTTAAATTTTTAAGGGCAATATGGTCATTTTTCATCACCTCATGGACGAAAATTGGTCATTATATACATATAAATAGTCTCATATCCATCAATTATCATCAAATTATTGAAAATAAGAAACCCTAGCCTAATTTCAACTCCAATTATCTTGTGATTCAACCGTAGAAAATCCAAATTGATTCCGTAGTTGTGTTCACCATCTCGAGGGCTTCGAGAAGCACCCCTTATTAGTGCCAACAGGACTTCGAAATCAAAAGGGCCATTTTATGGTAAGGATGTAAATTATGTTGGTGTTATTTATATGGATATGTATATATATATATATGCATGTGAGCATAAGAAGTATGTTATTTGATTGTTGTTGAAAGATGATTGGGAAATGATGTTGGATTATGTTGAATTGTGAAGGAATTTGGTGTGATGATATGGTATTGATGATGTGGTATTGAAATGATGATTATATATATATATACACATAAACCTATTGTTCAAGTTGGTTTTTGGAATGCTATGCAAATATTGGTTGTATGGAATTATGGAAGAGAATTGTGGTATTGGGTTGCTAATACTAGATGCCAAACATTTCATTGTAGATAAGTGATTTGTAAAGGCGGGAGGTTGTGTTGAGTTGGTATCCGAATCTACGACGAGGTATGTAAAGCATACTCTAACAATGTTCTTTGGCATGAAAACACCAATGTTCCATCAAGTAAGATTCCGAGGTTGTCCAAAAACATGTATTGTTCTACGTTACCAACGAAGTTGTTTCCATCCTATAAAGTGTCAAAATGTTTCATTGATATACCAAAAGGCTCCTATTTCATTGTTGTGATATTGATGATTCTGAAATACATTGTTGATGTACCAATGAGTCTTTATTACATCGTTATTGTATAGAAGGTCTATTACTTGGTTCCTATTGATGTATCATTGTTTCAAAGTATCAAAAATGTGGTGGCGACCGAAATAACAATCTCAAAGATTAATTGAACTAAGTGATGGAAGTTCTCTCTTATCGGGTGGTATCCCAGTGGCATAAGCCTAGCATGGGTCGATCCCAGTTGAAATGTACTGGAGGCAGCCTAATGGTCACAGTACAGTACTGTAATGATTACAAAGACGATAAGAACGAAGGTAAACTGATTGAATAAATACAATGTACAGGTTTTCACAAGTCCTAGTAAGTATGGTCCACTCCTATTACGATTTATTCACTTGTTTCTGATTTCTATTGAGCTCCTATATCATATGTGATTATCTACAGCTTTATATACTCAGTACATATTTTGTACTGACGTCCCCCACGGGGACCTGCATTTCATGTTGCAGGCATAGGTACCTCAGCTCATACACCGCACAAGTAGGAGCCAGGCCATACAACTATTGTTGGTGAGCTCCAGTTTGCTTCGGAGCTTTCTGAGTCGGTTCCTTATGTTTTGTTATTGTACAGGAGTCATGTGTGGGCGGGGGTTTGTCCCGACCCTAGTTATGTCATGTATATCCTAGAGGCTTTGTAGACATAAGGAAGGGTAAAGTCATGGAAGTTTATATAGTGATGTTATATCTGTATATTTGGTGGCCCCGACGGCCAAGTATTATATATATATATATATTTGTGTGTGTTGTACTGATACAGGTAATTAGATCCTTCTATATGCAACGAAGTGTTGTCCAAATTTTTTTTATGACATGTAAGTGAAAGTACAGTATTTGAACGGGTTCTTCCGGGCCTTCTCGGCTTCGGGTGCCAGTCCGGCCCGATGGGATTTTGGGGCGTGACAAAAGTGGTATCAGAGAGGTTCTTCCTAGTGAGTCTACAAAGCCGTGTCTACGTAGAGTCTTGTTTATCGATGTGTTGTGCACCACATCTATAAACATGAGGCTATGGACACTTAGGAATTGTTTCTTTTCTTCATGTCTTAGATCGTGCGATAGAGCTTATATTGTATATGAAGTCATAGTTGACCACTGAATCCATTTGTTTCTCTTATTATAGTAATGATGCCGGTTACTAGAAGCAAGAATACCGGTAAGCAAGTAGATATGGCTGCCGGAGAGGGGACTAGTAAGTCACCCATTATACCAGCTAATCAAAGTGAGGCTCCAACTGAGCATGCATCAGAAACTTCCCCCAGTCCGGAAGAAATAAGGGGGAGGGGAACTATATCCTCAGAGCCACCTATTAATGCTGTTGATCAAGATATTAGAAATGCAGTGCAACTTTTGACTCGTATAGTTGTTGGGCAAGTCCAAGGGCAAGCTATTCCTGCCACGGGTTCTAGCGGTACTGATAGGGCGGCTAGTCTTCGGACGCAAGATTTTCTTAAGATGGATCCGCCTGTTTTTACCGGATCCGATCTTAATGAAGATCCGCAAGACTTTATTGATCAGATCCAAAGGGCCCTAGAGGTGATGCATGTATCGGGCAGAGAGACAGTGGAGTTAGCCGCGTATAGATTCAAAGGTGAGGCTATATATTGGTATGAAGACTGGAAACGGTCAAGGGGCATTGATGCACCCCCAGCTACTTGGAATGAGTTCAAAGAGGCATTTATTGATCATTACCTTCCATATGAGACTCGTCAGGCCCATGCGGATCAGTTCTTAAATCTTCGGCAGGGTAATACAAGTGTGAGGGAGTATAGTCTTCGATTTAATTCTTTGTCCAGATATGCTCCTAATGTTATAGCTACTATGGATGACATAGTTCATCGGTATGTGGTTGGATTGGATCCGTATTTGGTTAGGGATTGTACTATTGCTGCACTGAATAAAGACATGGATATAGCTAGGATCTAAGTATTTGCATAGAAAATGGAATATCAGAGGCAAAGAAGAAGAACACAGGAATTTGAAAGCGGATCTTCTAAGAGGGCCAGATCTACAGGGCAGTTTATGACGCCACATGGAGGTTTTAGACCTCAATTTTCTGCTAGACCACCTAGGCCATTATTTTCTTATTCTGCAGCTAGTGCTCCACCACAACATCAGGGGTTCAGAGGTAGTCAATTTGGGCAAAGAAGTGAGAGTCATAGTTCGCGATCAGTGGGTTACCAAGGGCAAGGGAATATGAGCCAATCGAGACCTCCTCGAGAGCCATGCAATAAATGTGGAAGGTATCATTTGGGCGCATGTCAGCTGGGGACCAATGTTTGCTTTTAGTGCGGTATGTCGGGGCATATGATGAGGGAATGCCCACGAAGGGACATAGGGGGTATGGCACGACCTACGAGGTCATTTATTGCATCATCATCATCGATGCCTTATTCAGGAAGGGGTGCACAGCCAATGGGTCGTGTTAGAGGTGATAGAGGAGCCACGAGTTCTAGCGGGGCTCAAAATCGTACGTATGCTCTAGCGGATCGACAGAATTTAGAGGCTTCCCCAGATGTGGTTACGGGTACGCTGTCTATATTTTCATTCGATTTATATGCCTTAATTGATCCCGGTTCTACATTATCTTACGTTACTCCATTGGTTGCTGGAAAGTTTGAAAGAATACCCGAACTGTTAGTTAAGCCATTTGAAGTGTCCACACCGGTCGGGGAATCTATTATAGCTAGAAGGGTTTATCGAAACTGCATAGTAACTGTTTGTGGTCGTGATACGATGGCTGATCTTGTGGAGTTAGAAATGGTAGATTTTGATGTTATAATGGGTATGGAATGGTTGGCGTCTTGTTATGCCACAATTGATTGCTGCACGAAAAAAGTATATTTCCATTTTCCAAATGAATCAGTCCTTGAATGGAAAGGTGAAATTAGCGCGCCAAGAGGTAGATTTATTTCTTATTTTAAGGCGAGAAGAATGATTTCCAAGGGATATATATATCATTTAGTTAGAGTAAGGAATACAGAAGCGGAGCCACCAACTCTTCACGCTGTTCCGGTGGTAAATGAATTTTCTGATGTATTTCCTGAAGATCTTCCAGGTTTGCCTCCTGAACGAGAAGTAGAGTTTGGTATTGATGTAATACCAGGCACCCAACCAATCTCCATTCCTCCGTATAGAATGGCCCCAGCAGAATTACGAGAATTAAAAGAGCAATTGAAAGATTTGCTAGAAAAGGGGTTCATTAGGCCTTGTATTTCCCCTTGGGGAGCACCAGTGTTATTTGTATGCAAAAAGGATGGCTCGCTGAGGATGTGTATTGATTATCGGCAATTGAATAAGGTGACTATTAAGAATAAATATCCTTTCCCAAGAATTGATGATTTATTTGATCAGTTACAGGGCGCCAAGTGCTTTTCTAAGATTGATTTGAGGTCAGGTTACCACCAAGTGAGGGTCAAAGAGAAGGATATACCCAAGACAGCTTTCCGAACATGGTATGGTCATTATGAGTTTCTAGTTATGTCATTTGGGCTAACAAATGCACCTGCAGCTTTTATGGATTTGATGAATAGGGTGTTTAAGCCATTCCTGGATGTATTTGTGATAGTTTTTATAGATGATATTCTAGTTTATTCTAGATCAGAAGAGGACCATGCCGATCACTTACGATAGGCATTGCAGACTCTTCATGATTGTAAGCTTTATGAAAAGTTCTCTAAATGTGAGTTTTGGTTAAAGTCGGTGGCATTTTTGGGTCATATTGTATCTAGTGAAGGGATAAAGGTTGATGCTCAAAAGATAGAAGCTGTGAAGAACTGGCCAAGTCCCACAACGCCTACGGAGATTCGTAGTTTCTCGGGTTGGCCAGTTATTATAGAAGGTTTGTCAAAGACTTTTCTTCCATTTCAGCCCCCTTAACCAAGCTAACGCATAAAGCATTCAAGTTCCAATGGAATGATGCGTGTGAGGAGAGTTTCCAAGAATTGAAGAATACGTTGACTTCTACACCTGTGTTGGTACTTCCAGAAGGTACAGAAGGGTATACAGTGTATTGTGATGCTTCGAGAATTGGTTTAGGATGTGTATTAATGCAGCATGGTAAGGTGATAGCATATGCCTCAAGGCAATTGAGGCCACATGAGAAAAATTACCCCACACATGATCTTGAGCTGGCAGCGGTTATCTTTGCTTTAAAAATATGGCACCACTATTTATATGGGATTCATGTTGATATATATACTGATCACAAGAGCTTACAATATATTTTCAGTCAGAAGGATCTAAATCTGAGGCAGCGAAGGTGGATGGAACTATTAAAAGATTATGATGTTGATATTTTGTATCACCCAGGGAAAGCGAATATAGTAGCTGATGCGTTGAGTCGTAAGGCTATGATGGCACCTATAGAAAGGCAAGGGATGATTAAAGATCTTCATCAATTAGCTAGTCTAGGAGTTCGTCTTCTCGAAACTCCGGACGAGGAGCTTATTGTGCATAATGCCGCGGAATCCTCATTAGTAGCTGAGGTGAAAGAGAAGCAAGATGCAGATCCTATTTTATTACAGCTTAAGGAGAACGTTCGGAGTGGTGTGACCAAGGCATTTGAGCTTACGCGAGAAGGAGTACTTCAGTGCCAAAACCGATTGTGTGTGCCGGATGTAGACGGGCTAAGAAAGAAGATTATAACAGAGGCACATTTTTCAAGGTATTCCATTCATCCAGGATCAACCAAAATGTATCAAGATTTGAAAGATATGTATTGGTGGAATGACATGAAAAGGAACATCGTAGAATTTGTAGCTGAATGTCCAAATTTCCAACGATTTAAAGTGGAACATCAAAAGCCCGGAGGCTATATGCAATGCATAGATCTTCCAATTTGGAAGTGGGACATGATCAACATGGATTTTGTTACAGGTTTGCCTCGTACAGCTCGGAAATTTGATTCTATATGGGTGATTGTGGATAGGCTTACTAAATCCGGACATTTCTTACCCGTTAAGACCACTTACACAGTTGAAGAATATTCGAAGTTGTATGTTAAAGAAATAGTCCGATTACATGGGGTGCCAACTTCTATTATATCGGATCGGGGAACTCAATTTACCGCAAACTTTTGGAAGTCTTTCCAACGGAGTTTGGGAACACAAGTGAATCTGAGTACAGCTTTTCACCCTCAGACAGATGGACAAGCAGAGCGCACCATTCAAACACTTGAAGATATGCTACGAGCATGTGTTACAGATTTTAAAGGCAGCTGGGATGATCATTTACCTCTTATTGAGTTTGCCTACAATAATATCTATCATTCAAGTATCAAAATGGCACCATATGAAGCTTTATATGGAGGAAGTGTAGATCACCAATAAGATGGTTCGAAGCGGGTGAAACTCTTATGTTCGGATCGGATCTTGTGTATCAAGCCATAGAAAAAGTCAAGGTGATTCAGCAACGGTTGAAAACATCCCAAAGTCGACACAAGTCATATGCGGATAGTAGAAGAAGAGGGCTAGAATTTTCGTTAGGCGATTGGGTATTTTTGAAGGTATCGCCAATGAAAGGGGTGATGAGATTTGGCAAGAAAGGAAAGTTGAGTCCACGATATATAGGCCCATATAAGATTATTCGAAGATGTGGGCAAGTTGCTTATGAATTAGAGCTACCCCAGGAACTCTCATCAGTGCATCCAGTATTTCATGTATCGATGCTTCGAAAGTGCATCGGAGATCCGTCCCTTATTACTTTCACTGAAGATGTGCAAGTAACAGAAAATCTTACCTATGAGGAGATGCCTATTGCTATATTAGATCGTCAAGTTAGGAAGATGAGAAATAAAGAAGTAGCATCGGTGAAAGTACTTTGGAGAAATCAACAAAGGGAAGAGATTACATGGGAAGCGGAGGAAGCAATGAAATCGAAATACCCTTATTTGTTCAAAGGTGAAAAAGAAGTGCAAGGAGTGGAACTGGGACGTTAACAAGTAAGTTTTTACATATGCATAATATCTATATGATGACGTGAATATCAATTATGGATTCGAACTTGTTTCGGCTAAATAACTACATTCACATTCGAGGACGAATGTCCTTAAGGGGGGAAGGATGTAACACCCCGTACTTAATTACGTGAATTAGCCATTTTTATATGTGTTGGAGTATATGTATTGATCCTAAGTTAGGTATATATGAGTTTAAGTATGAGTATTGATTATTTTGAGATGGTTTCAAGTGTATAGTTTGATTATATGTGTATAGGAATCGACTTTATTTATACCGGAATTTGCCCATTGATGGTTCCATACGAAGCTTATTGAATAATCTTTCCAATGATATAAATATTTCCAAAAACGGGTAAGTTTCGGATATAATCGAGCACGTTCGAAACTATAAAACGGTGGCCGGGATGTTGTGAACAGTAAATGTGCAGGAAAATTTCCTGCACACAAACTACTGAGGCCTGCCAGTTTTTTGGGTCGACTTTGAACGATCATAACTCCCTTAATATAATGAAATGGGAGAGCTACCACCTATCAAAAGAAAGATCTTTGAGTCTTCTTTCCAATGCAATTGGTTTCATCCAAATCCAACATCTAAGTAAGGATTTATACTCGTTTTACTTCAGCCTCTCAAAATAGCTTTTTAGGGTCAACTTCAAACGATCATAACTCCTTGTACAGGACTAACTGGGTGGCCTAATTTATATTAAATGAAATACCTTTGAATTATCTTTCCAATGATACCAATTTCATCCAAATCCGATATCGGAGCAAAGAGTTATGGCCGATTTACTTTTGCCTGTCAAAACAGTCCACCATGGACAGATTCGGATTTACTTAAATTTTTAAGGGCAATATGGTCATTTTCCATCACCTCATGGACGAAAATTGGTCATTATATACATATAATTAGTCTCATATCCATCAATTATCATCAAATTATTGAAAATAAGAAACCCTAGCCTAATTTCAACTCCAATTATCTTGTGATTCAACCGTAGAAAATCCAAATTGATTCCGTAGTTGTGTTCACCGTCTCGAGGGCTTCGAGAAGCACCCCTTATTAGTGCCAACAGGACTTTGAAATCAAAAGGGCCATTTTATGGTAAGGATGTAAATTATGTTGGTGTTATTTATATGGATATGTATATATATATATATATATATATATGCATGTGAGCATAAGAAGTATGTTATTTGATTGTTGTTGAAAGATGATTGGGAAATGATGTTGGATTATGTTGAATTGTGAAGGAATTTGGTGTGATGATGTGGTATTGATGATGTGGTATTGAAATGATGATTATATATATATATACACATAAACCTATTGTTCAAGTTGGTTTTTGGAATGCTATGCAAATATTGGTTGTATGGAATTATGGAAGAGAATTGTGGTGTTGGGTTGCTAATACTAGATGCCAAACATTTCATTGTAGATAAGTGATTTGTAAAGGCGGGAGGTTGTGTTGAGTTGGTATCCGAATCTACGACGAGGTATGTAAAGCATACTCTAACAATGTTCTTTGGCATGAAAACACCAATGTTCCATCAAGTAAGATTCCGAGGTTGTCCAAAAACATGTATTGTTCTACGTTACCAACGAAGTTGTTTCCATCCTATAAAGTGTCAAAATGTTTCATTGATATACCAAAAGGCTCCTATTTCATTGTTGTAATATTGATGATTCTAAAATACATTGTTGATGTACCAATGAGTCTTTATTACATCGTTATTGTATAGAAGGTCTATTACTTGGTTCCTATTGATGTATCATTGTTTCAAAGTATCAAAAATATGGTGGCGACCAAAATAACAATCTCAAAGATTAATTGAACTAAGTGATGGAAGTTCTCTCTTATCGGGTGGTATCCCAAGGGCATAAGCCTAGCATGGGTCGATCCCTATTTATGTGTTTATGGGTGGTATCCCAAGGGCATAAGCCTAGCATGGGTCGATCCCAGTTGATATGTATTGGAGGCAGCCTAACGGTCACAGTACAGTACAGTAATGATTACAAAGACGATAAGAACGAAGGTAAAGTGATTGAATAAATACAATGTACAGGTTGTCACAAGTCCTAGTAAGTGTGGTCCACTCCTATTACGATTTATTCACTTGTTTCTGATTTCTATTGAGCTCCTATATCATATGTGATTATCTACAGCTTTACATACTCAGTACATATTTCGTACTGACGTCCCCCACGGGGACCTGCATTTCATGCTGCAGGCACAGGTACCTCAGCTCATACACCGCACAAGTAGGAGCCAGGCCATACAGCTATTGTTGGTGAGCTCCAGTTTGCTTCGGAGCTTTCCGAGTCGGTTCCTTATGTTTTGTTATTGTACAAGAGTCATGTGTGGGTGGGGGTTTGTCCCGACCCTAGTTGTGTCATGTATATCCTAGAGGCTTTGTAGACATAAGGAAGGGTAAAGTCATGGAAGTTTATATAGTGATGTTATATCTGTATATGTGGTGGCCCCGACGGCCAAGTATTGTATATATATATATTTGTGCGCGTTGTGCTGATATAGGTAATTAGATCCTTCTATATGCAATGAAGTGTTGTCCAAATTTTTTTTGTGACATGTAAGTGAAAGTACGGTATTTGAACGGGTTCTCCCGGGCCTTCTCGGCTTCGGGTGCCAGTCCGGCCCGATGGGATTTTGGGGCGTGACACTTCAACAGGCAATTCATCTTCAGAAAAGCTGATCCGATTGACCTCAAAGATTTTTCCGACCATTTTCTCAAGCTGGTTGATTGTAACCTCCCTACGAACATATGCTTCATTTAATACCTTCAGTAAAACATCACGATGCTCCTTGGAGTGCAACAACAAAGATAAAAGGGAAATTTGAGCAGGGGTTTTCTTCAACTGGTCTATTATTGATTACTCTGGCAACTTCATCTTTTTCAAAAATTCTTCGGCTTCTTCTTCGGTGATAGGCTTTTTGATAGATGACGGTTCACTTATCATTGGCTTGGACTTTCTTAAGCTTTCAGGCACAAAGCATCTTCCTAACCTAGTCAAACCCCTTACCTCATCTACATCTTCCACTACTGTTTTCCCGTGATAGGTCATCACGGTCCACCCATAATTCCAGGGAATCCTTTTCGTATCAACTATCGGAGGTTGGGTCACCGATTTGAGGACAATAGGCGCTGCCAGTGCTCCTTTCACCGTCAAGATGGGCTGACTCAGAGCACCCACCACTGTCAACTTAGGTTTATCCTGACTCAAATCAACATACCTTCTGGCGCCATGTACTGTGATCAGGGGTTTCTTTGTGCTTTCTTGGGCTTTATCTTCTCTCATTCCTTCCCGGTTCAAAGACATTGCTTTCAAAGACTCCGCTACGTTCACCGATTTCTCCTCAATGGTCTGTATCTTGACAATAGGCTTATAACCCCTCGAAGACTCTTTCCCATCATATATCAATTCTAACATATTGGCTTCAGCATGGATTGGCAGCGGATTCTGGTTAATGTTTGGACCCTCCGGGGCCTGGATCAGCATCTGATTTATGTCAATTAAATCTTGGACAACTCTCTTTAAATTCCAGCATTTCTCGATATCATGTCCTGGCATGTCAGAACAGTACGCACACCTTAAAGAATAATCGAGATTTCTCGGCGGTGGATTTGAAAGCCTTCTTTGAATTGGGCTTAAGACCTTCAACTTTCTCAACCTATCAAACAGGCTAGCATATGACTCCCCAAGAGGTGTGAATTAATTTTTGACCGTCTTTTCTTTCTTATACTCGGGCCTAGGTTGAAAACCGGGTCTGGAGGGGTTTTGGTAATTCATTGGAGCGAATGGGCGATTTTGTGGAGCTTGCGCGCGCCACTGCGGGTAAGAAGGGGTTTGGGCATATGGATGCGCGCTTATGCATAAACATCACACAATTGAAGGTTTTTTTTCACGAAAAACGAAAACAAGTAAACAAAAGAAAGACGTAACATCCTAACATTTTGAAGAAAGAAAATAACAAAAACGTATAAAAAGTTTGGGACCACTTTAAAACTAAACAACAAATACGAAACAACATTCTAGACACCTAAGACGACATAGGTAAAATTACTAATAAAGACCCTAATACCAAAACAACTTGACTTCGACTTAAAGCAGACACCACCCTACAATGACAGACACATAAAAGACTCAACTGAATAAAGATAAGAAATGCTCTTTCAGACTGGTGCTCTGCGTGATGACCCTGGCTGAGATGGACCTGCCTGTGAAGTTCTCTTTCTTCCATTTAAACTTTGTAGCATATCCTGTAAAGACACCCTGATATTTGGGAAGAAGCTTTGGGCCCGTATTCCTACCTCATGAGGAGTGCACTTGGAAAGATTATTCTGATACCTTTCTACCGTCATGAACAAATCTGCTAACTGAACTCTCAGTGTTTCCACTTTGGACCCTACACTTTCATCCTGATGGTCGTCTACTATGCATTCCTCATGTATTCTCCCTCTAAGCTGCGCTGGTAAAGGTTGACTGATACCCCGAGGGATAGATTGAAGACAGACCCCATATCCCTGAGTGTATCCTAGATTATCCAAACTTTCTTTGAGTGTGTCCACACCTAGCTTTGTCGCATGCTTCCAAAACTGCTCGTACTTGCTCTCACCTAAGGCTTGGTCCTTGAAGTACTCAACATTCTTCAGAAGATCCACTGCTGGTGGCACGTCCTGCAGTCTACCCAACTGGCGCATTACCCTAGAAGGACTGTATGGTCTAGTGCAATTGAGCCCTAACATAACTAAAGGGAGTTGCGTCTGACAACCCAACAAGATTATCTTCGGTCGAAGCCACAGATAAGTCCACAAAATGTTATCCCCGGTTCTTAACTCAAGAAATTCAATCCAAGCCTCGACTCCCACGGGTAGCGAGAATTTATCCAAACGCAACCTGGAGTCCATGGCTTTCACTCGATTGGGTATACAACGATCTACCATGTCTGGTCTAACTAAAGAAGGCGCATGCAAATGCTCCATCATCCATAACTGCAATATCAGGTTACTGCCCTAAAAAAATCTCATCCCCCCTTCACTTCGATTAAAGCCTTATATATTTCTGTTAAGATCATGGGTATGAGAGTGAACCTGCCCTTTTGATTAATGCCCTTGTCGTTTTGATCCTTATGAAATAGAGCCATCACCACAGATTGCAGACAGGTATTAATACGTCTTTCTTCTAGTGGAAACACTAAAATGCCTAACCAAGCGAGGGTGAAGACTTCAAGGCGCTTTCTCTCCAACTTCTCCTTAGTCATATGAAATTCATCCCAAAAATAATTAAAACCTTCTGAGGGCCCGAATCTAGCGAAAAAAAAGTCTAAGGAAACCCACGAATCACTTAAACAATCCAATCGTACACCCTTACTTTTTAACCCACAAGACTGCAAAAATCTCACGCCAGTATAATTTCGTGCTTGAATCATATCCTTCTCGATATAGGGCAAATGCAACAAACCGGATATTTCTGCCAAAGTAGGAGTCATTTCACATTCCCCAAACCTGAACACCAAACTACTTGGATCCCAAAAGGTCAGCAAAGTCTCTATTAAATCTGGACGAGGGGTAACATGCAAAAGTTCCGTAAGATCACCTAATATTTTAACCAGTTTCTGCTGATCAACATAGTTAAACATTTTCCACCACTTGATTAACTTTTTGGGCACCTTGAAAACCATCAGAACTCTAGACTTGGTGGACAAATCCATCCTGTAATAACACACATGAAGTTATCTCAAAATTCGACATGAGTAGAAGATTCCCAACCCTTGGGATTTTTGACGCAAACATATGTCGATGGGACAGACCACATTCATGACTCCAATTTGCCGAACAGAAGTACTGAGCGAAATCAATCTACTTGGCAAACAACTCTAGATTACGGGGCGAAAGACCTAGGCTAATACTAAGACAAAGGCCAACACAAAGAATACCGAACCCACCGAGGGTTGCCTACGTATCCCAACCCAAGGGAAAGGAATCAGGTATGCGTAGTTCATCCAAATTGGACAATTAACGATAAATTGACCCTAACTTAAAAGACACTACCAAAAACAAATGAAAAAAAAACTTTTAGATTTTCAGCTAGACACTTTAACTAAAACTGACACCACCAATTATGAAGAAAAAATCTTTTTGGTATTTTTGTTTTTGACAAATAAGTAGAAAAGGCAAACAAAACTCTTTTTTTTCTTTTTTTTTTCTTTTTTTTTTCTCTTTGAATTTACGGTACTTTGTAAAACGTAAAAAAAAAAATCCTTTTTTGAGTTTTTGGATCGTGAAGAACAAAAGCCATAAAGAATTCTAAAATAAACTACGACATTCCTTTTGATTCATTCTTTTCGACTCACTTTTTCTATATTTTTTCTCTTTTTTTTCTTTTTCATTTTTGCCTACGCACGTTACTCCTAACAAATTTTTTTTTATTTTTTTTTATTTTTTTTTTCAAATCAGTCCGTCAAATGACCACGTTACCCTTAAAGATGCAACAGTTAGCACGTAAAGATGCTTTAAAGGTGAGTCTCCTACAAAGGGCCATGTGGGTCCCGCTAGGTCTCCGTATGATGAACATAAGCATGACCTAAAGGCTGACCTACGTTGTGGTTCACTAACAAGGCTGTTCGGGGGAGCGTATGGTCGATAGTGGCTGCTTTTCTTTCCACCTACTCCATAACACTGACGGCTCCCCCCCTAGAATAAGGGTGACTCAACTAGAGGTTGTTTACAACACGTGTACTATGGACTTGTTGCAGAAAGAAGGCCGGGGGGTGGACTCATAATGACAGATATAAAGCGGTAACACATAGGATAAATACTATAAACAAAGAGCATGAAAACGCACAAAAGTGAAAACAATAACACAAACAATAATCACAAACAATGCTTATACACTCGTAATGCCAAACAAAGCCGATACGACTCAAAAATAAGCTCGAATTCTGAAATATCCCAAGCAGAGTCGCCAGAGCTGTCACACCCCTTTTTTACGTACTCCAAGAAGAGATTTAGTTTAAAGTCCGAAAGGATTTTATTATTTAAGTGAAAAGAAATGAAAATTTGTTTCGGAAAAGGATTATTTACATTTTTTATTCAGAGTCGCCACTTGGCATAATCCGGTGTGCCAAGTCACCTTTGGAAAATCCTTTTCGAAACCATTTGACTCTTAAACTGGTTTGCGAACAGAGACTCCGGCTAAGGAATTCTGTTGACCGAGGGGAAGGTGTTAGGCACCCCTCGATCCCGTGGTTCAACCACGGTCGCTTGGTGATAACGCTCAATCTACAACTCTCGTAGGAGTGTAAAGCGGTCGTTAGCAAATATAGAACCCAACAGGGTTGGGTGTCGATCCCACAGGGAATAGCTTGGCCAACAAGTAAGCAAAATTACTAAACTTTTGGTGCAAGTCTCGTAAAAAGGGGGGATTGTAATGTGTCACCAAAACAATTAAATAAAAGCTGAAAATAGCAAAGTAAAAGAGAAATATTGTTACGTAAGTTGTAAACAATGAGAATTGAGGCGTTGGGGTTATGTCCACCTTCTGAGGTATACGTCTCTATTGGCTATGAGTGTGTAGAATTCTGACATGCAACTGCTTATAGAGAATTGTATTCGATGGTAAATCCAGGCGTCTTTCGACCTATTCGAGGATTATTTCACTTTAACTCTTTCGAGCTTAAAGCGTGTCTAACGGTACGAATTCTCCAAGAGGTTAGTCCAGTTACGGCACTAGCTTTTTAGTAGGGAATTTTAGGGGGTGACCCTACTACCTTGACATTATCTCTTTTCCAGACAAATAATCTTTCTTTCGAACAAGTTAAATGTTATACTGGCATATTCTTGCGTTTGCAACCACAAAGAATGTAGACTAAGATGAAGAGAATAATGATATAAGCAGTATACATGTTGCGAACTCACAACCTCACAGCAATAGATAGTATCTCATACGGCTTCCATAACCCCAACAGAGAAGTTTAGTTACCCATGAATGCGAAGGAGATCACGATTGACATTGTTGTTATACCACAAGATTGAGTAATTTCGTGTAGCTTAGGTGGTAGGCGTGAGGCGTGAATTCCTAGGCAAAGTAACGATTCTCTTGTTGTGGAATTTAAGAATAGAAGAGTAAAAGAAGAAAAATAGAATTAATGGAAAGATTAGAAGAGTTGTAGAATTGTTTGTAGTGGAAGATGAGAGAGATGGAAGAAAGTATTGTGGTCTCCCTGATTATTAAAAATCTCTAGCATGATAGGGTATTTATAATACCCATATCCTAATCCTACTAGATAAATAAAATATCTAACCAAATCCTACTAGGCTAATGTAATACTTAACCCAATTGTACTAGGTTAATGTAACATTATCATAATCCAAATAAACTAATGAAATACATAACCCAATTGTACTAGGTCAATGTATCATTGTCCAAATCCAACTAAGTTACTGCAAATCCCCAAAGTCTTCAGAAATGTTGTTTTAGCCCGGGACAGATTTTCCATGCAGCAGTTTTGGTCCTTAGGCGTGTAAACTCCCTTCCCTTCCTTCGTGAGCTTTCTTTTGCGTCAAGTAAGCCATAAAATGTTGAATTCTGCATCATTTATACCTGAAACTTTACAAATCATGTTCGTTAGCTCATTTACAGGAAAAAGGACTAAAAGTGCATGAAATATATACTTTGTTCTCAAAACTAGGCTAAAATATGGGCAAAATATATTGATATAGGCGTGTAAATTCGCCTATCATCAACACCCCACACTTGAAGCTTTGTTCGTCCTCGAACGAAATACCATGTCCTTCTAAACATCAACTTAGGGTTTCACAGCAATAACACAAAACATTTGTCAAGACAAGCACAACAATTATCAACAAAGAGTAGTTTTTCGATTATAGGTAGAAACAATTTAACCTCTAGCATAGACTCGTGATGGTGATCAACTCGCATGCAAACGTTAAGGTACAAGGAATCATATATAACTACCCAAAACTCATCAACCATGTGTGTCTCACACTATAGTACCCATAATCACTCACAAGTATAGCATATTTTTCAAACATGGGTATCAAAATGTCCTTGCTCTCACTCTCACAAAGAATTCATATGTAGCAACTGATGACCATAGGCTTTCCCTTAATGTAATACTCTACTAAATGTCAGAATGCTAAGCTTAGGATCAAGTAGGTCTTTTGATGGTTGTAATGTAGGCAAAGGGACGGGTAGGACTATTTTGGCCAGGAATAGTGACTAAGTTCCTAAGCGCTTTAATACATCACTTTGTATCATTGACACTTTTTTTTCAACCTTTCTTTCTTTTATTCTACCACCCTTGTTCTCCTCTTTTGTTTTTAAATTTTAAGCACAACTCGCTTTTCAGCTTTCTTTTCCTTTTTCTTTTCACAACATACCTCTTATGATAGCACTTTCTTTTTCATAACACATTCAAGCACTATTACAATTTATAGCATCATACTCACCCAATTTCCTCTTATGTTGTCACATGACTTTTTCACTTTAAAGCACTTAGGAGTTTGGATCAAATTACGGTCTTGAAAAAAATGGATTAGGCTTACATACAAGGTTGTCAAAGAAAATAGGCTAAAGGCTCAAAAGGGTTTAACTAGGATGATGTCCATGGGTAGGTAAAACTGAAGGTAAACAAATATAGGTTGCCAAAGAAATGCCTAAATCATATCCTAAACTTACACTCCTTATTTTCGCTTTGCATACATACCAGGCAAGTTCTAGCATCAGCCACACACATAGAATATACGATTATCTCACACACACAAGGCACATGGTCGACTTGCTTGGAAGTAATATAGACTCTCGACCCAACAAGTGAAGGAATTGAACCACACAATATCACATAATGAGTCACAACTAGAGCCTAAACGTCTCAATAGTCACAATTGTAGCACATACTCTTGTTATAATCTCATGCTGCCTATCAAAATAATTCTATGCGAAGCTAGAAAAAACAACAAAAACAAAAAACTAAAACACGAAAAAACAACAACAAAAAAAACAACAAAATAAACAAACATAGATGCGATAGAGAAGTATAGCATACGATACCGCCACCCCACACGTAAACGGGACACTGCCCTCAGTGGAAAATAAATACGAGGAACCTGGTTAGTCGGACTCTTCCTCAATGTCGGGGGTCATACCCCCTTCGTCGGAATCATCATAAGAGTCGTCGTCAGAGTTCTCCTCCTCGTCAGAGTCTGGCAAGCGTCGATCGTCATCAGTCGGCACATCATCATCTAGAGGTTCCTCAAAGTATACGCCCACTCCACACATCTCCCGTGCATGCATGTTCATGGGATAGTTATGGTCCAGCTGTTGGAGCTCTGCAGCAGTTGGAACACGTCCACCACTCATCATAGTAAATCGTGTCATGCCATAAAGATGACGGAAGATACTCTCATCACGAGCATGTCTTTCCGCAGTAGTAAGGTTGACACCATGAGTTGTTTCAGCATCTTTGACCTTAGTAAGGTCAACCTTCTTTGGGTTATGTGGGAGTTTGTGGTCAGCTGGTTCCTCTTCGATTTCCTTCTTCTACAAGATTGTTGTCAACAGATTTCCAAACGTGAAGTGGGACCTTTTGTGGAGTCTGGCCTTCCTCATGGTAGAGCGAATGATTGCCCCAAAGTTGATAGGGACATTCGTCATCAAAGCATAGACCAAACACACTCTATCTCTTGATATCTTGGTGTATTGAGTCCCAGGAATAAGGCATGAGTTGACAATACGCATCCAGATTCTTGTTTCCCTATTCAGTGAAGCATAGGGGAAGGTGTTGTGTCGTCCTGTGTCTTTATGTTTGCCCCACCTTGCCATCGATCTACTTCCACAAAGTGTGTGTCTAATTGCTCTATAAGGAGGCCTGCTGTACAGCTCTTTGAATGGTGCTGGGTCGACCGAAGGTAAGCCAAGAAAAGAGTTGATCCAGTCCGCGTTGAGCTGTAACACTTGGCCCCGAATTTTGACTTCGCTGCCTGTTGTTTTCGGCGACCAGTTGGCGTAAAACTCTCTTGTCAAATCAAGATTACATTCTCCCATATCGCGGAAGATGAAATCCAGCTTCAATGCCATGATTTTCGCCAACATACGCGGCTCCTTCTTCGCTAAGGTGTCCTTGTTGATCAGGTCGACGTGAACATATCTTCTTTCTTTGTTGTTCCTGTACCATTCTTTGGATTCCTCCTCAAGAACCCATTTTATTCCAAACATTCTGCGGGGTAGTTGTGTTGAGGATGATTTTCCTTGGTCCTTTCTACCTCTCTTCTTGCCCTTTTGGGAAGTGGTAGCCTTCTCCTTGCCTTGCCTCGCTTTAGGTGCCATCATACCTGAGACTAGAAATAGTGTTAATGGAAGCACAATCTCAGTTGATACAATCTATAAACAAGCAGTAGGGGTACCACCCCACACTTAGTTTTGTTGACACAAATCAGTGAAGTGAAAGTGGTCGATTACTCAGATTTCGTCGACATACGTTTAAGGATTATATTCCGACAAGAAAATCAGTAATGTATTACTACTTGCAGCCATTGCACTACTTTCATGTTAGATATAACAACACTACTACATAGGGGTTGTAACATGGTATGGATGTTTTCAACAATCGCAACCTCCTAAGTCGGTAGGCAACTATAAGGCTTATCCCGTTGAACGGGATAGTCTAGCATGTAAGTATACAAGTAACAAGATCATAACATGATAGTCAATGTTCATCACCATAGCAATTCCGCAAATCGTATAACAATGCTATTAAAACCAAATTCAAGTCGGAAACAAGTCAAGATTTTCCTACGTATATGTTTACTCACATGATTTTGTATCAATGATCAAAACACATGAACATCACCAATCGATCTTATACGATGTAGAAATTTATAATAGACATAGCAACGTAGTACTTACGAGAAATAAATGAAGAATAAGAGAGTACTTACTTGCTTGAAGCTTTTGGAGATGGTTTTGTGAATTTGAAGAGCAAAAAGAAAATTTTTGGGATGGTTTGGAGAGGGAATGCGGCGCCTTTAGGTTAATTTCTAGTGTGGTTATGTTTCAAGACTAAGTCCCCTTTATATAGGAAGAGAATGGGTCGGGTTTTGACCCATTTACAATCGGTTTTGGAGACAAAAATGCTACATATGCGGCGCATAATGCTCGGCATAGTCATGGTATATGCGGCGCATAGTCTATGGCATTTAGGGACATATGCGCTGCATAGTCTATGGCATATGAGATCCTGAGACCTAATGCTATAGCATAGGCGGCGCATAGTCAAAAGCACACTTAGGACTGGGCGGCGCATAGTGTATAGCACACTAGATTCCGAGACCTTAGGCTATAGGATAGGTTGTGCATCGTTCGTGGCCTAGTTTTACCTAGGCCTAGCCTTCCTCGATGCCTAGTTTGGCATGAGCAATGCTCAATCCATAGCCTTATGCATCACTATTCCTAACTTACCAACTTTACCATACAATGCATCCAAATCGTCAATTGAAATCAATCTCCTCGTTGAATACCTCTTGCACCTATTTTTGCTTAAAACCAAATGAAAACGATTAGTACGATGGGTTGCCTCCCACCAAGCGTCTTAGTTTTGGTCGTGGCACGACTCTTATTTTTGGATTTTCATTATTAAAAGCAAAACAAGTAAAAAAAAAGAACGATAAAACGATAAAACGATGGGTTGCCTCCCATCTAGCGCCTTTTTTATTGTCGTGGCTCGACATAGTTACCTCGAGTACTTAGACTTTGTTGAGATAAGTGATGGCCATAGAATTCATTGAGTCAAGAGGACCGATATAAGGCTTAACACGTTGGCCATTCACCTTGAAGACAACACCATTATTGTCTTCCAATTCGACTACTCCAGACGAGTAGACTTGGATAACTTTGTATGGACCAGACCACTTAGACTTTAACTTACCTGGGAAGAGCTTCAATCTGGAGTTGAAGAGAAGTACCATATCATCCTTTTGAAAGTTTCGACGAACAATCCGCTGATCATGATACTTTTTCATTCTCTCCTTGTATAGGTCTGATCTTTCATAAGCATGTAGATGGAATTCATCCATCTCGTTTAGTTACTCCATCCTCAGCTTCATTGCATCATCCTAATTCAAATTCAATCGCTTCAGCGCCCACAATGCCTTGTGCTCGAGCTCAATGGGTAAGTGGCAAGCCTTCCCATAAACTAGTTGATAAGGGGACATGCCAATTGGCATTTTGAATGCAGTCATGTACGCCCATAGTGCATCGTCCAGCTTCCGCGACCAATCCTTCCTATTAGCATTTACCGTCTTCGCAAGGATTTGCTTGATATCTCGATTGGAAACCTCTACCTGTCCGCTAGTTTGTGGGTGATAAGGCGTGGCTACCTTATGTTGCTTGACACCATATTTTGCCAACACGGACTTGAATAGCTTGTTGCAAAAGTGAGATCCTCCATCGCTTATGATAGTACGTGGTACTCTAAAGCGAGAGAAGATATTGTTCTTCAAGAACGCTACAACACGCTTTCCCTCATTGTCGGCCAACGCTACAGCTTCAACCCATTTCGAGACATAATCCACAGCAACTAAGATGTACTTCATTCCGAATGAATTTACGAATGGACCCATGAAATCAATACCTCATACGTCAAAGAGCTCTACTTCAAGGATTTTCGTCATGGGCATCTCATGGTGTTTTGAAATAGCACCTTGTCGCTGACATTGGTCGCATCTTCTAACAAAGTAATGAGCATCTCTAAATATCGAAGGCCAATAGTATCCGCTTTGCAATACCTTTCTTGCTGTCCGATTACCTGCGTGATGTCCCCCAACTTGGGAAGTGTGGCATGCTTCCAATATATTTGGCACCTCTTCATGGGATATACATCGTCGGATAACACCATCCGCGCATCGTCGAAACAAATATGGCTCATCCCAAAAGTAGTGTTGTGCATCATGCATAAACTTCCTCTTTTGATGGTAAGATAAATTTGCAGGTATCATATTACTCACCACAAAGTTTGCAAAGTCGGCATACCATGGTAACTCTTCTATTATCGTGGCTAAGATCTCCTCATCAGGGAATGCATCATCAATATCGATTTCAGGTTGTGCCACATGCTCGTTCTCGAGTCTAGAGAGATGGTCGGCTGCTTGGTTCTCGCAACCTCTTCTATCTTTAACTTTGAAATCAAACTCTTGCAGCAGCAATACCCATCGAATTAGTCTTGGTTTTGCATCCTTCTTTGTCATTAGATACCTAAGAGTTGCATGGTCTGTATGAACGATCACCTTAGTACCCAATAGGTAGGCACGAAACTTCTCAAACACATACACAACCGCTAGGAGCTCTTGTTCAGTAACAGTGTAGTTCCTTTGGGCTTCATTTAGGACCTTACTCGCATAGTAGATAGGATGAAATAGCTTCTCCTTTCTCTGACCAAGTACAGCACCAACGGCTACACCACTAGCATCACACATGACCTCGAACGGGAGAGACCAATATGGTGCTACCATGATAGGGGCTTTGATGAGTTTTCCTTTGAGGCATTCGAATGCCTTCAAGCAATCGTCATTGAAGTCAAACTTCGCATCTTTCTCCAAGAGTTTGCATAATGGACTAGCAATTTTGGAGAAGTCTTTGATGAACCGACGATAGAAACCTGCATGGCCGAGAAAACTACGAAAACCCTTCACCAAAATTGGAGGCGGTAGCTTCTCAATGACTTCAATTTTCGCTCGATCAACCTCAATTCCTCTTTCGGAGATTTTGTGCCCAAGAACAATACCTTCTTTTACCATGAAGTGGCACTTTTCCCAATTCAGCACTAGGTTGAATTCTACAAATCTTTGCAACGCCATACTTAGGTTTGTCAAGCATGCTTCAAAAGTCTCACCAACAACTGAAAAATCGTCCATGAATACCTCCAAAGTGTCTTCAACCATATCAGAAAAAATGGACATCATACAACGTTGAAAGGTGGCTGGTGCGTTACATAGCCCGAATGGCATACACTTGAAGGCAAACGTACCATATGGGCATGTAAACGTTGTCTTCTCTTGGTCTTCGGGAGCAATACAAATCTGATTATAGCCTGAATACCCGTCTAAGAAACAAAACCATCCTTTCCCCGCTAATCGATCTAGCATTTGGTCCATAAATGGCATTGGAAAGTGATCTTTGAGCGTCCAAGAATTCAGCTTCCGGTAGTCAATGCATACTCTCCATCCAGTGACGGGTCTGAGTGGAATAAGTTCATTTTTCTCATTCGCGACCACCGTCACGCCTCCTTTCTTGGGAACACATTGTACCGGGCTTACCCATGTACTATCAGAGATTGGATACACAACCCCTGCGTCTAACCACTTGATAATTTCTTTCTTCACCACTTCTTGTATGGGTGGGTTTAGACGTCTTTGATGCTCAATGGTTGGTTTGCATTTTTCTTCAAGCTGAATTTTGTGAGTACAAATCCCAGGTGGAATACCAATAATATCCGCAATGGTCCATCCAATGGCTCTAATATACTTCCGTAGAATAGTAATAAGAGCTGCAACTTGTTGCTCACCCAAATCTGCTGCCACAATGACTGGAAGTGTGCTTCCGCTTCCTAAGAATGCATACTTTAAATGACTTGGCAGCTCCTTCAATTCTAACGTGGGTGGCTCTTCAATAGATGGCTTAGCTGGTGGTGTGGGTCGATTTTTTAGATCAAGGTCCAGCTTCTTGGGAGCATAGCGATATGTCCCTAAACCTGATAGAGCACAAATAGCTTCATTGCAATTTTCAGCATCCTTACTTTCTTTATTCATGAGCACAACTGCCAAAGGGTCAGCAATAATTTGCTCTTCTTTAAGTAATTCTTCCGGATCATCAAAGAAAACATCAGCTACCGAAAATACACTCGGATCTTTGGGTTGCTTCATTGATTTTCAAACATCAAAGCAAACCACTTCGTCATTTATTCGGAATGAAAGCTCATTAGCTCTCAAATCAATGAGCACACTTCATGTAGCAAGGAAGGGGCATCCCAAGATTATGGGAACCTCTGAGTCTGCTTCACAATCCAAGATGACAAAGTCTGCTGGAAAGATAAATGAAGAAACTTTTACCAAGACATCGCATAGAATACCAACAGGTCATTTTACCGACCTATCTGCCATGACGAGCCTCATATTGGTTGGAGTAGGATCTCCTAACCCCAACTTCTTGTAGATCGATAATGGCATCAAATTGATGCTGGCTCCTAAGTCACATAATGCTTTGGAAAGTTCAAAGATCCGACGGTGCAAGGAATAGTGAAAGCTCCGGGGTCGGCCTTCTTCTGAACTATCGATCGGGTAGCAATTGCACTACAATGATGCACATCGTCTTTCAGCTCATAACTTGCTGCCATCTTCTTTGTCAAAATATCCTTCATAAACTTCGCATACCCAGGCATTTGTTCAAGTGCCTCCACCAATGGAACATTAATGGTCAGCTGCTTTAACATAGTCATGAATTTGCTGAACTTAGTGTCATCCGCCACCTTCTTCAGTCTTTGGGGAAAAGGTGGTGGTGGGTATAGAAGTGTTCTCTCCATGGTTTTCTTCTCCTCTTGCTTCCATTTTTCCATTTTTTCAGGCTGCACGTCACTGGGCGTGACGTCCTTGACGTCAGGACTGGTTGTTGCGGCATCTTCTCCTTTTGCGTTATCATCCATGTCCGCAACTTCGTCAACCACTTGCTTGCCTTTTGCTGAAGGTTCCAACACCTTACCACTTCTGGTAGTGATAGCCATGCATGACCCATCATTCCTTGGATTTTGCACAGTATCGCTAGGTAAAGTGCCAGTCTTTCTTTGATTGAGTGCTGCTGAAAGTTGGCTCAATTGTTGCTCTATTTGCTTGATTGAAGTGGAATGAGAATCAACTAGTTGTTTCATGGAGGACAAATCATTAATTACCTCAGTAACTCCCGCGCTCGTTGCTTCCACTCCTTTCAATAATTTAGCCATCATGTCTTCCATACTTCCAGAATTAGATGTGGTGGTATCACGTCTACCAGGGGGGACGTACAAACCACTCTTTTCATTGTTTTTCTTCCAACTACCTTGGTCTTTGCTTCCAGATTTATCATAATAGTTCCGACCTTGGTTTCCTTGGGTATTCCCACGAAAACCCCCCTGATTGTTCAAGTAGTTGGCCTCCTCTTCCGAATCAGATTCGTCTCTTCCTTTTAGCGCCACAGCTTTCACTTTTTCGGTCTTCCCTGATAATAAATGCTTTGTCAGAAGATCCACTTGCGTTTTCATGTGCGCTAAATCTTGATCACATTCTTCTTGTCTTCTTCTTTGGTCTGCAGTCATGCCTATAGATAAAGTGGGGCTTGCTACCTCGGAATCCCTGGTATGCCAGGCTCTACTTTGTTTCGTCATGCGATCTAGCATATTGCTTGCTTGACCAAAGGTGAGATCCATAAAGGATCCTCCAGCTGCGTTATCCACCACTGGCTTAGTTATTGAATTCAAGGCTCTATACAATATCTCTATGAGGTGAACATTAGTCATGTGATGGTTTGGGAATCTCGCTAGCTTTGTCTTGAACCTCTCCCATGTTTCATGAAGAGCTTCAATGGGAAGCTGACGAAAGTTGCTGATTTCATCTCTCAATTGTGCCCTTTTGGAAGGCGGAAAGAATCTTTCTAGAAAAGCGTCTCTCAATTGCCTCCAATTTATAATTGAATCAGGAGTCAGCCCATTCAACCATAGTGTTACCTCCCCAGACAGAGACAATGGAAATAGACGTAATCGAATTGCATTCTGACTAACACCAGGATTGTCAAAAGACTTGCATGTAGAAATAAAGTTGATGAGATGCATATTCGGATCATGGCCTGCTAGTCCACCAAACAATCCCTTGAGTTGCAATAACTGAATCATGGTGCTTGTGATGTTGAACTTGGCTCTGTGCGCTAATGGTGGTGGAATTATAGCTCCAGTGGCTCCGGCACCATCAAGATCATCATCATCATCGTCGAAAGCTGGCTGCATAGGTTGGCGATCATGTCTATACCGAGCTTGTCGACCTCTTCTGTTGGCAGGTGTTGTGATTTCAGCATCATGCCTTGGGTTTAGTAATTCGTCATCACCTAAATCCTCATCGTCAGGATTTGTTGCTCGTGCAGGGTTATCAATGTTCTGCTGTTGAACCTGGGCTGCGGCAAGGGCAGCCAATCTTGCTTGTTCCTGTTGAGCAGCCATCCTTGCGATTTCAGCATGTGCTTCCATTCTACCAATGCGTTGTGGTTCAGGATTGATTGGTAATAACGGTTGACCAGAACTTCGAGTATGGGGCATGCACTAAAATAAAAACCTGCAGTAGACAAAAACAAAAACTAAACGTAAAAGTACGAGAATCTTTGACCAAAGGGTCTATTAATTATCACGAACTTGATTGACACTTGTATTCCCCGGCAGCGGTGCTAATTTTTGATAACGCTCAATCTACAGCTCTCGTAGGAGTGTAAAGCGGTCGTTAGCAAATATAGAACCCAACAGGATTGGGTGTCGATCCCACAGGGAATAGCTTGGCCAACAAGTAAGCAAAATTACTAAACTTTTGGTGCAAGTCTCGTAAAAAGGGGGGATTGTAATGTGTCACCAAAACAATTAAATAAAAGCTGAAAATAGCAAAGTAAAGGAGAAATATTGTTACGTAAGTTGTAAACAATGAGAATTGAGGCGTTGGGGTTATGTCCACCTTCTGAGGTATACGTCTCTATTGGCTATGAGTGTGTAGAATTCTGACATGCAACTGCTTATAGAGAATTGTATTCTATGGTAAATCCAGGCGTTTTTCGACCTATTCGAGGATTATTTCACTTTAACTCTTTCGAGCTTAAAGCGTGTCTAACGGTACGAATTCTCCAAGAGGTTAGTCCAGTTACGGCACTAGCTTTTTAGTAGGGAATTTTAGGGGGTGACCCTACTACCTTGACATTATCTCTTTTCCAGACAAATAACCTTTCTTTCGAACAAGTTAAATGTTATACTGGCGTATTCTTGCGTTTGCAACCACAAAGAATGTAGACTAAGATGAAGAGAATAATGATATAAGCAGTATACGTATCGCGAACTCACAACCTCACAGCAATAGATAGTATCTCATACGGCTTCCATAACCCCAACAGAGAAGTTTAGTTACCCATGAATGCGAAGGAGATCACGATTGACATTGTTGTTATACCACAAGATTGAGTAATTTCGTGTAGCTTAGGTGGTAGGCGTGAGGCGTGAATTCCTAGGCAAAGTAACGATTCTCTTGTTGTGGAATTTAAGAATAGAAGAGTAGAAGAAGAAAAATAGAATTAATGGAAAGATTAGAAGAGTTGTAGAATTGTTTGTAGTGGAAGATGAGAGGGATGGAAGAAAGTATTGTGGTCTCCCTGATTATTAAAAATCTCTAGCATGATAGGGTATTTATAATACTCATATCCTAATCCTACTAGATAAATAAAATATCTAACCAAATCCTACTAGGCTAATGTAATACTTAACCCAATTGTACTAGGTTAATGTAACATTATCATAATCCAAATAAACTAATGAAATACATAACCCAATTGTACTAGGTTAATGTATCATTGTCCAAATCCAACTAAGTTACTGCAAATCCCCAAAGTCTTCAGAAATGCTGTTTTAGCCCGGGACAGATTTTCCATGCAGCAGTTTTGGTCCTTAGGCGTGTAAACTCCCTTCCCTTCCTTCGTGAGCTTTCTTTTGCGTCAAGTAAGCCATAAAATGCTGAATTCTGCATCATTTATACCTGAAACTTTACTAATCATGTTCGTTAGCTCATTTACAGGAAAAAGGACTAAAAGTGCATGAAATATATACTTTGTTCTCAAAACTAGGCTAAAATATGGGCAAAATATATTGATATAGGCGTGTAAATTTGCCTATCATCACTTGGTAGAGTGTATCAACTATTTTGGCATTACGAAATGTATAAACCACACAAAAGCACGCAAAATAATCAAACAAAACAAAATAATCCGAAATGTAAAGTCCAGTCCAATTATTACAACCCGAAATAAAAAGAGACTGAAAGTAAACCTACGTTAATCCTAAACTGATGCTCTACCCGACACCTCGGGCCTTCACCACGAACATCCTCCGGGTACATGACACCTCGGGGCATTCCCCAGTGAATAAATATATACAGATACTTCGGGGCATTCCCCGGCCAAATTATACAATTGAATTTATTGTACGGTAAAACGAACCATTCACGCACATATTCCAATAAATCGTTATTTCCAAATTTGACTATCCGGCCTACATTTGCCTATCCAAGTTCAACATATCACAATTCTATCGTGTTTAACATTATCCATGCATCAAAATTAATCAACATTCATTTTAGCAATTTTTAATTCCCACCCCCAAACAATCAATCTTAATTCTCCAAACAAGATATCATCTCATCACATAATCCATAATCAATCCACAATCAAGGGAATTAAAATACCAAACCAGAACAAACAATTCACATCATCATGAATCAACAGACACACAATATTAGAATCAACGCATCGGATACCATTAACAATAAAACAAAAGAGGTAAAGAGTAGAATTAGACCTCGATGACGACTTTTCCAGATATCAGTCAATCAAACGACGGAATCCGCTCACCGAAGAGCCTCGAATCAGACCCCAACAACGAAACTAATCCAACTTTGATATACCCCGACCCAAACAGCGAAAACAGCCTAATTCCGAACTCGGTTTAATCACCACATCATACCAAAATGTTGTAATAACGAAAACCTACAACTGATTTCACCGGAACCCAAATTCAAATGACCGATTCGCCTAGTTCAGAAAGAACAACGATAAAATCTAGTCCAAAATAATGATAGACCAAGAACAGAATGCAAGACCAAAACCCGCGCCCGACCCGATTTCAAACAGAACCGAACACAACCACGATTCCGGTGGATGTTGCTGGAATCCGATCACACCACTCGACGTCGCAAAAGAAAAACCCAAACCGAATTTTTACTGTTTTCACCGGAATCTGGAGTGGGGAACTCGGTTTTTTGCGATATTTAGTATTTTCTGGGAAATTTTAGACTGAAACGAGGACTCTTTGCTATGCCGGAGCTCCGGCAAGCTCGGCAGCAAACGGAATCGAAAACGCGATTGCAGCGACAGAATTTTTCGGTGAAAACTAGTCCAAATTTCTCTCCAAACTCGAATCTCTCTCTCTCTCGCTCGTTCCGATCATGTCTGGCGTGTGGATTATTGAAGAAGATGGTCAGTTTTTTTTTGTTAATAGATCTGCGTATTGAGTCCTTGAAGAAGAACATTGGAATGTTCTGCTTTTTTTTATTATTATTATTCAAAAAAAAATGGCCCCCCTTTTGTATATCTTTTTGTGTGTCTTCTCTGTGAAGAAGAAGATGAAGTTTTTTGTAAAAAAAATGGTTTTTGCATTCAGAGTCCCTTTTGTTGTGTACGCGTGGGTGTATATATGAGGTGGGGTAGGGTAGTGGGGGTAGGGGTAGTGATGTGTTGTCCAAAATTGATAGGAGGAGTGGTTAATTTTGTTACAAAAGAATAATTGGGGATTAGGTTTGTTAGTGGGTTTGTTATTTTTGTATTTTTATGGGATATAATCATACGGGTGAGGGCACGTGGTAAGACAGGGATAAAAATGTGTAACTTGGGTCTTCGGGAGGGACAAAATTAGGTGTCTACACTAGTTATCTAATATCCATTGTATAATATCCTTACAATTTCTATAGTCCTTAGTTGTCAGTTGTTTGCCAAATACTCCATAAGTTTCCTTTTAATTGATTCTATATGTAGTGTGGATTTTTCTGAATCCATAAATTTTAAAATCGTCCCGCAGCGCACCGCATCACCTTTAAATCCGCATAAATTCACCCCACATTCATACCCGTACCGCACCGCCTCACAGTTTTATTTTTTTATTTTTTAAAAAAATTATAACTCCATTAAAATCCACAATATTTTCAATACTAAGAAATAGTAACATCCAATTTCTATTATATCATTTTTCACTAAGAAATTGTCAGAAAAGTATCACGTGTACAAGTAATGATCAAATGTTAAATTTTCATTAAGATGAATAAAGAAATTTAAAAAGTTATAAAATTATTTATTTGCAGTATTATATATATCGTTTTAAGCATGATAAAATTTTATGTGAAGAATACATAAAATTTTAGATAGATTACAAGAATAATCCTTGTTTTTAACTTTGGAAAAAGTCATGATTTTCACCTCAAACTATACACAAAAAATTTAGGTCACACCTAAACTGTCATAGTGTCCTATTACACACCTAAACTATAAAAAGGTGAAATTATAACCTCCTTAGAAGGTGACGTGGCAGAGAAGGTGTATTCACAGGTGTGTGAGAGGAAGAAAAAGAATCTTAAAATGACAGCTTTCATACACGTGTCACTATTTCATTTGTCATTATATCATTAAGCACTCCTAATATTTTTCTTAATATATACAATTAGATTAATTATTTTTTTAATTGAAAAAATGTTAATAAAATTAAAAAAAATTATATTTTCAATTGAAAAATATTAATAAAATTAATTTTTCTTATTTATTCATTTTAATATATGGGTCCCGTCTTCTTCAATTGCTTCTTCTTCACCAAAATCACTATTAAAACACCACCATTGACACCATCATCATCAAACTTAAATTTTCACCACAATAATTTATAGAATCCACCATAAATTTCATTATCGGAATCACAATACAACCATTAACATCACAAAATTAAAATCACAAACAACTTCTATAAAATTCAACATCCACTTTGTCAAGATCACCATTCTTTAACTGTTTTTTCTTCACTTTATTGTGAAGAATTGGATATAGTTGGAGGTAGTAGTTTGTTGTTGCTACTGCTAACACAACAACCCATTTTTGTTAGCAAAGAAAAAAAAATAACAGTTACTTCATGTGTGACGGTGGTTATGGCGGCGGCGATGGTGATGAACGACAACGGTGATAACTAGGGAAGAAATTGAGAAATGGAGAAGACTGAGAGAGAAGTGAGTCAATGAAGTGATTCAAAGAAATAATGGTGATTTTTATTGTGATATTATGATTTCGATGACAATTTTAGTAATGGATGTTGAATTTTATGGTGGTTGTTTGTGATTTTTGTGATACTAATGGTTGTATTGTGATTTCGATAATGAAATTTATGGTGGATTCTTAAAATTATTGTAGTGAAGATTTGAGTTTGATGATGATGGTGTTAATGGTGGTGTTTTAATGGTAAATTTGGTGAAAAAGAAGTAATGAGTAACGTGGACTTTTTAAAAAAAAATTGACATAATATTTGATGTGGTGCGAGTGTAAATCACTCTCCAGCATATGACTGGTTCTTACGTTTTGGGGTGGAAATAGTTTCATTTTTTATAGTTTAGGTGCGTAATAGGACACTATGATAGTTTAGGTGTGACATAGACTTTTCGTATATAGTTTGAGGTGGAAACGATGATATTGCCCTTTTAACTTCTTTTTTTTTAGTTTAAACCCGCACATACCCGCAACTCGCCCCGCCCCGCCCCGCCCCCACATGGACTAAAATCTGTACCACCTCGCATAGCCTAAAACCCGGATCCGCGCCGCTCCATTGTCATCCCTAATCTTATCTTAAGGAGTCGTTTGGTGTGATGGAAAAGAGCAAGTAGTCCTAAAATAAAATGTAGAATTATTTTATCCAAAATTTATTTATTTCATTATTTATATCATAATAATGGGATAAGTTATCTCACCTTACATATACATAATGGAATAACTTATCTTGAGATAGAATATTTCAAAATAACTGATTTCCAACCAAACGGCCCTTAAGTGTACCTTCACACACCTCCATTACTTTTTGAAAGATATTCACTCCAAAGTCCAAATAAACTACCCACTTATATATAAGACAAGATGGTCTACTGAACTCTTATACTTGTACGAGTTTAATTTGTAGAGTGAACATCTCTACTTAAATTTTTTGTTATCTGAACTCCTTAACCCCATCAAAACACAAGAATTTAAACCCCTTCTACCATGTGTGTAACTCACTCTCCTAAAAAAAATTCGCAACATATCTACGTCATATAAATTAATGTCATGTCATAAATATCTTCATTAATTAATTTTTCAAATTGTTATATTATATAAAAATAACAAACCAGTCAAAAAATGCAGAAAACAATCCAAACCACATTTTAAATATTACAACTCCAAAAATGCAGAAATTCTCACATCTTCCACAGCTCAAAATTCGAACCATATCTTCTTGACAGAATAATTTCTGCATTTTTTGAAATTTTTGCAAAATGCAGAAATTTTCACAACTCCAAATCTAAACAACATCTTCCATCGGTACCATTCATCCCCACAGCAATCATCACCACCATCTTCGCCCACCCAACTGCCATCACCACCATCTTCACCTTCTCAATCACATTTTAAAATAAGGAAAAAGTTATCGTTTTCACCCTAAACTATACTCGAAAAGTCTAAGACACACTTAAACTATTGGAGTGACCTAATACACACCTAAACTACTTAAAAGTGAAATTTTCTACACCCTGTAAAGCATTATACCACTTGCATGTGGTGCGGTGTTATACACGCGCCTGCCACGGCAGCGCCACGACAGCATAATACGAAAAAAATAATAAATTTATTATTTTCATAAATTTTTCTTTTTTCTTTTAAATTTAAATTTTTCCTTCTTCTTCAATGCCCAAAACCTCCATTGTTATGAGGTCAATTTTTTTCCTTTTTCTTCAATGTCCAAATCCTCCTTGATGTCTCAGCTTAACAATTGAAATGGGTATCTGTACATCATCACCATTGATGACAAAGCAAAGTGGAATAAGCATAATGAATTTACCAGTTAACAAAGCAGCCATGGTGATTCAGTTCAAGAGTTTCGGCAACCCATTACCGTCGGCGAGATCCTCGTTGAAAATCCTGATTTTTTCCTTTGTTGCTCAGAAGCCATGAATGTTAATTCATTAGTTCCACAATAGGCTAAAGATGAAATGTTGCAGCTTGGTCAGCTTTATTTTCTTATGCCGGTTTAGAAATTGCAAACTCTGCTTTCACTTCAAGATATGAAGGAAAAGCTCATAATTAAATCATACATATGGTCTTTGATTTCAAATCATATATATGATCTTTCAAGATATAAAGATCAAAATCATAGCTTGGTCAGCCTAATTATCAAGCTTTCACTTCAAAACTTCATAATTAAATCATATAAACCACGATGCCAAATCAAAGATCAAACAATGTGAAAATTGTATCACAAAATGCAGAGGTTTTCTTGACATGGGAAGATTGAAAATTGTGAACTTTGAAATCTTTTGTACACATTTGTAGCTCCGACGGGGTCGATAATTAGATTCGATGGTTGAATTGAATTGGGGGGAGAAGAAGAGGGAGGAATTTCACTCATATTTAATCGTTCGAAACTCATTAACAACTTGAAATTGGAATTGGAATTTTCAGTTTAGGGATTGAAGAAGAAGAAGAAGAAGAAGAAGAAGAAGAAGAAGAAGAAGAAGAAGAAGAAGAAGAAGAAGAAGAAGAAGAAGAAGAAGAAGAAGAAGAAGAAGAAGAAGAAGAAGATGGATGCTGGGGATTTTTGAATTTGGAGAAGAAGAAGAAGAAGAAGAAGAAGAAGAAGAAGAAGAAGATAAATGTTTAGAAACCTTCAGAAATTCTGAGCATCTTTTTTTTCCAGTTTGGGGATTTTTGAATTTGGAGAAGAAGAAGATGACTTTGAATTTTCAGTTTTAACTTTTTTTTGTATTTTTTTTTAATTTAGACGCGCCTATTTTTAATTAAATAATTATGTCTTTTCACATCAGATTTAGGGGGTAAAAAAATTTACTTTTAAGTAGTTTAGGTGTGTATTAGGTCACTCCAATAGTTTAGGTGTGTCTTAGACTTTTCGAGTATAGATTAGGGTGGAAACGATGCCTTTTCCCTTAAAACAAAACAAAAAATCTATGTCAATTCATAGTGCATTCAACCTTGAAAACTCATAAATAAATAAAAAAATACGAAAAAGGCTCAAAAAATGAGAATTTTTCCTTCAAGAACCTACAGCTCCAAAATGCAGAAATTTTCAATTAACCCAACCCACTATTTCTTTCAATCATCATCACTTTCAATCAAACTTGAATAAATCCAAACACAACACAACAAATCGGGCGATTAAAAAATCTCATAAGTCAATTATTCACACAATAAGCTTGTCGAAATACGGTGATTGTGGTAAGTCGGTGACGGTGATAGAGGTGATTAAAAAGTGAAGGAGAATCTTAATTTTTTTTAAAAAAAAAAAAGGAAAAGTCATTGTTTCTACCCTAAACTATACTCGAAAAGTCTAAGACACACCTAAACTATTAGAGTGACATAATACACACCTAAACTACTTAAAAAGTGAAATTTTTTACTCTCTAAATCTGACGTGAAAAAAAAAATTATTTAATTAAAAAAGGCGCATCTAAATTAAAAAATAACACAAAAAAAAAGAAATTAAAATATTCTCCATCCCATCCCCAACATCCAGCATCCATTTTCATCTTCTTCTCCAAATTCAAAAAACCCCAAACTGAAAATTCCAATCTATCTTCTTCTTCTTCTTCTTCAAATTCAAAAATCCCCAAACTGAAAATTCCAATTCCAATTTCAAGTTGCTAATTCCAATCCATCTTCTTCTTATTCTTCTCCAAATTCAAAAATTCCCAAACTGAAAATTTCAATTCCAATTTCAAGTTGCTAATTTCAATCCATCTTCTTCTTCTTCTCCAAATTCAAAAATTCTCAAACTGAAAATTCCAATTCCAATTTCAAGTTGCCAATGAGTTTCGAACGATTAACAATGACTGAAATTCGTCCTTCTTCTTCTTCCTCCAAATCAATTCAACCATTGAACCTAATTATCGACCTCGTTGAAGCTGCAAATCAAGCAACCGTCGGCGGAGCTGCATCGCCGGCGATGAAATTGACGCAATTTCAGTGCCTTGCCCAGTCATGGTTGTAATCAATCCTACTGTTCTGGATTCTATCGATTCAGATCTCGATTCGAGTGGATAACACAACTCTTGATCATGTGTTTTGGTGGTATTTGAAGCACTGGTGAGCTCTATTAATGGGAGATTGTCTCAATTTCATCTATCTTTATTTTTGTCTTATTTGGTTTCATGGACAACTTAAAAAATGCGTACAAAAACTTTCAAAGTTCATAATTTTCTCTCTTCTTTTTTTAATCTACAAATATAAAAAGGAATTGATCTTGTGTAAGCTGAAGCATCAAGGAGGATTTGGACATTGAAGAAAAAGAAAAAAATTGACCTCATAACAATAGAGATTTTGGATATTGAAGAAAAAGAAAAAAAAAAGAAAAAAAATTATAAAAATAATAGATTTATTATTTTTTTCGTATTATGCTGACGTGCCGCTGATGTGGCAGGCACGTGTAAAACACCGCATCACATGCAAGTGGTATAATGTTTTACAGGGTGTAGAAAATTTCACTTTTTAGTAATTTAGGTGTGTATTAGGTCACTCCAATAGTTTAGGTGTGTCGTAGACTTTTCGAGTATAGTTTGGGGTGAAAACGATGACTTTTCCCTGTACAAAAATGGAAAAGAATAATGTCAATTGTCATTAGTATGCATTGTATCAAAAGGAAAAATCTTTTATTTTATTTAAAAAAAAAATTAAAGTCGGATGTTGGGGCCTGGATGCGCCTTTTATATTTGCATTGCATGCCCCTAGTGGTTTATGTCACATAGGATGCATGTCAAAAGAAAATTTTTAACAATTAAGAGTTAATACATAAAAATGACCCTAAACTTGACACCAAATTATAACTTTGACCTTAAACTTTGACAGTGCACAAATATGACCTTTAACTATTCAAAACTGCACAAATATGACCTCCAATCCTATGTGGCAAAATGCGTGTTTAACACGCAAAACTGGGTGCGTCCAACTTAAAATCTAAGGGCATAATACATAAATATGACCTTAAACTTTGACAGTGCACAAATATGACCTTTAACTATTCAAAACTGCACAAATATGACCTTTAAATGACTCTTCACTATTATTTTTTTATTATTTTCGGCTCAAAGATGAAAATGACATCTAATTTCTTTTGTCATTGCGGAAAAAGAGCAATATTGAAGATTTATTAATTAGGCGGGTCAACCTCACACGAAAAAATCGAGCGGGTATGTATATATATTATAAAGCAGAGGACGAATTTAAGTTATATAATATATCTAAATATTATTTATTTAAATATTAAATTAAAGATAAAACTATACTAATAATAAAAAAATTATAGTTTTAATAAAACGTTATTAAATTAATGTTATTAAGGATAGTAGTAGTAGTAGTATATTAAACTAACGTTATCAAATTAACGTAATTAAAATGTTATTAAATTAACGTTATTAAAACGTTATTAAATTAACGAGGGACGAACCTACATGGTTGCCATGGGGTTCACCCGAACCCCCTCGGTAAAAAAATTATGTTGTATATATATAAGATAGAAAATGTATATTTATGTACGTATATTAATGTTGAACCACATGAAACAAGGCAATCGGATAGCCCAGTGGTGTTATTTGCTCTTCTTGGGCGCTTCCTTCAGCCTATTGTGCGGGTTCGATCCCTGCTAGTGGCTGTTTTTTTTTAATTAAAAAAAAGTTAGGTATTGCTGCTATAGGAATAAATAAAAAAATAATAATAATAATAATAATTTTTTAAAATTAAAAAAAGTTAGGTGTTGCTACTGTAGAAATAAAAAAAAATATATTAATAACAATAATAATAATAATAATAATAATATTAAAAAAAAACGACGTCGTTTTAACACAAAAAACAAAACTTTGACAGTGCACAAATATGACTTTTAACTATTCAAAACTGCACAAATATGACCTCTCTCCAAGTCAGCCCTTTTAACGACGTGACACCGTGTGATTGGATTACCTTTCCACGTAGGCGCGAGTGAGACTCACGCATGAGGTTGCAAAATTAGAGGTCATATTTGTTCAGGTTTTGAATAGTTAAAGGTCTTATTTGTGCACTATCAAAGTTTAAGGTCAAAGTTATAATTTGGTGTCAAGCTTAGGATCATTTTTATGTATTAACTCGAAAATTAATTTTTATTGATCTAAAGAGTTCAAATGACAAAAAGGTAAGTAGAAATGTTCACTTTTCAAACTCAGACAAGTACAAAGATTCATCCGATCATTTTGCCTATATATAGAGCTCTTGCACTTGAAATTTTTACAAATCAAAAAATCTTCCCATGCTAAATAAGAATGAGAGTCTTTCAAATACATGTATAAGTTATGAAATGACGTTAAAAAACATTTCTGACTTAAGAAGACTCTTATGTACAAAGTGTTTTTTGGAAATTCTGGGTCGAACCTAACAAATACATGCACCAGGACAAGAACAAAATGAATTATAAGCACTACTGCACTAGTAAGTATTTTTTTATTCCTTTCCCTTATAATAACTATATAGAATTTTTCATATCGATAGATTAAAAATAAATAAAAAGATGCTATAGTTGAGCGAAAAAAAGAAATAATAAGAAATTCTCAATAAAAAATTGCGTTGCCGTGTGCCAAACCCGTTGACTTTCGAATTTGACCGGAGTTGACTATTCAATCCATTAAATTATTAATTGAGAAAAATAAAAAAGAGCCTATGCCTTGCACTCCTCCGCAAATTAATACATTTGAAATATTAGTCTATCTGTCATACTTGCATGACGCACCTAATATTTTGACACATAAATCTTTTTGGGTTCACCACTTAAAAAAAAATTCATTTTTTATTTTGTTGTGTTCTCAATTATTTAACTTTTTTATTTTTTTCAACAAATCACTTTTTTTCTTTTTCTTTATGGGGTTAATTTTTATTTATTATTTTTTTAATTTTTCTTTCTTTGTTCTTTTCTTCAATTTTTTTCCTCATATTACTATACTAAATAAATTGAAGTTTTTATTCTTTTGCTTCGTTTTTATTTTCTTCTAATTTTTTTTTTTGTTGATATTTGTAACCAAATTATTTTTTTGGTCTCTCAATCATGGTGATAATTTATATTTTGTTATTATTTAATTTTTTTTTAGTGTAAAAAAATTTGGATATTGAAAACTTGAAATTAAATCTCATAAGTAATAAACTTATCTTTCTTAAGTCTATATGATATTATTTAGTATGGTTTACTATTATTAAAGGCATCTCTAATATCTAAAAATTAAAGAATCATCATATATTTTTTATTATTAAGGACATCTCTCTAGTAAAATTTAAAATTGGTAGGGTCATAAGTAATAAATTTATCTTTCTTAAGTCTATATGATATTTTTTAGTATGGTTTATTATTATTAAAGGCATCTTTAATATCTAGAAATTAAAGAATCATCATATATTTTTTATTATTAAGGACATCTCTATAGTAAAATTTAAAATTGGTAGGGTCAAGAAATGGAGTGGTACCTAAATAAATGTAAATATTGATTTATTTATTTTAATATTCTTTTCCTAAAATTTTAGAATTTTTCCATCATTAAATAATAAATAAACATAAAAATTAAATTAAAATATCTTTTAGATCCCGTTTGAATAAGATTAAAATCTGATCAAATTAGTTTTTAATCTCTTTTGTAGCTTTTTTAAAACTTGAAATTAAATCTCATAAGTAATAAATTTATCTTTCTTAAGTCTATATGATATTATTTATTATGGTTTACTATTATTAAAGGCATCTCTAATATTTAGAAATTAAAGAATCATCATAAATTATTTATTTTTAAAGACATCTCTTATATAATAAAATTTAAAGTTGGTAGGGTCAAGAAATGGAGTGGGTCCTAAATAAATGTAAATATTATTTTAATTTTCTTAATATTTTTTTCCAAAAATTTTAGAGTTTCTCCATTATTAAATAGACATAAAAATTAAATTAAAATATCTTTCAAAGTTCGTTTGGATAAGATTAAAATCTGGTCAAATCATTTTTTAATTTCTTTTGTAACTTTTTTGTAGATGTGTAGTAAAATAAAAAAGTACTTAAAAAAATTCAAATTTGATTAAAAAAAGGAAAAAAAATGAGACGTCGGGTACCCCAACTTTTTACATTTTATATTAAAATTCTTTTTAGTTTGATCAAGACATTTACATTTTTATCCCTTTTATTTTCTTCTAATTTCAATAATATCCCAAATTTGTATCCCTTAAATATATAAAGAAGAACAAAAAAAAAAAAAAAAAATTAACCCCAAAATAAAAGAGCAAAAAAATAAGTTTATTTAGACTCTGTAGTTAGTTGTTTTTATTTAGACAACTCATTTTTTGCTTTTTTATTTTGGGGTTAATTTTTTTTTTTTCTTTATATATTTAAGGGCTACAAATTTGGGGTATTGTTGAAATTAGAGGAAAATATAAAAGGATAAAAATGTAAATGTCTTGATCAAACTAAACAGAATTTTAATCTAAAATGTAAAAAGTTGGGAGTATTCGATGTCTCACTTTTTGCTTTTTTAAATCAAATTTTAACTTTTTTAAGTTTTTTTTTTTACGACGCATCTAAAAAAGTTACAAAAGAGATTAAAAACTGATTTGACCAGATTTTAATATTATTCAAACGGGATCTACAAGATATTTTAATTTAATTTTTATGTCTATTTATTATTTAATGATGGGGAAATTATAAAATATTAGGAAAAGAATATTAAGAAAATTAAATCAATATTTACATTTATTTAGGTGCCACTCCATTTCTTGACCCTACCAATTTAAATTTTATTATAGAGATGTCCTTAATAATAAAAAATATATGATGAGTCTTTAATTTCTAAATATTAGCGATGCCTTTAATAATAGTAAACCATAATAAATAATATCATATAGACTTAAGAAAGATAAATTTATTACTCATGAGATTTAATTTCAAGTTTTTAATATCCAAATTTGTTACACTAAAAGAAAATTAAATAATAAAAAATATAAATTATCACCATGATTGAGTGACCAAAAAAATAATTTGTTTACAAATATCAATAAATAAAAATTAGGAGAAAATTAAAACGAAGCAAAAAATAAAAACTTCAATTTATTTAGTATAGTAATAAGAGAAAAAAATTGAAGAAAAAAACAAAGAAAAAAATAAAAAAATAGTAAATAAAAATTAACCCCATAAAGAAAAGGAAAAAAATGATTTGTTGAAAAAATAAAAAAAAATAAAAATTGAGAACACAAAAAGGTAAAAAATGAGAATTCTTTTAAGTGGTGGGACCCAAAAGGTCCATATGTCAAAAAAACTAGGTGCCTCCTGCAAGTATGACTTGGTGCGTGAGGCCCATACTAAAATTTTCCATTATAATCAATTGGGCAATAATACATAAGTTGAAGAGGTTATTTGGTAGAGTGTATAAGAATAATGTTAAATAAGGTGTATTAATAATGGTTGCATTAATTAGTAATGTTGGTATTAGTTATACTTGCATTAGTTATTATGTCATTATCTCTTATACATTATGTGATCTATAATATATTAAAAATGTGAAGACCTTTAGAAAAGTGATTTGAACTTTTTGTCCTTCATTAAAAGACTCTTTTTTAGACAAAATTATCTTTTCACTATTTAAATAATTTATTATTTAATTATTTTTATGATATTAACTAGACTCCTAAAATATATGGGATTACTAAAATATATGAAAGGAGAATAAATTAATATTTTTTGTACAAATCAATTAAAAAAATACTCCTAAAATAGAATAGACTCCTAAAATAAGACTCTATAAAAAAATACTTCTATAAATATTGAGATACAAATATTAACAATTCAAAAAAAAAACTTATTCCTTATAGATTACGTGGTAAATAATCTTACCAATAATAAAATAAATAATAATGACTAAGAAATGAAGATATATCTAAAAATACTTACAATCCAATAAGTGAAAAGTCTTGTCCGCCTATCACCATAAACCCTTGTATTTACCCAAAATGATAGAAATCAACTAATTAGTAAATGTTAGTAGTAATAATAAACTCTAGCATGCACAACACTGAGAATATCGTCAGAATATAAATATATATATATATATATATATATTTTACTATCAAGTGTTTTAAGTGATTGAGGGATTTCAATTTTGCGTTTGTCATGCAACTTCTCTTGCTGTTGTCAGAGGGTAAAAGAGATGCATCAATTTGAATCATATTTGTGGTATGTTATATATATATATATATATATATTTAAAGTCTTTCCTGATTTTTAAAGTCAAATACTTATTGAAAAAATATGATTGATGCTCATCTAACTTGACTCGATTGCATGTCTAGATTGGTGGATGTTTAACTTTCTAACCCTCAACTTTTTTACTATTTTTATCAAAATAATAGAATTCAATGTGTGTGTATGTATATATCTTCTTTGTTTCATTCAAATAATTCTTTAGTGTCAAAATTTTTACTTAGACAAGAATTATTTTCATCAAAACTGAAACTTTGTGATCACTATTATATTATTTTGTTGTAGCTTATAGGTCGTAAGTGAATTTACAGGTGGTAGATGATGTCGGTTGTTTTTGAGGAATATTTTTAGGTAAAAGTTATGTTTAATTGTATTGTTTTTATATCTCTATTTGTATTATTTTTTTTTGTGTAAAGGTGAAGTTTATTTGTATTATTTTGATATCTCTATTGTCGTATTATTTTGTTATAGTTTACATGTGACAGATGAATGTTGGACGACTTTGAGGAAATTTTTGTGTAAAGATTAGATTTAAATATATTGTTTTGATGTCTCTATCATCATATTGTTTGTTCAGTTTACAGGTGGTAGATGAATGTCAATTGAATTTAAGAATTTTTTGTGGTAAAAATTAAGTTTAATTAAATAAATTCTCCTAAAGATGTTGAATTTAATTATTGCATTCACCTTTATTATTTAAATAAATATCATATTTAGTGTAATATTTGAACTCAATAAAGTGAGGTACCTAAACTAGTTAAAAACAAAACGTCCTGTATAACTTTTATAAAAAAAAATTAATTTACAAAAGTACCCTCATCACTATAAACTTCACGGGTAAAGTCAAAAGACTTCCTGCTGCAGAAAGCTACTTCAATAACAAGGCAAATTGAATTCACTCAAAAAAAAATAAAAATGATCCTTTCTCAATTCTTCTCAATTTTCCATTTTCCAATAGCCAGATCAGAAAGAAAACAAAAAAAGTGAGAGTGGAGTCACCAATTTCAGAATTTCAAGTTGTGTTTTTGCTGAAGAATTGTAAAACTAAAATTCATAAGTCAATATAAAAAAGCTTTATTTTCTTAGAATTTATGTTGGTGTAGGAAAAAAAATGCAATTTGAAGTTGTGAGTTTATGGTGCAATTTTATGAGATTCTTGAAGTTTTATAATGTTATAATTTTTCTGGATGATATTATTTTTTGAAAGAGGGTGTTTCTCTATCTTTTGTGGCGGTGAGCACTGAAATGCTAAGCCATATGAAGAAAATTGGTGTTCGTTTACATAATCTGTGTATCAATTCGTATGAAGCAACATCAAATGTTGAGGGATGAAGAAGAATTTAAGGGGTAATAAAGTCATTAATCATTTTAATGCATGTGTTGTATCTTTGTATTACGTAGAAAAAGGTGGATATTATTAATACATGTTATAATACACAATAGAGTGTATAGCTAATGTTATGCATAAGCTAAAACATGTACTATTATTAGTACACAAAAAATAATGCATGTATATACATTCTATCAAACGACGTTTGATAGAGTGTATTAGAAAACTAATGTATGCATTAGTTTAATGTGTATTATTAATATCTTGTTTGATATACTTTTGCATCTTATGTATAACTAATGCATACTCTATTGTGTATTAAGGTGTGTATTACTAATACCTCAAAATCCATAGTATTAATAATGCAATGAATCTAATACATGCATTAACATAATTAAAGACACTATTATCCCTAAAAAAAAAATCACATTATTTCTAACATATATATGGAGGATATTTTTGTAATTTTTTTTTTTTAAAGAAATTATTTAATTCATGTTATTTTTAATATATCAAACAAACACTGCATACAAAAAATACAAGCATAACTAATGCAGGTATAGCTAACACAAACATTACTAATACAAGCATTACTAACACATCATATTTTACATTATTCTTATACAATCTACCAAACGATTCCTTAATATATTGTGTTATTGGTCTAGTAACAAAAAAGGACTCTACTAAAATTTTATTCACCTATTAGTTGTGGGTTTCCATCAACTATCCCTTTCAATTCGACTCCTTACAATCTAAAATTTTTCGGACCTCTTGATTGTGGGTTCCCGTCTAGTATTCCTTTATGATTATGATTAATTGGACTCCTCACAATTTAAATAAGAGAAAACTAATCATGCAAGAATCTATTATGTATTAATTTAGATTTTTGATGTGTACAAGTTAAAATTTCTTTTAGAATACAATTAAAATATATTTATAAAGGGGTGCAAAATCAGCTGACTCTATCCTTTACCCTAAAAATCTCATATAAGGATCAAATCTCAACTCCAAAAAAAAAACAGCTTATCACGAAACCAAATAAAGTAATAAAATATAATTTCTTACAATTAAATGGATACAAATGTATTGAGAAAAATCCTATGATTTAAAGAAAAAATATTTTGATTCTCTAAAAAGTACTCCTCTTTTATGTAACAATATTAAGCATTTTAGAAAGTCAAATATTTTTTTTAGCTGACAATTTTTTTCCTCCAAAACTTGTATAGAGTATTTTAAATTAGTGTTAGTTAAACATTGTGAGATTGGTGGGTGTTGGCTAAACCGATAAGCTTGTCAAATTCACTTATAATTATTTTTATGTTTATAAGTTAAAATTAATCAAGAATTATAAGCTCATTATTCTCAATTTATGATTTTTCAGATTATATGAGTACCTCTAGTTTGATTAAAACTTTTATTATTTTACCCTTGATATTTTTAAATCGTAGATTCTCATACCTTTCTGAAATAAAACCTCTAATATCCTCTTTATCCATATCCGTCGTTCATAATTTGTCTTACAAATATAAAGTTTATTTTGTAGTTTTATCAAAGAACAATTACTAGCTCCTTTTCAATCAAATTTAGATTTTTAGCTAAATATATACCTAACTACTTATTTCTAAATTAATTTTACAATTAGCTAATCCAACCGGGTTTGTAGTACTTTTAAATTTTAAACATATTTTCCTCATCTCAAAATAAGTGTCACTTTAATAATTTTGTTAGAAAAACTCCCAAATAAAGGTGTGTTTGGTATGGAGGAAAATATCTTTCAATTTTCTCATATTTAATTGGTCAAAGTATTTTAAAAAATATTTCTCTAAAAAAAGAAGCTTCTTAAAAATTAGGAAAATAACTTTTTCCTAATAAAAGCAGGGAAAATAAGTACCATAAGTAACTTTTATTCTCAGTGTCTTCTTCCCACCCACGAAACGTCCCCCAACCCCATCATTTAACCATTCCACCCCGAACCTCCACTTTCCGCCATCTCACCTTTGTAATATTTTGCTAGATTACATATAAATATATATTTTTTTACCTTCTGAAACACTAAAAACTGTAATTTTTTTACCTTACTAAATAATAAAAAAAAATAAGCAAGAAACTTATTTATTTATCAAGAATATATGTTCTAGCAAACCACTTCCTTTCAAACCAAACACACCCTTAAGTGCCGCTTTAGAAATTGAAGAAAAAAATAGATAGTTATTTCCAACCATACCTTTATACGAAAGAATCACATTTTATTAATAGTGCTAACTTCTAAAGATATATTTAATAAATAGGGATAAGTTAACAAATTATACTCCTTCCATTTCAATTTTTTCTTATTTTTTTTAAGTTCATTTAAAAAAAAAAAGTTTTTCCCTTTTAAAACTTTTTATTGTTAGTTTTTCATGTGACATCTTTACCATCACACGATTAAAAAATATTTTAATAAATTTTATATATTTTTTATTTAAAATCACAATATTCAAAAAATTTATTTATTTTCTTAACTTCATTAAAAGTTAAACATCACATGAACAAATTACAATGAAAATTGAACCGTATACTCCATCCATCAATTTTACTTGTCAGAATTGGATCTGACACAAAAGAACACAATAATTAACATAATTATTTACCATACTACGCCTATTAATTAATACTTAATATAAACTTTTAAAAATTAATGTGAAGAATAAGTAATTAATTCTAACGATAAAACATGAAAAATGATTAATGATTATTTGAGTGCCGGAGTAGTGATTTGCGTTTAGTAATTGTTTGATCATGAAAATTTTTAACTTTTTTTTCTATACATTATTTTACCTGAGTAAAAATAATAATGTTTGCTTATCGGAAATAATATTTCTATAGTGACATGGATTGCGTACATTTTATCCTCCCTAAAACTCACTTTGTGGACGTATTCTGGGTATGTTGTTGTTGTGTAGTAAAAATAAGAGATAATACATCGAAACACCCTAAACTTGCAGCCAAAACTTACTTTAGACCCTAAACTTATCGGGCAATTCTATACCCCATTTATATATATATATATATATAAAAGTAAGAAACCATTTCTTCTTCATCTTCTTCGTTGTTCCCCCCCCCCCCTTCCCGTTCCCCTCACCCCTCATCCCCCAACACATCATTTCTTTATCTTTTTCATAACCCTACACCCACCCCATTTCTTCATTGAGGCGAAGCCATGGAATGTTACGTAAAAGGTGAAATTGAATGTTTTGAGAAGTTTGTGAATTGAAGCTATTATGTTTTTGAGTTGAAAAATTGTGAAATTTATGATACTTGATAGGCAATTTATGTCAAAATTGTCTCAAAGTTGACAACTTTATTGTTTTAAAAGAATTTTTTCGAATTCCCCTCTACCCTGATTTCTCCCCTTTCTCTACTCTGATTTTTGTCAATTATCGTACCCCTTAATCCGTCGTCTCTACGTGTGTGTGCTGTGTGGAATTGGGAGTTTGTGTGAGTGTTTATTTGCTGTGAGTGAGCAAAGAAAATTGGAGGCCCTCCTCTGTGAATGAAGAATCTTTATATGTATATCTCAGTGTGTGCGTATTGTGAAGGGATGGTGACGTGTGTACTTATGGTGTGTGATGTAGTGTCGTGAGCGTGACGATGGAAGGAGTGGTGCTAATTCTCTTCTGTGTGTGTCTATATTATGAATTGAATTGTTGTTCATGATTGTTATCTAATGATGTTAATGAAAAAATGAAAAAAATAGAGGAGAAGGCATTAGGGTTGGAAGGAGAGAAAGAGAGGAGGGGGGGGGGGGGGGGGGAGGGGGAATGGTTTGAGGAGAAGAAAAATGGGTGGTGGTGGTGGTGGGGGTCGATGAAGAAGGAAAATGGTTGGGGGTAGGGGTTCGAAGAAGAAGGAAATTATATATATATTTTTTAAATAAGTATATAAAAATAGTATATGTATAGAAAAATTGTATATGTGTGGGATTACTTTTTAAAAAAAAAAAAAAATATAATTTCTTACGTGACAATGACATGGCACTGACGTGGCTCAAATTGGGGCGTGTGTACTTCAATCTCCGCAGTGAGAGTGGTATAATTTTTTTAGGGGGGTAAAAAATTTACTTTAAAGTTGTTAAGGGGGGTATATAATTGCCCGATTAGTTTAGGATCTAAATTAAGTTTTGACTACAAGTTTAGGAGTGTTTCGATGTATTATCTCTAAAAATAACAATGTTTGACTATAAGAATTTTAACTACAATTTCAAATTATATTTGTAAAAGTTTTTTACTTTTATTTCTCTCATAAAATTTTAAAAATAACTAAATTTTATATTCATAACCAAGCATAACTCTAACTCTAAATCTGAAAAATTATGATTTTCACGACCAAACAAAAACTTAGGAGTCATTTGGTGTGAGGTATAAAGTGTAATAGTCCTGAATTAAAATGCAGGATTATTTTATTCTGTATTTGGTTGGAACTATTAGTTAGTCCCATGATTATTCGTCCCACTATCTATTAGGGATGACAATGGGGCGGTGCGGGTTTTAAGTTACGCGGTGCGGTGCGGGTGTGGTGCGGGTTAAAATATTTTTTTTTTAAATGATGCGGTGCGGGTATATGCGGGTTTGAATTAACAAAAAAACTAAAAATTAGTATTGTTCTCGTGAATATACCTAAAATTATATGTGTTCTTTACTTAAATTTTATGATACTTAAAACTACATGCATAACACTACAAATAAATAATTTTATAGTAGTTTTTTTAACATCTCTATTCATTTGAATAAAAATATGATATTTGATCATTACTTGTGCACGTTATACTTTTTGACAATTTTTTAGTGAAAAGTGATATAATAGAAATTAGTTATTATTTTCTAGTTGTAGATTTAAAAATATTATGATTTTCAATGGAGTTACAAATTTTTCAAAAAAAAGGGAAAAAATAAAAACATGGGGCGGTGCGGTGCGGTTATCCGCGGGTATAAATGTGGGGTGGGTTTAAATGTGATGCGGTGCGATGCGGCTTTAAAACTTGCGGGTTTAGTAAAAACCCGCACCGCACCCGCACTATTGCCATCCCTACTATCTATATCTTAGTGATGAGATAAGTTATCCGATATACATAGTGGAATAATTAATCCTAAAATTAATTATCCATGACTAATTGTTGTCAACCAAACGTGACCCTAGTGTTCCCCTAGATCCAGATGCGTTCCAAATTTTTGGTGTCGGGTTTAGAGTCTGAAACATTCATTCATTCGCATGCGGTAGCATAACACACACAAATCAATACGCCATTGACCCAACACAAGGAAGGGTACCCACCATCTCCCTCCCCTCAACTCTTTTCCTTTTTTGTTCGTTCCCCTTCATTTTACGTTTCTCGTTTTTCTCTCCTCTCCCATCACTCATCCCCTGATACATGCCGCTTACACATGCTGTTCGGTGTCCGTAACACAGGCTCTTCTTCCTCCAATCGTAGGATTGTTGTTTACGTTATATTCACATTCATTACAATTCAATTGTGAACAGTTAGGTTTTTTGAATTTAGAAATGCAGCAGGATTCTGCCTCTGAACAGGAACCCGATGATTCTGAATCTGAACCCGAATTTGTTGAGCTTGATCCTTCTGGTCGTTACGGCAGGGTTTGTTTTGAGCTTCTACATTTTATTTTATTATTATTGATATTAACTTGTTTGGCTTGTTGTACCCGTAACTAGTGTGTTTCCACTACATTTTTTCATACTCTGTACTGACCGACCTTATTTTGTTCATTTGTTATATGATCTGACTGAAATGTATACTGTAAAAAATTATTGAAGCGAACCATTGAGAAGTTCAATTTTTATAGTAGAAGAATTCATCATATCAAAGTTGAGTTTAATGAAGCAGTACTGTGTTTGGATGGTTGTTTCTTGTTATGTATTATTTCATAATGTATCTTGTGTTGTATCGATATTTTGTATGATCTGACTGAAATGTATACTGTGAAAAATGTTGAAAAGTTAGTTTAATGAGGAGAAAATTCATCATATCAATGTTAAATACAATGAATTAGGAAGCTTGACACTGTTTTGATGGTTGTTACGTACTGCTTCATAATGTATTGTATCGTATTTTATTATTTAATGAATACAACGTTTGGATAGATTGTATTGTTTTTATCGTTACATAATATCACACGTCAACAATTTGAAGGATAAAATTATATAAAAAGAAGTAGGGCTACGGGATAGAGCTACTATAAAAAGGTACGATAAAAGATAAAATAAGGTTATTAAAAAGTACTTAGTAAAGACAAAATGAGAAATGAAAATAAGGTAACAATGCTATCACACCAAGTCGGCCGTTGTACCAAATGGGACTTTTTGTCGTTACCTAATGATGGATTTGACAATTTAAGTAACAATCAAAACGAACATTGTATTTAAACATGGTAATTTGAAGGATAATTTTTTTTTAAAAAAAGTAGGGTAGGGATAGAGCTACTATAAAAAGGTAGGGTAAAGGATAAGATAAGTTTATTAAAATAAGACAAAATGAGAAATCCAATAAGATGACGACGCGATCACACCGAATTGGTTGTTGCATAAAATGCGACCTTTTGTCATTACCTAACAATTGATTTAATGATACGATACAATAAAATTTAAGTGACAATCAAAATAAACAAAGTATTTAACCTAACAATACAATTTAAAATTCAATAGATAAAAACCACCCAAACAAGCTGTGGAAGTATTGAAAAATTTACAGAAATGGTATAATGTGAAAGATTTCGGAAGTCTCAATTTCAAAGGGAAAGAAATCATATAAATTGGGTCAATGGGGGTTAGTATTTATTTTTGTATTTTACTTTTCCCTGGGTGGGGCCCTTCCGCGGACCCTGCGCATAGTGGGAGCTTTAGTGCACCGGGCTGCCCTTTACTTTTCCCTGGGTTCTATTTTCCCCATGTTCTATTCTTTCTGACTGCTTTGCTTTACTGTTGTTACATATCTGGATAAATTTTTTTAGGTTGGTGTATATTTAATTAGTTGTTACATTTATTTGATTCTTCATTGCAACTAATGAGTTAATTGTCTTGTTATATGCAGTACAAAGAGGTTTTGGGAAAAGGAGCTTTCAAGAAAGTGTATCCTTTATCGAATGACTCTCTTTGTTTCACTTTATGTGCTGGTCGGGCATGGATTTTGAGGAAAGACATTTGGAACTTGTGGTGTTAAACATATCCTAAGAATTACGTGGCTATAAAAACAGAGAAAATGATAAGTTTATGTTAAATTGTTTCCAAGTATGAGAAAATGTGCCATTTTTTCTGGAACACACTGATAAGGAATTAGTGCCACATAAATGAAACTGAGGGAATATATTATATTAATAATAAGGGAAGAAAATATTAAAGTAATATTTAAAAAGTTAGATTGATCGAGAGAACATTATATAAATGTATTAAATTTGAATACTTTGTATGACGTGTAATTCTTAGTATTTATGAAAGTTGTATAATAACAGTATTATTAATGGTATACTGTCAGATATTCAGGAAAACTTCAAAATGGAATGATTGTCATATAAACTGAGATGACGGGAATATTGTGTTACGTCCCTCATTATTGAATTTTATCAAGTGCAACTATTGTCCATTCTTGACTTATTATCGGTAATATAGTTACCGAGCATTTGATGAATTGGAGGGGATTGAAGTAGCTTGGAACCAGGTTAAATTGGCTGATTTCTTGAGGAATGCTGTGGACTTGGACCGTCTTCATTCTGAAGTTCGTTTGCTTAAAACCCTCAAGCACAAGAATATAATCAAATTCTATAACTCGTGGGTTGACTCAAAGAATGAGAATATCAACATCATTACTGAAATTTTCACTTCCGGGACTTTAAGACAGTATGTCTATGTGTTTTCTTCTTCTTCTCTTTTTTTTTTTCCCCGCTTTTCTTTGCTCAATACCTTAAGTCCACTACCTATATTTTTGAAATATTGGATTATGAACTACTCTTTCTGTATGATCGTGAAGGTACCGTAAAAAACATAAGAAGGTTGATCTCAGAGCACTTAAGAAGTGGTCTAGGCAGATATTGGAGGGTCTCTCATATCTACATGGTCATGACCCTCCCATTATTCATCGGGATCTTAAATGTGATAACATTTTTATCAATGGTAACCAAGGGGAGGTTAAGATTGGTGACTTGGGACTCGCTGCAATACTTTGCAACGCTCGTGCTGCTCATAGTGTCATTGGTAAGGTCTTACTCTGCTTTCTCATTTTTGCCACTGTCCTCAAGGTTGCAATTGGCTGTTCATTGGCATTTAGATGGTTCTGAAAAGTGCAATTCTTTATTTGATCCCAGGTACACCAGAATTCATGGCGCCAGAACTTTATGAAGAGGAATACAATGAGCTAGTAGATATTTATGCCTTTGGAATGTGCCTGCTGGAACTGGTGACTTTTGAATATCCTTATGTTGAGTGTGCCAATGCTGCTCAAATATATAAGAAAGTGACAGCAGTAAGAATTTATGCCTTTCTTCCCAGTCTCTCTTTCTTTTTTGTTGTCCCTCAAGCTACGTAACATGTTATTGTATGTTCATGATTGTTGATAGAGATATCATTTCTTGGGATCAAGGCTGTGATGCAGCAAAAGTGACGGAAAATGTTCTAATTGAGAGTTGCGATTCTAGGTTAAAAAGTGTAAATATTGCATTGCATGGCTTCAAGCCTTCAACCCTCGAGGAACTATGACATTTATGGTTTTACATGACTGTTCATTTACTAAGCTTTAGTAACTACCCCATTGTTTCTTCATGTGCAAAGAGTGTCATACAAATTCTGTTGACAAAGAAATATAAAAAATTATAAGCATTTTAGAGAAATAAAAGCCATTAAGTTTTAACTTTATTTCTGCATCTAATAGAAGAATACTGCTCATTTTCTATATTCAATAATCACACTCAAAACACTGCTAACTTAAAATGATAGTTAAATTATGTGACTGTAGTTATTCAGCATTTAGATTTTAGTTCAAACAATTAGCTCCCTAGTCATTTACTTGAATTTTCCATTTAGGATTCATGTCGTCTAGTTTAAGGCTCATATGCAGCAAAATATGGTTATCTTGCTTTGGAGGATGTTCTTTCCGGGGATTGATGGCTTCTTTCTCTCCTTTTCTCCATTGGGTGGTGAGGATGGAAACTCAGCCTTCAGTTTGTATTCTCAGGGTGAACCGCCCTCATAATAAATTTGTTAAAATAACACTTTTAGGTGATGCTGCATTTGCATTTAGACATTTTAATTTACTAAGCTGGTTATCAGCACAAATACAAGAAAGTCAGTTTTCTGTACTTTGTTGTGGTTTTATGTCAGTATCAAGTCCATCAGCCTGATTAAAGTGACACTACTTCAAGGTTAAGGCATTTCTTAGGGACCAATTGTACTGCAATTTGAAGCTATTTCTATGTAAAGGTTGAAAACTGCTTGGAGCATTTTCCTCTTTATTTCACCAACATCTTTTTGTATGGAAAAGTGTTGTATAAGTACTAGAAAGGTACCCAAGAAGTTTACAAAAGAGAAGGCCTTGGATAGAAGCTACACACAGACAGAATCTGTTTAGTCCTTAAAATCGTAAATACTGATCAAGCATCTCCTCTGAGGCAAGAAAACAAATTCGGAAGACATCTAAACTTTAAAACAGCAATCAACTCCTTGCTGCCATCAAAGCATCTTCTCTTCCCTCAAGTCAAATTGTCCAGCTAATACGTAATGGAACTAATTTCCATGTTGTCTTCAGCTTTCACTTCATTCTCTAACCTTGCCAGCACACAAGTAAACCTTAATGCTTTGTGGTATCACCCATTGAACACCAAATATACTCAGAAAAAGGACCATATCAACTGTGTCGTTGCAATGCATCAACGGATGATTTTACTGTTTCAGCAGCACTTTCACAGATGAAACATCTGTTACACAAGATAAAGCCTCTTTTTTTTTAAGATTATCCTGAGTCAAACAGGCAATAAGCAGTAATCCACCAAAGGCGAGCAACTTTGGTTGGGGCACTTATTTTCCGCAATGACTTCCATGGCCAATATCCACAGATTTTAACCATTATAGTAAGACTTCTCAGTAAGAGTTTCCCCTACTGTTATCTTTACTTCACCAGCCAAAGAATTTACTGTTAGAAAAAGGAAAAAGGAATACTCCATTTGTACCATGCTGATTCTGCTTGTTTTTTTTGTGAGAAAAAAAGTAAGGATACTTCGTTAACAAAGCATCCAGGAGGTGCATAGTTACAAAAGCTATTTACAATAAAAAACTGTATTTCCTTAACTAGATAAGGAACTGCTGAAGTTTATCAACTGGTATGTATCCTCTAAAACTCCAAGTTTGGACCAAACAAATTAAAGATATAAGCAATTAATTTTCAGCTGCTGCAGGGAGCGTTTTCCTCCTTCAAAGCATCTCTTGCTTCTTTCATTCCATAACGCCTCATTTAAGGTAAAGAAATCAAATTCCATATCTTAGGTAAAGAAATCAAATTCCATATCTTTCTGGTAGATCTGTGCCTTCCAGATGCAAAACACTTGTGTAATATCCCCTGGAAATACCAATTTAATATTGCTTTTTTTAAATTAAAAATAAACTGAATCCAGGCTGCTGAACAGTGTATGAAAGAGTGGTTTACTGACTCTAAATCCTTTTCACACACAGGTAGCATCTGTTAGAGATACAATACATCTCTTGGCTAGCTATCTTGTATGAGACAAGCTCCATAAATGCTATCCAGCTGAAACAGTACACCTTTGGAGGGATATTAATTTTCCATAGCCGGAAATCTGATTTTCACAGACTGTTCCTGCTTGTTTCTATCTTACATTTTCAAAGATAAACCTACTTCCTCTCAGAGTTTGTGCTTGGCCGATCGACCTAACTTCAATAACCATTCCACGTAAAGCAGGACGTTCAATTTGCAAAGGAAGTGAACAATGACATGATCTTCCAAGAAACAAATAGTAGTCGTTCTAAGAAATCAACATTGTTTATGACTTCTGTTGAATGTCCTTGACTTGGTGGGCGTAGTACTCAAGATGGTTTTACCATAGAATGAGATTTTGTTGACCGTTAAAACAGTATGCGTAATCAGAATGAAGTGTTGGTTGGAGGGATTTAGGTTTTATTTTCTCAGTCTTGTATCCAGATAGTTCCACTCCTACCTGCTATTCGTGATGGAAAATATTCTTTGGTGTTTTCCTAAACTTTTTATCCAAGTGAGCCTGCTGAAATGTTGGATTTGCAGTTCATTTCAGATAATTTCGTTAAGCTCTTTATCATAAAACCAAAAAGAGGTCCAGTGAACTTATGCATTCTTTTGAGTAACTACTTGCGTTATTAATAATTATTTCACGAAGCTATAGGACCTATGGAATACCCAATTGCCTGCAGTTTGTCGTGTTTGTTTCATTAGTCATTCAATTGTTCTAGCAAATTACCCAAAAAGATGTTTTCATGACCTGCTTGTATATATGGTCGCATACATTGCGCGCTAGGGATTAAAAAATGTGGGTTCTATCCCTGATGGAATGCATTCCAGTTGAGCAATAAAAAATTCAAAATTATATAAATGCCTATCTCTATCTTGGTTTATTTGTCAAGAGTGCTTTGTCAACATTGAGTAAGAATCGCTGGGGTTGCCTCTTCCCATGGACAATTTTCATAGGACTTTTAGTACTTTCAAATTATCAGTTTACCTCCAGGTACCATTCTCACCTCGGGAAATCTGTGTCTGAATGTGATTTTTCTAAGCATTGCTCCAGTTAGCAGCATCAACCACTTCATTTCGACCTTACTCCAACTAAAATTATTGTCATTCACACCAGTGTTATCAAAGGTGCATTTAAGCCCTAAAGTGAGGCTCAAACGTGTTGAGCGCTTCCCCTCGCTTTATGTGCGCTTCACTGTCGTCATCTTGTTGTTAGGACATATTGCTTGCCAATGAATCTCTTCTGAAGAGGCGACACTAAACAATTGATATTTTACTTTATTGTCATTGTTTTTCAATTTCTTTATTCATATATTTCATATTTGTCATTCAAGCTTATAATTATTAGTCTTGGACTAAACATAAAGATTTATGTTTTTTTCTCCCTTTGCGCCTTTTTTAGTTGAAGCCCACACTTTTATTTGCGCTTTGCGCTTTAAGACCCAACAGACCTTAGAGCTTTTTTGTGCTTTTCGCTTTTGATAACACTGATACACACACTCTCTCTCTCTCTCTCCAGTAAGTAACTCCCTCTTGTTCTCTTGTAAGTGCCAATTCAGCAATGCTGTTAGGTTAGCTAATCCAGTATCTGTTTTGAACAATGTTGTACATATCTTGATGAATTACAACCAGGTTGTATTTTTAGGTTACTTTAGTTAAGATGAACAAGGTAATTGAGTCCAACCATCTGTGGACTTGATTTACTAAATACATGGTTCTATTGTTTGTCCATTTATTGGAATTATGTGTTGTTGACAAGAAATAGATATGAAATGACTCATAGCTATAGTGAAAGGAGCAAGGCTGATGAAATGGGTGCTTAATTGTTTAGCATGCACTTAACTTAAACCATGCTAAAGATGTGGTCAAGCGAACCAGTGCGAAGCAGCTTAGCATCAGTTTAAGGTTTGATCAGAATAGACAACTTAAACTAAAAGATACTTTTCCCAGATCAGTTGTTCCAACAATGTCATGGGGAGAATTTAATCTAGATCCGCTGGCTTGCGTTGAAGGTGTTAAAATAAGTTTCAACAATACAATATTTTAAGTGGTAATTAGAGTAGTGGTTGTTTGGCTGAAAAAATAGCAACAGTGATGAACAAGTAGGATCATGAGGGGGTAGTGAAGGTGGTACTATGACAGGAAAATGAGCTCTTTACTGTTGATGGTGGTAAAATAACTTCCAACACTTAAGGCGGTGTTGCAAGTAGTAATTACTAGTAAAGTCTTGTTGACGGATTAGTGAGAAATTTATAAAGGTGGTACTAAAACGAGGGAAGAATGGTTGTGTTCGGATTTAGAGGGTACTAGTGCTGGAGAATAATTTAGTAGAAAAGGAAGTGTATTGAAATGGCTAGGTTTTGGTAATGTACAGCTGTCTTCTCTTTCGAGGGAACATGGGGTACTCAAATTAGTCAGCACTTAGCGCATTAGTTACCTCCATTCCAAATGTGTGCTTTTTGCGTCGTGACATGTTGTCCACTTGCTTTGAAGGGGAAATATCTTCCCTTCTCTACTTGCTGCATTTTGAGGACTATATTATAGCAAAGTAATATGAAACCAACTCTGATCCTTGTCAATCTCAAACTTATCATTAGCAAACATTCATCTCTACTTGTGGGTCTTACTTTTTAGTTGAAATGCTCTTTTATTTCAACTCTTCTATTAACGTTGTGGCAGGTCGAGATGAAACTATTTAGCAGGATTGAGGAAGTGCTTCATTTTATTACATTAGATCATTATTCAAACAAATCCAGGAGTCTTATACAATCAGTTTTTTCAGTGTTTGATATCTAGAAATTACAAAACGGGCATAAACTTTTTTCTTTTGGGGGTGAGAGGTTGGTGGTGGCGGGGAGCTTTTTGAGTGGAAAGACGAAGGGGAGCTTGATATTCTTTTTATGTTGGATGCTATTCTTTAACTTTCTGCAACTTTGTTTTTTGTTTTAGCAGACTAATCTAATGAGATAGTTGACGCTGCATTTCTTAGTATTTTAATTTCATCTTACGACAACAATACTACATTGTTAAGATTCTGATTTTACCAAGTGCATTTATGAAGGGAATTAAGCCTGCCTCATTGGCAAAAGTGAAGGATCCAAGAGTTAAAACATTTATAGAAAAATGTATTGCGGATGTTTCTGAGCGGTTGCCTGCCAAGAAACTATTGACAGACCCATTTCTCCTTTCTGATGAGGATTCTGGAAACGTTGGTCGATCTTTGAGCTTCAATTCCAGACATGCAGGTAACTATGTCATCACACCTTTTCTAAAATGTCCCTTCATTTATTTTTGTGGGATCTTTACAGATATGTGTGCTGATCAGTCTGATAGTGGAAGAAGTACAAAAGACCCTTTGCCTGAAGGAGGCAGAGATTTCACGGTGCAGGGCCAAAGGAAGGACCTAAATACCATATTTCTTAAACTTCGAATAACTGATTCAACAGGTTACTGTTTTCTCCTTGTTTCTTTTGTCAAGCTTAAGATGCATCTCGTAATTAGTTGTATAACAGTTGAACTGTGGTATCAGGTCATATTAGGAACATTCACTTCCCTTTTGATATTGAAGTTGATACGGCGAATGCCGTTGCTAGTGAAATGGTTGAAGAGCTGGACCTGACAGATCAGGATGTTTCAGCAATAGCAGCAATGATTGATTCTGAAATTCGGTCATATATCCCAGATTGGGCACCAAGAGAAAGCTCTAGCAACCAAATTACTGATGAAGTTGCTCCTGACAGCCGTACTTCTGGAGTCCAAGATGATGCTCCTCCCTTAACAATTGATCCCCGAGATGATGCTCCTCCCTTAACAATTGATCCCCGAGATGATGCTCCTCCCTTAACAATTGATCCCGCTCTTTTGGGTAGTCTTGTTTTGGAAAGACTTCCTTCAGGTCGAAAATACTGGTCTGATTCACCGAAAACAGCCAGTAATGGCAGCTCTCCACTCAGACCGGGGCCTTCAAACACGTCACAGACCGATTCACCGACTCGTGAAGGTAGCTGGATGGAAGAAAATGAAGAATCACCTGTTATCCTGAGAGAGGGAGGGAATTCACATTATGAATCTGAGACTTACATTGATGATGATGCCCGTGTTCACCGTGATTCTTACTTTGGTGGCAATGATCATTCTGTGGATCATAGTTATGCAAGCGGGACTCTTTCATTAGAGGAAAGAAATAACATGATCAGCAACAAGTACTCAGCTGATATCAGACAAATCACCAAGGAACTCGAGAAGCTGCTTGATCTGCAGCAAAAGGAGCTAAATGATCTCAAGAAGAAACATGACTCGGCTATCTCAGATCTTCTAAGCAAGCTTCCTCCTGAGATCCGTGGCATTTATGATCACAAAATATCTTCCCATAATTTGCATTGCTGATGTGACTGGCTCAAGTTGCTGTTTTGTCTTTTGTCACTCAACTGTGAGTAATTCTTTGATTGTACCAATGACCTGATTGACCCTGAAAGGTCCCAGAGATATCCCGGAATGCTGAAATTATTTATTTTTGCTGACAATGGTCACATGAGAAATTGAGAACCTATGTTTACATACAGATTCAGCACTTGTCAAGGTTAAAAATCAGTTCAGGGTCAGGAATTGAGGTAATATTGAAAGAGGAGACAGGGAAGCAATGTGCCGCGATTGGTGGTTCCATTTTCTTTGTTAGTAAGTTTCGTATTTGCTCGCAGCTTATGCACAATGCGTCTGCAAGGCATGTTGCAGCTAAAAATAGGTCCTTCAATTTCGTGGAATTGTATACCGGTACATATTTACCTGAGTATTTAGGTATTGAAATTATGCAAGTTTCTTTAGTTTTATCATTGGAGTCTGTAAAGAAATATTATTTGAATGGTTCCATTCTACTGATTGCCGTTGTCTGAGTTTAAATATCTAAACTATTACTACCATTTAGATACCACAATTTTGTCTTGGTCCATTTTCATCTTTATTCTCTCTCTAGAGTTAAAACATGTTTAAATATCTAAACTATTACTACCATTTAGATACCACAATTTTGTCTTAGTCCGTTTTCATCTTTATTCTCTCTCTAGAGTTAAAACATGTTGCATGTATTTTTTGTCTTGTTTTGCCTATCTTGTTTCTAACGTTGGTTCTCTCAACAATTTTCAGCAATTAACACAATATGATCAGACAAATAGCAAGCACTATTTTACAAGCTCGTTGTACGATAACATTTCCTCCTAGCAAATTTTTAGCTACTTTTCCATACCTCAGTTTTACATAGTATATTAACCTCTGCCCTTTTTCCTTTATCTGAAGCACAGTGCACACATTACCATATCGCGCAAAATATAACCGTTATTGTGGATTTACAGACTTGGCATGTATGTATTCAATTAGTTTCAAAATACTTGTCAGTTGTCATGTTTTACTTCTCAAGAGTTAATTACTTATATTGTGATCAACATTTTGGAAATAATGGTCAAAACAACCTGAATTTCCACTTATTTTGCGAGTTTCTCACCTCAACTATCAATTATGAACTATCAATTATATCTCCTTACCCAAGGGATTGAGAGAACAATGGATAGTTGGATTGTAAAACTCTCGAAAAAATCATAGTTCATGTGTGTTTTTGACATTAACTCATCATTTTAATGTAAGCAATACATAGTACTTTTCATATAATTTTTCATATTTCAATTCTAATTTTAGTTTTAAAATAAGTTTTTTTTACTTTAATTTTAAAGATTCATTAAATTGATTTACGAAATATGATGTTAGTGAGTATGCAGCCATGCCCCTACCTTGGAAAGATTGTTTTTGATAAATCATCCTCTTGTTATTTTGAAAATCCTTGCACAAAAATCCCATACCCCTAATCCCCATAGTTGCAAGTTGCAGCCCACTGCTGTGTCAGTATGTCATCCAGTAGTGCCACCCAAATGGCTAATATATGAGAGGCCCTCTTTCTCCCTACCAACAAAAGATTACTTCATTATCCTCCCTTTTTTCTACCACAACTCATTCCACTCTAAAACTTCAATCCCATTTTCAGGCAAAAAACTCCCATGGCTTCAATTTCAGCAGCTTCAGCAACTGCTGCAACTTCAACAAAACTCGTATACCACCCATATTGCCCTTCCTCAGGTTGTGGAAACACTAGTTCAAACTCCACAAAATCCTCTAAACTTATCCTTACTTCTTCTTTTACACCAACCCCATCAACCCTTTTTCTCCACTCACCCTGCACAAAGACTTCTTCTTCTTCTTCTTCTTCTTCCACGCGCCAGCGCTGCTTTACTGTCCGCGCTGCGCGTGGGAAGTTCGAAAGGAAGAAACCCCATGTCAACATTGGTACAATTGGCCATGTTGACCACGGCAAAACCACGCTTACAGCTGCATTGACCATGGCGCTTGCCTCTTTGGGTAACTCTGCACCGAAGAAATATGACGAAATTGATGCTGCACCTGAAGAAAGGGCTCGTGGGATTACTATTAATACTGCTACTGTGGAGTATGAGACTGAGAATCGGCATTACGCTCACGTGGATTGTCCGGGGCACGCTGATTATGTCAAGAATATGATTACTGGTGCTGCACAGATGGATGGTGCTATTCTCGTTGTTTCGGGTGCTGATGGTCCAATGCCGCAGACTAAGGAGCATATTTTGTTGGCGAAGCAAGTGGGGGTCCCAAATATGGTTGTTTTCTTGAATAAACAAGATCAAGTTGATGATGAGGAGTTGCTTCAGCTAGTTGAGTTGGAGGTAAGGGAGTTGTTGTCTAGTTATGAGTTTCCTGGTGATGATATTCCGATTCATTCGGGGTCTGCCCTTTTGGCTTTGGAGGCGTTGATGGCGAATCCTAGTATTAAAAGGGGTGAGGATCAATGGGTTGATAAGATTTACGGATTGATGGATTCTGTTGATGAATATATTCCTATTCCACAAAGACAAACTGATTTGCCGTTCTTGATGGCTATTGAGGATGTGTTTTCGATTACTGGTAGAGGTACGGTGGCTACGGGGAGAGTGGAGAGAGGGACTGTTAAGGTCGGGGAAATTGTCGATATAGTTGGATTGAAGGACACTAGGAACACTACAGTGACAGGGGTCGAGATGTTTCAGAAGATATTGGATGAAGCAATGGCAGGAGATAATGTGGGGTTGTTGTTGAGAGGTATTCAGAAGATTGATATTCAAAGAGGAATGGTGCTGGCGAAACCTGGAACTATTACTCCACACACAAAGTTTGAAGCTTTGGTGTATGTATTGAAGAAGGAAGAGGGTGGGAGGCATTCCCCTTTCTTCGCGGGTTATAGGCCGCAGTTTTACATGAGGACTACTGATGTGACTGGAAAGGTTACTGCTATTATGACCGACAAGGGAGAGGAATCGAAGATGGTTATGCCTGGTGATCGTGTAAACATGGTGGTTGAGCTCATTATGCCTGTTGCTTGTGAGCAGGGAATGAGGTTCGCTATTAGGGAAGGAGGAAAGACTGTTGGAGCTGGTGTTATTCAGAAAATCTTAGAATGATGAACTTGCAGCAGCTGAGCATCTCTTTTCACATATGGTCGGATTTTTCCATTGAAGTTTATTAATCCATTGTCATATATGCGACTTTTTGGTTACTTTTGTTATGTCTTAGAATCTTACTTTAGTTGAAGCATCCTGTTTTATCACCATAATTCTACTGAACTTTTGGAATTTTTCCTGTCCCTTGTTTCACTTTTCATTTGCTTGAAAGAAATGATATCATTTTCTATGTTGCACTTTATTTTCCTCCAGATGGATTCACACCTTAATTTGAAACAAAAGCTGAGCTTGTTAATTTGAGGTTCACTGCTTGGACTATTTGTTCGACATATTGATTGCTGATAGAAGAAAACCAGAAAATGTAATATGCTTCCTTAACCACCGTGTTCTGTTCGATAACTACAAGTAAGACATCAGCTGGTGAATAGCTGAACTTTTTTATGCCTGTTGTGTGAAATATAGTACTAGAGGCGGGTTTGAATGTATTTGCATTGCGCACCCAAGGGTGTGGCCAGTGGTACAATGAAGTGGGATGAGCACCGTGAGGTCTCTGGTTCAATTTCCAACATAGACAAACACTAGGTGATTTTTGCCCATTTGTTCTGGCCTTGGTAGACAGCGTTGCCTGATACCTGTTGCTGGTGGGAGGTTGCAGGTATCCTGTGGATTTAGTCGAGGTGTGCGCAAGCTCGCACGGACTCCACGGTTATTAAAGAAAAAAGAATGTATTTGCATTGCTTATAATCGACATTGAGTATTGTTATGTTTACCATCTTTGAGCAAAACAGTGACAGTTGGTTCATCTTGGATCAGAAAAGGATTCTCTGGCATTGGAATGCAAAAGCAAAGTATGCCTTATGTGATGTTGACATGATGAGGAATGTTGGTCTTCATTGACTAGGACGAATATCTTAGATGTTACATTATGATACTCACATACACTTCAGTGGTTTACTTTTTCTGGGGAGAATGTGGCATAGGTAGCAACTGGTCGATTTTGATTTCTGTGGTAGGACGTATGTCGTCCTAAGCTAAGATTATTGAGAATGTGTTTGATCTTTCTGGATTTGATGCTTTGGTTTCACCTTTCTTCACCAATTGTTGGAGCTTGGTTTCAATCTGCAATGTGGTGTTAAATTGCTGGTGTGTTCTCATGAAAAATGAATAGAAGTTGCTATATTGAGATCATTGTATAAGTCGAGTTCACCTTTGACTGGACACTATGTAATCCCCTAGTGCTGAATCAAGCAAAGCACTGGTTGCTACCAATGATGGAGCAAGTTTACTTGAATACACTTAGATTGACGATCATCAATGATGCTAGTAAGTCTTGTTAAGACCTAAGTTTACCTTTCCATAGATCTTCTCAAGTCCAACGACCTTTTTTTCCCCAACTGCACCATTTGGATGTTGTTAGTGAATTGTGCATTTCTTTCAAGAGTATATGTGTCTATTCATCGCGCTTGGTTGAATAAGTTGGGATCCCCTATCGCAAATGTTGCTTTTAACTTTAGCTCATCATCAGAGTGATATTTTAATCGACTGTTCACCTGCTTTTCTCTTCTCTAAACCTCAGAGCAGTTCCTTGCAATGACCATTCTCGAATGTTGCAATACCCCGATTAAGAGGGGGAAAGAAAATACGAATACCTCCAAGACCTTTTATCTATCCCCATGCTCTGATGGTCATGGTCTGCAATGTATTTCGTTATCCTTTTATTTGCCTACCTGGGATGGTCTTAATTTCACGATGAATTGATACCGCTCGAGTCAATGATTCTTTTCTGTTTACTATTATTCCCTGGTGAAAGTGTCTATTTTGTTGTGTTTCTGGTTGTTATTCTTGCTTTGTTAATCTTGGATAACATCTAAGTAAATATGCATATGCAGTAAAAGATTGTGGTTGAGTAAATAGAAACTACATTAGCTTATTGATGTATGGAACGTGTGAAGCTACTGGTACTTTAGTTAGGTGAACTGCCAATGATCATTGATGAGCTCTCAACTCAAATCAATGACTGAAGGTACATTAGTCTGCAGGTTTTTTCAGGATTCTTCCTCAACTGTTACACTGCAACGTCGTTTGCCAGTAAACAGTAACATGTAGGTCCTCGAGGACAAATGAGATTGCATTAATATACTTGAATATCATAACATTGATACGCAACTGTAAAAAGTGCCTATGTAGTCTCTTCATATGAGTACATGGTTTGAGATGTTTTCGAGTGTTACATGACTTCTGCTAGTAATTTGGAACAATCATCGCCTGCATGATTCTATGAAAGCAGATCATCTTCATGTTGATGGATGACATCCAAAAAATTGGTTGTGATTTCCTAAAAGATAGTTGAAGCAACCAGCTCTTGAAGAAATGCAGCTCTCTGCCTTTTCTCTTCAAAATCCTCTTCTAGCGCTGGATCGGATACAGCTAACTTGATGCTGCACAAGACAACAGTAGATTTCTGTCATCCTACTGTCAAGACCACAGTTCACTACCACCGGTTCTGTATATACTGAGGGGGTCATTTGGTACGCGGGATAAGGATAATAATTCTCAGATAAAATTTGGAATGAACTTATCCATGTTTGGTTGAGGTATTAGCTAATCCAGGGATTGTTTTATCCGACCATTTGTACTAAAATGGTGGGATGACTATCATATATTAGAAGTTAAATAAAAAAATCCACGTATATCCTTTCTTATACCATTTCGCATACCAAAAGACCCCTGCTAATATATAAGTTTTGTCACTTATTATGTGTTCTAGTTTACCAATCAACGATTATTAAATCAAATAACCTATAATTACTTAATGAAATGACATACAATCATTGGAATGAGCCACCATTACAGTTATGAGTTCACGAGTAGAACCCAATTGCTTTGGCTCATACTTTGTTTTGTGTTTCAAGAAAATCATTTAAAATGTAGAACTCAGTGAGAAAAACAGATTGCCAACTTCTGATCTTCATACGAAACGCAGAGAGATCTCTACATATGTAAAAGATCAATATGTATCTTTCTTCAAAGATCAGCTGAACATTTCAAACTCAACAAAGTAGAGACCATCAGATCTGTTAGACACCCAATTTTGCAGTACCTTGAAATATTTGGAGCAGAATTATGTTCTACTATAAACATTCTCGGAGTTCCAAGGCCAACTCCCAGGTTGCCCATTGCTGCAACAGTAGACTCATCCTGTTGCGCTGATGAATAATATCAAACTCTTGGACACTTTATCCATATAATCTATGATAAATTTCATTCCTTCAGCGTAATAAAATAATCCTATAACAGATTCTAAAGGCGTAGTCCATTTATCATATCTTTTTTTTTAGCATGGTAACAACTTGTATTACACCAGTTTCTTCAAGACCTTCAAGGCATCTACTGAAGTGTGAAAGCCCGAGTTTTTCAGATGACCGATTATTAAAAGCAATGCACCACAAAAAGAGTTGATCAATCAACTCTAAATAGGATCGGTGGATGTAGCCTCTTAGCTATATGTTCCTCCGAACCCGTAGTTATAGACATCGACTATATATGCAAAAATCTATTGAACTCGCAACATATGGGCTATGAACTCATAACAATAAGTTCAATGCTAAGACTATCAAAGATTGAATCCGTTAAGTTTATATCTTGGCTCTGCCTCCAAACATAGGTTGGCTTAGGGTTGGAAAGGATGAAACTGCACTCTAGGTGGACTTATTTGTTGGTTATATTGACAACGGAAGGACGAATACAGGAAGGTACAAACTAAAATATCGATGCTTAACTTTCAGGTATAGCATTTAGTTGAGTTAGTTTTATGAGAAATTCACGAAAACAAAGAGAACGAATGAATAAAGAAACTTCATACATGTATGTCAAAAGAAATTTCATAAGACTAGTACCTTCCTATTTCAGTAGTAGCAGCGTCACAAACAGAGGACTTATCTTGCTGCCTGCGTTTAGGATCAAACGGAGGAGTATTGCAGAGAAATGGCAGTAGAAGTGGATCGGGAGCAGATTCTTGAACCTTATACCGACCAAATGCTGAATTTGTACCAAAAAACGAAGTTATTTCTCGAGGATCCTTTCCAGTCATAGCTGTGGTGTTATTCCAAAAGCCAGGTTTTAGGTAATTTCTTCTCCTCTGTAAAAGGGGTAGGGGTGTCAGGTTCAGCTGATCGCTTATACATCGTCCTAAACAGCAGTCCAGTCCACTAAAGCTCACGCTACGCGCGGGTCCCAGGAACGGCCCGTCCACAAGGGTCTGCTGTACGCAGCCTTACCTTGCATTTCTGCAAGAGGCCTGTTTCCACGGGTTGAACACGTGACCTCCTGGTCACCTGGCAGCAGCTTTACCAGTGACGTTTATAGATCGTCCTATATAGTCAAAACTAATACTTCGAAGCTGAAAATATGTCTACCTTTACTGATTGTGCATGTTGGACAGAAAAATGTCCGGTAGGATCTTTCCCCAAAGTTGCAGCACATATGGGACAGACCTGGAACAGAAACGTCGAGTAGATTGATCAACTCATACAAATCTTCAGAAGAAATTCATATGACATGAGGACGAAAAGATTGAAAAGCTTCAGTTAGTATATTCATGTACCCTTCATTTTCCATATACCATAAACAACATATGTAACAAGAATGTGATATAAAGACGCATCACAGGTGGGACGTTACCGCGTTTTTTAAGTCAAAACAATGCTCGTCTTGCAAATGACTGCACAGCGTTGGCACTTCAATTTCGACATAACAGAAAGGGCAAGGGAACCAAGCTCTAACATCTTCTTCTGCTTCATTCTCCCCATTCAAGTGAAAATCTGTTTGATTTCCAAAACAAACAAAAGCATAAGACAGTTTCATTTTTGGATGTTCTCCTTCTTTCTTTCTTTCTTTTCTTCCTATTCCTTTCGTTTATTTCCTAAATTTATCCAAAAGAAGTGCGACGACAAGAAATGTGATCACAACTTCTCTTGTTCTGGATAAATTGTCTATACATATTAAATAGATTTTTAGCGCAGATACAGAATTTGAGCAAAAACGGAACTATATGCATACTCGGACAAAGCTGATCCACATTCATGAATAACAGCTTCTTTAATTTCCTACTTTCTTTGGGTTGTATCATTCCATCTATTATTCTCAATGTATAAATTTGTGTACAAACCTATGGGTAGCAAAGCTAGGAAAGATTTCATAAATAGCCACCTTGTGGCCCTGGATAATGTCCAGGACAATACTTAAAAGTGACCGGTGGACGCTATTTGTACTTGCAAAATTAATTAATGAAAATATGACCCGCCCAAATTCAGCCCAACGCGATCATTTGACACCCCTACAAAAATCTCTCACTGATAAACCAACTGAAATAGTAGTTATAAAGAGGTAATGGCATAAAACTGGAAGAAACACAATGCATAATAATGGAACTCATAACATCATCCAAGACATTAACAAAGCAAAAGACTAAAAAGTAAAGCATATAAACTACAAAAACCTGAGAAGGGGAGGAACTGCAGTATGTATGTAAATTACCAATTAATGGGAAAACCATGGCCAAAATTACCAATATCTATGTCAAGTTGTCAACCCAAAAGCTTCACACAACTTTTTACAACTCCCTAAGAGTGAGACAGACAGAGACCTAAAATGCCTACCACAAAATTTAATTGATGTAAAAAAAAATAAAAAAAATACAACATTCAATTTAATTTATTCGTCTTATTTTGACCTGACATAAAATTTAAAAAAGTAAAAGAGACTCTTGAATTATGTGATCTTTATTTAAACTAAAGATGTATACTTATGTACCAAAATGTTCATTAATGTTATGATTACAGTTCAATGCACTAAAACTTTTTATTTTTCTAAATATATTAAAAAGAAAAGTAAGACGGACAAAATAGAAACGAAGAAAATAGCAAACACAGTGCAAGAACAGTGTACAAGACAAATGCATGTGATGCAATTGATATTTACCAGAATTGCTTAAATAGGCACATTGAACAGCTGAGAGATTTTCGGTTGAGTTTTCCCTTGCACACCAAAAGTCCACATCCATCTTCCTGTTTGTTTGTTTTTTAATCTAAAAAATATTGTACAATTAAAACAAGGAGAGAACAATTTCCTTTTTTTTTTTAATAGATTTTTCAGAGAAATAACCAAACTCAAAAAAACAAAATCTTGAGAGTGAGATTTTAATAAAAAGATTATCAAAGAAAGTAGTGAGTGGTTGGTGATGATGTTTCTTTCTAGCTTCTATTAACTTTCTTTAAGTTTGATGGGATGTTGTGTTGTACTAATTTGTATTTTAGTGGGTGGAAAGTTTTAGCTCCATTGACTCAAATTTTGAAGTTAGATTACTCGGTAGTCGTCTGGTCATGAAAATTATTTTTAAAAAAAAAAAATTATTTTAATAAAAAAAATAAAAAAATATATATATTTGATCATAAAATTTTTAAATACAACTCATATTTCTTTCACAAAATTTTAAAAATAATTTTAATTTATATTCATGATTAAATACAACTCCAACTCCAATCTCAAAAAATTTCAAGATCAAACGAGGCCTTAATAAAATTTAGAGATTTGAGTTTTTAGATTGTAGTAGTAATAAATTGTGTGGCCTTGGTGGTCAATAAATTGAATTGAAAATCTAAGTTCTCGGCTTCAAATTTCAAAGAAAATAATGCGTGCTAAAGTTAATCTTAAATATCATGATTGTCAAAAAAAAAAAGTTGTATTTGAACGTATATATTTCACTCAAAAGCAATTAAAGTTTTATATTCGAAAGTGAATTTTTTCTCAATTGTTAAAACTTGAAATTTTGTTGAAGACATTTTTTATGTTGTTAAAATTTTATAATCGAGAAAATATTTAAAAATAATTTTTAAAATTTTATGATGAAACGCCAATTAATACAAAGTACATGATGGAAAGATTTTCTTACACACAAAATCTAGACAAAAGAGCTATTGTATTGTGACATGTGACCCTTTAAAAATACTACTTAGTAGTAAAATAGAGTTCCTTCTTTTCACTGACAAATTCCATCAGCAATTACAGTTTCCTCTCCAGTTAAGTTAGGTATTTTATTATTTTTCTCATTTTAATTAATGTAGTAATTATATTTTCTTTCTAACCTCTGTAAAAAGCGACATTTTTTAAAATTTGCAAATAATTTATTTCTCTTATAATGTGTAAGATCATAAATTTAAAACGTTTAACAATAGCTAGAGAAGTTTTTTATGAGATATTTTAGATTATAAAGTTCAAAATTTATTTATTTTTAATTTATGTGCCAATCAAATAGGTTCACATAGATTGAGGATAAATAAATACTCGATATGATTTTGAGGAAATAGATTTAGTTTATGCTATTGATTTGATTTTTCTACTAGTGTTTTTTTAAAACACATGACTAATATATTAAAGAATTTGAAAGACTTTCTTTATGAGTAAAAATTAAAATGCTTTATATTAGAGTGAACATACTTTAGAAAAGTTCGTTTTGAAATTAGAAAAAAATTTGCTAGTACTAATAAAATTGGAATTTTATATGGAGCTAAAAGAGGAAGCAATTAATTATTCATCACCTAACATTGCTTCTCGCAACTTGTTTTTTCGGTTCACTTTTTTGATCAACTTATTAATTTTAGGTGCAAAAAGTAGGTCATATCATATTTGGTACTCCCTCCGTTTTGAAATAAGTAAATTAGTGGGTATTTATTGATGTTTCAAAGTAAGTGAATCGTTGAATTTTTTTTCAAATTTACCCTTACCTTTTGAAAAGGTATTATCCTGATCATCTTTTTCTTTTTTTTTTTGGGTAAAAATGAAAAGTTATGTTAAATTTATGTCTTTAATGTTTTTTTCCTTAATTTGTGCGGCAAGATTCAACAATTCATTTATTATGAAACGGTGCGAGTAACGGACAATGCAAATGTATTGCCAGTCTTGATATATAAAGTCAGACAAATATTGGTTTGCAATTATTTTTGTCATTGACTCACGTCGTACTATTCTGTTCAAAGCGTAAACGAATTAAATTATGCTCGTTTATTGATTTGACATAACAAGTTAAATTCCATCAAATTATTATTGTATCAAAATGCAAGGTAACCTAAACATTCAAGTCCTTGAGTTTAGAGATTGGAAACTATGTTTATTAGGAAGAAATTAAATAAACAATTTCAGAAATATACATTAGCTATCAAGATTTTATTTTATTTTTTAAAAATAAAAAAACCAATAGGGCTAGGCAGACTTCAAGTATTGCATGCAGTATTGTTTTCCATCCATAATTTCCGGGGTTCTGCTTTCACGTTACGACAGAGTGTATGAAAGGAAAAAAGTATTCCATCACTCAAAAGTTTATCTTAAATTGCTTGGTGATATCATGCAAAGATGAATGAAGCAGAGTTGTTAGTATGGACAACTTTAGCTCAGCCAAAGCATAGGGTCGATCATTGCTTGGGTTGCAGTTAGGAATAGACTACTAACCAAGGGAAGAATGGTGAGATTGAGGATGGAGGTGTCTCATCCCATGCTATGGACTAATTAATACTCACCTGAAGATCGAAAGTATGAAGCAGATGTTGCTGCTGGATATAAAAAGTAAACACTAGAAGAAACACAAAAGAAGAGGTGATAGCAGCAGCCTGTCAAGCAATGATATACCACACCTGGAAAGCTAGGAACTGGAAAACGTTTCAACAAAGAACCTTTAAAGAAGAGGATGTACTTACACAGATAAAGGAAGAACTTGTACATAGGATAGAAATGCTAAGCTCTTCAAAACAAACCTATAGTAGTAGAGTGTGTTGTTTATTAAGAGACGACTTGTGTGTATATAGAAATGCTAAACTCTTCAAACTCTTCTGTATGTCAATGTAAACTAGCAAGAAGGAGAGAACATACAACTTTGAGCAAGAAATTTAAAGTGAATTGTGGGACCCACATGAATTCTCCCACTCAATTTTCTTCTTCTCTCCTGGCTGCTCTTCCAATGCTTTTTTTTTTCTTCTTATTTTCTTCTTTCATCAACGCTAGTATATGCAGACTATAATTCTTTAATTTATTTTAGAGTTTCACATTTCAGTGTTTAGTTACTTCGTAATTAGATTAAAATCAAATTGAACAAAAATCAAACTAATAAAATAAATTGATAAATCTTTAGTTTTATTTGATTTAATATTAATATTTTATAAAATAATAATATTTGAGTTCACTAATTTTGTAGTTACTTGTATGAAATAGGAAACCTATCAATTTTTATAAATTATTTTAAAATATTTTACTTAATGTTTCATCAGAATTTTATTACTTCAATTTTATTCTCATGGAAAAATAAGTTTATGCTTAAATACATTTTAAAAGAAAATATACATACATATATATATATATATATATATATATATAATTAGGAGATTTTTGCTTAGATATCTTTATATATATATATTTTTATAAAATCTACTCACCTAACTAAAGTTAATATATCTTATGACATTAATCATAATTCAAAATAATTATAGCCATCATAATTAACAAAAAAAAAAAAGGACAATCCATGAGCTACTAATGAAATTTCATTTCTAATGGCAGGAGAAAAGGAGATAAATATCCTTACTAAAAAATTAAAGAAATAAATTAAAATATATTTTTTGATTTGATTTAGATAATTAAAATTGACTAAATTGATCTGATTTTGATTTTTGATTTTAACCAAAATCAATCCAAATCAAAGTATGAATAATTCTACTTAAAACTCATATACCGATCACAAAAAGATAGATCATCAAAACTAACTTAACGAAAAAAAAACTCCAAATAATTAGGTTTCTTAACCAAAATTTCAAAAACCATTCTCCAAATTTAAACTTTTGAATTCAAAATATTCTAAATTATAACGCAAAAAATGCTATATAAACACATTCGGCAGAATCTCTCTAAAAGGCATACAATAAAATAGAAAAACAAAATACTTTACATTTATTGAGTTGATTTAATTTTATCTGCTCTAATTTGATTCATTTATTTTAATCCGCTCTAAATTAATTCAACTCGCACATTTGGCACACGTAGCCAGACACACCACTCAATTTGTTCCTTTTGGTGCTCTAAGGTTGGGTGAGATTGGGGCACCCATAATTTGTTCTTTTTTTTTGGACAATTTTATACTAGTATCCACTTGGTCTTTAAACTTATGTTTGATGGGGGGCATGTGTTGGCTTTTTTGTTTGCTGCACGTTTTAACAAGGCTGTGGGGCACAAGCATGGCATATACGCAGAGCCATAGGATCACTGCTGAAGTTGATGTTCACTGCCAGAAAAGCAAGCCATCAAGATTCAAGCGCTTGACGCAACAAGCAACGCGCCCACCAGGAAAACTGTCACCAAAACTGGCATCACCCGACTTATGTCGCACAGGGATTCATTGTTATCATAAAACACTGCAAGTTGAGTATGATGACTCTTAAGAAGTTCCAGTGCATATATCGAATGCAAAACCAACAAAGGAAGCAAAGTAGTAACCAGAACCATTCTGTTCAGTTTAGCAAGTTAATTATAGCAGTCTACCGAAAGCATCATATATTGCAGCAAGTACTACTAACTAGATCCTAATTCTCTCCAGCAATAAGATCCATCACAACACGTTTGATGCTGCCGTTATTCTTCTTGAGCAACTTCTGATTCATCTCTTTGTCGTGGAAACCCTGCAGTGACAAAATATACAATGGTCAAAAGCTAGAAGAAAAAGAAGCTCGATCAACACGCAAAAAGGAAGGTAGAAATTTCAATGCTAACTGCATTATTGTTTAATGACCCACAAAGTCAACCTACCATCTCCTCCAGCTCTTCAAGGATAGGATCCCACGCAGAAACACCACAAAGATCACCTACTGCTTGCTCCAAGTCATACTCATTCATTCTCAAAACCTCTTTGTTTAAGTTGACCTGTTTGAAACCCATTTCCTCCAGTTCCTTGAGAAGGGTCGTCTCGATATCACTATCTTCTCCGACATCCAGTGAAGATGCCTGCAGCTCTGCAACAGAGGGTGGTGCAGCAGAAGTAACTGCTGGTGCTGCCTCAGATAAATCAATGGGATGTGAAACAGATGAACCAGCCGCAGAAGGAGAAATGCACGCCATTGACTCCAGCTCCTTGATTCTGTTTCCATCGGCAACCGGCTCAACCAATTCCATGGTAGGGTTTGCGATTTTAAGGACAGGAACAATATCCTCTTTTGTCCTTTCAGCAACCAGATTAATAATCTCACAACCAGGTATATCATTGCAGGCCGGAGGAAAATTCAAGTCCAGGTCCTGAGGGAACTCCTTTTTCGGCGAGTTCTTTGAAAGATCAACCTGCAAAAACGAGTTGCAAATATCAAATCGATATAGAAGCTACCACTTATTATCTACAAACAGTGTTGCATGTGAAGAATCCTGACCTGGATAAGCACCCACACACGCTGCCCAAACTTCTCACCTGAAGGCAAGGCCATCCTCCAGTAAGAGATGTACCTACCGGGAAGCGCAGGAGCAGTCAAATCAACTGCCACATCAAGATCATGGTCAACAGCCAAGCCACCAGAAGTGATCTGCAGATCAAGGAACAATGCATCATCACATCTTTCCAGATAAATAAATTTAAGAACTGTTGACGGGGCTGGAGGCGTGGGTGTTCACCAAAAATAAAAGTAACAAGTGTATAAACTGACCTGTAATTCAACAGAGAAAGCATCACTTAATCTATCTCCCCCAATCCAAACAAGACGTGTTCCTTGGGGCCAGACAATATTACCATTGTTCCTCATTCTCCAGACCTTGGTAAATGGAGTCAATGGAGCCATGATAGTACCATCAAGTACATTGACATCCTGTGTGAAGAGGCTGTCCAGCTTAAACGATTTCACCCCACTGCTTTGATGGATGTCATGCTACATACAGAAAAGAGTTGACAGATTTGATCAAACACAGAGAATACTTCAAGAAAAATGAAAGAAAAAGGTAACTCCTTATACAGGATCATGTAACACCTCGAAAGCTACAGGATGATGGTAAGTAAAAGGCCGATCCATTCTGATGTAATCAACATCATTGCCCATTTGCGCAAAGCATATGCTGCAGAGATCATAGTCCTCCTTTCTGCATGATCATAGGTGGATTGAGTCTTTAACATTGACAAGTCAAATACTACATAAACAAAAGATTCACATTTCTTACACTTTAGATTTGAACCTAATGCCAGTTATTGGATGAATTCCACAACCATCACAGCGAACACCTCTATGGAAAATAGAGGCTGACCTATCACTGTGATTATGACTCGTTTTACCTGGGATCTGGAAAGGGGAGTATCGAGGTTGAATAGTGTTTTTAAACACAGGCACCCCAGTAATGGAATATGAACTTGGAGATCTAAACTCATTAGAAAGCATCCCAGATAAACCAACCGCACCAACAGGCTCAGCACCTGGGAGATTCTCACTTGATTGTTTATTAGCTCTCTTTTCTGCGCCAGCGGTTGAGGCACTGGAATATGAAAAACCAAGAGCCTTCCCAACAAGATCGCAATCACCAAATTTATTACCCTCTTCCTTCTTACCGCCTACCAGATATGACTTAGGCTTGGGACTTCTGGATAATGATTCACACTGAATACCATTTTGATATGGTTGGGAGGACTTCAATTTTGAGGAATCTGATCCAGTATGATTTTTGGGTTCTCCTGCAGTTTTAAAGGTCAGCTCCTCCGCATTCTCAGCTTGAGATGACTCTCCACTTCTAACGTTACCCGTACTGACTCCAGATACTGGACAAGCCTGCTTTAAGAACGATAAGCCGGTCACCGAGAGAGCTTTGGAAAGCTCAGCAATTTCTCGGGCAGCAGCTGATGAGGCTTTAGACGCCATGTCTGCAGAGTGCTTTAAGATTTTACTGCTTTTTGACTCTGGCAAAGACTTGAGAAGATCCGAAACACTAGACTTTATGTTCGGAAATGTAGGCTGGATCAGCGGGGATCTGAAGGAAGTAGACTTTCCACTAGATGTACGTGGAGACCTACTAAGTTTTTCAGTGTTCAGTCTCACAGATATTCGCAGGGGATCCAGGTCCTGCCTCGTAATATCCAGCAGATCTTCATCATCAACGAGTGTTACAACATCACCATCCTCATCGATGTATGTCAGTGTAAGTTCACTGTCAGGAGGAAAGTTGAAAAGTTGAAAGATCTTGTCTCTTAATCCATCTATGTTAAGACCAAGTTTATCATCAGCAACACGGGCATTGAATCGTCTAAGTGTCTCTCCATACTTGACCTACACAGTATACAGGGGCAGCAGAAAACCTGTTAGTACTGACTAAAAATCATCCATCAGAGGGTACATAAATTAGTCCAACATATATCCACGGTCATAAGAAAATTAACCAAAAAGACCAACAGAAACCACATCTCTCCTCAGCAGATATTCATTTCAAGAGTCAAGGAGTTTATGTTACCATGGAAACAGAAACTGCATATTGACAACATAGCATAGCAGATAACACGACGAACACCCCAAGGCATACAAGGATCATAGGGAAGTTAAGACTATCCGGCAAGGAAACACATCATAGCAATTAATAACAATCAAATAATCAACTCGGAAATCTTAGTAGTTCAATTGGTTGGTTGGTTAGCCACCTGAACTTTCACCTTATTGGTGAAGGTTCGATTCCCCCCTACCTTGTAATTCTCTCCCCCATTTCCCCATCCGCTACCCCAATACTATGTTCCAATCGGCTCACAAATCCCTTACTCCTAGTCTTCTTTTCAGAAAAAAATAAATAATAATAATTGGAACATGAAAACATACATGAACTTCAAATAGAAGGCCAAAAGGGCTGCCCGAACTACAAGGGTTTATTTTATGCAGTATTACCATGCATTTCGGTAAGAGTCTGTTTCCACAAACGAGAACACTATGAAGCATCTACAGTTCAAATTAGACAACATTGCAACCTCTGCTATTGTACATCTTGCAGTAACGGGAATATCTTTTACAGCATAAAAGATTGCTTGATTTAATAAGTAAAAAATAACCCAGATCACATACAAATAGAAACCCCTCCACCCCCACCCCCACCCCCCAAGACCACCCAAATTCTTACATGAATGAAGAGTAACAACGGAAATCTCAATAGCTCAGTTGGTTGACTACCTAAACTTTCATTTCATAGAGAGACGGTACGACTCCTCACTTTGTAATTCCCTTCCCCATTTTAAAAAATAAAGCAACAAAACTAGATACATGATCGGTGCTTTAACAAATTATTTCACAATTCGATCATATCTCAGAAAACGTAAGCTATTAAACCCCTCAAACCACAATATTATTCAACACTTTCAAAAGCAGAAATAAAACATGTAAAATCCAACTAAACAAAACCAAAACAACAACAACACATAAACCCCTGAATCCCCCCAAAAAGGGTCCGAAGATCGTAGAATGTATGCAGTCCGTACCACTACCTCAAAGGTACGGACACTGTTTCCGATAGATCCTCGACTCGAACAAAACCAAAAATAACCGAAAATAATTGAAAATGTGACAAGATCAAACCTTGATCACAATAGAAAACTCCATGGGTTAAGCCGCTTAACAGTCTTGATAGGATTACGATACAAATTAGCGAAGAATTAAAACCCTAACCCTAGAATTTAACGAGAGGAATTTGAAGAGATTGGAGCGTTTTTTTTATGTGAAAAGAGAACAAGAGGAAGAGACTCCTTATGCATCGCATCAGGGGGTCTATTTGGTTGTATCTGTATTTTGGTGTATATATATATATATATTTATTGGGTTCTATCTTTGAGTTTTAGTTTACTAATAATCTTTTCTTGGTTCCACGGAATACTACGGGCCTAAGGAAACCAAAAGGTCATTAACATTTTAGGGTGTGTTTGGTAGGAAAGAAATTTATTTTGGAAAATGCTAAATGATCATAATTTTTTTTAATCTAAATTTGGCCACAATTTCTTGTGAGTCTTTTCTCAAATAAATTCCCACTCAGGGTAAAAATGTCAAAAGGTACCTAGTTTATAGTGTGAACCCAACTTTTTCTATTGTGGCCAAAAGGATTTTTTCCATTTATTTTCTAGTGTTTGGTAAGTAGTAAAAGATAAAGCTGAATTTAAGAGAGGCGAACGGGGAGGCCAAAAAATTAAGGAGGAGAAATAAGCAAATACTTTAGCTTTCGCAAATATTATTTTGTTAGATTATACTGAGTATGTTATTATTGATTGACACATTATTATATAATGCGACAAAACGTCACGAGAGTTTGGGGATGACGAAGGTGGAATGGTCAAGTACTCACGTGGTCGAGGTTGTGGGACATTTGGTGTCTAGCAAAGAGATTATGGACGAAAACTTATTTTCGTTATTTTTATAGAAAAGTCATGTTTTTTCCTATATTTACTATAAAAAAAAATTAGCTTTAAAATATTTTAACTCATTAAATATTAAAAAAAAAAAAAGAAAGAATTTTCTCCTTATCAAACAAACCATAAGAGCCAGGATTTCAAAAGTTATACTGTATATATTTTCACTGCTTGATGAGTAACGTGAATTCTGAGGATTATTGTTTCTAATTTCCTTCTATAGAAAAATATTTTGTAGCTTAATGATCGTCTACATCGTGATTTGAAATTAAACTGATTTCAAATTTAATATTTTGTTTGGATTTATAATTTGAACTTGGAAGATTGTATTTTCTAACAAATATGAATATTTCATATATGCAAGAACTATTAAAAATTTTCCGTCTCTCGTACATTCTTACCAAATAAGCAAATTACGGTTTATAAATAACGTATCAAAAGATCTTACAAATAATAGTAATAATTAATTATTCTTTAATAGATAGTTCGTTTCCCTAAATAGCTTTTCCCAAAAAATATTTTTCTTTTCGAAAATATGTTTGAGAAATATAAAAGCACTTATAGAAGCTCGATCAATTACTAATTGCGGCTCAAAAACACTTTTTAAAATTTATTAGCTAAACCTAATTGTGTCTCACTAAGAATATCTTTTAAAAAGCATTTTAAAAAATTACACACAATAGAAGGATATGATATAGATTTTTTCTTTTCAATAATTAATGGAATTTCCTTTTTCATCCTATCTCATTCACCGATATTAATCATTGATGCTGTACAAGCTATTTTCTTTCCTTTATGTCGGCTCATGTTCTAAGTGAGTCACACATACACCATAGTACATGCTCCACGGCGTTATCAAAATAAACTGATTTCAGAAATTTGATCAAACAGCTACAAGCTCGCAAATTTTAAAGGTGATACTACTACAAAGATTATTTTCTTTCCTTTATGCCGGCTCATGTTCTAAATGAATCACACATACACCTTAGCATATGTTCCTCGCCGTTACCAAAATAAACTTATTTCAAAAACTTGATCAAACAACTACAAGTTCACAAAATTTAAAAGTTGTTTATATTTTTCATTTTAAATCACAAAATTTTAAATCTTTTTTTATTTGTTTTGCTTAACTTTGTCTCTAGTCAAATTTTAAAAAGGGTAAGTATGTGCATTAATGTAATCTACTTTGAGTTTGTAATAATAAAAAAGCAAAAGAGAACTTGAGAAGGGTAAAAAAAAAAAGAGTGTACTATTTTATTGACAAAGTGCGTGCATAAAATTTTAGCCTTGATCGCCAACAACATTCACTAGAAAAGTATTAACAAAAGAGAAAATGAAAAGGAAAAAAAGAGATACAAATTTACAACTCTGCAATACTTGTTCATAAAGCCCATAAAATGAAGGAACTAGGAAGAATAATACTCCATGCCTGCAGTCCAAAAGAGAAAGCAATGGTGCCGTTGACGGATACTCTCTCGGTCTCATTTTATACGATGATGATAAGAGAAAATAAATAAATAAAGTTTATAATATAAACATGTCATAGTCTCAGAGATATTTTTGTAACACAAATGATCCCTTATATTTTGAAGTAAGTTCAAAATGGTATCACAGTATATTTTCAAACTGTTTTGATGCTTTAAATTTGTTGAAAGTGAGTATTCAGTGTCTTCATCAAATAGTTACAAATATGTGATTGTTAGAATTAACATCAACTAAGACAAGAAGAAAAGATTTTGACATGATTCATGAACTCCTTCCTATATAATACAATGCAATTTTCGCAATCTGAACTTTTTTTTTAAATGGATCTTTAGCGTATGATAAAGCCTTTTGAGCTGTAGTTTAATTCTCTACTATGTTTCTAAATTTATCGTAAAGTAAAGGTATCAGGTAAAATTAAACGGAGATCATATAGGTGAGATTAACAATATAATGCCATAGAAGTGAAGCCTAGAACGATAGCAGTACCAGCGAAAGCAAATAATCCCCTCTCCTTAAACACAATGTTAGCAGCATACATTGCCACCTCTGATGTGATCTTCTTTCCATCCTTCACTACACCCCTGCGGCGTTTTCCCGCAAATGCTAGCAGTACGAGCACTGTAATCCACGTGATTACAGTGGTTCGTACTGCTAGTACAATTAGCACTGCTCCCACAAGAAGGGCAGCGCCAACGACAAGAAACGGAACTACTGAAGAAAGGACGATGATAATGAATGCTGAAAAGGAAATTACGAGGATCAAAAATAGCAAATGTTTGTTGGATGTGACATTCATCATCTTTGATGAAAAGATTTTAAGGATGTTTTGACTTTATGAGATAGGACTTAGGAGGAGGAGATTGATTTTGAAGAAGGAACAGTGAAGGTGTATATGGTTGTGTTTGTTTAAATTTAATCACGAAGGAGGAGGTTTCCTAGGAAAAATCAAATCAATTCTTGATAGGAGTAGAATTTGGTGTGTGTTGAGATAGGGAAGTGAAAGGCATGTGGCTGCACATGGCAGGGATGGCAAATTAGTATTTGTTTTTCACTATTTACCATTCATGTTATCTATCTTCACAGTAATTCCTCAGTCTCAAATTAAACTATTCCTCCAAAATTAATTTAACTAATTTTTTTAAATTAAATTATACTAGATTGGTTTAATGTTATCTATCTACACAGTAATTCTTCAGTCTCAAATTAAATTATTCCTCCAAAATTAATTTAACTAATTTTTTAAATTAAATTATACTAGATTGGCTTAATTAACCCATTTTTCCTTATTTTAGAGCAATTGTCAGTAGGAAGGGTCGTTTTGAACTATTTGGATAGTTTGAGAGTGGAGCCTTGAAGGGTAATTTTGAACCAAAAATATAACGATGCGAATATTTTTGAATCAAAAATATAATGAAGGATAACTTTGACTTATATCAAATAGTTCAGAGGTGTATTTTCTCCTCTCTTTTTTTTTTTTTTTCAGAAAAGAACCAAACAAGAGAAGGAAAAAGCATAGCATTGGAGCTACATATATCCTCCATAGGGGAACACTAACACTTGAATTGCGGTGAAACAAAATTCCTTTTGTCATTTTGTTGGATTCATCCTCTCTATAGCTAATTTATGTTACCAAGGTTCATATGTATCCTACCAAACAAGCCAGTCGACCAATTCATTAGTATACTCGCTGTGGACTACTTAGACATGTTCGTTTATTTGGTAGTAACATCATATTACAATTAAAAAACTATCATATTTAAGATCATAATAAATGTGTTTATCAATCAAGTTACGCCATATAAATCGAACGAATTAGTATTCAGACAAAGTTGTCCCACCAAAACCAATAGCTCGTGAACTTTTTTTTTTTTTTTTTTTTCACTTGACATCTTGGCTTCTTTCTCATTCTGCATCCTGATTCCCATTGTACAAACATTGTGTCTGGTGCCTTAGCCCATTTTGTAGTTGTTTGGTCTATACATTATCCATAATACTCTAGAACGTCTTTTTATTTTGTTTTTTCGTTTGATATTGCTATTTGTATTGAAGTGAGATCAAATTAGATTTGCATCCCAAAATCCTCATTAAAGGTATAAAATACTTTATAACAGAAACAACATCATACACATCTCTGTTGGGCTAGCTAAATCTACAATTCTATGGATTATGGGACTATACAGTATTACGGCAAATTGACTATTATCTTGTCTATGTGATCACGACTTTACGATTTCGTTATTCGATTTCGTTATTGTTCAGATTGAGTTAATATTAATATGCTCCCCATTTATTCGTTCAATGATGTTATAAATATGCATTTGTTAAGGGGTCAAACCGTCAAAGTATTATACCGTCAAAGGAATAATTCATACAAGTTGACCGTAGAGTTTTTCAATAAATAGGACCCTGCACAATATGAAAGGAAAAGACGTTAGATAGATGTTAAATGAATTAATTACGAGATGATGACAACAACAACATATTCACAAAGTGAACTCTAGAAAATAAGTGTACACCTAGTAAAGAAACAAATAATAATAGATATTAATATACCAAATAGTACTATGAAACAAGACTATTCACTGAACATAAGAGTAAAATGGAATAATGAATGAAACAGAGAACAAACAAACCAAACAAATCAAAAATTTTGAAAGAGGGCATCAAGGTGTGGAGTAGCATCGATGAAAGGTGACAAGTATCTCCCTGATTTAATTGGCATGCACAAAAGTTAGGCATAGACACACGTTTATCGAAGGAGGAAAAATGAGGAGCAATTCAAGAACGTCGGGCCAAAATTTAGGAGGCCAGAACAAACAAAACGTATAGTGACAGAACCCTAACGTCGTAAATGTCCAGACATGGTGGCAAATTCAGAATCCACAGAATTAATTTCATCTCGAATCTTAAATCCACCTCACAATTGAATGAACAATAATCTCAAACAATATGCAACATAAATTCACGCACTAAAAACAATTGATCTGTCCTTTTGTTAATCTATATAAACTTTAAGCGATAAATATTTTCTTTTTTTGTGGCCCTTTTTACGTGGAGCGGAGGTTGTTTCTTCTATGTACACTGAACTCCGATGCATTAAAACTCCACTCGTTTTTTTTTTACGGTCAATGCCGAGGATTAACGTAATACAGAGGCCTAAAGCTTCCATCATGTCCACAATAACGATAGTAAAGCTCCTCGACACCTTCCCGTCTCCCAACCAGATAGCCCACAGCTGGTGAGGACAATCTACGTAGATCTGCATACGACGGAGGAAAATTGAAGCAGCCGATTTTTCCAGGCTTCAATTTTGATGTCGGAAAATCGAAGGTAGACATTGGCGAAGACGGAAGAGAGTCCTTCTTTGGCAAACTGATTGGAGACAATAAGGCTCTAATCTTCATCTCTTTATTCGTCAATGCTGATACTCGATCGTACTCTTCAATCACATTGGCCAGATCCTCGTCACAGGTAATCGATACCAAAACATCCAAATCCTCACTCGGCAGCTTACACCTTAAACGCATAGACGATCCACACAATTCTACCAACTTCACCATCAACTCTGCATCATCAGTCAATTTTTATCAGTTTCGTTGCAATTTAGCCTTACTTTTTTTTTTTTTTTTTTATGTAGTTTTCAAATATACAAATTTTGTTTCAAAAAACTTTTAAAAAGATAAAACTGAATATAATCGAAGTGATAACAAGGAGATGAATGTATAAACATACCTGAATAAGAAATAGACCGATCAACGGAGAGGACTCTAGTAAAACCGCCGATGTAACGGAGCGTGCCGTCAGAGCGACGAGGGAGGATTCTACCACCGTAACTATAGAGGAATTTGACGATTTGCTGTGTAGAGTTAACAGAGTTCCTACTCCGATTCATGCTCCAAACTCAGTACGAAAATTCTTCGCAGAACGAAGAAGGAAAGAAGCTTACGAAAATAAATAGTAACTGAAAACGAAAATTCTGAAGCTTCTGGAGAAAGAGAAGATGCTGAGATTACGGGCGCTGTAAATATGCCAAAAAAGCGAATGGGGATTGTGTATATATAGGGTCGAGGACAAGGTGCAGAATGACCGAGGGTATTTTGGGGATTTTAGATGGTGATGTATAAGATGTGATGAGTGGGGTGAGTTGATGAGGTGTTAGGCTCAACATACAACAGTTGTTGGAAAAAGAAAGGGATGCATCAAATAGAATATACCTTGCATATTATTTGGCACTTAAAAAATTAATTAGTTTATTTAATTAATTTTATTAAAGGTGTCATCAAAATTTTAAATTTAATGAACACTATTTTATATATTAATATTAAAAGTAATGTTAAAAGATAATAAAATTTCCTTAATTTACTAAAATAAAAATAAATTATGTGAAGTGAAAGATAGAGATAAATTAAAACAAAACAAAAGGAGTATGTATGTGAATCTATTATTGTTGAACTATTTAAGTGTTTTATTATCTTCTGAATCAAATTGTGAGTTCGCATTGAGTTTTTTGTTAAACCTACTGCTTCTATTAAGATGTGTTGTCACAGAATCAAGTGCACTTTTGCATTGATTTTTATATCGATGAAATTACATTACTTTTGGATTATATGAAATAATTTTTGATATTTTGCACAAATTTTCTCTATTCATTTGATATAGAACTTGCAATTTGTTCTTGTTCATGTAAATGAACCAAAAATTGGATTAAACTTGCCGAAGAAAACTACACTAGGATCCTCGCATAGTTTAGGGGAGTAAAAATCAAATGAAAATTTAAAGTTACTCGCATAATTTAGGGGAGTAAAAATCAAATGAAAATTTAAAGTTACTCGCATAGTTTAGGGGAGTAAAAATCAAATGAAAATTTAAAGTTTTTTTTAAAAAAAGCTCATATAATTTAAATATATAATTGACGATTTCACCATAATTTCTAGTACAACTTAAGGAGGCACAAATCAACAATTAAAATGCACATATTGGCTTTATTTTTGCTAAAAACAAATCAAATACACATAACTGTTTGCTTTAATTTTGGACTTTGGTCAATGAAACCCCTAGTCAATATAGTGAAGCCAAAGGAAGCTTCACAAATTTGGAAGTGTACTACTCAAGACTATTTCTTTAGCTTGTTGATAGGCACTTCATATATTACTATTTACTAATTATATAATACTATTAGATGACTTTTTCCATGAATATTTGACTTTGAACAGGACCAATAAATACATCATTGAAATGGTTCTATGGTTCAAAATTTGGCAGTTTTGGGGGGGGGGGGGGAGAATCCCCCATTTTAATGCTTTTGCTTCAACTGTGCAAATACAGAATCAGACTAATAATAAAACTTGAGATTGTCGTTAAACATCTAATAATACATCTTAGACCATATTTTAATTTTCTACTCATTAATATTTATAGTTTATAAGGTTTATATATTTGGGTTTGGTGGGGGTTTGAGGAGTGGGGGTGGAGGAGGATCATTTACTAAATTAATGCCCAAAAAGGAATAATTGGCAAAAGGAAATTATAACTTGGATTTGACTTTATATCCACTGATGGTTTAAACAAAAGTTTCGTAACATCATTGCAATATAACGAGTGATTTTCAGTAATAAAATTAAAGTTTCTTATGAAATTATTATGTTTAGATTACTAATTACAGTTAATGTTATGATTAGTTACCAGAAATTATCTTTCAACTCACATATTAGCGTTAAACAATTTCACACGATTAGTATGCAAAAGTTGAACACTTGTAAATTAGGTGTTGTCAACAGGTCATGGCCAACTGCAAATTCTAGCTTCTTATTTCAGTCTTGACAATCATACATTGCACCTAATTAACACTGACATTGATTTTCATGGACATTTAAAATCAGATGGATGAAGTTGCATGCACACATATCATGTCTGAGTAGTCTAAAGCAAAACATACTTTATAAGTATGGGACAGAGATGGGGTCGATGATATATATTAGTCTTTTCCTTGTAGCTTTCGAAATCAGACATGGATATGCTTGGTTATCTCTTTGTCCCCTTGCTTCATATGTCTTACATTCCCAGAAAATTAATATTGGATGAGATATCATATGGCAATGAACGACTTGTTAAATACACGATACCGGATATTAATATAGGATGAGGTTGATTGAATTGAATGAGCAAAAAGCGAGGAACTTTGAGGCTTTTTGCACGTGAATTACCTTTTACGTGACCTGATTACGTAAATACTTTTCACGCACCACATATATATTAGTACATGTACCGAAGTAAGGAAAATAGCCTAGTTCTGTTGGTGAAGAGTCAAAATTGTCTTGGAGGGGTGATGCCTTTTAAACAAGTAGACTGCCCATTATTGCATAGTAAACACAAATTCATCCAGATTACTGATTCATGATATTTTTATGGATAATATTTCTGCAAAAGTGATGTTATTCACCTTAGTACAGCAACTCAGTACATTAATTAATTTTTCTATAAAGAATCAAAAACCAGAAAAGTAAGTTCAATTTATCACGGAGTGATTGTTTTTACAGTTGACTGGGAGTAAATCTAGCACAACTCTCATTGCTTTTGTTGAACTTTGAGGTGTTGAGATTTGGAGATTGTGTAGTAGGCAGCTAGGTTGCGTCCCGGGCCAACATGTTGCTCCCACATCGGAAGTGGAACACATAAGCTCCAGCCTTATAAGGCTTTGTATGAGAGACTTTGGGCACGACCTTACTTGAACAGGATCTGTTCTATAGGCTCGTACCACTGTATCCTTGATTCCTAAGGAGACAGAAAACCAAGTCTGGTTGATGACACATGGCCATGTGACCAGAGCGTGATTAACAGTCACCCGTGGCTCCTCGGGTTGTGTGGTGCAGTAGATGATCGTTCTTAGACCTGTGCGCAGGTCTGAGATGGTTTCATGTCTGTCTGACAGACTCTTCTCTTTTTGCTTTTTCGTCTACAACAATGTCAGTTCGTGTTTCAAAACTTGTTGCCAAAATGAATGGTTTGCACTTGGCTGACCTAAACAAGCACTTCACTATGGGTTCTGTTGGACTGGTGCTTCTATGTGACAAACACTTCTACTTCTACATTAACTAGACTTACACGTCTTGCATACACCATACAGTTTGATCCTTTAAGCATGAAAAGTGAAAAACCAAATGGTTGCAAGTTGCAACCACTAGAAATTGACTTGCACTATCAGAACAAGTATGATATGGTCCAAGAAAACTGTCCCACGTGAAAAAATGTTTATATCCAAAGAAAACAACAACAACAACAAATGCTACTGTTCCTTCCAAGATCTCTACTTGAAGTCAGTCCAAGAGGACAATACAAGAGCAGTTTACTAACATATATTTTTAAAAAAAGTTTCTTTTACATAAAAGGAACAGTTTTTCATTTTATTGGTTTCCTTGCTAGCAAGCACCATCATTCTTTTCTTCAATCCTCAAATTCTTTAAGCATTATAAAAGGAACACTTGTTACTTAGACTGTGACATGTCCAGGAACCCTGTAGAACTTGACAAAAAAATTACTGTATAAGACTTTTCTCATTTTATTGGTGTCTTTGCTAGAAACCACCATCATTCTTTAAGCATTTTCTCTTGTTTCCTTCATCTACTACTTTCCCCATCTTAGACCTATTGGAAAGAGATGAAAACTGAGATAAGGACCAGAACTGAGAACAACTAGTATCATTATTACCGGCTATATTCAAGCTTTAGAAAGAGATGTCTGGGGAAATCGAAGAGGTCGGAGAAGATAGCAAGAGTACTTCAATGAGCAGTAAAGATGCAGAAACTCGTGAAGTTTATGTAGTTGTCGGAAAAAATGACTTGCATGTTCTTCAATGGGCACTTGATCATGCTATTTCCCCTGGATTTCGCATCTGCCTCGTGCATATTTTTCCTACCATTAAGTACATCCCAACACCAGGTAACTTTTATGCTTACACTCCAAATCTATCTAAAAAAAAGTCAATACAGATACATAGGAGATGAGTCATTGCTATCAATTTCCTTTTTCTCTTTTGTTCTTTTTCAGTCTAGCTTTACCAATATCATAAACAAGACTGTATATTGAATATGTCACATATGCAGAGTGTGGATTTATTCCAAAGTTACTAATGAATATGTTTTGTTCTCCAGAGATAATTAATTGAAACTGAAAGATGGTGCTCAACAGCTCAAGAATCCTAGGATTCTTCGCTTAGTCTTTAGCCAGTTAATTGTTAGCTAACATGTGAATAAGTTCCCTACAGATTTCCCCAAGTACATTTTCTGTATACTTTCTAGGAAAGAAGGGAATCTGGGATCACCGATAAAGTTTTGGCTCAAACCTGTGACCTACAGATTATGGGTTTCAGTCGTGGAATCAGCCAATGACAAGTGCATTAAGGAAGGGTGCTTATCATACAACCCCTTAGGGTGTGTCCCTTCCATGGACCCTACATGAATGTGGGATGCCATGCACCACCCGACCTTTTCTCCGCTAGAAACAAAGGGAACTTTGATTGGGAGAGAAACAAAAATGAAACTGATATTTGCATCAGAATTGACTTGCTTGCACTACACTCTCTAATTGGGTGAGTCGCTCCCTCGACCTTGCGTGAATATGAGCACCAAGCTGCCTTTTCCTAGGAACCAAGGAAAAGTTGATGAAATAAAAGTAAAACGAAACAACTTGCTAAAGAACATAGCTAAGTTGAACTTTGTGTGATAGTTGGGAACTTATCAAGAAGCCGATTGAGCAAAGAGCAAGTGCAAGTCTACATCAATGAAGAGAGTAACCGGAGGAAGAATCTATTGGAGAAATATATTCGCCTATGCAATGATGCCAAAGTAGGTGCATGTCTATATCAATCAGAAACTTCACATCCAAAATGTTGTTACATGACAGTTCTTGATTTTACTTTGGCCGCTAGGTACCAGTTGATACTATGCTTGTCGAAAGCAATTCACCAGCTAAAGCATTACTTGACCTAATTCCTGTTGTCAAAATTACCAGCCTTGTCATCGGAACCAGGCTATCACGTTCCACAAGGTAAACATAGTTCTCCACTACAACATGAAATTATCGGAGTTCAAGTGTGCTATACTGCTATAATGCTATTATTTGTCCAATTCAGGCGAGCGAGGAAGGGACAATATAAAGGAGAATATGTTAAAGAAAATGCACCAGAATTCTGTGAGGTTAAAGTGGTTGGTGAAGTACAGCAACCAAAAGAGAGTTTTAGTCGAAGGCAGCCTGAGATTCCAAGACATTCTGACAGGAATTTCCTTGAATGCATATGCTTTTCTAGAAAGTTTTATTGAAAGCAAGAATGTGACAAGTTATTTTCCCAGTACTTTAACTAACTGTAGACCAACATAGACCAGTATATTTGCTTCTTTGGATTCACTTTGCAAATTGGAAACAGATGTTTGTTACTAATTTACATGTTTAACAAAATATGCATCTTCAGTTAAACTTTTGTCCTTGTTCCTAAATGAATCTCGTGTTCATTAACCTGTTTGTTTATGTTGAATGCGCTTCATTTCCTTGTTTTCTTCTACTGTTTTATGCAATTCGAACTCTTGGTAAGATATGAAAACTGAGAAGAGGCCACAGTTTTCACCCAAGGTAAATGCTCCTGTTTTCACCTATCTAATATGGGCATATTCTATGAGAGTAAGTGCAAGTGAAAAACAGGTGAGAAAGTGTCTCCATATCATCAGACGTGCATAGAGCACATTCCTCGGCCACTTGGATTCCCCATTTATGTAATCTGTCAACTGTGGCTAGTCTACCTTGTAGAGATAGCCAGCCATAGTAGAAGAAAACAATAGTCCGGGAGCTGGTACACTGAGGTTCCTCCTTTTTGCTGCTACCATTTACCACATTTGGGCTGAGAGGAATGCTAGAAGATTCCAAGCTACCAGTACTGATCCTAATCACAGAATTAGACAGATTGTGTTCCAGCTTCACATTTGAGGACAAAAGCAGTGCAAATGGTCGAGAATTCTAGATAGCCTGAATAGTTTCCCTACTTAGACAGATACTACTACCTGTATTACTGTAGTGAAGTAGATAAATGTTGAGATCTAGTTTCTAGAGTCCAAATGGAACTAGTGCTTTGTAAATATTACACTTGGTTCATATAAAATTTTTATTTCCACCAACAAAAAAATGAAAACTGAGAAGAGGGACCAGAACTTAGAACACGTAGCGTCATTATTACCGGCTACATTCAAGATTTATAGAAAGAGATGTCTGGGGAAATAGAAGAGATCGGAGATCAAGATAGCAAGAGTAGTACATTAACAAGCGAAGATGCAGAAATTAATGATGTTTATGTAGTTGTTGGAAATACTGACTTGCATGTTCTTCAATGGGCACTTGATCATATGCTATTTCCTTCCGATTTCACATCTTCTCGCGCACATTTTTCCTTCCATTTAACTACATCCCTACACCAGGTAATTACATACTATTACTCTTGCACTCCATGCTTTATCTTAATAGATATAGGCGATGAGACACTGAGTGTTTGGTAAGGTCAATTTGCTATTTGTTTCTCCACTCGATTTCCTTATGCTTTTTTATTCTTTCTTAGTTTTGATTCATCTAACTGTAGCTATAGTACAAACAAGATGGTAAATTCAAGACATCACATCAGTGAGAGTGGGGGGACTGTCAATTCATTAACTGAACAGATGATGCTTATGAATTTTGCAGCAGCTACAGACCCCAAGTGCATTTTCTAATTACTTTTTAGGAGCGAAGGAAAATTTGATGGAAAAAAAAAATGCAAAGTGAAACGACTTGCTAGCAAACATTGCTAAGTTGAATTTTGGATGACAGATGGAAACTTATCAAGAAGCCAATTTATCAAAATGCAAGTGCAAGCCTACATCAATGAAGAGAGTGACAGGAGGATATCAGACCATTCCTGATGAAATCTCAACACATGATTGATAGATATCAAAAAGCAAGAATTACAAGAAAACGATTAGTACTACGACAAACAAAAACAAACCTGAACCTTTGAAAACCAAAATCAGCACTAGTTGAAAATTCCTTGTTCTGGAGGAAATATCCACTTGCCATTAGACCATTCTTGATGAAGCCTCAAGACATCAGGAGGATATGCAATGTTATCCGCAGTAGTAGGAAAGTAGACATACAACTCTTCTCCAACTATTCCACTGATGAATCCAAACCACCATCCATCGTTGGCAAATACATCAACCATATCGTAGAGACGGAAGTTGTTTTCTGACAATATTTTTCGTTGATCAGGTGGCACAGGCCGGACCTTGGATGCAGTGACAACATCCTCTAGTGGCACAGACTCATCATCAGAAAACAATGTCTTGTACTTGACTCTGTACAGATAAGAGCCAATGGGAGAAATAATAGTTGCTGTGTAGTACGAACCTATGAGTCCATCTTCTTGGCTTGCCACTTCAACTTCATCACCCTTTTCGAATGGTTTTTGAATCTGTTGTTTCTTGAATGCTATTTCTTTTATTGCCTTTGACATCCTATCAATTCTTGATTGGTGGTGTTCCTTTGAAAAATTTGTGTCTGCATTGATGAAGCCATTGAGAAACTCTACTGGAGACTGATTCAATTGAATGAAAAAAAGTGGAAAAAAAGTGATGAACTTGACGGGCTTTTGCTAATGAATTTATAGGAACAGAATTTTGTTGACCTTATTTATCCAAATCATCAACAAGAGCGACAGCGCCCCTAAAAGAGACTCCCCCAACAGTCTAAATTGTAATGTTCTAATTAAACTTCTTTCAAAACTTGCACAGAAATACAATGCACACACACACACAACAAGTGAATACACAAACTTTATTTCAAGGAACAAAGTGTATAAAAGAGATAGGTGCTACACTAACCTGACAATGCTTTTGGCTCAGTTTTAACTTTCTTACATCCTCTTGAAGTTCCAAATTCAGTGTTCTTTTCCTCTTCTTCGGAACTGCTGAGATCCTCCAAATGTCTAATGTTGGTACAAGGTTTTTTGGAGTAGGGCACGACATGGAAGGTGGACTTGTCGACGAGGTAGAATATCAACATGTCCCCTAGCTCCAACATATTATGCACCACAAACCGTGGCCAGTCTCCTTTACATATGAAGTAATCAGACGTCTCCCTCGCTATCTTGACTTTCCATAACATCCCTTCATTCGTTTTCAGTAAGGCCGTCTTCGCCAACATCTTCTTGTTTTCTTTAACAAAAGCACCCGGCATTCGCTAACAAGTCACATCAGCGATGTTAGGAAAACTCAGTTACAAAGCAACAATATAGATGTGGACTTTTTATCAACAATAACAACATATTATACTCCCTCCGTCCCCCCATTTTATGTGTCGTCATTTCCTTTTTAGTCCGTTCAAAAAAAAAAAAGTATTTTATCCTTACTGGATCGCACTTAATAAGAGAAGACAACTAAAAAGTAAACTTTTAAGAGACAATTTTGTAAACTTTACAAAATTATCACTCATTTCTTAAACTCCGTGCCCGATCAAAAGGCGACACATAAAATGGGACGAGGGAGTGACAAATTATTACCCCTAGCAGTCTCTGAAACAACAAAAATCACCAAAACTTCAAGACCAAGACATTACGAGAAAGACAAAACACAGCTGCCTACTAGCAGAGACACACTCCTACGTACTGCAAATGTACCTTAACTAGAAAAAAAATGAACTTACTATTTTATCATTAAAGCCTTGTTCAAGTAAATGCTTGGAGAAAGATGGATGCTTGCTTGGATCCCCCTCTAGCATTTTCAAATATTTGTTGTTTTCGTTTATGCAAATTTCATTTTCACACAATATTTGTGTGAGGGGTGGGTCATCATATTATGAGAAATAAGCTATTTTGTTTTTTTACCACGTGGCATTTCTCACTTTTTCTTTTTTCGTTAAATGAAATCACAAGATGAAATCGCATGTGTGAATGCTTATTTAATAAGCCATGTAATATATATAGCCTATAGATTGAGTTTTGTTAGTGAAGAGTTGAAAATTCCTCCAAGGCATGATGGGTTTTAAACAAGTTATAAATTCGGTTCGTGTATTCCATGTTAATTTTTTAAATAATGAAATATGTAGATGTAAAGTTATGCATACATATTGTATAAGTAACTATAAATTCGGAATAAAGATATGCTTAAAAGATTAGCAAAATTACATCTTCTTAAATCTCTTAGGAATAATGTCAGAAGTCCTATTTCTATATTATATACACTAAATATGAGACTTTACAGTATTAGAATCTAATTTATAGGAAAGCTAGTAACTTAGAATAATACAATGGATCCTATCTTGTATAATATTCTAAAAAATGAACATTTAAAAATCAACTAATGCCGAATAAATTACATGGCCTCTAGCTTATGTTAAATGCGTGTACGTACATCTAATTACGGAATTAGCAGAAAGGTTCATAGTTAACACACACAGAAGAAAAATCTAAATAAATTGTTGTCGATTAATCAAATCGAACGAATAAATATATTTATTTCTCCATAGAACTTGCAAATGAAGCAAAATAGATGTATATTCATCAATTTGGCTCAAGCATTCAAAAGTACTATCCAACTTTACAACAACTTTTCCAATATAATTAATTAATCTGCAAGGGAACTATCAGTATCAGGTAACAATACAAAGACTAGTAAAGTGAAGTGACTATCAGAAGTAAGATTTCATCATTGCCACCATCACGATTTATTATTTGAATGATGACTGAATCCAATTATAGAATTTTGATGCATTTTTTCATCGTACTAATATAAGATGAATTGCAAATTATAGCATTGTTTGTATAGGTTTTGACCATCTAAATTTTTTATTTAAAATATTGAATTATTCATTTTAAAATATTGATCAAAATCAATATAAATTAAACCTCGAAAAATGAAAAGGTAACCGAGGCTGTATAAAATTTGAATTTGTATTTACTAATTCATTGAACAATTTAATTAGGAGTCGTTTTGTCTTCTCGGGTAATAACCCACATTTTAATATTAATTCACCATACAAATTACAACGTACAATTAATTTTTGGTACAATATTAGCATAACGAATATTGTAGGATTGAAGGTAAAGATAACATTTTAAGTTAGTGCAGGAGTAAAATGGTAATTCAATTTTGCCCCAAATCTTTTAAACTTTTAGTATAAGTAGTTTAGTCTATGTGCGTTGTATAAGTAGTTTAGTCTATGTGCGTTGTATAAGTAGTTTAGTCTAAGAGTTTTTGAATCCATCAAGTCTTAGTGTTCGATTTTGCAAGGGTCATTTTTGAACAAGAATAACGTGATTGATATGTGAAATTTTGGCAGATTTAGACCCACCAAATTGTAGAGAATCGAATTAGCTTTCCAACGATACCAATTTCATCAAAATACGACACCCGAGCAAGGAGTTATGGCCTTTCAAAGTAGAATGCGTCGCCTAACCAATCACACATGGCCACTGGAAAGCATAGGCGATATCATATGCGGCGCCTATGTAAAGCATAGGCGATATCATATGCGGCGCCTATGTAACTATAGGCGATATCATATGCGGCGCCTATGTATGATTTCAGCCACGAAAACACTTAGTTTTTGAGTTATTTCGAAGGTAGTTAAGTCTTTTAACACTCCTTACATATCCCTAAACCTAACCTCACGAAATTTATAGCTTCTAAACACATTACAACCCTATTAACATCTCAAAGTTCATTATCCAAGAGCACCATAGGAGAAAACCAACTAGGGTTGCACAATCAAGCTTGAAGATCAAATTTTAAGGAAATTCCTCCGTCAATCATCAAGAACCTCCCTTCCAAGGTATGCGTAGTGTTCATCCACGGATTCCTTTTATCCGTGGAGTTCAAGAATCGATCTTTAAAATACAAAAGCTTGGTTGGTTGTGGTGATATGATCATACCCATGTTGATGCTTGTTTGTTTTGCTATATAATAGTATCATGACTGTATATCTCATGAAAGTTATGTTGTTAGTTGAAAAACATGATCTTCGGATGGATTGATAGAATGCAAGTATGAAATCCACCTATGCCTTAAAGAATGCATGCAAGGTGTTCGATAAAATGCCTAGTATGTTAGAACCTCATATTTACATGATTTCATGATATCTAAATAACAAGTTCATGTTAGTCATACACTCCAATATGAATTTCCATGCAAATTATGTGTTGTTATTGTTGTGGTATAAAGCATGTATGATAATGGAGTTATAAATTATGTACACAAAAATATATCCATGTTTTTCCTATCATGTTTGAAATATTGAATAAATACATGAAGTATACTATCCCCTGCTTATGATATTGTGAATTGTGGACTCAAATCTTGTGATCAAGTCATGTCATGTGTGTCAGTTTCCTCCTATCGAGTCCTGGGGGTATTCTTACCAGAAAAATATAGTTGTGTGCCTAAAGCCATGTCATGTTTTCACGATACTCTTAGTCAAACCATGTTCAGTAGACTTCAGTCAGTCTCATGACTCAGGAAAACTCATGTAAAGTCAGTATCAGTTCAGTTTTACTCAGTACTCAGTAATCTACGTAATCTCAGTAATATTCCATCAGTCTATGGAATTCAGTAAATCTCAGTATCAGTACAATTTAGTTCAGTATTCAGTTCAGACATCAGTAAACTCAGTCAGCTAACAGAACTCAGTAGCATTTAGTCAGTTAACAGAATTCAGTAGTGTTCCGCTAGTCATCGGAACTCAATAAACTCAGTCCATGTTCAGTTTAGTTAGAGGCTTTCGAACTAGATGTCAGATTAGATGTTCAGAATTCAGTATTTATTGTCACGCCTCAAATCCTATTGGGGCGGACTGGCACCCGTAACCGAGGAGGCCCGGGAGAACCAGCTCATAACCTTATACTTCCCATGCATACCTCTATGACAACCCGAAATTCGAACAACATCATGTCGCATATAAAAGGAAATAATCACCTGTATAAGCTCGAGCACACATATATATGTATATACAATACTTGGCCATTGGAGCCATCACGTCTATTAAAAAAATACCACCTTGACTGTACATTAGGTCTACAAAGCCTCTAGACAATACACAGAGTTTAACTAAGGTCGGGACACACCCCGCCATATAACTAACTTCTATACAATACCAAAAGTGACTGGATATGACACAAAAAGCCCCGAAGCAAACTGGAGCTCACCAAAAGCAGTTGGATATCCTGGCTCCTACTTGTGCGGTGTATGAGTTGAGGTACCTGTGCCTGCAGCATGAAATGCAGGTCCCCCGTGGGGGACGTCAGTACGAAATATGTACTGAGTATGTAAAGCTGTAGATAATCACATATGATATAGGAGCTCAATAGAAATCAGAAACAAGTGAATAAATTATAATAGGAGTGGACCACACTTACTAGAACTTGTGACAACCTGTACATTGTATTTACTCAATCACTTTACCTTCGTTCTTATCATCTTTATAATCATTACTGTACTGTACTGTGACCATTAGGCTGCCTCCAGTACATATCAACTGGGATCGACCCATGATAGGCTTATGCCCCTGAGATACCACCCATAAACACATAAATAGGGATCGACCCATGATAGGCTTATGCCCCTGGGATACCACCCGATAAGAGAGAACTTCCATCACTTAGTTCAATTAATCTTTGAGATTGTTATTTCGGTCGCCACCGCATTTTTGATACTTTGAAACAATGATACATCAATAAGAGTCATATAAATAAACCATCAATGCAATAACAATGAAGTAAGAACTCATTGGCACATCAATGAAGTGTTTGGAGTCATCAATGCCATAACAATTAAGTAGGAACTTATTGGTATATCAATGAAACGTTTTGGAGTCATTAATAGCACATGGATCTTGTTTGAGTAACCGGATACCTTCTGACATTCATTAGTGCAATAAACATGTAAGATATGGAAAACAAGTAAGTATTGGAATGTCTTGACATCTTGTAGGGTGGAAACAAGTTCATTAGTAACGTAGGACATCATACAAAACCATTATGGATCACATGTTATTGAATAACTTTGGAAACTTTCTTAATAGAACAATTGTTCACTTTCATGCCAAAAATATGGTATAGAGTATGCTTTACATACCTGACTGTCAACCTTCAATACTAGTCCCAAATGGACTTCCCGTCTTTTCGGATTACTTATCTACAATGAACATATATAGCAATCTAGTATTAGCAACCAAACGTCACAATTCAATTATTTGAATTCACCAAACTAGTGGTTAAGTAGTAAGCCTTAATTACACCATAAAGGGTGTCACTTTAACCCTCTTATACTCCAATTACATTCACATGCCATGCATATTCATACAACATCCTCCAATATCAAGTTTGGATTCATTTATCCTTCTAACCAATCCATTAAACCAAATTGAGCCATAGACATAAATAATCATCAATTCAATATTATATCACCATATCCACCCTCCACAATTCAGTACAACCAAACAATGCAAAATAGTCCATAACCCTATTTCCATTTACAACCAATACATATAATCCTCTATCACACATATACATATGGAAAAGAACAAAGGCAAACAATATTCATACCTTAGAATTTACCTCTTGATTATGAAATCCTGTTTGCACAAATAATAGGTGCTGTTCGAAGCTCTCGAGATGACAAACGCAGTTATCGGATTACTTTGGAATTTCTACGGTTGAATCAAAAGTAATTTAAAGGTCAAATTTGGCTAGGGTTTGTTCTTTCTCAATGATTGATGATGAAAATGAGTTTTTGAACTCATATACATGTATATATACACATATTCCCGTCCATAATATAATAGGAAATGACCAAAATGCTTTTAAAATTTAAATAATGTCAAATCTGTCCTTTGGTAGACTGTTTTGATGGGCTAAAGTAGATCGACCATAACTCTTTGCTCCGATATCATATTTGGGTGAAATTGGTATCGTTGGAAGGATAATTCAAAGGGCTTTCATTTCATATAAATTAGGCCACCAATTTCGTCCTGTACAAGGAGTTATGGTCGTTTGAAGTTGACCCTAAAAATTTGTTTTGATAGGCTGAAGTAAAACGAGTATAACTCCTTACTCAGACGTTGGATTTGGATGAAACCAATTGCATTGAAAAGAAGACTCAAGGATATTTATTTTCATAGGTCGCATCTCTCCCAGTTCATTATATTAAGGGAGTTATGATCGTTTGAAGTTGACCCAAAAATTTGGCTGGCCTCAGTAGTTTGTGTGCAGGAAATTTTCCTGCACATTTACTATTCCCAAATATCCCGGCCACCTTTTTATAGTTTCGAACGTGGTCAATTATATTCGAAACCTATCCGTTTTTGGAAATTTTTATATCGTTGGAAAGCTTATTCAATAACCTTCGCATGGAACCATCGACGGGCAAATTCCAGTATAAATAAAATAAAAAATTAATTCCATATAAATAAGACCAATACACGTACTTGAATACGCCAATACACGTACTTGAATACATGGTGTTACATTTATGTTCCTTTTTGGTATTGTTATACCATGTTTTTCAGATATGTATCAGTATTGAACCTTATGGCCTTACAGTTCATGTTTCCGCATATTTTATGAGATATTATGCAGTTTACAGGTACAGATATCAGTCATGGGTTAGCTTGTGCTCCTTCGGGGTCATGAGCACCGTGTAGCATTTCGGTTCAGAAAATCGAGGCGTTACAATTAGTTATACATGCATTATTTTTTACGCAACGTTTGGTTTGATGTGTTAAAGATAATATATATTTATATAATTTTTATAAAAATATATTTTTTTACCAAATTACCCTTAGTCCTTCCTTGAATTCTTTCTTGTACATTGTATATATTTTCAACCGTGCAAGAGCAGCAGTTACACTGGAGAAATGAAAAATCCACTTTCCATCTCTTCTCTGAATTCAAAAATTCCGGCAATGAAAATAACAAGAGCAAACCAAGAAAAAGGCACCAAAATTCAATGAGTAGAACAACTGCTCAATCTTGAAGACAAATTCAAGAACTCAACATAAAACTCCTCTGCACACACAAAACCAATCTACAATCTTGCAAAAAAAAAATTCCTTTATCCCATAAACAACTAGAGAGAACCAAGAGAAGTGTACCAAACATGCAATGAAGATGTAGAAAAATGGACAAAAAAGAAGAAAAATTATAATTGTTGTAGTAGAAATAAATGGGTCAACCTACTGTCATGGTCTTTGTCGCAATTGTTGTCTCATTTGCCAATATTTGGATCCAAACTGTTGTAATATAGTGGAAAAAGAACGCGGGAGAATAATTTTAAGGGGAAATAATGTCATTTAATAGGTTACTACATGTGTTAAAAGCTTTGTATTATTAATACATGAAAAATGATGTGTATAAAGTGTGTATAACTAATACTTGTATTAGTTATGCATAGTCTAAAAAAGGATACCAAACATGGTACTATTAATACACAAACCATAATGCATGTATTATATTTTTAATACACTCTACCAAACCACCCCTTAGGTTCTTAGTTCTTGGAAGAGTTGATGTCTCACTACCTATTTTTACTTCTTGTAATCGTTTGTTGTTGTTATTAGTGAAACCATTGATTCTTGTTATCTTTGTTATTACCCCTCTTGTTCATCTCGTGTAGTTGTTGCCTTGGTGTGATTTCTCCTTGTTATTGTTGAGTTGGTGGCTGATTTGTTACCAAAAGGAGGTTCTACGGGTTGTGTCTCCTCTTTGGGCGTTGTATTCTCTTCTTGTTCTTGTGTTTTGTATCTTGTTTCCGTGTTGTGGGTTGATTTCACTATCGGTGTCTTAATTCTTTTGAGTCATTGTAATACATCCTTGTGTTTTCCTTACTCGTTGGAGTCATTGTAAACGTTGGATTTGTAGACACCTAATTTTGTCCCTTCCGAAGTCTAGTTTTATTCATTTTTAGTTCACCTTACCATGTGTCCAACCACATGTAATTATATCCCACAAAAATACAAAAATAAATAAAAAAATACCTCTAACTAATTTATCTTATCCTAACAACCTACCCAATCAAAAGCTTCCACCTACCCTAACTACCCATGTGATTCCCCCCCTCCTTTTTCTTGTCCACAAAGAAAGAATATATGGGGGACCCACCAAAATTCCCACATCATAACAAATCCATGCCCATTATAAAAGAAAAATTCTAAGAGGAAAAAGGAGAGGCTCATTCTTTGATCATCATCTTCTCCACAATAACAAGAATCACCAAATAATCTTCCTCACAAGAACAAGAACAACAACGAAAAAAAAGAAAAGTAACCAGTGAACAGTAACCGGTGAACAGTGACCGGTGAATAGTGACCGATGAACAGTAACTGGTGAGCAGTGACCAGTGAACAGTTACCGATGAACAGTGACCGGTGAACAGTGACGGCGTGAAAAGTGACGGTAAATGGGTCATTATTTGTCGAGTTGGATTGTTGGTGTTAAGGTTCGGCTCGAGGTTTCTGGGTGCGAACTCTCTTTATTCGAATAACATTGAGTTTGAAAGCTTCAAATTTAATGTCCAACTCTATCTCTTCTAATTTTACTTTACTATACGTGTTTGATTTGCCTGATGTGTGGTTGAATTTTGGTGACATTAATTTGGTGTTCGATTTCATCGAATAGATGGTTGTGAATTGTTGAGATGACTGTCTTGAATCGTTGGAATTTGGTATAAAAAATGAAATGTGGGGTTGGATGGTAGGAATTGATAAATAATGAATATTGTTTTGATTTATTGTCGTTGGTTATTTTGAAGCAAATACGAGTGTTTGATTGGGTAGTATCATGATGCGCCGATTGGTTTAGGCAAACGTAGTTTGGGTAGGCAAAGTTTATTGTTTGAATGATTGAAATTTGGGTGAATGATTTGGTTTTCTCGTATTGAAAAAATGTATTTATTTAGCCGGGGAATGCCCCGAGATCACTTGTATTTATTCACCGGGGAATACCCCGACGTATCATGTTGGCGAAAAATGATCGTGATGAAGTCCCGCGGCGTCGGGTAAGGCATTGGAGCTTAATCTAGAATTAGTTTAGACTAGGATTTATATTTTCGTATCTTTCTATTTTTGGACTGTATAATTGGACTGGACTTTACATTTTTGGATTGTTTTGTTTTGTTTGATTATTTTTGCGTGCCTTTTGTGTGGTTTATACATTTCGTAATGCCAAAATAGTTGATACACTCTACCAAGCGACCGTGGTTGAACCACGGGATCGAGGGGTGCCTAACACCTTCCCCTCGGTCAACAGAATTCCTTAGCTGGAGTCTCCGTTCGCAAACCAGTTTAAAGAGTCAAATGGTTTTGAAAAGGATTTTCCAATGGTGACGTGGCACGCCATATTATACCAAGTGGCGACTCTGAATAAAAAATGTAAATAATCCTTTTTCGAAACAAATTTTCATCTTTGTCACTTTAATAATAAAAACTCTTTCGAAACTTACAATACATTATCTTTTTTGGAGTCGAAAAAGGGTTGTGACAGCTCTGGCGACTCTGCTGGGGACTATTTCAGAATCCGAGCTTTTTTTGGAGTCGTATAGGCTTTGTTTGGCATTACGAGTGTATAAGCATTGTTTGTGATTTTTTTTTGTGTTTTCACTTTTGTGTATTTTCGTGCTCTTTGTTTACAGTATTTATCCTATGTGTTACCGCTTTATATCTGGCATCATTTCCATAATCCGAGTCAATTCTTTCCGCAACAAGTCTTGGAGCGCATGTCGTGCGCACGAAATCTAGTTGAGTCTCCTTTATTTTAGAGGGGGGGCGTTGGATGTATGGAGTAGGTGGAAAGCAAAGCAGCCACTATCGACCATATGCTCCCCCGAACGACCTTGTTAGTAAACAACAACGTAGGTCAGCCTTTAGGTCATGTTTATGTGCATCATATTGAGACCTAGCGGGGCCCACTTGGTCCTTTGTAGGAGACTCACCTCTAACGCATCCCTACGTGCTAAATGTTGCATCTTTGAGGGTAATGGGGTCATTTGACGGACTGATTTGGTGAAAACATGTGTTGGAAGCAAGGTGCGTAGGCAAGAACTGTTGAAAAAAATAGAGCAAAAAAGTGAAGTGAGTCGAAAAGAAGAAAAAAAAAAGAGAGTGTCGTAGCTTTTAGTGTTCTTTATGGCTTTTGTTCTTCACAATCCAAAAATTAAAAAAAAAAGATTTTTACCTTTTGCACTCATTTCTCAAAAACGAAAATATCAAAAAGATTTTTCATTTGTCTCCTTTAGCATGCATTCATAATTCGAAATTTTCAAAAAAAGATTTTTTTTTAGCAGTTTTTATAAAAGAAAATACAAAAAATGGTAGAAATTTGTACATTTCATGTAATGAAAATACCAAAAAGATTTTTTTTTTCCTTCATAATTGTTGGTGTCAGTTTAGTTGAAGTGTCTAATTAAAAGAAAAAAAAACCCTCAAAAAGACTTTATTCGTTTGTCTTTGGTTGTGCCCTTAAGTTAGGGTCAATTTGTTAGTTAATCGTTAATTGTCCAATCTAGACGAACTACGCACCCCTGATTCTCCTCTCTCGGGAGTGAGATACGTAGGCAACCTATTGTGGGTTCGGGGATCTTATTTAAAAAAATTCAAAAAGATTTTCTTCACTCTTTATTTAGAGTAGGTGTTTCATACATATCTTGAAAAGAAAAATACAAAAAAATAAAAAAAATAAAAATAATAATAATAATAATAATAATAATTTTCCTCAATAGTTGTAGGTTTCATTTTTGGTTGATCTTATTTCAAAAATTCAAAAAGATTTTCTTCACTCTTTATTTAGAGTAAGTGTTTCATATACATCTTTAAAAGAAAACTACAAAAAGATTTTTCTTTAATAGGTTCAAGTTTCATTTTCATATGAAATTCAAAATTGAAAATAAAAAAAAAAGATTTTTCTTTGGTAATCATAGGTTTCATTTTGTATAGGAATTTTAAACGTGAAAATGCAAAAAGAGTCTATTCTTTTGACAATTTGTTATTTTCTTCTCTTTTTAAAGTTTCAAGAAAAGAAGAAAAAAAAGAAAAAGTTTAATTGGCCATTTTGGCAAAACTTCACGAACTACGCACACCTGATTCTCCCCTTTCGGGGGTGAGATACGTAGGCGCCCTTCTTGGGTTCGGTGATCTTTTCAAGAAAAAAAGAGGTTTTGAAAAACTGTTGAACTCTAACCATTTGCTATCTCTTGTCCAGCTAGTTTAAGGTGGTTGGTTGGTGGCATTTTGGCTGGTCCTCCATATTGCTCCAAGTTACAGAGGAAGTTATGGCCAACAAGGATACCGAGTTAGTTGTCACTAATCAGATAGGGAGTTCGGGGAATGAGAATGTAGGAGATAATGAAGAGATTCGGAAATTAAGGCGGCAAATAATAGAAATGCATCGAGCTTGGGCTAATGGGTTGCCGCCTCCTCCAGTTCCCACGGATAATCTGGAATATCTTTCTAGCTTGCCTCCCGTGTCACATGCACAATTTCCCATTTTTGTTGATATGACACAACATGCATCAGGATCGACTCCGGGGCAATAATATCCAACCACTTCCAATGTTCATTTCCTCACTCCCCAATCCAAGACTACCACATACTCGGCTCCAGCTATTGTTCATGCTTTTGCGGCGCCACCCCCACCTCCTACTTTTGATGTTCATCCATAATTTGTGCCTCCCTACTCTACAAGAGAGCCTGCATTGAATATTTTTAGTGATCAGCATTATGCTCTCGAGCCTACATTTAAGTCGACTGGTCCTTACGATTGCCCTCAACCGCCTGAATTTCCTCCTAACACTGAGAAGCCTGTTATGACAGAAGAACAAGAGGAAATAGCCAAAAAATTGAGAAGGTTGGAACTGACTATGAAAAACTTGCAAGGACTTGGGGGGTACAAAAGTGTCTCATATAAAGATCTGTGCATGTTTCCTGGTGTACATCTTTCTCTTGGTTTTAAAATGCCGAAGTTTGAGAAGTATGATGGACATGTCGATCCTGTAGCACATTTGAGACGCTATTGCAACCAGCTAAGGGGCGCTGGAGGGAAGGAAAAATTACTCATGGCATATTTCGGTGAGAATCTTTCAGGTCTAGCTTCAGAATGGTTTGTTGACCAAGACATTGACAAATGGATTAGTTGGGATGACCTAGATAACGAATTTGTGCAACAATTTCAATACAATGTGGAGTTAATCCCTGATGAAAAATCCCTAACTAGTATAACAAAGAAAAATACTGAGAATTTCAGGGAGTATGCAATTAGATGGCGCGAACAAGCTGCTATAGTAAAACCGCCAATGAAAGAAAGTAAAATAGTGAAGGTGTTTATTCAAGCGCAGGACGAAACATATTATCAACACTTGTTACCTGCATTAGGCAAGCCATTCATTGAGCTCCTTAAAATGGGGGAGATGATAGAAGAGGGAATTATGACTGGTCACATTGTGAGTTTTGCAACATTGAAAGCGACTACTCAAGTAATTCAAAAGGGTTCAGGAAATGTTGGGGAGGAAAAGAGTGAGGAAGATGCATCTGCTATTATAGTTGGACAGCAAGAAAGGTCAAGAAGACCACGTTGTCATCGATCTCAGGTTCAAGCTCAAGTTTATGCCCAGGCTCCACATAATCACTCCCAAAATCCATTATACTCTGTTCCTCCACATCCATATCCAGTGTATAATGCACAACCACAAGTTCAACCCTCATATTACCCACAATGGCATACCCCAACGCCCCAGAGTCATCCTCTAACTCCACAAACATACCAAAACCCTTCTAAGCCAGATTTTCTATCCAAGCCAAACAATGAAATGAGGCAAAAGTCGAGAGATAGCTTCACACCAATTGGAGAGTCATATGCCAGTTTATTTCATAGATTGGTATAGGAAGGAATGATCATTCCTCTCCTTGGGCATACCCTTAATCGGCGTTCAAGAAATTTTGATCCTAACGCACGATGTGCATATCATTCTGAGGCTCAGGGTCATAGTATTGAAGATTGTCGAGATTTGAAAAGAGAAATTGAAAAGATGATTCATGATGGATCAATTATGGTGCAGAACATTGATAGTGAGGGAAACTGTAGTCATGCTGATATGCAAAACAGTGGCTAAGATGTCAGGCTGAGCAATGGAGAAGTCACCCCTCTCCTTACCAGGAAGGGGTTGGTAGCTTGTTTTGTTTTATTTTCAGTTGTTCGAATTATTTCAGGGTTGTAGTTCGGGATTTATCTTGTTTTGTCCCTTTGTCATTTATGTTCAAACCCTTCTATCTTTCATTTTTATTAAATGGAGTGTCCCCTTTTCCTTTGTGTTTTAAATATGTGTTTTTTTTTTTTTTGTTTACATAGGACATTTTATGTTGACTCTAGTGATATGATATGCTAGTGAAATTTACAGCTAGATCTTAACATCCAGTTTAAGAATGAACATTGAATCAGAGGGTTAAAGTTAGAAAAAGAGAGCATCTGAGGAAATAGATAGAGTGCTGGGGCATTTGGTGATCAAGTTGAAACCTTCTTTGAAAATTAAGGCTATTATTTTGAAAATCGTGAGAATAACTTGGTCATCAATTGAAAGACATGTCTTAATTAGGTCAAACAGTGTCTACGTGATCCTATCAAGAGGAACAGGAAGAAAATTAGCTCCACGAAGTCATGAGTCCTTCAACATGAGGAATGTACAACAAAGTGGAGTTGTATGCTGGGTAAGTGTAGAAAAGAGGTGGCACACATGCTCGGGGCAAGTTAGTGTTATAAAACATTTCATAAGTGATCTTGAACGTGCACTTTCATATTGCATGATATGTACTTGTATTTTCAAAGATTGATATGACGAAGGCATTTCATTCTGCCATCCAAACATCGAGTCATCCCCTTTGATTCCTATAAGACGTACCTTTTAGTCGAGTCATCCCCTTTGATTCCTATAAGACGTACCTTTTAGTCGAATTATCCCCTTTGATTCCTATAAGACGTACCTTTTAGTCGAGTCATCCCTTGATTCCTATAAGACGTACCTTTTGGTCGAGTCATACCCTTTGATTCCTATAAGACGTACCTTTTAGTCGAGTCATCCCCCTGGATTCCTATAAGACGTACCTTTTAGTCGAGTCATCCCCTTTGATTCCTATAAGACGTACCTTTTAGTCGAGTCATCCCCTTTGATTCCTATAAGACGTACCTTTTAGTCGAGTCATCCCCTTTATTCCTATAAGATGTACCTTTTAGTCGAGTCATCCCCTTTATTCCTATAAGACGTACCTTTTAGTCGAGTCATCCCCTTTGATTCCTATAAGACGTACCTTTTAGTCGAGTCATTTCTTTGGATTCCTATAAGACGTACCTGACGTACCTTTTAGTTGAGTCATCTCTTTTGATTCCTATAAGACGTACCTTTTAGTCGAGTCATCCCCTTTGATTCCTATAAGACGTACCTTTTAGTCGAGTCATCCCCTTTGATTCCTATAAGACATACCTTTTAGTCGAGTCATCCCCTTTTATTCCTATACGACGTACCTTTTAGTCGAGTCATTTCCTTTGATTCCTATAAGACGTACCTTTTAGTCGAGTCATCCCCTTTGACCCCTAGAAGACGTACCTTTTAGTCGAGTCATCCCCTTGGATTCCTATAAGACGTACCTTTTAGTCGAGTCATCTCTTTTGATTCCTATAATACATATCTTTTAGTCGAGTCATCCCCTTTGATTCCTATAAGACGTACCTTTTAGTTGAGTCATCCCCTTTGACCCCTAGATGACGTACCTTTTAGTCGAGTCATTTTCTTTGATTCCTATAAGACGTATCTTTTAGTCGAGTCATCCCCTTTGATTCCAATAAGACGTACCTTTTAGTCGAGTCATCCCCTTTGATTCCTATAAGACGTACCTTTTAGTTGAGTCATTTCCTTTGATTACTAGAAGACGTACCTTTTAATCGAGTCATTTCCCTTGATTCCTATAAGACGTACCTTTTAGTCGAGTCATCCCCTTTGATTCCTATAAGACGTACCTTTTAGTCGAGTCATCCCCTTTGATTCCTATAAGACGTACCTTTTAGTCGAGTCATCCCCTTTGATTCCTAGAAGACGTACCTTTTAGTCGAGTCATTTTCCTTGATTCCTATAAGACGTACCTTTTAGTCGAGTCATCCCCTTTGATTCCTATAAGACGTACCTTTTAGTAGAGTCATTTCCTTTGATTCCTATAAGACGTACCTTTTAGTCGAGTCATCCCCTTTGATTCCTATAAGATGTACCTTTTAGTCGAGTCATCCCCCTGAATTCCGATAAGACGTACCTTTTAGTCGAGTCATCCCCCTTGATTCCTAAAAGACGTACCTTTTAGTCGAGTCATTCCAATTAACTCATAGAAATTGCATTTCTTTATTTGGGATAATTTTTTTTCCAGTTTTGATGTGATTTCAGGAGCATGCCCGAAGCACAGGGCGAATAAATGGAAAACCAAACAACAAGGTGAAGAAATTGAAAGCATAGCAACAAGTTGATGAAATAGCAAGTCAGGAGCCCGCCTGCAGAACAGGGTGAAGAAATTGAAAGCATAGCAACAAGTTGATAAAAATAGCAAGTTAGGAGCACGACTGCAGAACAGGGTGCAAAATTTGAAAGCATGGCAACAAGTTGATGGAATAGCAAGTCAGGAACCCGCCTGGAGAACAGGGTGAAAAAATTGAAAGGCAAGCAACAGGTTGAAAGAAATTACAAATTAGGAGCCCGCCTGAAGAATAGGGTGATAAAAGTCGGGTCAAGAGCCAACAGAAGTTGTATAGATAGGATTTTTGTAATTTTATTTATGTTTTAACTTGTAATTTTCATTTTTTGATGTAATGACAGAGCCGCGGACCGAAACCTCGATGAAACCTCACTCGACTCTCCAACTCGGTATAGTCCACTTCTTTTCCAATCCATTAAAATACCCGTGTCTTGATTCTCTCATAACTTGGGTAGGAAGGATGTCTTAAGTCAAGACCCGGTTGTCCTTCTTCCTTCTGTTTCTTTCTTTGAATAATGGTCGGGTCAAAATTTGGTCTCGCTGTCTACTTCTTTGTCTGAAAACACTTCGTGTTTACATTCAAAGGGGGCATGTTGTAGACACCTAATCTTGTCCCTCCCGAAGTCTAATTTTATTCATTTTTAGTTCACCTTACCATGTGTCCAACCCCATGTAATTATATCCCACAAAAATACAAAAATAAACAAAAAAATACCTCTAACTAATTTATCTTATCCTAACAACCTACCCAATCAAAAACTTCCATCTACCCTAACTACCCATGTGATTCCCCCCCTCCTTTTTCTTGTCCACAAAGAAAGAATATATGGGGGACCCACCAAAATTCCCACATCATAACAAATCCATGCCCATTATAAAAGAAAAATTCTAAGAGGAAAAAGGAGAGGTTCATTCTTTGATCATCATTTTCTCCACAATAACAAGAATCACCAAATAATCTTCCTCACAAGAACAAGAACAACAACGAAAGAAAAAAAAAAAGTAACCGGTGAACAGTGACCAGTGAATAGTGATCGATGAACAGTGACCGATGAACAGTGACGACGTGAAAAGTGACGGTAAACGGGTCATTATTTGTCGAGTTGGATTGTTGGTGTTAAGGTTCGGCTCGAAGTTTCCGGGTGCAGACTCTCTTTATTCGAATAACATTGAGTTTGAAAGCTTCAAATTTAAGGTCCAACTCTATCTCTTCTAATTTTACTTTACTATACGTGTTTGATTTGCCTGATGTGTGGTTGAATTTTGGTGACATTAATTTGGTGTTCGATTTCATTGAATAGATGGTTGTGGATTGTTGAGATGACTGTCTTGAATCGTTGGAGTTTGGTATAAAAAATAAAATGTGGGGTTGGATGGTAGGAATTGATAAAGAATGAATATTGTTTTGATTTATTGTCGTTGGTTATTTTGAAGCAAATACGAGTGTTTGATTGGGTAGTATCATGATGCGCCGATTGGTTTAGGCAAACGTAGTTTGGGTAGGCAAAGTTTATAATTTGTGATTTTATTGAACGTTTGAAATATTGTTCGAATGATTGAAATTTGGGTGAATGATTTGGTTTTCTCGTATTGAAAAAATGTATTTATTTAGCCGGGGAATGCCCCGAGATCACTTGTATTTATTCACCGGGGAATGCCCCGACGTATCATGTTGGCGAAAAATGATCGTGATGAAGGCCCGCGGCGTCGGGTAAGGCATTGGAGCTTAATCTAGAATTAGTTTAGACTAGGATTTATATTTTCGTATCTTTCTATTTTTGGACTGTATAATTGGGCTGGACTTTACATTTTTGGATTGTTTTATTTTGTTTGATTATTTTTGCGTGCCTTTTGTGTGGTTTATACATTTCGTAATGCCAAAATAGTTGATACACTCTACCAAGCGACCGTGGTTGAACCACGGGATCGAGGGGTGCCTAACACCTTCCCCTCGGTCAACAGAATTCCTTAGCCGGAGTCTCCGTTTGCAAACCAGTTTAAAGAGTAAAATGGTTTTGAAAAGGATTTTCCAATGGTGACTTGGCACACCAGATTATGCCAAGTGGCGACTCTGAATAAAAAATGTAAATAATCCTTTTTCGAAACAAATTTTCATATTTGTCACTTTAATAATAAAAACCCTTTTGAAACTTACAATACATTATCTTTTTTGGAGTCGAAAAAGGGGTGTGACAGGATTCACCTCTCAACACCTCTCGGAGTACAAGCAAGCTTACAACACTTGTGAGATTGAGTGTGACAGATCCGAGAGACAAGAAATAAAAAGAGAGAGTGAGGATATTTTTGTACAACTAATGTGTTTTTTTTTTGTTTTGTAGGTAACTTCTTGGCCATAATGGAAACCATTTTGGCCCACCTTGATGCTATTTCCAGAAACCATTTTCTCTTACCATATTTTAAGACTCCTTAATTATATTGGAGAAAATGAGTGAAAAGACAATTTTGTATAAAGGAAAGTCTTTTAATAAAGAGCGAAAATTTCAAATCAATTTTCTAAAAATTGTAATTTATAGCACCTTTCATGTAGTTTTTGAATTTCTAAATTTTAATTTTAAAAATAAATTAATGTAATCTAATTTAGCTTTGAAACTTAATTAAATTGACTTATGAAGAATAAGAAGAGCAACTAAAAAGGAATAGAGGGAGTAATGAAATAGTAGCCTTTTCATTAAGAGGAAAAAAACTCATCAACTTATAAAAATAATAAATACATAAATGTTGATGAGATAATATTTAGAACTTTTATCATGTGTTTTAGGATTTTTTTAATTTTTAAATTATATTTTTTCTCTTATCATATTTTAAGACTCTTTAATTATATTGGAGGAAATAAGGAAAAGAAAATTTTGTCTAAAGGAACGTCTTTTAATAAAGGGCAAAAATTTCAAATTAATTTTCTAAAAATTGTAATTTATAGTACTTTTCATGTAGTTTTTGAATATCTAAATTTTGTTCTAAAAAAATAAATTAATGTAATCTAATTTAGCTTTGAAACTTAGTCAAATTAACTTACGAAAAATGAGGAGAGCAATTTAAAAGGAATGAAAATGAAATAGTAACCTTTTTTCATTAAGAAGAAAGAAATTCATCAACTTAGAAAAATAATAAATACATAAATGTTGATGAGATAATATTTAGAACTCTTATCATGTGTTTTAGAATTTCTTAATTTTTATATTATATTTTTTCTCTTACCATATCTCAAGACTCCTTAATTATATTAGAGGAAATAAGTGAAAAGACAATTTTAATTAAAGGAGAGTGGCAAAAATATCAAATCAATTTTTTTAAAATTGTAATTTATATACTTTTCATGTAGTTTTTGAATATCTAAATTTTGATCTAAAAAAATAAATTAATGTAATCTAATTTAGCTTTGAAACTTAATTAAATTGACTTACGAAAAATGAGGAGAGCAATTAAAAAGGAATGGAGGGAGTAATAAAATAATAACTTTTTTTTTTTCATTAAGAACAGAAAAACTCATCAACTTAGAAAAATAATAAATACATAAATGTTGATGAGATAATGTTTATCATATGTTTTAGGATTTTTTATTTTTTAAATTATATTTTTTCTCCTTTCTTATTTTAAGACTCCTTCGTTATATTGGGGGAAATAAGTAAAAAAATAATTTTATCTAAAGGAGAGTTTTTTAATAAAGGACAAAAAATTTAAATTAATTTTCTTAGGATTTCACACTTTTAATATATTGTAGATGTAGATGTAGACATGGATGTAGATAGATATGATATGATGATTAGTGAGTTAATAAGATAGAAGATATTCACCTTACAACAAATTATTACTCGTCCATTTCACAAAATATTTGTTACAATTTTCTTTTTGAAAGTCAAACGATATGAACTTTGTCTACTATTTTAGATGCATCTTTTTCATCATATTGATATGAGAAAAACTGTAATTTATAATATCTAAATTTTAATTTTAAAAATAGAGAATCAATTTAATCTAATTTAGCTTCAAAAATTAGTCAAATTAACTCTTGAGAAATGAAATGTCACAACTATTTTGAAATGAATGGAGTAGTAGATGATTAGTTTTTCTATAAAGAATGAAAACCTAAAGATTAAAGCTCCCATTTATTAATCTGTTTTTCAGTTGAGTGGGAGTAAATGTAACACAAATGTCACTGCCAACAAAGTTGCGCACTTTATTTCTCCCACATCGGAAGTTTAACACATAACTTCTAGGTTTATAAAGCTCCATACAACGAGCGTTGGACACGACCTTACTTGAACAGGATTTGTTTTATAGGCTCGTACCACCGTATCCTTGTCTTGCAGGAAATCCCGTGTGACTAGAGCGTGATTAACAGCCACCTATGGCTTGTGGAGCAGTAGATGATCGTATGGTCTCTCTGACAGACTCTTCTTTTTTTTATTTTTTTTTATTTTTTTTATTGAGTTTACAACACCTCTTTTTATTATTTTTTCTGTATTGAGTTTACAACAATGACCGCCAGAAGGCCTTGGATCACCTGTAAAGTTGGCTCGAAGGAAAGGGGCGTCGAAGTGGATTTTTGTTTTGGGGAGAAGGGGGAGGGGAATGGTGGTGTTGGGTGGGAGGAGGGGGATGCTGAAGGCGGGAGGGGAATGGTGGTGCTAGGTGGGGGGTAGAGGGTTTGGGAGGGGAATGGTTGGCTGGACGATGTTGTGGTGTTGGTGTTGAGTGGAGGGTGCGGGAAGTGATACAAGAATAATCACTGATATGGACTTAAGAGAGGGCGTGTTGGACCCGAGACTTGGTGTGTGCAATTGAAGTGTAAAAGAGTCCCAAAACACACCAAAATCAGTCTACTCCTAACACTTGATGGGCGCCCCTTAGTGGAGGGGCCTTTTGGTCATCTTAGTTTAGGGCTTGGAAAAGCCACCAAAATCGAAATGAGGGTGATACTAGTGTGGAATCACTAGTGTTGCAAAACATGGCTCGAAACCTTGGTGCTTGAGTGGTTCATGCCCTGTTATGTCATTGTAAGAGTGTAAGTGTTGCTTTTTACATCTATTAAGGGTCTTAGTGTTTGAAATACACTTGGGGGTCGTTTGGTACAGTGTATAAGATTAATGCTGAATAAGGTGTATTAGTAATGCTTGCATTATTAATGCAAGTATTAATAATGTTGATATTAGTGTAATACCTCGCATGTTTCTAAGCTAGGAAGTGAATAAGTTTTCCTACGTATGAAACCTCCTATTCTGTGAGTAGCATTTTAGTGTATGACTTACAATGAATATCCTAGCGATAGGATAGCTTGCGATGTCTTAAGCATGCTCATATGAGTCGCTTAGAGTGATGCAAGCTAAGAGTTTTTGAATCCATCAAGTCTTAGTGTTCGATTTTGCAAGGGTCATTTTTGAACAAGAATAACGTGATTGCTATGTGACATTTTGGCAGATTTAGACCCACCAAATTGTAGAGAATTGAATTAGATTTCCAACGATACCAATTTCATCAAAATCCGGCACCCGAGCAAGGAGTTATGGCCTTTCAAAGTAGAATGCGTCGCCTAACCAATCGCCCATGCCACTGGAAAGCATAGGCGATATCATATGCGGCGCCTATGTAAAGCATAGGCGATATCATATGCGGCGCCTATGTAAATATAGGTGATATCACATGCGGCGCCTATGTATGATTTAAGCCACGAAAACACTTAGTTTTTGAGTTATTTCGAAGGTAGTTAAGTCTTTTAACACTCCTTACATATCCCTAAACCTAACCTCACAAAATTTATAGCTTCTAAACACATTACAACCCTATTAACATCTAAAAGTTCATTATCCAAGAGCACCATAGGAGAAAAACAACTAGGGTTGCACAATCAAGCTTGAAGATCAAATTTTAAGGAAATTCCTCCTTCAATCATCAAGAACCTCCCTTCCAAGGTATGCGTAGTGTTCATCCACGGATTCCTTTCATCCGTGGAGTTCAAGAATCGATCTTTAAAATACAAAAGCTTGGTTGGTTGTGGTGATATGATCATACCCATGTTGATGCTTGTTTGTTTTGCTATATAATAGTATCGTGACTGTATATCTCATGAAAGTTATGTTGTTAGTTGAAAAACATGATCTTTGGATGGATTGATAGAATGCAAGTATGAAATCCACCTATGCCTTAAAGAATGCATGCAAGGTGTTCGATAAAATGCCTAGTATGTTAGAACCTCATATTTACATGATTTCATGATATCTAAACAACAAGTTCATGTTAGTCAGACACTCCAATATGAATTTCCATGCAAATTATGTGTTGTTATTGTTGTGGTATGAAGCATGTATGATAATGGAGTTATAAATTATGTACACAAAAATATATCCATGTTTTTCCTATCATGTTTGAAATATTGAATAAATACATGAAGTATACTATCCCCTACTTATGATATTGTGAATTGTGGACTCAAATCTTGTGATCAAGTCATGTCATGTGTGTCAGTTTCCTCCTATCGAGTCCTGGGTGTATTCATACCAGAAAAATATAGTTGTGTGCCTAAAGCCATGTCATGTTTTCACGATACTCTTAGTCAAACCATGTTCAGTAGACTTCAGTCAGTCTTATGACTCAGGAAAACTCATGTAAAGGCAGTATCAGTTCAGTTTTACTCAGTACTCAGTAATCTACGTAATCTCAGTAATATTCCATTAGTCTATGGAATTCAGTAAATCTCAGTATGAATACAATTTAGTTCAGTATTCAGTTCAGACATCAGTAAACTCAGTCAGCTAACAGAACTCAGTAGCATTTAGTCAGTTAACAGAATTCAGTAGTGTTCCGCTAGTCATCGGAACTCAATAAACTCAGTCCATGTTCAGTTTAGTTAGAGGCTTTCGAACTAGATGTCAGTATTGTAGCGGACTGGCACCCGTAACCGAGGAGGCCCGGGAGAACCAGCTCATAACCTTATACTTCCCATGCATACCTCTATGACAACCCGAAATTCGAACAACATCATGTCGCATATAAAAGGAAATAATCACCTGTATAAGATCGAGCACACATATATATGTATATACAATACTTGGCCGTTGGAGCCATCACGTCTATTAACAAAATACCACCTTGACTGTACATTAGGTCTACAAAGCCTCTAAATAATATACAGAGTTTAACTAAGGTCGGGACACACCCCGCCATATAACTAACTTCTATACAATACCAAAAGTGACTGGATATGACACGGAAAGCCCCAAAGCAAACTGGAGCTCACCAAAAGCAGTTGGATATCCTGGCTCCTACTTGTACGGTGTATGAGTTGAGGTACCTATGCCTGCAGCATGAAATGCAGGTCCCCCGTGGGGGACGTCAGTACGAAATATGTACTGAGTATGTAAAGCTGTAGATAATCACATATGATATAGGAGCTCAATAAAAATCAGAAACAAGTGAATAAATTGTAATAGGAGTGGACCACACTTACTAGAACTTGTGACAACCTGTACGTTGTATTTATTCAATCACTTTACCTTCGTTCTTATCATCTTTATAATCATTACTATACTGTACTGTGACCATTAGGCTGCCTCCAGTACATATCAACTGGGATCGACCCATGATAGACTTATGCCCCTGAGATACCACCCATAAACACATAAATAGGGATCGACCATGATAGGCTTATGCCCCTGGGATACCACCCGATAAGAGAGAACTTCCATCACTTAGTTCAATTAATCTTTGAGATTGTTATTTCGGTCGCCACCGCATTTTTGATACTTTGAAACAATGATACATCAATAAGAGTCATATAAATAAACCATCAATGCAATAACAATGAAGTAAGAACTCATTGGCACATCAATGAAGTGTTTTGGAGTCATCAATGCCATAACAATTAAGTAGGAACTTATTGGTATATCAATGAAACGTTTTGGAGTCATTAATATCACATGGATCTTGTTTGAGTAACCGGATACCTTCTGACATTCATTAGTGCAATAAACATGTAAGATATGGAAAACAAGTAAGTATTGGAATGTCTTGACATGTTGTAGGGTGGAAACAAGTTCATTAGTAACGTAGGACATCATACAAAACCATTATGGATCACATGTTATTGAATAACTTTGGAAACTTTCTTAATAGAACAATTGTTCACTTTCATGCCAAAGATATGGTATAGAGTATGCTTTACATACCTGACTGTCAACCTTCAATACTAGTCCCAAATGGACTTCCCATCTTTTCGGATTACTTATCTACAATGAACATATATAGCAATCTAGTATTAGCAACCAAACGTCACAATTTAATTATTTGAATTCACCAAACTAGTGGTTAAGTAGTAAGCCTTAATTACACCATAAAGGGTGTCACTTTAACCCTCTTATACTCCAATTACATTCACATGCCATGCATATTCATACAACATCCTCCAATATTAAGTTTGGATTCATTTATCCTTCCAACCAATCCATTAAACCAAATTGACCCATAGACATAAATAATCATCAATTCAATAGTATATCACCATATCCACCTTCCACAATTCAATACAACCAAACCATGCAAAATAGTCCATAACCCTATTTCCATCACCTTTCAATAACAACCAATACATATAATCCTCTATCACACATATACATATGGAAAAGAACAAAGGCAAACAATATTCATACCTTAGAATTCACATCTTGATTATGCAATCCTGTTTGCACAAATAATAGGTGTTGTTCGAAGCTCTCGAGATGAAAAACGCAGTTATCGGATTACTTTGGAATTTCTACGGTTGAATCAAAAGTAATTTAAAGGTCAAATTTGGCTAGGGTTTGTTCTTTCTCAATGATTGATGATGAAAATGAGTTTTTGAACTCATATACATGTATATATACACATATTCCCGTCCTTAATATAATAGAAAATGACCAAAATGACTTTAAAATTTAAATAATGTCAAATCTGTCCTTTGGTGGACTGTTTTGATGAGCTAAAGTAGATCGACCATAACTCTTTTCTCCGATATCAGATTTGGGTGAAATTGGTATCGTTGGAAGGATAATTCAAAGGGCTTTCATTTCATATAAAGTAGGCCACTAATTTCGTCCTGTACAAGGAGTTATGGTCGTTTGAAGTTGACCCTAAAAATTTGTTTTGATAGGCTGAAGTAAAACGAGTATAACTCCTTACTCAGACGTTGGATTTGGATGAAACCAATTGCATTGAAAATAAGACTCAAAGATATTTCTTTTCATAGGTCGCATCTCTCCCAGTTCATTATATTAAGGGAGTTATGATAGTTCAAAGTTGACCCAAAAATTTGGCTGGCCTCAGTAGTTTGTGTGCAGGTAATTTTCCTGCACATTTACTATTCCCAAATATCCCGGCCACCGTTTTATAGTTTCGAACGTGATCAATTATATTCGAAACCTATCCGTTTTTGGAAATCTTTATATCGTTGGAAAGCTTATTCAATAACCTTCGCATGGAACCATCGACGGGCAAATTCCGGTATAAATAAAATAAATAATTAATTCCATATAAATAAGATCAATACACGTATTTGAATACGCCAATACACGTACTTGAATACATGGTGTTATATTTTTGTTCCTTTTTGGTATTGTTATACCATGTTTTTCAGATATGTATCAGTATTGAACCGTATGGCCTTACAGTTCATGTTTCCGCATATTTTATGAGATATTATGCAGTTTACAGGTACAGATATCAGTCATGGGTTAGTTTGTGGTCCTTCGGGGTCATGAGCACCGTGTAGCATTTCGGTTCAGAAAATCGGGGCGTTACAATTAGTTATACATGCATTATTTTTTACGCAACGTTTGGTTTGATGTGTTAAAGATAATATATATTTATATAATTTTTATAAAAATATGTTTTTTTACCAAATTACCCTTAGTCCTTCCTTGAATTCTTCCTTGTACATTGTATATATTTTCAACCGTGCAAGAGCAGCAGTTACACTGGAGAAATGAAAAATCCACTTTTCATCTCTTCTCTGAATTCAAAAATTCCGGCAATGAAAATAACAAGAGCAAACCAAGAAAAAGGCACCAAAATTCAATGAGTAGAACTACTGCTCAATCTTGAAGACAAATTCAAGAACTCAGCATAAAACTCCTCTGCACACACAAAACCAATCTACAATCTTGCAAAAAAAAAAATTCCTTTATCCCATAAATAACTAGAGAGAACCAAGAGAAGTGTACCAAACATGCAATGAAGATGTAGAAAAATGGACAAAAAAGAAGAAAAATTATAATTGTTGTAGTAGAAATAAATGGGTCAACCTACTGTCATGGTCTTTGTCGCAATTGTTGTCTCATTTGCCAATATTTGGATCCAAACTGTTGTAATATAGTGGAAAAAGAACGCGGGAGAATAATTTTAAGGGGAAATAATGTCATTTAATAGGTTACTACATGTGTTAAAAGCATTGTATTATTAATACATGAAAAATGATGTGTATAAAGTGTGTATAACTAATACAAGTATTAGTTATGCATAGTCTAAAAAAGGATACCAAACATGGTACTGTTAATACACAAACCATAATGCATGTATTATATTTTTAATACACTCTACCAAACCACCCCTTAGGTTCTTAGTTCTTGGAAGAGTTGATGTCTCACTACCTATTTTTACTTCTTGTAATCGTTTGTTGTTGTTATTAGTGAAACCATTGATTCTTGTTATCTTTGTTATTACCCTTCTTGTTCATCTCGTGTAGTTGTTGCCTTGGTGTGATTTCTCCATGTTATTGTTGAGTTGGTGGATGGTTTGTTACCAAAAGGAGGTTCTACGGGTTGTGTCTCCTCTTTGGGTGTTGTATTCTCTTCTTGTTCTTGTGTTTTGTATCTTGTTTCCGTGTTGTGGGTTGATTTCACTATCGGTGTCTTAATTCTTTTGAGTCATTGTAATACATCCTTGTGTTTTCCTTACTCGTTGGAGTCATTGTAAACGTTGGATTTGTAGACACCTAATTTTGTCCCTTCCGAAGTCTAATTTTATTCATTTTTAGTTCACCTTACCATGTGTCCAACCACATGTAATTATATCCCACAAAAATACAAAAATAAATAAAAAAATACCTCTAACTAATTTATATTATCCTAACAACCTACCCAATCAAAAGCTTCCACCTACCCTAACTACCCATGTGATTCCCCCCCTCCTTTTTCTTGTCCACAAAGAAAGAATATATGGGGGACCCACCAAAATTCCCACATCATAACAAATCCATGCCCATTATAAAAGAAAAATTCTAAGAGGAAAAAAGAGAGGCTCATTCTTTGATCATCATCTTCTCCACAATAACAAGAATCACCAAATAATCTTCCTCACAAGAACAAGAACAACAACGAAAAAAGAAAAAAAAAACCGATGAACAGTAACCGGTGAACAGTGACCGGTGAATAGTGACCGATGAACAGTAACCGGTGAGCAGTGACCAGTGAACAGTGACCGATGAACAGTGATCGGTGAACAGTGACGGCGTGAAAAGTGATGATAAACGGGTCATTATTTGTCGAGTTGGATTGTTGGTGTTAAGGTTCGGCTCGAGGTTTCCGGGTGCGGACTCTCTTTATTCGAATAACATTGAGTTTGAAAGCTTCAAATTTAAGGTCCTACTCTATCTCTTCTAATTTTACTATACTATACGTGTTTGATTTGCCTGATGTGTGGTTGAATTTTGGTGACATTAATTTGGTGTTCGATTTCATTGAATAGATGGTTGTGGATTGTTGAGATGACTGTCTTGAATCGTTGGAATTTGGTATAAAAAATTGAATATGAGGTTGGATGGTAGGAATTGATAAAGAATGAATATTGTTTTGATTTATTGTCATTGGTTATTTTGAAGCAAATACGAGTGTTTGATTGGGTAGTATCATGATGCGCCGATTGGTTTAGGCAAACATAGTTTGGGTAGGCAAAGATTATAATTTGTGATTTTATTGAACGTTTGAAATATTGTTTGAATGATTGAAATTTGAGTGAATGATTTGGTTTTCTCATATTGAAAAAATGTATTTATTTAGCCGGGGAATGCCCCGAGATCACTTGTATTTATTCACCGGGGAATGCCCCGACGTATCATGTTGGCGAAAAATGATCGTGATGAAGGCCCGCGGCGTCGGGTAAGGCATTGGAGCTTAATCTAGAATTAGTTTAGACTAGGATTTATATTTTCGTATCTTTCTATTTTTGGACTGTATAATTGGACTGGACTTTACATTTTTGGATTGTTTTATTTTGTTTGATTATTTTTGCGCGCCTTTTGTGTGGTTTATACATTTCGTAATGCCAAAATAGTTGATACACTCTACCAAGCGACCGTGGTTGAACCACGGGATCGAGGGGTGCCTAACACCTTCCCCTCGGTCAACAGAATTCCTTAGCCGGAGTCTCCGTTTGCAAACCAGTTTAAAGAGTCAAATGGTTTTGAAAAGGATTTTCCAATGGTGACTTGGCACACCAGATTATGCCAAGTGGCGACCCTAAATAAAAATGTAAATAATCCTTTTTCGAAACAAATTTTCATCTTTGTCACTTTAATAATAAAAACTCTTTCGAAACTTACAATACATTATCTTTTTTGGAGTCGAAAAAGGGGTGTGACAGGATTCACCTCTCAACACCTCTCGGAGTACAAGCAAGCTTACAACACTTGTGAGATTGAGTGTGACAGATCCGAGAGACAAGAAATAAAAAGAGAGAGTGAGGATATTTTTGTACAACTAATGTATTTTTTTTTGTTTTGTAGGTAACTTCTTGGCCATAATGGAAACCATTTTGGCCCACCTTGATGCTATTTCCAGAAACCATTTTCTCTTACCATATTTTAAGACTCCTTAATTATATTGGAGAAAATGAGTGAAAGGACAATTTTGTATAAAGGAAAGTCTTTTAATAAAGAGCGAAAATTTCAAATCAATTTTCTAAAAATTGTAATTTATAGCACCTTTCATGTAGTTTTTGAATTTCTAAATTTTAATTTTAAAAATAAATTAATGTAATCTAATTTAGCTTTGAAACTTAATTAAATTGACTTATGAAGAATAAGAAGAGCAACTAAAAAGGAATAGAGGGAGTAATGAAATAGTAGCCTTTTCATTAAGAGGAAAAAAACTCATCAACTTATAAAAATAATAAATACATAAATGTTGATGAGATAATATTTAGAACTTTTATCATGTGTTTTAGGATTTTTTAATTTTTAAATTATATTTTTTTCTCTTATCATATTTTAAGACTCTTTAATTATATTGGAGGAAATAAGGAAAAGAAAATTTTGTCTAAAGGAACGTCTTTTAATAAAGAACAAAAATTTCAAATTAATTTTCTAAAAATTGTAATTTATAGTACTTTTCATGTAGTTTTTGAATATCTAAATTTTGTTCTAAAAAAATAAATTAATGTAATCTAATTTAGCTTTGAAACTTAGTCAAATTAACTTACGAAAAATGAGGAGAGCAATTTAAAAGGAATGAAAATGAAATAGTAACCTTTTTTCATTAAGAAGAAAGAAATTCATCAACTTAGAAAAATAATAAATACATAAATGTTGATGAGATAATATTTAGAACTCTTATCATGTGTTTTACGATTTCTTAATTTTTATATTATATTTTTTCTCTTACCATATCTCAAGACTCCTTAATTATATTAGAGGAAATAAGTGAAAAGACAATTTTATTTAAAGGAGAGTGGCAAAAATATCAAATCAATTTTTTTAAAATTGTAATTTATATACTTTTCATGTAGTTTTTGAATATCTAAATTTTGATCTAAAAAAATAAATTAATGTAATCTAATTTAGCTTTGAAACTTAATTAAATTGACTTACGAAAAATGAGGAGAGCAATTAAAAAGGAAAGGAGGGAGTAATAAAATAATAACTTTTTTTTTTTTTTCATTAAGAACAGAAAAACTCATCAACTTAGAAAAATAATAAATACATAAATGTTGATGAGATAATGTTTATCATATGTTTTAGGATTTTTTATTTTTTAAATTATATTTTTTCTACTGTCTTATTTTAAGACTCCTTCGTTATATTGGGGGAAATAAATAAAAAAATAATTTTATCTAAAGGAGAGTTTTTTAATAAAGGACAAAAAAATTAAATTAATTTTCTTAGGATTTCACACTTTTAATATATTGTAGATGTAGATGTAGATGTAGATGTAGATGTAGACATGGATGTAGATAGATATGATATGATGATTAGTGAGTTAATAAGATAGAAGATATTCACCTTACAACAAATTATTACTCGTCCATTTCACAAAATATTTGTTACAATTTTCTTTTTGAAAGTCAAACGATATGAACTTTGTCTACTATTTTAGATGCATCCTTTTCATCATATTGATATGAGAAAAACTGTAATTTATAATACTCCTCGTATTGTTTCAAATATCTAAATTTTAATTTTAAAAATAGAGAATCAATTTAATCTAATTTAGCTTCAAAAATTAGTCAAATTAACTCTTGAGAAATGAAATGTCACAACTATTTTGAAATGAATGGAGTAGTAGATGATTAGTTTTTCTATAAAGAATGAAAACCTAAAGATTAAAGCTCCCATTTATTAATCTGTTTTTCAGTTGAGTGGGAGTAAATGTAACACAAATGTCACTGCCAACAAAGTTGCGCACTTTATTTCTCCCACATCGGAAGTTTAACACATAACTTCTAGGTTTATAAAGCTCCATACAACGAGCGTTGGACACGACCTTACTTGAACAGGATTTGTTTTATAGGCTCGTACCACCGTATCCTTGTCTTGCAGGAAATCCCGTGTGACTAGAGCGTGATTAACAGCCACCTATGGCTTGTGGAGCAGTAGATGATCGTATGGTCTCTCTAACAGACTCTTCTTTTTTTTATTTTTTTTATTGAGTTTACAACACCTCTTTTTATTATTTTTTCTGTATTGAGTTTACAACAATGACCGCCAGAGGGCCTTGGATCACCTGTAAAGTTGGCTCGAAGGAAAGGGGCGTCGAAGTGGATTTTTGTTTTGGGGAGAAGGGGGAGGGGAATGATGGTGTTGGGTGGGAGGAGGGGGATGCTGAAGGCGGGAGGGGAATGGTGGTGCTAGGTGGGGGGTAGAGGGTTTGGGAGGGGAATGGTTGGCTGGACGATGTTGTGGTGTTGGTGTTGGGTGGAGGGTGCGGGAAGTGATACAAGAATAATCACTGATATGGACTTAAGAGAGGGCGTGTTGGACCCGAGACTTGGTGTGTGCAATTGAAGTGTAAAAGAGTACCAAAACACACCAAAATCAGTCCACTCCTAACACTTGATGGGCTCCCCTTAGTGGAGGGGCCTTTTGGTCATCTTAGTTTAGGGTTTGGAAAAGCCACCAAAATCGAAATGAGGGTGATACTAGTGTGGAATCACTAGTGTTGCAAAACTTGGTTCGAAACCTTGGTGCTTGAGTGTTCACGCCCTGTTATGTCATTGTAAGAGTGTAAGTGTTGCTTTTTACATCTATTAAGGGTCTTAGTGTTTGAAATACACTTGGGGGTCGTTTGGTACAGTGTATAAGATTAATGTTGAATAAGGTGTATTAGTAATGCTTGCATTATTAATGCAAGTATTAATAATGCTGATATTAGTGTAATACCCCGCATGTTTCTAAGCTAGGAAGTGAATAAGTTTTCCTACGTATGAAACCTCCTATCCTGTGAGTAGCATTGTAGTGTATGACTTACAATGAATATCCTAGCGATAGGATAGCTTGCGATGTCTTAAGCATGCTCATATGAGTCGCTTAGAGTGATGCAAGCTAAGAGTTTTTGGATCCATCAAGTCTTAGTGTTCAATTTTGCAAGGGTCATTTTTGAACAAGAATAACGTGATTGATATGTGACATTTTGGCAGATTTAGACCCACCAAATTGTAGAGAATTGAATTAGATTTCCAACGATACCAATTTCATCAAAATCCGACACCCGAGCAAGGAGTTATGGCCTTTCAAAGTAGAATGCGTCGCCTATCCAATCGCACATGGCCACTGGAAAGCATAGGCGATATCATATGCGGCGTCTATGTAAAGTATAGGCGATATCATATGCGGCGCCTATGTAAATATAGGTGATATCATATGCGGCGCCTATGTATGATTTCAGCCACGAAAACACTTAGTTTTTGAGTTATTTCGAGGGTAGTTAAGTCTTTTAACACTCCTTACATATCCCTAAACCTAACCTCACAAAATTTATAGCTTCTAAACACATTACAACCCTATTAACATCTCAAAGTTCATTATCCAAGAGCACCATAGGAGAAAAACAACTAGGGTTGCACAATCAAGCTTGAAGATCAAATTTTAAGGAAATTTCTCCGTCAATCATCAAGAACCTCCCTTCCAAGGTATGCGTAGTGTTCATCCACGGATTCCTTTCATCCATGGGGTTCAAGAATCGATCTTTAAAATACAAAAGCTTGGTTAGTTGTGGTGATATGATCATACCCATGTTGATGCTTGTTTGTTTTGCTATATAATAGTATCGTGACTGTATATCTCATGAAAGTTATGTTGTTAGTTGAAAAACATGATCTTTGGATGGATTGATAGAATGCAAGTATGAAATCTACCTATGCCTTAAAGAATGCATGCAAGGTGTTCGATAAAATGCCTAGTATGTTAGAACCTCATATTTACATGATTTCATGATATCTAAATAACAAGTTCATGTTAGTCATACACTCCAATATGAATTTCCATGCAAATTATGTGTTGTTATTGTTGTGGTATAAAGCATGTATAATAATGGAGATATAAATTATGTACAAAAAAATATATTCATGCTTTTCCTATCATGTTTGAAATGTTGAATAAATACATGAAGTATACTATCCCCTGCTTATGATATTGTGAATTGTGGACTCAAATCTTGTGATCAAGTCATGTCATGTGTGTCAGTTTCCTCCTATCGAGTCCTAGGGGTATTCTTACCTGAAAAATATAACTGTGTGCCTAAAGCCATGTCATGTTTTCACGATACTCTTAGTCAAACCATGTTCAGTAGACTTCAGTCAGTCTCATGACTCAGAAAAACTCATATAAAGGCAGTATCAGTTCAGTTTTACTCAATACTCAGTAATCAACGTAATCTCAGTAATATTCCGTCAGTCTATGGAATTCAATAAATCTCAGTATCAGTACAATTTAGTCCAGTATTCAGTTCAGACATCAATAAACTCAGTCAGCTAACAAAACTCAGTAGCATTTAGTCAGTTAACAGCATTCAGTAGTGTTCCTCTAGTCATCGGAACTCAATAAAATCAGTCCATGTTCAGTTCAGTTAGAGGCTTTCGGACTAGATGTCAGATTAGATGTTCAGACTTCAGTATTTATGTTCCTTTTTGGTATTGTTATACCATGTTTTTCAGATATGTATCAGTATTGAACCTTATGGCCTTATAGTTCATGTTTCCGCATATTTCGTGAGATATTATGCAGTTTACAGGTACAAATATCAGTCATGGGTTAGCTTGTGGTCCTTCGGGGTCATGAGCACCGTGTAGCGTTTCGGTTCAGAAAATCGGGGCGTTACAATTAGTTATACATGCATTATTTTTTACGCAACGTTTGGTTTGATGTGTTAAAGATAATATATATTTATATAATTTTTATAAAAATATGTTTTTTTACCAAATTACCCTTAGTCCTTCCTTGAATTCTTCCTTGTATATTGTATATATTTTCAACCGTGCAAGAGCAGCAGTTACACTGGAGAAATGAAAAATCCACTTTCCATCTCTTCTCTGAATTCAAAAATTCCGGCAATGAAAATAACAAGAGCAAACCAAGAAAAAGGCACCAAAATTCAATGAGTAGAATAACTGCTCAATCATGAAGACAAATTCAAGAACTCAGCATAAAACTCCTCTGCACACACAAAACCAATCTACAATCTTGCAAAAAAAAAAATTTCTTTATCCCATAAACAACTAGAGAGAACCAAGAGAAGTGTACCAAACATGCAATGAAGATGTAGAAAAATGGACAAAAAAGAAGAAAAATTATAATTGTTGTAGTAGAAATAAATGGGTCAACCTACTATCCTGGTGTTTGTCGCAATTGTTGTCTCATTTGTCAATATTTTGATCCAAACTGTTGTAATATAGTGGAAAAAGAACGCGGGAGAATAATTTTAAGGGGAAATAATGTCATTTAATAGGTTACTACATGTGTTAAAAGCTTTGTATTATTAATACATGAAAAATGATGTGTATAAACTGTGTATAACTAATACAAGTATTAATTATTCATAGTCTAAAAAAGGATACCAAACATGGTACTATTAATACACAAACCATAATTTTTTTTTTAAGCTCGATAAGATTTGGGTTTATAAGGATTATATATTTGGGTTTGGTGGGGGTTCGAGGGGTGGGGGGTGGGGGTGGAGGAGGATCATTTACTAAATTAATGCAAAAAAAGGAATAATTGGCAAAAGTAAATTATAACTTGGATTTGACTTTATATCCACTTTTAGGGCGTTTGGTTGGAAATGTAGTTATACTGGGATAAGTTATGATGCAATAAATTATACTGGGATTAGTTATACTGAGATTATTTTTTATTAAGTGTTTGGTTTGTTGTATTCAAAGTAATATACATGGTATAATTTCTAAGAATAAATTAATTGATTACCAAAATACCCTCCATCTTATATATATATATATATATATATATATATATTCTTTTTGAATTAGGGCAGAAGGTTAGGGTCAGTTTGGGTCGCTAGTGTAGGGAATTACTTGGTGGGGGTATTATTCTTGCTATGATACCTTGTTTCATGCTTTATTACGAATCTGTTTACTTTTCTCTGTTTTCTATTACTTGTGGGTGTCGTATTTATGTTATGCCATCTTGTTCCATGCTTTACTATGAATTTGTTTAGTATTCCGTGTCTCGAGCCGGGGGTCTATCGGAAACAACCTTTCTACTTCTTTAGAGGTAGAGGTATGGACTGCGTAAATCTTACCCTCTCCAGACCTCACTATGTGGGAATACACTGGTTTTGTTGTTTGTTTGTTTTGTTTATATATATATATTCTTTTCAAGCTTTAAATATTTATTCTTAAAAATAAAACTTCTATCTTATTTAGCTTTTTTTTTTTTGTGTGTGCATTTCCATAATTATATCGTGTGTATTTTAAAATTAAAACTTTCATCTTATTTAACTTTAATTTTTTTGCGTGTATCTTCCCATGATTATGTCGTATGTGTTTAAATTTAGCTTGAAATAAAAACTTTCAACTTAAGTTTGTTAAAGTAAAAGGGGATTTGTTGTTTATGTCACTTCATCATAACACATATCACTCATATAATATAGAATATTAAAATTCATTTAATTGATATATATACAATATCAATTTTTAAGTGATTAAAAAACTATTTAATTTAAAATATGTAATTCAACAATGGAGTCGACATTTTTATTATTTTTTAGAGAAATTAAAATATATAAATAAACATAATAATTATTCAAATAAATTTAACGTATCATATATTCATAAATAAAATATTTCTTAAATGTGTATGAATCTCTAATATTTCATGTTAAATTACTTATTTTGTTCTAAATTTCATAAAATATTGATAATCTCATTTTTTGTTAAAAAAATTCATCATCAAAAAATGTGAAAAAGAATTACTCTCATTTTTCATTATTTAGTATCACTAATATTTGGAGAGTCAAATTATATTTTTTTAAAAAATTAAATTTTCAAATATTTTTATCTAAATATAATTATTTTTTTTAATAATTAAGCATGTATTAAGTTAGAAAGGGAATGTCAACATACTTTAATAACTTGTCCATGATTTTATAAAAATGCCTTATATTTTATATAAGAAAAATAAAGTCAATATATATATATATATATCTAAGAATTTGGAGGGCAATTGTTTCCTTTTCTAATTTTATCATAAGGATAAATAATGATAGGATTGTTATCCCCACCAAATAAGTGGATAACTTATCCCGGTACTATTTCTGATCCTGATTATTGGCAACCAAACATGCATTAAAATTTTTATCTCGAGATTATTATTTTATCCCGGGATTATTTGTTTTTGTACCTTAAACTAAACGGTATGGTTTAAACAAAAGTTTCGTAACATCATTGCAATATAACGAGTGATTTTCAGTAATAAAATTAAAGTTTCTTATGAAATTATTATGTTTAGATTACTAATTACAGTTAATGTTGTGATTAGTTACCAGAAATTATCTTTCAACTCACATATTAGCGTTAAACAATTTCACACGATTAGTATACAAAAGTTGAACACTTGTAAATTAGGTGTTGTCAACAGGTCATGGCCAACTGCAAATTCTAGCTTCTTATTTCAGTCTTGACAATCATACATTGCACCTAATTAACACTGACATTGATTTTCATGGACATTTAAAATCAGATGGATGAAGTTGCATGCACACATATCATGTCTGAGTAGTCTAAAGCAAAACATACTTTATAAGTATGGGACAGAGATGGGGTCGATGATATATATTAGTCTTTTCCTTGTAGCTTTCGAAATCAGACATGGATATGCTTGGTTATCTCTTTGTCCCCTTGCTTCATATGTCTTACATTCCCAGAAAATTAATATTGGATGAGATATCATATGGCAATGAACGACTTGTTAAATACACGATACCGGATATTAATATAGGATGAGGTTGATTGAATTGAATGAGCAAAAAGCGAGGAACTTTGAGGCTTTTTGCACGTGAATTACCTTTTACGTGACCTGATTACGTAAATACTTTTCACGCACCACATATATATTAGTACATGTACCGAAGTAAGGAAAATAGCCTAGTTCTGTTGGTGAAGAGTCAAAATTGTCTTGGAGGGGTGATGCCTTTTAAACAAGTAGACTGCCCATTATTGCATAGTAAACACAAATTCATCCAGATTACTGATTCATGATATTTTTATGGATAATATTTCTGCAAAAGTGATGTTATTCACCTTAGTACAGCAACTCAGTACATTAATTAATTTTTCTATAAAGAATCAAAAACCAGAAAAGTAAGTTCAATTTATCACGGAGTGATTGTTTTTACAGTTGACTGGGAGTAAATCTAGCACAACTCTCATTGCTTTTGTTGAACTTTGAGGTGTTGAGATTTGGAGATTGTGTAGTAGACAGCTAGGTTGCGTCCCGGGCCAACATGTTGCTCCCACATCGGAAGTGGAACACATAAGCTCCAGCCTTATAAGGCTTTGTATGAGAGACTTTGGGCACGACCTTACTTGAACAGGATCTGTTCTATAGGCTCGTACCACTGTATCCTTGATTCCTAAGGAGACAGAAAACCAAGTCTGGTTGATGACACATGGCCATGTGACCAGAGCGTGATTAACAGTCACCCGTGGCTCCTCGGGTTGTGTGGTGCAGTAGATGATCGTTCTTAGACCTGTGCGCAGGTCTGAGATGGTTTCATGGCTGTCTGACAGACTCTTCTCTTTTTGCTTTTTCGTCTACAACAATGTCAGTGAGTTTCGTGTTTCAAAACTTGTTGCCAAAATGAATGGTTTGCACTTGGCTGACCTAAACAAGCACTTCACTATGGGTTCTGTTGGACTGGTGCTTCTATGTGACAAACACTTCTACTTCTACATTAACTAGACTTACACGTCTTGCATACACCATACAGTTTGATCCTTTAAGCATGAAAAGTGAAAAACCAAATGGTTGCAAGTTGCAACCACTAGAAATTGACTTGCACTATCAGAACAAGTATGATATGGTCCAAGAAAACTGTCCCACGTGAAAAAATGTTTATATCCAAAGAAAACAACAACAACAACAAATGCTACTGTTCCTTCCAAGATCTCTACTTGAAGTCAGTCCAAGAGGACAATACAAGAGCAGTTTACTAACATATATTTTTAAAAAAAGTTTCTTTTACATAAAAGGAACAGTTTTTCATTTTATTGGTTTCCTTGCTAGCAAGCACCATCATTCTTTTCTTCAATCCTCAAATTCTTTAAGCATTATAAAAGGAACACTTGTTACTTAGACTGTGACATGTCCAGGAACCCTGTAGAACTTGACAAAAAAATTACTGTATAAGACTTTTCTCATTTTATTGGTGTCTTTGCTAGAAACCACCATCATTCTTTAAGCATTTTCTCTTGTTTCCTTCATCTACTACTTTCCCCATCTTAGACCTATTGGAAAGAGATGAAAACTGAGATAAGGACCAGAACTGAGAACAACTAGTATCATTATTACCGGCTATATTCAAGCTTTAGAAAGAGATGTCTGGGGAAATCGAAGAGGTCGGAGAAGATAGCAAGAGTACTTCAATGAGCAGTAAAGATGCAGAAACTCGTGAAGTTTATGTAGTTGTCGGAAAAAATGACTTGCATGTTCTTCAATGGGCACTTGATCATGCTATTTCCCCTGGATTTCGCATCTGCCTCGTGCATATTTTTCCTACCATTAAGTACATCCCAACACCAGGTAACTTTTATGCTTACACTCCAAATCTATCTAAAAAAAAGTCAATACAGATACATAGGAGATGAGTCATTGCTATCAATTTCCTTTTTCTCTTTTGTTCTTTTTCAGTCTAGCTTTACCAATATCATAAACAAGACTGTATATTGAATATGTCACATATGCAGAGTGTGGATTTATTCCAAAGTTACTAATGAATATGTTTTGTTCTCCAGAGATAATTAATTGAAACTGAAAGATGGTGCTCAACAGCTCAAGAATCCTAGGATTCTTCGCTTAGTCTTTAGCCAGTTAATTGTTAGCTAACATGTGAATAAGTTCCCTACAGATTTCCCCAAGTACATTTTCTGTATACTTTCTAGGAAAGAAGGGAATCTGGGATCACCGATAAAGTTTTGGCTCAAACCTGTGACCTACAGATTATGGGTTTCAGTCGTGGAATCAGCCAATGACAAGTGCATTAAGGAAGGGTGCTTATCATACAACCCCTTAGGGTGTGTCCCTTCCATGGACCCTACATGAATGTGGGATGCCATGCACCACCCGACCTTTTCTCCGCTAGAAACAAAGGGAACTTTGATTGGGAGAGAAACAAAAATGAAACTGATATTTGCATCAGAATTGACTTGCTTGCACTACACTCTCTAATTGGGTGAGTCGCTCCCTCGACCTTGCGTGAATATGAGCACCAAGCTGCCTTTTCCTAGGAACCAAGGAAAAGTTGATGAAATAAAAGTAAAACGAAACAACTTGCTAAAGAACATAGCTAAGTTGAACTTTGTGTGATAGTTGGGAACTTATCAAGAAGCCGATTGAGCAAAGAGCAAGTGCAAGTCTACATCAATGAAGAGAGTAACCGGAGGAAGAATCTATTGGAGAAATATATTCGCCTATGCAATGATGCCAAAGTAGGTGCATGTCTATATCAATCAGAAACTTCACATCCAAAATGTTGTTACATGACAGTTCTTGATTTTACTTTGGCCGCTAGGTACCAGTTGATACTATGCTTGTCGAAAGCAATTCACCAGCTAAAGCATTACTTGACCTAATTCCTGTTGTCAAAATTACCAGCCTTGTCATCGGAACCAGGCTATCACGTTCCACAAGGTAAACATAGTTCTCCACTACAACATGAAATTATCGGAGTTCAAGTGTGCTATACTGCTATAATGCTATTATTTGTCCAATTCAGGCGAGCGAGGAAGGGACAATATAAAGGAGAATATGTTAAAGAAAATGCACCAGAATTCTGTGAGGTTAAAGTGGTTGGTGAAGTACAGCAACCAAAAGAGAGTTTTAGTCGAAGGCAGCCTGAGATTCCAAGACATTCTGACAGGAATTTCCTTGAATGCATATGCTTTTCTAGAAAGTTTTATTGAAAGCAAGAATGTGACAAGTTATTTTCCCAGTACTTTAACTAACTGTAGACCAACATAGACCAGTATATTTGCTTCTTTGGATTCACTTTGCAAATTGGAAACAGATGTTTGTTACTAATTTACATGTTTAACAAAATATGCATCTTCAGTTAAACTTTTGTCCTTGTTCCTAAATGAATCTCGTGTTCATTAACCTGTTTGTTTATGTTGAATGCGCTTCATTTCCTTGTTTTCTTCTACTGTTTTATGCAATTCGAACTCTTGGTAAGATATGAAAACTGAGAAGAGGCCACAGTTTTCACCCAAGGTAAATGCTCCTGTTTTCACCTATCTAATATGGGCATATTCTATGAGAGTAAGTGCAAGTGAAAAACAGGTGAGAAAGTGTCTCCATATCATCAGACGTGCATAGAGCACATTCCTCGGCCACTTGGATTCCCCATTTATGTAATCTGTCAACTGTGGCTAGTCTACCTTGTAGAGATAGCCAGCCATAGTAGAAGAAAACAATAGTCCGGGAGCTGGTACACTGAGGTTCCTCCTTTTTGCTGCTACCATTTACCACATTTGGGCTGAGAGGAATGCTAGAAGATTCCAAGCTACCAGTACTGATCCTAATCACAGAATTAGACAGATTGTGTTCCAGCTTCACATTTGAGGACAAAAGCAGTGCAAATGGTCGAGAATTCTAGATAGCCTGAATAGTTTCCCTACTTAGACAGATACTACTACCTGTATTACTGTAGTGAAGTAGATAAATGTTGAGATCTAGTTTCTAGAGTCCAAATGGAACTAGTGCTTTGTAAATATTACACTTGGTTCATATAAAATTTTTATTTCCACCAACAAAAAAATGAAAACTGAGAAGAGGGACCAGAACTTAGAACACGTAGCGTCATTATTACCGGCTACATTCAAGATTTATAGAAAGAGATGTCTGGGGAAATAGAAGAGATCGGAGATCAAGATAGCAAGAGTAGTACATTAACAAGCGAAGATGCAGAAATTAATGATGTTTATGTAGTTGTTGGAAATACTGACTTGCATGTTCTTCAATGGGCACTTGATCATATGCTATTTCCTTCCGATTTCACATCTTCTCGCGCACATTTTTCCTTCCATTTAACTACATCCCTACACCAGGTAATTACATACTATTACTCTTGCACTCCATGCTTTATCTTAATAGATATAGGCGATGAGACACTGAGTGTTTGGTAAGGTCAATTTGCTATTTGTTTCTCCACTCGATTTCCTTATGCTTTTTTATTCTTTCTTAGTTTTGATTCATCTAACTGTAGCTATAGTACAAACAAGATGGTAAATTCAAGACATCACATCAGTGAGAGTGGGGGGACTGTCAATTCATTAACTGAACAGATGATGCTTATGAATTTTGCAGCAGCTACAGACCCCAAGTGCATTTTCTAATTACTTTTTAGGAGCGAAGGAAAATTTGATGGAAAAAAAAAATGCAAAGTGAAACGACTTGCTAGCAAACATTGCTAAGTTGAATTTTGGATGACAGATGGAAACTTATCAAGAAGCCAATTTATCAAAATGCAAGTGCAAGCCTACATCAATGAAGAGAGTGACAGGAGGATATCAGACCATTCCTGATGAAATCTCAACACATGATTGATAGATATCAAAAAGCAAGAATTACAAGAAAACGATTAGTACTACGACAAACAAAAACAAACCTGAACCTTTGAAAACCAAAATCAGCACTAGTTGAAAATTCCTTGTTCTGGAGGAAATATCCACTTGCCATTAGACCATTCTTGATGAAGCCTCAAGACATCAGGAGGATATGCAATGTTATCCGCAGTAGTAGGAAAGTAGACATACAACTCTTCTCCAACTATTCCACTGATGAATCCAAACCACCATCCATCGTTGGCAAATACATCAACCATATCGTAGAGACGGAAGTTGTTTTCTGACAATATTTTTCGTTGATCAGGTGGCACAGGCCGGACCTTGGATGCAGTGACAACATCCTCTAGTGGCACAGACTCATCATCAGAAAACAATGTCTTGTACTTGACTCTGTACAGATAAGAGCCAATGGGAGAAATAATAGTTGCTGTGTAGTACGAACCTATGAGTCCATCTTCTTGGCTTGCCACTTCAACTTCATCACCCTTTTCGAATGGTTTTTGAATCTGTTGTTTCTTGAATGCTATTTCTTTTATTGCCTTTGACATCCTATCAATTCTTGATTGGTGGTGTTCCTTTGAAAAATTTGTGTCTGCATTGATGAAGCCATTGAGAAACTCTACTGGAGACTGATTCAATTGAATGAAAAAAAGTGGAAAAAAAGTGATGAACTTGACGGGCTTTTGCTAATGAATTTATAGGAACAGAATTTTGTTGACCTTATTTATCCAAATCATCAACAAGAGCGACAGCGCCCCTAAAAGAGACTCCCCCAACAGTCTAAATTGTAATGTTCTAATTAAACTTCTTTCAAAACTTGCACAGAAATACAATGCACACACACACACAACAAGTGAATACACAAACTTTATTTCAAGGAACAAAGTGTATAAAAGAGATAGGTGCTACACTAACCTGACAATGCTTTTGGCTCAGTTTTAACTTTCTTACATCCTCTTGAAGTTCCAAATTCAGTGTTCTTTTCCTCTTCTTCGGAACTGCTGAGATCCTCCAAATGTCTAATGTTGGTACAAGGTTTTTTGGAGTAGGGCACGACATGGAAGGTGGACTTGTCGACGAGGTAGAATATCAACATGTCCCCTAGCTCCAACATATTATGCACCACAAACCGTGGCCAGTCTCCTTTACATATGAAGTAATCAGACGTCTCCCTCGCTATCTTGACTTTCCATAACATCCCTTCATTCGTTTTCAGTAAGGCCGTCTTCGCCAACATCTTCTTGTTTTCTTTAACAAAAGCACCCGGCATTCGCTAACAAGTCACATCAGCGATGTTAGGAAAACTCAGTTACAAAGCAACAATATAGATGTGGACTTTTTATCAACAATAACAACATATTATACTCCCTCCGTCCCCCCATTTTATGTGTCGTCATTTCCTTTTTAGTCCGTTCAAAAAAAAAAAAGTATTTTATCCTTACTGGATCGCACTTAATAAGAGAAGACAACTAAAAAGTAAACTTTTAAGAGACAATTTTGTAAACTTTACAAAATTATCACTCATTTCTTAAACTCCGTGCCCGATCAAAAGGCGACACATAAAATGGGACGAGGGAGTGACAAATTATTACCCCTAGCAGTCTCTGAAACAACAAAAATCACCAAAACTCCAAGACCAAGACATTACGAGAAAGACAAAACACAGCTGCGTGCTTGCTACCTACTACCATGTAGCTTAACTAGAAAATGAACTTACTATTTTATCAAGGCTTGGAAAAAGATGGTAAAGTGCACGCAGTCCGTATCAATACCTCACTAAAGAGGTTGTTTCCGATAGACTCTGACTCAAGACAAAAAAATGACATAATACTAGAATAGGAACAATAGATAGAAATAAACCAACACATAATAACAAAAAATACGCCTACCACAAAGTAGTACCGCACTCGAACTCTCTGAAACAACAAAAATCACCAAAACTCCAAGACCAAGACATTACGAGAAAGACAAAACACAGCTGCGTGCTTGCTACCTACTGCCATGTAGCTTAACAAGAAAATGAACTTACTATTTTATCAAGGCTTGGAAAAAGATGGTAAAGTGCACGCAGTCCGTATCAATACCTCACTAAAGAGGTTGTTTCCGATAGACTCTGACTCAAGACAAAAAAATGACATAATACTAGAATAGGAACAATAGATAGAAATAAACCAACACATAATAACAAAAAATACGCCTACCACAAAGTAGTACTGCACTCGAACTCTCTGAAACAACAAAAATCACCAAAACTCCAAGACCAAGACATTACGAGAAAGACAAAACACAGCTGCGTGCTTGCTACCTACTACCATGTAGCTTAACTAGAAAATGAACTTACTATTTTATCAAGGCTTGGAAAAAGATGGTAAAGTGCACACAATCCATACCAATACCTCACTAAAGAGGTTGTTTCCGATAGACTCTGACTCAAGACAAAAAAATGACATAATACAAGAATAGGAACAATAGATAGAAATAAACCAACACATAATAACAAAAAATACGCCTACCACAAAGTAGTACCGCACTCGAACTCTCTGAAACAACAAAAATCACCAAAACTCCAAGACCAAGACATTACGAGAAAGACAAAACACAGCTGCCTACTAGCAGAGACACACTCCTACGTACTGCAAATGTACCTTAACTAGAAAAAAAATGAACTTACTATTTTATCATTAAAGCCTTGTTCAAGTAAATGCTTGGAGAAAGATGGATGCTTGCTTGGATCCCCCTCTAGCATTTTCAAATATTTGTTGTTTTCGTTTATGCAAATTTCATTTTCACACAATATTTGTGTGAGGGGTGGGTCATCATATTATGAGAAATAAGCTATTTTGTTTTTTTACCACGTGGCATTTCTCACTTTTTCTTTTTTCGTTAAATGAAATCACAAGATGAAATCGTATGTGTGAATGCTTATTTAATAAGCCATGTAATATATATAGCCTATAGATTGAGTTTTGTTAGTGAAGAGTTGAAAATTCCTCCAAGGCATGATGGGTTTTAAACAAGTTATAAATTCGGTTCGTGTATTCCATGTTAATTTTTTAAATAATGAAATATGTAGATGTAAAGTTATGCATACATATTGTATAAGTAACTATAAATTCGGAATAAAGATATGCTTAAAAGATTAGCAAAATTACATCTTCTTAAATCTCTTAGGAATAATGTCAGAAGTCCTATTTCTATATTATATACACTAAATATGAGACTTTACAGTATTAGAATCTAATTTATAGGAAAGCTAGTAACTTAGAATAATACAATGGATCCTATCTTGTATAATATTCTAAAAAATGAACATTTAAAAATCAACTAATGCCGAATAAATTACATGGCCTCTAGCTTATGTTAAATGCGTGTACGTACATCTAATTACGGAATTAGCAGAAAGGTTCATAGTTAACACACACAGAAGAAAAATCTAAATAAATTGTTGTCGATTAATCAAATCGAACGAATAAATATATTTATTTCTCCATAGAACTTGCAAATGAAGCAAAATAGATGTATATTCATCAATTTGGCTCAAGCATTCAAAAGTACTATCCAACTTTACAACAACTTTTCCAATATAATTAATTAATCTGCAAGGGAACTATCAGTATCAGGTAACAATACAAAGACTAGTAAAGTGAAGTGACTATCAGAAGTAAGATTTCATCATTGCCACCATCACGATTTATTATTTGAATGATGACTGAATCCAATTATAGAATTTTGATGCATTTTTTCATCGTACTAATATAAGATGAATTGCAAATTATAGCATTGTTTGTATAGGTTTTGACCATCTAAATTTTTTATTTAAAATATTGAATTATTCATTTTAAAATATTGATCAAAATCAATATAAATTAAACCTCGAAAAATGAAAAGGTAACCGAGGCTGTATAAAATTTGAATTTGTATTTACTAATTCATTGAACAATTTAATTAGGAGTCGTTTTGTCTTCTCGGGTAATAACCCACATTTTAATATTAATTCACCATACAAATTACAACGTACAATTAATTTTTGGTACAATATTAGCATAACGAATATTGTAGGATTGAAGGTAAAGATAACATTTTAAGTTAGTGCAGGAGTAAAATGGTAATTCAATTTTGCCCCAAATCTTTTAAACTTTTAGTATAAGTAGTTTAGTCTATGTGCGTTGTATAAGTAGTTTAGTCTATGTGCGTTGTATAAGTAGTTTAGTCTAAGAGTTTTTGAATCCATCAAGTCTTAGTGTTCGATTTTGCAAGGGTCATTTTTGAACAAGAATAACGTGATTGATATGTGAAATTTTGGCAGATTTAGACCCACCAAATTGTAGAGAATCGAATTAGCTTTCCAACGATACCAATTTCATCAAAATACGACACCCGAGCAAGGAGTTATGGCCTTTCAAAGTAGAATGCGTCGCCTAACCAATCACACATGGCCACTGGAAAGCATAGGCGATATCATATGCGGCGCCTATGTAAAGCATAGGCGATATCATATGCGGCGCCTATGTAACTATAGGCGATATCATATGCGGCGCCTATGTATGATTTCAGCCACGAAAATACTTAGTTTTTGAGTTATTTCGAAGGTAGTTAAGTCTTTTAACACTCCTTACATATCCCTAAACCTAACCTCACGAAATTTATAGCTTCTAAACACATTACAACCCTATTAACATCTCAAAGTTCATTATCCAAGAGCACCATAGGAGAAAACCAACTAGGGTTGCACAATCAAGCTTGAAGATCAAATTTTAAGGAAATTCCTCCGTCAATCATCAAGAACCTCCCTTCCAAGGTATGCGTAGTGTTCATCCACGGATTCCTTTTATCCGTGGAGTTCAAGAATCGATCTTTAAAATACAAAAGCTTGGTTGGTTGTGGTGATATGATCATACCCATGTTGATGCTTGTTTGTTTTGCTATATAATAGTATCATGACTGTATATCTCATGAAAGTTATGTTGTTAGTTGAAAAACATGATCTTCGGATGGATTGATAGAATGCAAGTATGAAATCCACCTATGCCTTAAAGAATGCATGCAAGGTGTTCGATAAAATGCCTAGTATGTTAGAACCTCATATTTACATGATTTCATGATATCTAAATAACAAGTTCATGTTAGTCATACACTCCAATATGAATTTCCATGCAAATTATGTGTTGTTATTGTTGTGGTATAAAGCATGTATGATAATGGAGTTATAAATTATGTACACAAAAATATATCCATGTTTTTCCTATCATGTTTGAAATATTGAATAAATACATGAAGTATACTATCCCCTGCTTATGATATTGTGAATTGTGGACTCAAATCTTGTGATCAAGTCATGTCATGTGTGTCAGTTTCCTCCTATCGAGTCCTGGGGGTATTCTTACCAGAAAAATATAGTTGTGTGCCTAAAGCCATGTCATGTTTTCACGATACTCTTAGTCAAACCATGTTCAGTAGACTTCAGTCAGTCTCATGACTCAGGAAAACTCATGTAAAGTCAGTATCAGTTCAGTTTTACTCAGTACTCAGTAATCTACGTAATCTCAGTAATATTCCATCAGTCTATGGAATTCAGTAAATCTCAGTATCAGTACAATTTAGTTCAGTATTCAGTTCAGACATCAGTAAACTCAGTCAGCTAACAGAACTCAGTAGCATTTAGTCAGTTAACAGAATTCAGTAGTGTTCCGCTAGTCATCGGAACTCAATAAACTCAGTCCATGTTCAGTTTAGTTAGAGGCTTTCGAACTAGATGTCAGATTAGATGTTCAGAATTCAGTATTTATTGTCACGCCTCAAATCCTATTGGGGCGGACTGGCACCCGTAACCGAGGAGGCCCGGGAGAACCAGCTCATAACCTTATACTTCCCATGCATACCTCTATGACAACCCGAAATTCGAACAACATCATGTCGCATATAAAAGGAAATAATCACCTGTATAAGCTCGAGCACACATATATATGTATATACAATACTTGGCCATTGGAGCCATCACGTCTATTAAAAAAATACCACCTTGACTGTACATTAGGTCTACAAAGCCTCTAGACAATACACAGAGTTTAACTAAGGTCGGGACACACCCCGCCATATAACTAACTTCTATACAATACCAAAAGTGACTGGATATGACACAAAAAGCCCCGAAGCAAACTGGAGCTCACCAAAAGCAGTTGGATATCCTGGCTCCTACTTGTGCGGTGTATGAGTTGAGGTACCTGTGCCTGCAGCATGAAATGCAGGTCCCCCGTGGGGGACGTCAGTACGAAATATGTACTGAGTATGTAAAGCTGTAGATAATCACATATGATATAGGAGCTCAATAGAAATCAGAAACAAGTGAATAAATTATAATAGGAGTGGACCACACTTACTAGAACTTGTGACAACCTGTACATTGTATTTACTCAATCACTTTACCTTCGTTCTTATCATCTTTATAATCATTACTGTACTGTACTGTGACCATTAGGCTGCCTCCAGTACATATCAACTGGGATCGACCCATGATAGGCTTATGCCCCTGAGATACCACCCATAAACACATAAATAGGGATCGACCCATGATAGGCTTATGCCTCTGGGATACCACCCGATAAGAGAGAACTTCCATCACTTAGTTCAATTAATCTTTGAGATTGTTATTTCGGTCGCCACCGCATTTTTGATACTTTGAAACAATGATACATCAATAAGAGTCATATAAATAAACCATCAATGCAATAACAATGAAGTAAGAACTCATTGGCACATCAATGAAGTGTTTGGAGTCATCAATGCCATAACAATTAAGTAGGAACTTATTGGTATATCAATGAAACGTTTTGGAGTCATTAATAGCACATGGATCTTGTTTGAGTAACCGGATACCTTCTGACATTCATTAGTGCAATAAACATGTAAGATATGGAAAACAAGTAAGTATTGGAATGTCTTGACATCTTGTAGGGTGGAAACAAGTTCATTAGTAACGTAGGACATCATACAAAACCATTATGGATCACATGTTATTGAATAACTTTGGAAACTTTCTTAATAGAACAATTGTTCACTTTCATGCCAAAAATATGGTATAGAGTATGCTTTACATACCTGACTGTCAACCTTCAATACTAGTCCCAAATGGACTTCCCGTCTTTTCGGATTACTTATCTACAATGAACATATATAGCAATCTAGTATTAGCAACCAAACGTCACAATTCAATTATTTGAATTCACCAAACTAGTGGTTAAGTAGTAAGCCTTAATTACACCATAAAGGGTGTCACTTTAACCCTCTTATACTCCAATTACATTCACATGCCATGCATATTCATACAACATCCTCCAATATCAAGTTTGGATTCATTTATCCTTCTAACCAATCCATTAAACCAAATTGAGCCATAGACATAAATAATCATCAATTCAATATTATATCACCATATCCACCCTCCACAATTCAGTACAACCAAACAATGCAAAATAGTCCATAACCCTATTTCCATTTACAACCAATACATATAATCCTCTATCACACATATACATATGGAAAAGAACAAAGGCAAACAATATTCATACCTTAGAATTTACCTCTTGATTATGAAATCCTGTTTGCACAAATAATAGGTGCTGTTCGAAGCTCTCGAGATGACAAACGCAGTTATCGGATTACTTTGGAATTTCTACGGTTGAATCAAAAGTAATTTAAAGGTCAAATTTGGCTAGGGTTTGTTCTTTCTCAATGATTGATGATGAAAATGAGTTTTTGAACTCATATACATGTATATATACACATATTCCCGTCCATAATATAATAGGAAATGACCAAAATGCTTTTAAAATTTAAATAATGTCAAATCTGTCCTTTGGTAGACTGTTTTGATGGGCTAAAGTAGATCGACCATAACTCTTTGCTCCGATATCATATTTGGGTGAAATTGGTATCGTTGGAAGGATAATTCAAAGGGCTTTCATTTCATATAAATTAGGCCACCAATTTCGTCCTGTACAAGGAGTTATGGTCGTTTGAAGTTGACCCTAAAAATTTGTTTTGATAGGCTGAAGTAAAACGAGTATAACTCCTTACTCAGACGTTGGATTTGGATGAAACCAATTGCATTGAAAAGAAGACTCAAGGATATTTATTTTCATAGGTCGCATCTCTCCCAGTTCATTATATTAAGGGAGTTATGATCGTTTGAAGTTGACCCAAAAATTTGGCTGGCCTCAGTAGTTTGTGTGCAGGAAATTTTCCTGCACATTTACTATTCCCAAATATCCCGGCCACCTTTTTATAGTTTCGAACGTGGTCAATTATATTCGAAACCTATCCGTTTTTGGAAATTTTTATATCGTTGGAAAGCTTATTCAATAACCTTCGCATGGAACCATCGACGGGCAAATTCCGGTATAAATAAAATAAAAAATTAATTCCATATAAATAAGACCAATACACGTACTTGAATACGCCAATACACGTACTTGAATACATGGTGTTACATTTATGTTCCTTTTTGGTATTGTTATACAATGTTTTTCAGATATGTATCAGTATTGAACCTTATGGCCTTACAGTTCATGTTTCCGCATATTTTATGAGATATTATGCAGTTTACAGGTACAGATATCAGTCATGGGTTAGCTTGTGCTCCTTCGGGGTCATGAGCACCGTGTAGCATTTCGGTTCAGAAAATCGAGGCGTTACAATTAGTTATACATGCATTATTTTTTACGCAACGTTTGGTTTGATGTGTTAAAGATAATATATATTTATATAATTTTTATAAAAATATATTTTTTTACCAAATTACCCTTAGTCCTTCCTTGAATTCTTTCTTGTACATTGTATATATTTTCAACCGTGCAAGAGCAGCAGTTACACTGGAGAAATGAAAAATCCACTTTCCATCTCTTCTCTGAATTCAAAAATTCCGGCAATGAAAATAACAAGAGCAAACCAAGAAAAAGGCACCAAAATTCAATGAGTAGAACAACTGCTCAATCTTGAAGACAAATTCAAGAACTCAACATAAAACTCCTCTGCACACACAAAACCAATCTACAATCTTGCAAAAAAAAAATTCCTTTATCCCATAAACAACTAGAGAGAACCAAGAGAAGTGTACCAAACATGCAATGAAGATGTAGAAAAATGGACAAAAAAGAAGAAAAATTATAATTGTTGTAGTAGAAATAAATGGGTCAACCTACTGTCATGGTCTTTGTCGCAATTGTTGTCTCATTTGCCAATATTTGGATCCAAACTGTTGTAATATAGTGGAAAAAGAACGCGGGAGAATAATTTTAAGGGGAAATAATGTCATTTAATAGGTTACTACATGTGTTAAAAGCTTTGTATTATTAATACATGAAAAATGATGTGTATAAAGTGTGTATAACTAATACTTGTATTAGTTATGCATAGTCTAAAAAAGGATACCAAACATGGTACTATTAATACACAAACCATAATGCATGTATTATATTTTTAATACACTCTACCAAACCACCCCTTAGGTTCTTAGTTCTTGGAAGAGTTGATGTCTCACTACCTATTTTTACTTCTTGTAATCGTTTGTTGTTGTTATTAGTGAAACCATTGATTCTTGTTATCTTTGTTATTACCCCTCTTGTTCATCTCGTGTAGTTGTTGCCTTGGTGTGATTTCTCCTTGTTATTGTTGAGTTGGTGGCTGATTTGTTACCAAAAGGAGGTTCTACGGGTTGTGTCTCCTCTTTGGGCGTTGTATTCTCTTCTTGTTCTTGTGTTTTGTATCTTGTTTCCGTGTTGTGGGTTGATTTCACTATCGGTGTCTTAATTCTTTTGAGTCATTGTAATACATCCTTGTGTTTTCCTTACTCGTTGGAGTCATTGTAAACGTTGGATTTGTAGACACCTAATTTTGTCCCTTCCGAAGTCTAGTTTTATTCATTTTTAGTTCACCTTACCATGTGTCCAACCACATGTAATTATATCCCACAAAAATACAAAAATAAATAAAAAAATACCTCTAACTAATTTATCTTATCCTAACAACCTACCCAATCAAAAGCTTCCACCTACCCTAACTACCCATGTGATTCCCCCCCTCCTTTTTCTTGTCCACAAAGAAAGAATATATGGGGGACCCACCAAAATTCCCACATCATAACAAATCCATGCCCATTATAAAAGAAAAATTCTAAGAGGAAAAAGGAGAGGCTCATTCTTTGATCATCATCTTCTCCACAATAACAAGAATCACCAAATAATCTTCCTCACAAGAACAAGAACAACAACGAAAAAAAAGAAAAGTAACCAGTGAACAGTAACCGGTGAACAGTGACCGGTGAATAGTGACCGATGAACAGTAACTGGTGAGCAGTGACCAGTGAACAGTTACCGATGAACAGTGACCGGTGAACAGTGACGGCGTGAAAAGTGACGGTAAATGGGTCATTATTTGTCGAGTTGGATTGTTGGTGTTAAGGTTCGGCTCGAGGTTTCTGGGTGCGAACTCTCTTTATTCGAATAACATTGAGTTTGAAAGCTTCAAATTTAATGTCCAACTCTATCTCTTCTAATTTTACTTTACTATACGTGTTTGATTTGCCTGATGTGTGGTTGAATTTTGGTGACATTAATTTGGTGTTCGATTTCATCGAATAGATGGTTGTGAATTGTTGAGATGACTGTCTTGAATCGTTGGAATTTGGTATAAAAAATGAAATGTGGGGTTGGATGGTAGGAATTGATAAATAATGAATATTGTTTTGATTTATTGTCGTTGGTTATTTTGAAGCAAATACGAGTGTTTGATTGGGTAGTATCATGATGCGCCGATTGGTTTAGGCAAACGTAGTTTGGGTAGGCAAAGTTTATTGTTTGAATGATTGAAATTTGGGTGAATGATTTGGTTTTCTCGTATTGAAAAAATGTATTTATTTAGCCGGGGAATGCCCCGAGATCACTTGTATTTATTCACCGGGGAATACCCCGACGTATCATGTTGGCGAAAAATGATCGTGATGAAGTCCCGCGGCGTCGGGTAAGGCATTGGAGCTTAATCTAGAATTAGTTTAGACTAGGATTTATATTTTCGTATCTTTCTATTTTTGGACTGTATAATTGGACTGGACTTTACATTTTTGGATTGTTTTGTTTTGTTTGATTATTTTTGCGTGCCTTTTGTGTGGTTTATACATTTCGTAATGCCAAAATAGTTGATACACTCTACCAAGCGACCGTGGTTGAACCACGGGATCGAGGGGTGCCTAACACCTTCCCCTCGGTCAACAGAATTCCTTAGCTGGAGTCTCCGTTCGCAAACCAGTTTAAAGAGTCAAATGGTTTTGAAAAGGATTTTCCAATGGTGACGTGGCACGCCATATTATACCAAGTGGCGACTCTGAATAAAAAATGTAAATAATCCTTTTTCGAAACAAATTTTCATCTTTGTCACTTTAATAATAAAAACTCTTTCGAAACTTACAATACATTATCTTTTTTGGAGTCGAAAAAGGGTTGTGACAGCTCTGGCGACTCTGCTGGGGACTATTTCAGAATCCGAGCTTTTTTTGGAGTCGTATAGGCTTTGTTTGGCATTACGAGTGTATAAGCATTGTTTGTGATTTTTTTTTGTGTTTTCACTTTTGTGTATTTTCGTGCTCTTTGTTTACAGTATTTATCCTATGTGTTACCGCTTTATATCTGGCATCATTTCCATAATCCGAGTCAATTCTTTCCGCAACAAGTCTTGGAGCGCATGTCGTGCGCACGAAATCTAGTTGAGTCTCCTTTATTTTAGAGGGGGGGCGTTGGATGTATGGAGTAGGTGGAAAGCAAAGCAGCCACTATCGACCATATGCTCCCCCGAACGACCTTGTTAGTAAACAACAACGTAGGTCAGCCTTTAGGTCATGTTTATGTGCATCATATTGAGACCTAGCGGGGCCCACTTGGTCCTTTGTAGGAGACTCACCTCTAACGCATCCCTACGTGCTAAATGTTGCATCTTTGAGGGTAATGGGGTCATTTGACGGACTGATTTGGTGAAAACATGTGTTGGAAGCAAGGTGCGTAGGCAAGAACTGTTGAAAAAAATAGAGCAAAAAAGTGAAGTGAGTCGAAAAGAAGAAAAAAAAAAGAGAGTGTCGTAGCTTTTAGTGTTCTTTATGGCTTTTGTTCTTCACAATCCAAAAATTAAAAAAAAAAGATTTTTACCTTTTGCACTCATTTCTCAAAAACGAAAATATCAAAAAGATTTTTCATTTGTCTCCTTTAGCATGCATTCATAATTCGAAATTTTCAAAAAAAGATTTTTTTTTAGCAGTTTTTATAAAAGAAAATACAAAAAATGGTAGAAATTTGTACATTTCATGTAATGAAAATACCAAAAAGATTTTTTTTTTCCTTCATAATTGTTGGTGTCAGTTTAGTTGAAGTGTCTAATTAAAAGAAAAAAAAACCCTCAAAAAGACTTTATTCGTTTGTCTTTGGTTGTGCCCTTAAGTTAGGGTCAATTTGTTAGTTAATCGTTAATTGTCCAATCTAGACGAACTACGCACCCCTGATTCTCCTCTCTCGGGAGTGAGATACGTAGGCAACCTATTGTGGGTTCGGGGATCTTATTTAAAAAAATTCAAAAAGATTTTCTTCACTCTTTATTTAGAGTAGGTGTTTCATACATATCTTGAAAAGAAAAATACAAAAAAATAAAAAAAATAAAAATAATAATAATAATAATAATAATAATTTTCCTCAATAGTTGTAGGTTTCATTTTTGGTTGATCTTATTTCAAAAATTCAAAAAGATTTTCTTCACTCTTTATTTAGAGTAAGTGTTTCATATACATCTTTAAAAGAAAACTACAAAAAGATTTTTCTTTAATAGGTTCAAGTTTCATTTTCATATGAAATTCAAAATTGAAAATAAAAAAAAAAGATTTTTCTTTGGTAATCATAGGTTTCATTTTGTATAGGAATTTTAAACGTGAAAATGCAAAAAGAGTCTATTCTTTTGACAATTTGTTATTTTCTTCTCTTTTTAAAGTTTCAAGAAAAGAAGAAAAAAAAGAAAAAGTTTAATTGGCCATTTTGGCAAAACTTCACGAACTACGCACACCTGATTCTCCCCTTTCGGGGGTGAGATACGTAGGCGCCCTTCTTGGGTTCGGTGATCTTTTCAAGAAAAAAAGAGGTTTTGAAAAACTGTTGAACTCTAACCATTTGCTATCTCTTGTCCAGCTAGTTTAAGGTGGTTGGTTGGTGGCATTTTGGCTGGTCCTCCATATTGCTCCAAGTTACAGAGGAAGTTATGGCCAACAAGGATACCGAGTTAGTTGTCACTAATCAGATAGGGAGTTCGGGGAATGAGAATGTAGGAGATAATGAAGAGATTCGGAAATTAAGGCGGCAAATAATAGAAATGCATCGAGCTTGGGCTAATGGGTTGCCGCCTCCTCCAGTTCCCACGGATAATCTGGAATATCTTTCTAGCTTGCCTCCCGTGTCACATGCACAATTTCCCATTTTTGTTGATATGACACAACATGCATCAGGATCGACTCCGGGGCAATAATATCCAACCACTTCCAATGTTCATTTCCTCACTCCCCAATCCAAGACTACCACATACTCGGCTCCAGCTATTGTTCATGCTTTTGCGGCGCCACCCCCACCTCCTACTTTTGATGTTCATCCATAATTTGTGCCTCCCTACTCTACAAGAGAGCCTGCATTGAATATTTTTAGTGATCAGCATTATGCTCTCGAGCCTACATTTAAGTCGACTGGTCCTTACGATTGCCCTCAACCGCCTGAATTTCCTCCTAACACTGAGAAGCCTGTTATGACAGAAGAACAAGAGGAAATAGCCAAAAAATTGAGAAGGTTGGAACTGACTATGAAAAACTTGCAAGGACTTGGGGGGTACAAAAGTGTCTCATATAAAGATCTGTGCATGTTTCCTGGTGTACATCTTTCTCTTGGTTTTAAAATGCCGAAGTTTGAGAAGTATGATGGACATGTCGATCCTGTAGCACATTTGAGACGCTATTGCAACCAGCTAAGGGGCGCTGGAGGGAAGGAAAAATTACTCATGGCATATTTCGGTGAGAATCTTTCAGGTCTAGCTTCAGAATGGTTTGTTGACCAAGACATTGACAAATGGATTAGTTGGGATGACCTAGATAACGAATTTGTGCAACAATTTCAATACAATGTGGAGTTAATCCCTGATGAAAAATCCCTAACTAGTATAACAAAGAAAAATACTGAGAATTTCAGGGAGTATGCAATTAGATGGCGCGAACAAGCTGCTATAGTAAAACCGCCAATGAAAGAAAGTAAAATAGTGAAGGTGTTTATTCAAGCGCAGGACGAAACATATTATCAACACTTGTTACCTGCATTAGGCAAGCCATTCATTGAGCTCCTTAAAATGGGGGAGATGATAGAAGAGGGAATTATGACTGGTCACATTGTGAGTTTTGCAACATTGAAAGCGACTACTCAAGTAATTCAAAAGGGTTCAGGAAATGTTGGGGAGGAAAAGAGTGAGGAAGATGCATCTGCTATTATAGTTGGACAGCAAGAAAGGTCAAGAAGACCACGTTGTCATCGATCTCAGGTTCAAGCTCAAGTTTATGCCCAGGCTCCACATAATCACTCCCAAAATCCATTATACTCTGTTCCTCCACATCCATATCCAGTGTATAATGCACAACCACAAGTTCAACCCTCATATTACCCACAATGGCATACCCCAACGCCCCAGAGTCATCCTCTAACTCCACAAACATACCAAAACCCTTCTAAGCCAGATTTTCTATCCAAGCCAAACAATGAAATGAGGCAAAAGTCGAGAGATAGCTTCACACCAATTGGAGAGTCATATGCCAGTTTATTTCATAGATTGGTATAGGAAGGAATGATCATTCCTCTCCTTGGGCATACCCTTAATCGGCGTTCAAGAAATTTTGATCCTAACGCACGATGTGCATATCATTCTGAGGCTCAGGGTCATAGTATTGAAGATTGTCGAGATTTGAAAAGAGAAATTGAAAAGATGATTCATGATGGATCAATTATGGTGCAGAACATTGATAGTGAGGGAAACTGTAGTCATGCTGATATGCAAAACAGTGGCTAAGATGTCAGGCTGAGCAATGGAGAAGTCACCCCTCTCCTTACCAGGAAGGGGTTGGTAGCTTGTTTTGTTTTATTTTCAGTTGTCCGAATTATTTCAGGGTTGTAGTTCGGGATTTATCTTGTTTTGTCCCTTTGTCATTTATGTTCAAACCCTTCTATCTTTCATTTTTATTAAATGGAGTGTCCCCTTTTCCTTTGTGTTTTAAATATGTGTTGTTGTTTTTTTTGTTTACATAGGACATTTTATGTTGACTCTAGTGATATGATATGCTAGTGAAATTTACAGCTAGATCTTAACATCCAGTTTAAGAATGAACATTGAATCAGAGGGTTAAAGTTAGAAAAAGAGAGCATCTGAGGAAATAGATAGAGTGCTGGGGCATTTGGTGATCAAGTTGAAACCTTCTTTGAAAATTAAGGCTATTATTTTGAAAATCGTGAGAATAACTTGGTCATCAATTGAAAGACATGTCTTAATTAGGTCAAACAGTGTCTACGTGATCCTATCAAGAGGAACAGGAAGAAAATTAGCTCCACGAAGTCATGAGTCCTTCAACATGAGGAATGTACAACAAAGTGGAGTTGTATGCTGGGTAAGTGTAGAAAAGAGGTGGCACACATGCTCGGGGCAAGTTAGTGTTATAAAACATTTCATAAGTGATCTTGAACGTGCACTTTCATATTGCATGATATGTACTTGTATTTTCAAAGATTGATATGACGAAGGCATTTCATTCTGCCATCCAAACATCGAGTCATCCCCTTTGATTCCTATAAGACGTACCTTTTAGTCGAGTCATCCCCTTTGATTCCTATAAGACGTACCTTTTAGTCGAATTATCCCCTTTGATTCCTATAAGACGTACCTTTTAGTCGAGTCATCCCTTGATTCCTATAAGACGTACCTTTTGGTCGAGTCATACCCTTTGATTCCTATAAGACGTACCTTTTAGTCGAGTCATCCCCCTGGATTCCTATAAGACGTACCTTTTAGTCGAGTCATCCCCTTTGATTCCTATAAGACGTACCTTTTAGTCGAGTCATCCCCTTTGATTCCTATAAGACGTACCTTTTAGTCGAGTCATCCCCTTTATTCCTATAAGATGTACCTTTTAGTCGAGTCATCCCCTTTATTCCTATAAGACGTACCTTTTAGTCGAGTCATCCCCTTTGATTCCTATAAGACGTACCTTTTAGTCGAGTCATTTCTTTGGATTCCTATAAGACGTACCTGACGTACCTTTTAGTTGAGTCATCTCTTTTGATTCCTATAAGACGTACCTTTTAGTCGAGTCATCCCCTTTGATTCCTATAAGACGTACCTTTTAGTCGAGTCATCCCCTTTGATTCCTATAAGACATACCTTTTAGTCGAGTCATCCCCTTTTATTCCTATACGACGTACCTTTTAGTCGAGTCATTTCCTTTGATTCCTATAAGACGTACCTTTTAGTCGAGTCATCCCCTTTGACCCCTAGAAGACGTACCTTTTAGTCGAGTCATCCCCTTGGATTCCTATAAGACGTACCTTTTAGTCGAGTCATCTCTTTTGATTCCTATAATACATACCTTTTAGTCGAGTCATCCCCTTTGATTCCTATAAGACGTACCTTTTAGTTGAGTCATCCCCTTTGACCCCTAGATGACGTACCTTTTAGTCGAGTCATTTTCTTTGATTCCTATAAGACGTATCTTTTAGTCGAGTCATCCCCTTTGATTCCAATAAGACGTACCTTTTAGTCGAGTCATCCCCTTTGATTCCTATAAGACGTACCTTTTAGTTGAGTCATTTCCTTTGATTACTAGAAGACGTACCTTTTAATCGAGTCATTTCCCTTGATTCCTATAAGACGTACCTTTTAGTCGAGTCATCCCCTTTGATTCCTATAAGACGTACCTTTTAGTCGAGTCATCCCCTTTGATTCCTAGAAGACGTACCTTTTAGTCGAGTCATTTTCCTTGATTCCTATAAGACGTACCTTTTAGTCGAGTCATCCCCTTTGATTCCTATAAGACGTACCTTTTAGTAGAGTCATTTCCTTTGATTCCTATAAGACGTACCTTTTAGTCGAGTCATCCCCTTTGATTCCTATAAGATGTACCTTTTAGTCGAGTCATCCCCCTGAATTCCGATAAGACGTACCTTTTAGTCGAGTCATCCCCCTTGATTCCTAAAAGACGTACCTTTTAGTCGAGTCATTCCAATTAACTCATAGAAATTGCATTTCTTTATTTGGGATAATTTTTTTTCCAGTTTTGATGTGATTTCAGGAGCATGCCCGAAGCACAGGGCGAATAAATGGAAAACCAAACAACAAGGTGAAGAAATTGAAAGCATAGCAACAAGTTGATGAAATAGCAAGTCAGGAGCCCGCCTGCAGAACAGGGTGAAGAAATTGAAAGCATAGCAACAAGTTGATAAAAATAGCAAGTTAGGAGCACGACTGCAGAACAGGGTGCAAAATTTGAAAGCATGGCAACAAGTTGATGGAATAGCAAGTCAGGAACCCGCCTGGAGAACAGGGTGAAAAAATTGAAAGGCAAGCAACAGGTTGAAAGAAATTACAAATTAGGAGCCCGCCTGAAGAATAGGGTGATAAAAGTCGGGTCAAGAGCCAACAGAAGTTGTATAGATAGGATTTTTGTAATTTTATTTATGTTTTAACTTGTAATTTTCATTTTTTGATGTAATGACAGAGCCGCGGACCGAAACCTCGATGAAACCTCACTCGACTCTCCAACTCGGTATAGTCCACTTCTTTTCCAATCCATTAAAATACCCGTGTCTTGATTCTCTCATAACTTGGGTAGGAAGGATGTCTTAAGTCAAGACCCGGTTGTCCTTCTTCCTTCTGTTTCTTTCTTTGAATAATGGTCGGGTCAAAATTTGGTCTCGCTGTCTACTTCTTTGTCTGAAAACACTTCGTGTTTACATTCAAAGGGGGCATGTTGTAGACACCTAATCTTGTCCCTCCCGAAGTCTAATTTTATTCATTTTTAGTTCACCTTACCATGTGTCCAACCCCATGTAATTATATCCCACAAAAATACAAAAATAAACAAAAAAATACCTCTAACTAATTTATCTTATCCTAACAACCTACCCAATCAAAAACTTCCATCTACCCTAACTACCCATGTGATTCCCCCCCTCCTTTTTCTTGTCCACAAAGAAAGAATATATGGGGGACCCACCAAAATTCCCACATCATAACAAATCCATGCCCATTATAAAAGAAAAATTCTAAGAGGAAAAAGGAGAGGTTCATTCTTTGATCATCATTTTCTCCACAATAACAAGAATCACCAAATAATCTTCCTCACAAGAACAAGAACAACAACGAAAGAAAAAAAAAAAGTAACCGGTGACCAGTGACCAGTGAATAGTGATCGATGAACAGTGACCGATGAACAGTGACGACGTGAAAAGTGACGGTAAACGGGTCATTATTTGTCGAGTTGGATTGTTGGTGTTAAGGTTCGGCTCGAAGTTTCCGGGTGCAGACTCTCTTTATTCGAATAACATTGAGTTTGAAAGCTTCAAATTTAAGGTCCAACTCTATCTCTTCTAATTTTACTTTACTATACGTGTTTGATTTGCCTGATGTGTGGTTGAATTTTGGTGACATTAATTTGGTGTTCGATTTCATTGAATAGATGGTTGTGGATTGTTGAGATGACTGTCTTGAATCGTTGGAGTTTGGTATAAAAAATAAAATGTGGGGTTGGATGGTAGGAATTGATAAAGAATGAATATTGTTTTGATTTATTGTCGTTGGTTATTTTGAAGCAAATACGAGTGTTTGATTGGGTAGTATCATGATGCGCCGATTGGTTTAGGCAAACGTAGTTTGGGTAGGCAAAGTTTATAATTTGTGATTTTATTGAACGTTTGAAATATTGTTCGAATGATTGAAATTTGGGTGAATGATTTGGTTTTCTCGTATTGAAAAAATGTATTTATTTAGCCGGGGAATGCCCCGAGATCACTTGTATTTATTCACCGGGGAATGCCCCGACGTATCATGTTGGCGAAAAATGATCGTGATGAAGGCCCGCGGCGTCGGGTAAGGCATTGGAGCTTAATCTAGAATTAGTTTAGACTAGGATTTATATTTTCGTATCTTTCTATTTTTGGACTGTATAATTGGGCTGGACTTTACATTTTTGGATTGTTTTATTTTGTTTGATTATTTTTGCGTGCCTTTTGTGTGGTTTATACATTTCGTAATGCCAAAATAGTTGATACACTCTACCAAGCGACCGTGGTTGAACCACGGGATCGAGGGGTGCCTAACACCTTCCCCTCGGTCAACAGAATTCCTTAGCCGGAGTCTCCGTTTGCAAACCAGTTTAAAGAGTAAAATGGTTTTGAAAAGGATTTTCCAATGGTGACTTGGCACACCAGATTATGCCAAGTGGCGACTCTGAATAAAAAATGTAAATAATCCTTTTTCGAAACAAATTTTCATATTTGTCACTTTAATAATAAAAACCCTTTTGAAACTTACAATACATTATCTTTTTTGGAGTCGAAAAAGGGGTGTGACAGGATTCACCTCTCAACACCTCTCGGAGTACAAGCAAGCTTACAACACTTGTGAGATTGAGTGTGACAGATCCGAGAGACAAGAAATAAAAAGAGAGAGTGAGGATATTTTTGTACAACTAATGTGTTTTTTTTTTGTTTTGTAGGTAACTTCTTGGCCATAATGGAAACCATTTTGGCCCACCTTGATGCTATTTCCAGAAACCATTTTCTCTTACCATATTTTAAGACTCCTTAATTATATTGGAGAAAATGAGTGAAAAGACAATTTTGTATAAAGGAAAGTCTTTTAATAAAGAGCGAAAATTTCAAATCAATTTTCTAAAAATTGTAATTTATAGCACCTTTCATGTAGTTTTTGAATTTCTAAATTTTAATTTTAAAAATAAATTAATGTAATCTAATTTAGCTTTGAAACTTAATTAAATTGACTTATGAAGAATAAGAAGAGCAACTAAAAAGGAATAGAGGGAGTAATGAAATAGTAGCCTTTTCATTAAGAGGAAAAAAACTCATCAACTTATAAAAATAATAAATACATAAATGTTGATGAGATAATATTTAGAACTTTTATCATGTGTTTTAGGATTTTTTTAATTTTTAAATTATATTTTTTCTCTTATCATATTTTAAGACTCTTTAATTATATTGGAGGAAATAAGGAAAAGAAAATTTTGTCTAAAGGAACGTATTTTAATAAAGGGCAAAAATTTCAAATTAATTTTCTAAAAATTGTAATTTATAGTACTTTTCATGTAGTTTTTGAATATCTAAATTTTGTTCTAAAAAAATAAATTAATGTAATCTAATTTAGCTTTGAAACTTAGTCAAATTAACTTACGAAAAATGAGGAGAGCAATTTAAAAGGAATGAAAATGAAATAGTAACCTTTTTTCATTAAGAAGAAAGAAATTCATCAACTTAGAAAAATAATAAATACATAAATGTTGATGAGATAATATTTAGAACTCTTATCATGTGTTTTAGAATTTCTTAATTTTTATATTATATTTTTTCTCTTACCATATCTCAAGACTCCTTAATTATATTAGAGGAAATAAGTGAAAAGACAATTTTAATTAAAGGAGAGTGGCAAAAATATCAAATCAATTTTTTTAAAATTGTAATTTATATACTTTTCATGTAGTTTTTGAATATCTAAATTTTGATCTAAAAAAATAAATTAATGTAATCTAATTTAGCTTTGAAACTTAATTAAATTGACTTACGAAAAATGAGGAGAGCAATTAAAAAGGAATGGAGGGAGTAATAAAATAATAACTTTTTTTTTTTCATTAAGAACAGAAAAACTCATCAACTTAGAAAAATAATAAATACATAAATGTTGATGAGATAATGTTTATCATATGTTTTAGGATTTTTTATTTTTTAAATTATATTTTTTCTCCTTTCTTATTTTAAGACTCCTTCGTTATATTGGGGGAAATAAGTAAAAAAATAATTTTATCTAAAGGAGAGTTTTTTAATAAAGGACAAAAAATTTAAATTAATTTTCTTAGGATTTCACACTTTTAATATATTGTAGATGTAGATGTAGACATGGATGTAGATAGATATGATATGATGATTAGTGAGTTAATAAGATAGAAGATATTCACCTTACAACAAATTATTACTCGTCCATTTCACAAAATATTTGTTACAATTTTCTTTTTGAAAGTCAAACGATATGAACTTTGTCTACTATTTTAGATGCATCTTTTTCATCATATTGATATGAGAAAAACTGTAATTTATAATATCTAAATTTTAATTTTAAAAATAGAGAATCAATTTAATCTAATTTAGCTTCAAAAATTAGTCAAATTAACTCTTGAGAAATGAAATGTCACAACTATTTTGAAATGAATGGAGTAGTAGATGATTAGTTTTTCTATAAAGAATGAAAACCTAAAGATTAAAGCTCCCATTTATTAATCTGTTTTTCAGTTGAGTGGGAGTAAATGTAACACAAATGTCACTGCCAACAAAGTTGCGCACTTTATTTCTCCCACATCGGAAGTTTAACACATAACTTCTAGGTTTATAAAGCTCCATACAACGAGCGTTGGACACGACCTTACTTGAACAGGATTTGTTTTATAGGCTCGTACCACCGTATCCTTGTCTTGCAGGAAATCCCGTGTGACTAGAGCGTGATTAACAGCCACCTATGGCTTGTGGAGCAGTAGATGATCGTATGGTCTCTCTGACAGACTCTTCTTTTTTTTATTTTTTTTTATTTTTTTTATTGAGTTTACAACACCTCTTTTTATTATTTTTTCTGTATTGAGTTTACAACAATGACCGCCAGAAGGCCTTGGATCACCTGTAAAGTTGGCTCGAAGGAAAGGGGCGTCGAAGTGGATTTTTGTTTTGGGGAGAAGGGGGAGGGGAATGGTGGTGTTGGGTGGGAGGAGGGGGATGCTGAAGGCGGGAGGGGAATGGTGGTGCTAGGTGGGGGGTAGAGGGTTTGGGAGGGGAATGGTTGGCTGGACGATGTTGTGGTGTTGGTGTTGAGTGGAGGGTGCGGGAAGTGATACAAGAATAATCACTGATATGGACTTAAGAGAGGGCGTGTTGGACCCGAGACTTGGTGTGTGCAATTGAAGTGTAAAAGAGTCCCAAAACACACCAAAATCAGTCTACTCCTAACACTTGATGGGCGCCCCTTAGTGGAGGGGCCTTTTGGTCATCTTAGTTTAGGGCTTGGAAAAGCCACCAAAATCGAAATGAGGGTGATACTAGTGTGGAATCACTAGTGTTGCAAAACATGGCTCGAAACCTTGGTGCTTGAGTGGTTCATGCCCTGTTATGTCATTGTAAGAGTGTAAGTGTTGCTTTTTACATCTATTAAGGGTCTTAGTGTTTGAAATACACTTGGGGGTCGTTTGGTACAGTGTATAAGATTAATGCTGAATAAGGTGTATTAGTAATGCTTGCATTATTAATGCAAGTATTAATAATGTTGATATTAGTGTAATACCTCGCATGTTTCTAAGCTAGGAAGTGAATAAGTTTTCCTACGTATGAAACCTCCTATTCTGTGAGTAGCATTTTAGTGTATGACTTACAATGAATATCCTAGCGATAGGATAGCTTGCGATGTCTTAAGCATGCTCATATGAGTCGCTTAGAGTGATGCAAGCTAAGAGTTTTTGAATCCATCAAGTCTTAGTGTTCGATTTTGCAAGGGTCATTTTTGAACAAGAATAACGTGATTGCTATGTGACATTTTGGCAGATTTAGACCCACCAAATTGTAGAGAATTGAATTAGCTTTCCAACGATACCAATTTCATCAAAATCCGGCACCCGAGCAAGGAGTTATGGCCTTTCAAAGTAGAATGCGTCGCCTAACCAATCGCCCATGCCACTGGAAAGCATAGGCGATATCATATGCGGCGCCTATGTAAAGCATAGGCGATATCATATGCGGCGCCTATGTAAATATAGGTGATATCACATGCGGCGCCTATGTATGATTTAAGCCACGAAAACACTTAGTTTTTGAGTTATTTCGAAGGTAGTTAAGTCTTTTAACACTCCTTACATATCCCTAAACCTAACCTCACAAAATTTATAGCTTCTAAACACATTACAACCCTATTAACATCTAAAAGTTCATTATCCAAGAGCACCATAGGAGAAAAACAACTAGGGTTGCACAATCAAGCTTGAAGATCAAATTTTAAGGAAATTCCTCCTTCAATCATCAAGAACCTCCCTTCCAAGGTATGCGTAGTGTTCATCCACGGATTCCTTTCATCCGTGGAGTTCAAGAATCGATCTTTAAAATACAAAAGCTTGGTTGGTTGTGGTGATATGATCATACCCATGTTGATGCTTGTTTGTTTTGCTATATAATAGTATCGTGACTGTATATCTCATGAAAGTTATGTTGTTAGTTGAAAAACATGATCTTTGGATGGATTGATAGAATGCAAGTATGAAATCCACCTATGCCTTAAAGAATGCATGCAAGGTGTTCGATAAAATGCCTAGTATGTTAGAACCTCATATTTACATGATTTCATGATATCTAAACAACAAGTTCATGTTAGTCATACACTCCAATATGAATTTCCATGCAAATTATGTGTTGTTATTGTTGTGGTATGAAGCATGTATGATAATGGAGTTATAAATTATGTACACAAAAATATATCCATGTTTTTCCTATCATGTTTGAAATATTGAATAAATACATGAAGTATACTATCCCCTACTTATGATATTGTGAATTGTGGACTCAAATCTTGTGATCAAGTCATGTCATGTGTGTCAGTTTCCTCCTATCGAGTCCTGGGTGTATTCATACCAGAAAAATATAGTTGTGTGCCTAAAGCCATGTCATGTTTTCACGATACTCTTAGTCAAACCATGTTCAGTAGACTTCAGTCAGTCTTATGACTCAGGAAAACTCATGTAAAGGCAGTATCAGTTCAGTTTTACTCAGTACTCAGTAATCTACGTAATCTCAGTAATATTCCATTAGTCTATGGAATTCAGTAAATCTCAGTATGAATACAATTTAGTTCAGTATTCAGTTCAGACATCAGTAAACTCAGTCAGCTAACAGAACTCAGTAGCATTTAGTCAGTTAACAGAATTCAGTAGTGTTCCGCTAGTCATCGGAACTCAATAAACTCAGTCCATGTTCAGTTTAGTTAGAGGCTTTCGAACTAGATGTCAGTATTGTAGCGGACTGGCACCCGTAACCGAGGAGGCCCGGGAGAACCAGCTCATAACCTTATACTTCCCATGCATACCTCTATGACAACCCGAAATTCGAACAACATCATGTCGCATATAAAAGGAAATAATCACCTGTATAAGATCGAGCACACATATATATGTATATACAATACTTGGCCGTTGGAGCCATCACGTCTATTAACAAAATACCACCTTGACTGTACATTAGGTCTACAAAGCCTCTAAATAATATACAGAGTTTAACTAAGGTCGGGACACACCCCGCCATATAACTAACTTCTATACAATACCAAAAGTGACTGGATATGACACGGAAAGCCCCGAAGCAAACTGGAGCTCACCAAAAGCAGTTGGATATCCTGGCTCCTACTTGTACGGTGTATGAGTTGAGGTACCTATGCCTGCAGCATGAAATGCAGGTCCCCCGTGGGGGACGTCAGTACGAAATATGTACTGAGTATGTAAAGCTGTAGATAATCACATATGATATAGGAGCTCAATAAAAATCAGAAACAAGTGAATAAATTGTAATAGGAGTGGACCACACTTACTAGAACTTGTGACAACCTGTACGTTGTATTTATTCAATCACTTTACCTTCGTTCTTATCATCTTTATAATCATTACTATACTGTACTGTGACCATTAGGCTGCCTCCAGTACATATCAACTGGGATCGACCCATGATAGACTTATGCCCCTGAGATACCACCCATAAACACATAAATAGGGATCGACCATGATAGGCTTATGCCCCTGGGATACCACCCGATAAGAGAGAACTTCCATCACTTAGTTCAATTAATCTTTGAGATTGTTATTTCGGTCGCCACCGCATTTTTGATACTTTGAAACAATGATACATCAATAAGAGTCATATAAATAAACCATCAATGCAATAACAATGAAGTAAGAACTCATTGGCACATCAATGAAGTGTTTTGGAGTCATCAATGCCATAACAATTAAGTAGGAACTTATTGGTATATCAATGAAACGTTTTGGAGTCATTAATATCACATGGATCTTGTTTGAGTAACCGGATACCTTCTGACATTCATTAGTGCAATAAACATGTAAGATATGGAAAACAAGTAAGTATTGGAATGTCTTGACATGTTGTAGGGTGGAAACAAGTTCATTAGTAACGTAGGACATCATACAAAACCATTATGGATCACATGTTATTGAATAACTTTGGAAACTTTCTTAATAGAACAATTGTTCACTTTCATGCCAAAGATATGGTATAGAGTATGCTTTACATACCTGACTGTCAACCTTCAATACTAGTCCCAAATGGACTTCCCATCTTTTCGGATTACTTATCTACAATGAACATATATAGCAATCTAGTATTAGCAACCAAACGTCACAATTTAATTATTTGAATTCACCAAACTAGTGGTTAAGTAGTAAGCCTTAATTACACCATAAAGGGTGTCACTTTAACCCTCTTATACTCCAATTACATTCACATGCCATGCATATTCATACAACATCCTCCAATATTAAGTTTGGATTCATTTATCCTTCCAACCAATCCATTAAACCAAATTGACCCATAGACATAAATAATCATCAATTCAATAGTATATCACCATATCCACCTTCCACAATTCAATACAACCAAACCATGCAAAATAGTCCATAACCCTATTTCCATCACCTTTCAATAACAACCAATACATATAATCCTCTATCACACATATACATATGGAAAAGAACAAAGGCAAACAATATTCATACCTTAGAATTCACATCTTGATTATGCAATCCTGTTTGCACAAATAATAGGTGTTGTTCGAAGCTCTCGAGATGAAAAACGCAGTTATCGGATTACTTTGGAATTTCTACGGTTGAATCAAAAGTAATTTAAAGGTCAAATTTGGCTAGGGTTTGTTCTTTCTCAATGATTGATGATGAAAATGAGTTTTTGAACTCATATACATGTATATATACACATATTCCCGTCCTTAATATAATAGAAAATGACCAAAATGACTTTAAAATTTAAATAATGTCAAATCTGTCCTTTGGTGGACTGTTTTGATGAGCTAAAGTAGATCGACCATAACTCTTTTCTCCGATATCAGATTTGGGTGAAATTGGTATCGTTGGAAGGATAATTCAAAGGGCTTTCATTTCATATAAAGTAGGCCACTAATTTCGTCCTGTACAAGGAGTTATGGTCGTTTGAAGTTGACCCTAAAAATTTGTTTTGATAGGCTGAAGTAAAACGAGTATAACTCCTTACTCAGACGTTGGATTTGGATGAAACCAATTGCATTGAAAATAAGACTCAAAGATATTTCTTTTCATAGGTCGCATCTCTCCCAGTTCATTATATTAAGGGAGTTATGATAGTTCAAAGTTGACCCAAAAATTTGGCTGGCCTCAGTAGTTTGTGTGCAGGTAATTTTCCTGCACATTTACTATTCCCAAATATCCCGGCCACCGTTTTATAGTTTCGAACGTGATCAATTATATTCGAAACCTATCCGTTTTTGGAAATCTTTATATCGTTGGAAAGCTTATTCAATAACCTTCGCATGGAACCATCGACGGGCAAATTCCGGTATAAATAAAATAAATAATTAATTCCATATAAATAAGATCAATACACGTATTTGAATACGCCAATACACGTACTTGAATACATGGTGTTATATTTTTGTTCCTTTTTGGTATTGTTATACCATGTTTTTCAGATATGTAGCAGTATTGAACCGTATGGCCTTACAGTTCATGTTTCCGCATATTTTATGAGATATTATGCAGTTTACAGGTACAGATATCAGTCATGGGTTAGTTTGTGGTCCTTCGGGGTCATGAGCACCGTGTAGCATTTCGGTTCAGAAAATCGGGGCGTTACAATTAGTTATACATGCATTATTTTTTACGCAACGTTTGGTTTGATGTGTTAAAGATAATATATATTTATATAATTTTTATAAAAATATGTTTTTTTACCAAATTACCCTTAGTCCTTCCTTGAATTCTTCCTTGTACATTGTATATATTTTCAACCGTGCAAGAGCAGCAGTTACACTGGAGAAATGAAAAATCCACTTTTCATCTCTTCTCTGAATTCAAAAATTCCGGCAATGAAAATAACAAGAGCAAACCAAGAAAAAGGCACCAAAATTCAATGAGTAGAACTACTGCTCAATCTTGAAGACAAATTCAAGAACTCAGCATAAAACTCCTCTGCACACACAAAACCAATCTACAATCTTGCAAAAAAAAAAATTCCTTTATCCCATAAATAACTAGAGAGAACCAAGAGAAGTGTACCAAACATGCAATGAAGATGTAGAAAAATGGACAAAAAAGAAGAAAAATTATAATTGTTGTAGTAGAAATAAATGGGTCAACCTACTGTCATGGTCTTTGTCGCAATTGTTGTCTCATTTGCCAATATTTGGATCCAAACTGTTGTAATATAGTGGAAAAAGAACGCGGGAGAATAATTTTAAGGGGAAATAATGTCATTTAATAGGTTACTACATGTGTTAAAAGCATTGTATTATTAATACATGAAAAATGATGTGTATAAAGTGTGTATAACTAATACAAGTATTAGTTATGCATAGTCTAAAAAAGGATACCAAACATGGTACTGTTAATACACAAACCATAATGCATGTATTATATTTTTAATACACTCTACCAAACCACCCCTTAGGTTCTTAGTTCTTGGAAGAGTTGATGTCTCACTACCTATTTTTACTTCTTGTAATCGTTTGTTGTTGTTATTAGTGAAACCATTGATTCTTGTTATCTTTGTTATTACCCTTCTTGTTCATCTCGTGTAGTTGTTGCCTTGGTGTGATTTCTCCATGTTATTGTTGAGTTGGTGGATGGTTTGTTACCAAAAGGAGGTTCTACGGGTTGTGTCTCCTCTTTGGGTGTTGTATTCTCTTCTTGTTCTTGTGTTTTGTATCTTGTTTCCGTGTTGTGGGTTGATTTCACTATCGGTGTCTTAATTCTTTTGAGTCATTGTAATACATCCTTGTGTTTTCCTTACTCGTTGGAGTCATTGTAAACGTTGGATTTGTAGACACCTAATTTTGTCCCTTCCGAAGTCTAATTTTATTCATTTTTAGTTCACCTTACCATGTGTCCAACCACATGTAATTATATCCCACAAAAATACAAAAATAAATAAAAAAATACCTCTAACTAATTTATATTATCCTAACAACCTACCCAATCAAAAGCTTCCACCTACCCTAACTACCCATGTGATTCCCCCCCTCCTTTTTCTTGTCCACAAAGAAAGAATATATGGGGGACCCACCAAAATTCCCACATCATAACAAATCCATGCCCATTATAAAAGAAAAATTCTAAGAGGAAAAAAGAGAGGCTCATTCTTTGATCATCATCTTCTCCACAATAACAAGAATCACCAAATAATCTTCCTCACAAGAACAAGAACAACAACGAAAAAAGAAAAAAAAAACCGATGAACAGTAACCGGTGAACAGTGACCGGTGAATAGTGACCGATGAACAGTAACCGGTGAGCAGTGACCAGTGAACAGTGACCGATGAACAGTGATCGGTGAACAGTGACGGCGTGAAAAGTGATGATAAACGGGTCATTATTTGTCGAGTTGGATTGTTGGTGTTAAGGTTCGGCTCGAGGTTTCCGGGTGCGGACTCTCTTTATTCGAATAACATTGAGTTTGAAAGCTTCAAATTTAAGGTCCTACTCTATCTCTTCTAATTTTACTATACTATACGTGTTTGATTTGCCTGATGTGTGGTTGAATTTTGGTGACATTAATTTGGTGTTCGATTTCATTGAATAGATGGTTGTGGATTGTTGAGATGACTGTCTTGAATCGTTGGAATTTGGTATAAAAAATTGAATATGAGGTTGGATGGTAGGAATTGATAAAGAATGAATATTGTTTTGATTTATTGTCATTGGTTATTTTGAAGCAAATACGAGTGTTTGATTGGGTAGTATCATGATGCGCCGATTGGTTTAGGCAAACATAGTTTGGGTAGGCAAAGATTATAATTTGTGATTTTATTGAACGTTTGAAATATTGTTTGAATGATTGAAATTTGAGTGAATGATTTGGTTTTCTCATATTGAAAAAATGTATTTATTTAGCCGGGGAATGCCCCGAGATCACTTGTATTTATTCACCGGGGAATGCCCCGACGTATCATGTTGGCGAAAAATGATCGTGATGAAGGCCCGCGGCGTCGGGTAAGGCATTGGAGCTTAATCTAGAATTAGTTTAGACTAGGATTTATATTTTCGTATCTTTCTATTTTTGGACTGTATAATTGGACTGGACTTTACATTTTTGGATTGTTTTATTTTGTTTGATTATTTTTGCGCGCCTTTTGTGTGGTTTATACATTTCGTAATGCCAAAATAGTTGATACACTCTACCAAGCGACCGTGGTTGAACCACGGGATCGAGGGGTGCCTAACACCTTCCCCTCGGTCAACAGAATTCCTTAGCCGGAGTCTCCGTTTGCAAACCAGTTTAAAGAGTCAAATGGTTTTGAAAAGGATTTTCCAATGGTGACTTGGCACACCAGATTATGCCAAGTGGCGACCCTAAATAAAAATGTAAATAATCCTTTTTCGAAACAAATTTTCATCTTTGTCACTTTAATAATAAAAACCCTTTCGAAACTTACAATACATTATCTTTTTTGGAGTCGAAAAAGGGGTGTGACAGGATTCACCTCTCAACACCTCTCGGAGTACAAGCAAGCTTACAACACTTGTGAGATTGAGTGTGACAGATCCGAGAGACAAGAAATAAAAAGAGAGAGTGAGGATATTTTTGTACAACTAATGTATTTTTTTTTGTTTTGTAGGTAACTTCTTGGCCATAATGGAAACCATTTTGGCCCACCTTGATGCTATTTCCAGAAACCATTTTCTCTTACCATATTTTAAGACTCCTTAATTATATTGGAGAAAATGAGTGAAAGGACAATTTTGTATAAAGGAAAGTCTTTTAATAAAGAGCGAAAATTTCAAATCAATTTTCTAAAAATTGTAATTTATAGCACCTTTCATGTAGTTTTTGAATTTCTAAATTTTAATTTTAAAAATAAATTAATGTAATCTAATTTAGCTTTGAAACTTAATTAAATTGACTTATGAAGAATAAGAAGAGCAACTAAAAAGGAATAGAGGGAGTAATGAAATAGTAGCCTTTTCATTAAGAGGAAAAAAACTCATCAACTTATAAAAATAATAAATACATAAATGTTGATGAGATAATATTTAGAACTTTTATCATGTGTTTTAGGATTTTTTAATTTTTAAATTATATTTTTTTCTCTTATCATATTTTAAGACTCTTTAATTATATTGGAGGAAATAAGGAAAAGAAAATTTTGTCTAAAGGAACGTCTTTTAATAAAGAACAAAAATTTCAAATAAATTTTCTAAAAATTGTAATTTATAGTACTTTTCATGTAGTTTTTGAATATCTAAATTTTGTTCTAAAAAAATAAATTAATGTAATCTAATTTAGCTTTGAAACTTAGTCAAATTAACTTACGAAAAATGAGGAGAGCAATTTAAAAGGAATGAAAATGAAATAGTAACCTTTTTTCATTAAGAAGAAAGAAATTCATCAACTTAGAAAAATAATAAATACATAAATGTTGATGAGATAATATTTAGAACTCTTATCATGTGTTTTACGATTTCTTAATTTTTATATTATATTTTTTCTCTTACCATATCTCAAGACTCCTTAATTATATTAGAGGAAATAAGTGAAAAGACAATTTTATTTAAAGGAGAGTGGCAAAAATATCAAATCAATTTTTTTAAAATTGTAATTTATATACTTTTCATGTAGTTTTTGAATATCTAAATTTTGATCTAAAAAAATAAATTAATGTAATCTAATTTAGCTTTGAAACTTAATTAAATTGACTTACGAAAAATGAGGAGAGCAATTAAAAAGGAAAGGAGGGAGTAATAAAATAATAACTTTTTTTTTTTTTTCATTAAGAACAGAAAAACTCATCAACTTAGAAAAATAATAAATACATAAATGTTGATGAGATAATGTTTATCATATGTTTTAGGATTTTTTATTTTTTAAATTATATTTTTTCTACTGTCTTATTTTAAGACTCCTTCGTTATATTGGGGGAAATAAATAAAAAAATAATTTTATCTAAAGGAGAGTTTTTTAATAAAGGACAAAAAAATTAAATTAATTTTCTTAGGATTTCACACTTTTAATATATTGTAGATGTAGATGTAGACATGGATGTAGATAGATATGATATGATGATTAGTGAGTTAATAAGATAGAAGATATTCACCTTACAACAAATTATTACTCGTCCATTTCACAAAATATTTGTTACAATTTTCTTTTTGAAAGTCAAACGATATGAACTTTGTCTACTATTTTAGATGCATCCTTTTCATCATATTGATATGAGAAAAACTGTAATTTATAATACTCCTCGTATTGTTTCAAATATCTAAATTTTAATTTTAAAAATAGAGAATCAATTTAATCTAATTTAGCTTCAAAAATTAGTCAAATTAACTCTTGAGAAATGAAATGTCACAACTATTTTGAAATGAATGGAGTAGTAGATGATTAGTTTTTCTATAAAGAATGAAAACCTAAAGATTAAAGCTCCCATTTATTAATCTGTTTTTCAGTTGAGTGGGAGTAAATGTAACACAAATGTCACTGCCAACAAAGTTGCGCACTTTATTTCTCCCACATCGGAAGTTTAACACATAACTTCTAGGTTTATAAAGCTCCATACAACGAGCGTTGGACACGACCTTACTTGAACAGGATTTGTTTTATAGGCTCGTACCACCGTATCCTTGTCTTGCAGGAAATCCCGTGTGACTAGAGCGTGATTAACAGCCACCTATGGCTTGTGGAGCAGTAGATGATCGTATGGTCTCTCTAACAGACTCTTCTTTTTTTTATTTTTTTTATTGAGTTTACAACACCTCTTTTTATTATTTTTTCTGTATTGAGTTTACAACAATGACCGCCAGAGGGCCTTGGATCACCTGTAAAGTTGGCTCGAAGGAAAGGGGCGTCGAAGTGGATTTTTGTTTTGGGGAGAAGGGGGAGGGGAATGATGGTGTTGGGTGGGAGGAGGGGGATGCTGAAGGCGGGAGGGGAATGGTGGTGCTAGGTGGGGGGTAGAGGGTTTGGGAGGGGAATGGTTGGCTGGACGATGTTGTGGTGTTGGTGTTGGGTGGAGGGTGCGGGAAGTGATACAAGAATAATCACTGATATGGACTTAAGAGAGGGCGTGTTGGACCCGAGACTTGGTGTGTGCAATTGAAGTGTAAAAGAGTACCAAAACACACCAAAATCAGTCCACTCCTAACACTTGATGGGCTCCCCTTAGTGGAGGGGCCTTTTGGTCATCTTAGTTTAGGGTTTGGAAAAGCCACCAAAATCGAAATGAGGGTGATACTAGTGTGGAATCACTAGTGTTGCAAAACTTGGTTCGAAACCTTGGTGCTTGAGTGTTCACGCCCTGTTATGTCATTGTAAGAGTGTAAGTGTTGCTTTTTACATCTATTAAGGGTCTTAGTGTTTGAAATACACTTGGGGGTCGTTTGGTACAGTGTATAAGATTAATGTTGAATAAGGTGTATTAGTAATGCTTGCATTATTAATGCAAGTATTAATAATGCTGATATTAGTGTAATACCCCGCATGTTTCTAAGCTAGGAAGTGAATAAGTTTTCCTACGTATGAAACCTCCTATCCTGTGAGTAGCATTGTAGTGTATGACTTACAATGAATATCCTAGCGATAGGATAGCTTGCGATGTCTTAAGCATGCTCATATGAGTCGCTTAGAGTGATGCAAGCTAAGAGTTTTTGGATCCATCAAGTCTTAGTGTTCAATTTTGCAAGGGTCATTTTTGAACAAGAATAACGTGATTGATATGTGACATTTTGGCAGATTTAGACCCACCAAATTGTAGAGAATTGAATTAGATTTCCAACGATACCAATTTCATCAAAATCCGACACCCGAGCAAGGAGTTATGGCCTTTCAAAGTAGAATGCGTCGCCTATCCAATCGCACATGGCCACTGGAAAGCATAGGCGATATCATATGCGGCGTCTATGTAAAGTATAGGCGATATCATATGCGGCGCCTATGTAAATATAGGTGATATCATATGCGGCGCCTATGTATGATTTCAGCCACGAAAACACTTAGTTTTTGAGTTATTTCGAGGGTAGTTAAGTCTTTTAACACTCCTTACATATCCCTAAACCTAACCTCACAAAATTTATAGCTTCTAAACACATTACAACCCTATTAACATCTCAAAGTTCATTATCCAAGAGCACCATAGGAGAAAAACAACTAGGGTTGCACAATCAAGCTTGAAGATCAAATTTTAAGGAAATTTCTCCGTCAATCATCAAGAACCTCCCTTCCAAGGTATGCGTAGTGTTCATCCACGGATTCCTTTCATCCATGGGGTTCAAGAATCGATCTTTAAAATACAAAAGCTTGGTTAGTTGTGGTGATATGATCATACCCATGTTGATGCTTGTTTGTTTTGCTATATAATAGTATCGTGACTGTATATCTCATGAAAGTTATGTTGTTAGTTGAAAAACATGATCTTTGGATGGATTGATAGAATGCAAGTATGAAATCTACCTATGCCTTAAAGAATGCATGCAAGGTGTTCGATAAAATGCCTAGTATGTTAGAACCTCATATTTACATGATTTCATGATATCTAAATAACAAGTTCATGTTAGTCATACACTCCAATATGAATTTCCATGCAAATTATGTGTTGTTATTGTTGTGGTATAAAGCATGTATAATAATGGAGATATAAATTATGTACAAAAAAATATATTCATGCTTTTCCTATCATGTTTGAAATGTTGAATAAATACATGAAGTATACTATCCCCTGCTTATGATATTGTGAATTGTGGACTCAAATCTTGTGATCAAGTCATGTCATGTGTGTCAGTTTCCTCCTATCGAGTCCTAGGGGTATTCTTACCTGAAAAATATAACTGTGTGCCTAAAGCCATGTCATGTTTTCACGATACTCTTAGTCAAACCATGTTCAGTAGACTTCAGTCAGTCTCATGACTCAGAAAAACTCATATAAAGGCAGTATCAGTTCAGTTTTACTCAATACTCAGTAATCAACGTAATCTCAGTAATATTCCGTCAGTCTATGGAATTCAATAAATCTCAGTATCAGTACAATTTCGTCCAGTATTCAGTTCAGACATCAATAAACTCAGTCAGCTAACAAAACTCAGTAGCATTTAGTCAGTTAACAGCATTCAGTAGTGTTCCTCTAGTCATCGGAACTCAATAAAATCAGTCCATGTTCAGTTCAGTTAGAGGCTTTCGGACTAGATGTCAGATTAGATGTTCAGACTTCAGTATTTATGTTCCTTTTTGGTATTGTTATACCATGTTTTTCAGATATGTATCAGTATTGAACCTTATGGCCTTATAGTTCATGTTTCCGCATATTTCGTGAGATATTATGCAGTTTACAGGTACAAATATCAGTCATGGGTTAGCTTGTGGTCCTTCGGGGTCATGAGCATCGTGTAGCGTTTCGGTTCAGAAAATCGGGGCGTTACAATTAGTTATACATGCATTATTTTTTACGCAACGTTTGGTTTGATGTGTTAAAGATAATATATATTTATATAATTTTTATAAAAATATGTTTTTTTACCAAATTACCCTTAGTCCTTCCTTGAATTCTTCCTTGTATATTGTATATATTTTTAACCGTGCAAGAGCAGCAGTTACACTGGAGAAATGAAAAATCCACTTTCCATCTCTTCTCTGAATTCAAAAATTCCGGCAATGAAAATAACAAGAGCAAACCAAGAAAAAGGCACCAAAATTCAATGAGTAGAATAACTGCTCAATCATGAAGACAAATTCAAGAACTCAGCATAAAACTCCTCTGCACACACAAAACCAATCTACAATCTTGCAAAAAAAAAAATTTCTTTATCCCATAAACAACTAGAGAGAACCAAGAGAAGTGTACCAAACATGCAATGAAGATGTAGAAAAATGGACAAAAAAGAAGAAAAATTATAATTGTTGTAGTAGAAATAAATGGGTCAACCTACTATCCTGGTGTTTGTCGCAATTGTTGTCTCATTTGTCAATATTTTGATCCAAACTGTTGTAATATAGTGGAAAAAGAACGCGGGAGAATAATTTTAAGGGGAAATAATGTCATTTAATAGGTTACTACATGTGTTAAAAGCTTTGTATTATTAATACATGAAAAATGATGTGTATAAACTGTGTATAACTAATACAAGTATTAATTATTCATAGTCTAAAAAAGGATACCAAACATGGTACTATTAATACACAAACCATAATTTTTTTTTTAAGCTCGATAAGATTTGGGTTTATAAGGATTATATATTTGGGTTTGGTGGGGGTTCGAGGGGTGGGGGGTGGGGGTGGAGGAGGATCATTTACTAAATTAATGCAAAAAAAGGAATAATTGGCAAAAGTAAATTATAACTTGGATTTGACTTTATATCCACTTTTAGGGCGTTTGGTTGGAAATGTAGTTATACTGGGATAAGTTATGATGCAATAAATTATACTGGGATTAGTTATACTGAGATTATTTTTTATTAAGTGTTTGGTTTGTTGTATTCAAAGTAATATACATGGTATAATTTCTAAGAATAAATTAATTGATTACCAAAATACCCTCCATCTTATATATATATATATATATATATATATATATATATTCTTTTTGAATTAGGGCAGAAGGTTAGGGTCAGTTTGGGTCGCTAGTGTAGGGAATTACTTGGTGGGGGTATTATTCTTGCTATGATACCTTGTTTCATGCTTTATTACGAATCTGTTTACTTTTCTCTGTTTTCTATTACTTGTGGGTGTCGTATTTATGTTATGCCATCTTGTTCCATGCTTTACTATGAATTTGTTTAGTATTCCGTGTCTCGAGCCGGGGGTCTATCGGAAACAACCTTTCTACTTCTTTAGAGGTAGAGGTATGGACTGCGTAAATCTTACCCTCTCCAGACCTCACTATGTGGGAATACACTGGTTTTGTTGTTTGTTTGTTTTGTTTATATATATATATTCTTTTCAAGCTTTAAATATTTATTCTTAAAAATAAAACTTCTATCTTATTTAGCTTTTTTTTTTGTGTGTGTGCATTTCCATAATTATATCGTGTGTATTTTAAAATTAAAACTTTCATCTTATTTAACTTTAATTTTTTTGCGTGTATCTTCCCATGATTATGTCGTATGTGTTTAAATTTAGCTTGAAATAAAAACTTTCAACTTAAGTTTGTTAAAGTAAAAGGGGATTTGTTGTTTATGTCACTTCATCATAACACATATCACTCATATAATATAGAATATTAAAATTCATTTAATTGATATATATACAATATCAATTTTTAAGTGATTAAAAAACTATTTAATTTAAAATATGTAATTCAACAATGGAGTCGACATTTTTATTATTTTTTAGAGAAATTAAAATATATAAATAAACATAATAATTATTCAAATAAATTTAACGTATCATATATTCATAAATAAAATATTTCTTAAATGTGTATGAATCTCTAATATTTCATGTTAAATTACTTATTTTGTTCTAAATTTCATAAAATATTGATAATCTCATTTTTTGTTAAAAAAATTCATCATCAAAAAATGTGAAAAAGAATTACTCTCATTTTTCATTATTTAGTATCACTAATATTTGGAGAGTCAAATTATATTTTTTTTAAAAATTAAATTTTCAAATATTTTTATCTAAATATAATTATTTTTTTTAATAATTAAGCATGTATTAAGTTAGAAAGGGAATGTCAACATACTTTAATAACTTGTCCATGATTTTATAAAAATGCCTTATATTTTATATAAGAAAAATAAAGTCAATATATATATATATATATCTAAGAATTTGGAGGGCAATTGTTTCCTTTTCTAATTTTATCATAAGGATAAATAATGATAGGATTGTTATCCCCACCAAATAAGTGGATAACTTATCCCGGTACTATTTCTTATCCTGATTATTGGCAACCAAACATGCATTAAAATTTTTATCTCGAGATTATTATTTTATCCCGGGATTATTTGTTTTTGTACCTTAAACTAAACGGTATGGTTTAAACAAAAGTTTCGTAACATCATTGCAATATAACGAGTGATTTTCAGTAATAAAATTAAAGTTTCTTATGAAATTATTATGTTTAGATTACTAATTACAGTTAATGTTGTGATTAGTTACCAGAAATTATCTTTCAACTCACATATTAGCGTTAAACAATTTCACACGATTAGTATACAAAAGTTGAACACTTGTAAATTAGGTGTTGTCAACAGGTCATGGCCAACTGCAAATTCTAGCTTCTTATTTCAGTCTTGACAATCATACATTGCACCTAATTAACACTGACATTGATTTTCATGGACATTTAAAATCAGATGGATGAAGTTGCATGCACACATATCATGTCTGAGTAGTCTAAAGCAAAACATACTTTATAAGTATGGGACAGAGATGGGGTCGATGATATATATTAGTCTTTTCCTTGTAGCTTTCGAAATCAGACATGGATATGCTTGGTTATCTCTTTGTCCCCTTGCTTCATATGTCTTACATTCCCAGAAAATTAATATTGGATGAGATATCATATGGCAATGAACGACTTGTTAAATACACGATACCGGATAGTAATATAGGATGAGGTTGATTGAATTGAATGAGCAAAAAGCGAGGAACTTTGAGGCTTTTTGCAAGTGAATTACCTTTTACGTGACCTGATTACGTAAATACTTTTCACGCACCACATATATATTAGTACATGTACCGAAGTAAGGAAAATAGCCTAGTTCTGTTGGTGAAGAGTCAAAATTTTCTTGGAGGGGTGATGCCTTTTAAACAAGTAGACTGCCCATTATTGCATAGTAAACACAAATTCATCCAGATTACTGGTTCATGATATTTTTATGGATAATATTTCTGCAAAAGTGATGATATTCACCTTAGTACAGCAACTCAGTACATTAATTAATTTTTCTATAAAGAATCAAAAACCAGAAAAGTAAGTTCAATTTATCACGGAGTGATTGTTTTTACAGTTGACTGGGAGTAAATCTAGCACAACTCTCATTGCTTTTGTTGAACTTTGAGGTGTTGAGATTTGGAGATTGTGTAGTAGGCAGCTAGGTTGCGTCCCGGGCCAACATGTTGCTCCCACATCGGAAGTGGAACACATAAGCTCCAGCCTTATAAGGCTTTGTATGAGAGACTTTGGGCACGACCTTACTTGAACAGGATCTGTTCTATAGGCTCGTACCACTGTATCCTTGATTCCTAAGGAGACAGAAAACCAAGTCTGGTTGATGACACATGGCCATGTGACCAGAGCGTGATTAACAGTCACCCGTGGCTCCTCGGGTTGTGTGGTGCAGTAGATGATCGTTCTTAGACCTGTGCGCAGGTCTGAGATGGTTTCATGGCTGTCTGACAGACTCTTCTCTTTTTGCTTTTTCGTCTACAACAATGTCAGTGAGTTTCGTGTTTCAAAACTTGTTGCCAAAATGAATGGTTTGCACTTGGCTGACCTAAACAAGCACTTCACTATGGGTTCTGTTGGACTGGTGCTTCTATGTGACAAACACTTCTACTTCTACATTAACTAGACTTACACGTCTTGCATACACCATACAGTTTGATCCTTTAAGCATGAAAAGTGAAAAACCAAATGGTTGCAAGTTGCAACCACTAGAAATTGACTTGCACTATCAGAACAAGTATGATATGGTCCAAGAAAACTGTCCCACGTGAAAAAATGTTTATATCCAAAGAAAACAACAACAACAACAAATGCTACTGTTCCTTCCAAGATCTCTACTTGAAGTCAGTCCAAGAGGACAATACAAGAGCAGTTTACTAACATATATTTTAAAAAAAAGTTTCTTTTACATAAAAGGAACAGTTTTTCATTTTATTGGTTTCCTTGCTAGCAAGCACCATCATTCTTTTCTTCAATCCTCAAATTCTTTAAGCATTATAAAAGGAACACTTGTTACTTAGACTGTGACATGTCCAGGAACCCTGTAGAACTTGACAAAAAAATTACTGTATAAGACTTTTCTCATTTTATTGGTGTCTTTGCTAGAAACCACCATCATTCTTTAAGCATTTTCTCTTGTTTCCTTCATCTACTACTTTCCCCATCTTAGACCTATTGGAAAGAGATGAAAACTGAGATAAGGACCAGAACTGAGAACAACTAGTATCATTATTACCGGCTATATTCAAGCTTTAGAAAGAGATGTCTGGGGAAATCGAAGAGGTCGGAGAAGATAGATAAATTCGATAGATGTGAATCACTTATTAAGTCTATATTGTATGTAGGCTATCAAAATGCTTGCCTGATTTGATATTGAATCTTGAAATTATATCGACAAATTCACATGTCTCAGTTAATATAGGTTATGGTGGAATAGTTGAAGTTCCTCCATCACTAATCAGATGTCTCGAGTTCTTCAACTTCAATGCATCAAAAAAGTTTCTTACTTGGTACATAAAACTGATTAAACAAAAGAAGACCTCTAAATTTAATTTGTCTTTAATTTTTTCTAGCAATCTCACCTGTACTATCATCACCATCCGTCTTAAAGATATCTACAAAATTAATGCAAAGCAAATCAATATTATCAATATAATTTTTTGACGTAAGAAAAAAATCTAAATCAAATTATGAATGTATTCAACCCTCCAAGTTATTAAAAGCAACAACCAATTATGAAAAAAAGAAGAAGAAGGGAGAATAATCTCTCCCTGAACAAGATTTCTTTGGGGACTATGTTGTAAGGTACGCATCGGTTGGTTCGATTCGATTTATTGATTTTTGATTTCTCAATATGCTAAATCAATAACCAAACCAATAAGTTACTAGTTCTCTATTCTCAATTTAGCGATTATGGACCTTAACGGTTTTTATCGATTTAATCAAGAGAAAAATATTATTTTCTTCACCTTCTCTTCGTATTTTCATAAGTACATACATATATACTATCTTTATGCATAAAAGTCTACACAAAATACAAGTAGAAACAAATTCAAATACATTATTACTAAAACAAACTTATTTTCTTTTTGATTAAGTAGCGAACTTGAATGTAGAAGCAATAACGATCACTCAAAAAGAAAAATCATAGTAGGTTTATAGTTTATATTAGGCGAAATGATCTGATGTACCCTTGTACTTGTCTGAGTTTGTAATGTGGACACTTCTACTTATCTTTTTGTCATCGACGAAATGATCAGATAGACCCTTATACTTGTCTGGGTTTGTAATGTAGACACTTCTACTTACCTTTTTGTCATCTGAACTTTTAAATCAATCAAAACATAATATTTTAAACCCCTTTCTCATTAAATTAATATGGGTGTGATACAACCGACTCCACGTGGCATGCCACGTAGGGGTGGGCATTCAATTTGTCCGGTTTGATTGTTGAATATCGGTTCGGTTTTTCGATTTTCGGATTGAGGAAAATGAAAACCATAACCAAACCAAAATTATTTCGGTTTGGTTCGGTTTTTACAAATTCGGTTCGGTTATTTCGGATTTTTATTTCTGTTTTAAAGATTAAAGTAGTGAGCATTTAAAATTGGTGATTTTTCTAGAAAAATAATCTTTTTTTCAAACCTATTTTTCATTTCCAAATATAATTAACTCAACATGCATGAAATAACCATAAATATCGACCTCGCTGAGTCATCGCCGCTGGCGTGACGGCAGTGGCCGCACTCGGCAGCGACTGCCGACGGCAGTGACGAACTGAGCAAACAACTGTCGTTGGCGATGTTGAAATTTCAAATGAATTGACGAACTGAGGATGATTGAGCGCTGCTGTAGCTTTCACGTTAATGTTAGGGTCTAAAGCAAAGCAGTATATTAGGTTTTAGGGTTACTAAATGATTATAATTTATATATTTATATGTTATATCAGATTATATTATATTTTTAGTATATTTACATATATATTAAATTATATATATATTATAATATATTATTTATATAATTTCGGTTTTTCGGTTTATCCGAATTCTATTTTTATAAATCCAAAAACCAAACCGTTTAACCAAATTTCTAAAATTCGAAACTGAAACCAATCCGAAAAATAAAAAAAATAAACCAAAATTAAATTTTGATTTTTCAGTTTTTTCAGTTTAAACCAAAATATGTCCAGCCCTAATTGCCACGTCATTTTTAAGTGACACATAAGAAATTAAGTATTATATATATATATATATATATATATATATATATATATAATATAAATAATATTTAAAAAACAAAGAAAAAAAAAACCCTCCTCCTCATTTTCTTTTCTTCATACTCTCAATCCATTCCAACTCTCACAATACTTTCTCAACAACCATTAATCTAAAAAGTTGATCAAATAATTATTACAACAATCTTATAATCAAAACAATTGATAATAAAATTCTTATTCCTTCATATCTTTTTAAAGGTATTTATTTTCTACATGTATATTCATTTTCATGGAAAAAATATAACTTCCAATGAAAATAGGTAGTTATGTTATAGGAGTTGATATTGGAGTTGGCAATTTATTTGTCGAAGGAAAGGGGCGTCGAAGTGGATTTTTGTTTGGGGGTGAAGGGGGAGGGGAATGGTGGTGTTAGGTGGGATGAGGGAGATGCTGAAGGCAGGAGGGGAATGTTGGTGCTAGGTGGGGGGTAAAGGGTTTGGGAGGGGAATGGTTGGCTGGACGATGTTGTGGTGATGGTGTTGGGTGGAGGGTGAGGGATGTGATACAAGAATAATCACTGATATGGACTTAAGAGAGGGCGTGTTGGACCCGAGACTTGGTGTGTGCAATTGAAGTATAAAAGAGGCTCAAAACACACCAAAATCAGTCCAACACTTGATGGGCGCCCCTTAGTGGAGGGGCCTTTTGGTCATCTTAGTTTCGGGCTTGGAAAAGCCACCAAAACCGAAATGAGGGTGATACTAGTGTGGAATCACTAGTGTTGCGAAACTTGGTTCGAAACCTTGGTGCTTGAGTGGTTCACGCCCTCTTATGTCATTGTAAGAGTGTAAGTGTTGCTTTTTACATCTATTAAGGGTCTTAGTGTTTGAAATACACTTGGAGGTCGTTTGGTACGGTGTATAAGATTAATGCTGAATAAGGTGTATTAGTAATGCTTGCATTATTAATGCAAGTATTAATAATGCTGGTATTAGTGTAATACCCCGCATGTTTCTAAGCTAGGAAGTGAATAAGTTTTCCTACGTATGAAACCTCCTATCCTGTGAGTAGCATTTTAGTGCATGACTTACAATGAATATTCTAGTGATAGGATAGCTTGCGATGTCTTAAGCATGCTCATATGAGTCGCTTAGAGTGATGCAAGCTAAGAGTTTTTGAATCCATCAAGTCTTAGTGTTCGATTTTGCAAGGGTCATTTTTGAACAAGAATAACGTGATTGATATATGACATTTTGGCAGATTTAGACCCACCAAATTGTAGAGAATCGAATTAGCTTTCCAACGATACCAATTTCATCAAAATCCGACACCCGAGCAAGGAGTTATGGCCTTTCAAAGTAGAATGCGTCGCCTAACCAATCGCACATGGCCACTGGAAAGCATAGGCGATATCATATGCGGAGCCTAAGTATGATTTCAGCCACGAAAGCACTTAGTTTTTGAGTTATTTCGAGGGTAGTTAAGTCTTTTAACACTCCTTACATATCCCTAAACCTAACCTCACGAAATTTATAGCTTCTAAACACATTACAACCCTATTAACATCTCAAAGTTCATTATCCAAGAGCACCATAGGAGAAAAACAACTAGGGTTGCACAATCAAGCTTGAAGATCAAATTTTAAGGAAATTCCTCCGTCAATCATCAAGAACCTCCCTTCCAAGGTATGCGTAGTGTTCATCCACGGATTCCTTTCATCCGTGGAGTTCAAGAATCGATCTTTAAAATACAAAAGCTTGGTTGGTTGTGGTGATATGATCATACCCATGTTGATGCTTGTTTGTTTTGCTATATAATAGTATCGTGACTGTATATCTCATGAAAGTTATGTTGTTAGTTGAAAAACATGATCTTTGGATGGATTGATAGAATGAAAGTATGAAATCCACCTATGCCTTAAAGAATGCATGCAAGGTGTTCGATAAAATGCCTAGTATGTTAGAACCTCATATTTACATGATTTCATGATATCTAAATAACAACTTCATGTTAGTCATACACTCCAATATGAATTTCCATGCAAATTATGTGTTGTTATTGTTGTGGTATAAAACATGTATGATAATGGAGATATAAATTATGTACACAAAAATTTATCCATGCTTTTCCTATCATATTTGAAATGTTGAATAAATACATGAAGTATACTATCCCCTGCTTATGATATTGTGAATTGTGGACTCAAATCTTGTGATCAAGTCATGTCATGTGTGTCAGTTTCCTCCTATCGAGTCCTGGGGGTATTCTTACCCGAAAAATATAGTTGTGTGCCTAGAGCCATGTCATGTTTTCACGATACTCTTAGTCAAACCATGTTCAGTAGACTTCAGTCAGTCTCATGACTCAGGAAAACTCATGTAAAGGCAGTATCAATTCAATTTTACTCAGTACTCAGTAATCTACGTAATCTCAGTAATATTCCGTCGGTCTATGGAATTCAGTAAATCTCAGTATCAGTACAATTTAGTCCAGTATTCAGTTCAGACATCAGTAAACTCAGTCAGCTAACAGAACTCAGTAGCATTTAGTCAGTTAACAGAATTCAGTAGTGTTCCGCTAGTCATCGGAACTCAATAAACTCAGTCCATGTTCAGTTCAGTTAGAGGCTTTCGGACTAGATGTCAGATTAGATGTTCAGACTTCAGTATTTATGTTCCTTTTTGGTATTGTTATACCATGTTTTTCAGCTATGTATCAGTATTGAACCTTATGGCCTTACAGTTCATGTTTCCGCATATTTTATGAGATATTATGCAGTTTACAGGTACAGATGATAACGCTCAATCTACATCTCTCGTTTGAGTGTAAAGCGGTCGTTAGCAAATATAGAACCCAACCTGGGTTGGGTGTCGATCCCACAGGGAATAGCTTGGCCAACAAGTAAGTAAAATTACTAAACTTTTGGTGCAAGTCTCGTAAGAAGGGGGGATTCTTGTTTTGCAAGTAATGTAAACAAAAGCTGAAAATAATAAAGTAAAAAGAGAGAGATTGTTACGTTGGTTGTAAACAATGAGAATTGAAGCGTTGGGGTTATGTCCACCTTCTGAGGTATACGTCTCTATTGGCTATGAGTGTGTAGAATTCTGACATGCAATTGCTTATAGAGGATTGTAGTCGATGGTAAATCCAAGCGTCTCTCGACCTAAACAAGGACTATTTCACTTTAACTCTCTCGAGCTTAAAGCGTGTCTAACGGTACGAATTCTCCAAGAGGTTAGTCCAGTTACGGCACTAGCTTTTTAATAGGAAAGGGTGTCCTACTACCTTGACATTATCTCTTTTCCAGACAAATAACTTTTCTCTCGAACAAGTTAAATGTTAGACTCGCGTATTCTTGCGTTTGCAACCGCAAAGAATGTAGATTAAGATGAAGAGAATAATGATATAAGCAATATACGTGCCTCGAACTCACAAACTCACAGCAATAGATAGTAACTCATTCGGCTTCCATAACCCCAACAGAGAAGTTTAGTTACCCATGAATGCGAAGAAAACCACAATTGACATTGTTATTATACCACAATAATGATCAAATTTCGTGTAGCACCAGAGTGGTAGGCGTTAGGTGTGATTTCTTGCAAAGTAACGTTTCTCTTGTTGAGGAATTTAAGAATAGAAGAATAGAAGAAAATAGAATTGATGGAAAGATTAGAAGAGTTGTAGAAAGATGATTAGCAGGTAAGAAGGTGTTAGAAGATGAGAGGGATGGAAGGAAGTATTGTGTTCTCCCTCCTTCCTCCCTCCTTATTTAAAATCTCTAGCATGATAGGGTATTTATAATACCCATATCCTACTCCTACTAGATAAATAAAATATCTAACCAAATTCTACTAGGCTAATGTAATACTTAACCCAATTGTACTAGGTTAATGTAACATTATCATAATTCAAATAAAATAATGAAATACATAACCTAATTGTACTAGGTTAATGTATCATTGTCAAAATCCAGCTTTGTGTCTGTAAGTCCCCAAAGTCTTCAGAATTATTGTTTTAGCCCGGGACAGATTTTTCATGCAGCAGTTTTGGTCCCCCAAAGTCTTCAGAAATGCTGTTTTAGCCCGGGACATATTTTCCATGCAGCAGTTTTGGTCCTTAGGCGTGTAAACTCCCTTCCCTTCCTTCGTGAGCTTTCTTTAGCGTCAAGTAAGCCATAAAATGCTGAATTATGCATCATTTATACCTGAAACTTTACTAATCATGTTCGTTAGCTCATTTACAGGAAAAAGGACTAAAAGTGCATGAAATATATAATTTGTTCTCAAAACTAGGCTAAAATATGGGCAAAATATATTGATATAGGTGCGTAAATTCGCCTATCATCAACACCCCACACTTAGAGCTTTGTTCGTCCTCGAACAAACTATCATGTCCTTCTAAACGTCAACTTAGGGTTTTACAGCAACAACACAAAATATTCGTCAAGACAAGCACAACAATTATCAACAAAGAGTATCTTTTCGATTATAAGTAGAAACAGTTTAACCTCTAGCATAGACTCGTGATGGTGATCAACTCGCATGCAAACGTTAAGGTGCATGGAATCATATACAACTATCCAAAACTCATCAACCATGTGTGTCTCACAATATAGTACCCATAATCACTCACAAATATAGCATATTTTTCAAACATGGGTATCAAAATGTCCTTGCTCTCACTCTCACAAAGAATTCATATGTAGCGACTGATGACCATAGGCTTGCCCTTAATGTAATACTCTACTAAATGTTGGAATGTTAAGATTAGGATCAAGTAGGTCTTTTGATGGTTGTAATGTAGGCTAAGGGACGGGTAGGACTATTTTGGCCAAGAATAGTGACTAGGATCCTAAGCGCTTTAATACATCACTTTGTATCATTGACACTTTTTTCTTTCAACCTTTCTTCTTTCTTTTTTTCTACCACCCTTGTTCTCCTCTTTTTTCAATTTTAAGCACAACTCACTTTTCAGCTTTCTTTTCCTTTTTTCTTTTCACAACATACCTCTTATGATAGCATTTTTTTTTCTTTTTCATAACACATTCAAGAACCATTCCAATTTATAGCATTATACTCACCCAATTTCCTTTTATGTTGTCACATGACTTTTTCACTTTAAAGCACTTAGGGATTTTGGGATCAAATTGTGGTCTTGAAAGAAATGGATTAGGCTTACATACAAGGTTGTCAAAGAAATAGGCTAAAGGCTCAAAAGGGTTAACTAGGATGATGTCCATGGGTAGGTAAAACTGAAGGTAAACATGTATAGGTTGCCAAAGAAATGCCTAAATCATATCCTAAACTTACACTCCTTATTTTCGCTTTGTATACATACCAGGCAAGTTCTAGCATCAGTCACATACATAGAATATACTATTATCTCACACACACAAGGCACATGGTCGACTTTATTAGAGGTAATATAGACTCTTGACCCAACAAGTGAAGGAATTGAACCACACAATATCACATAATGAGTCACAACTAGAGCCTAAACGTCTCAATAGTCACAATTGTAGCACATACTTGATAACGCTCAATCTACAGCTCTCGTTTGAGTGTAAAGCGGTCGTTAGCAAATATAGAACCCAACCTGGGTTGGGTGTCGATCCTACAGGGAATAGCTTGGCCAACAAGTAAGTAAAATTACTAAACTTTTGGTGCAAGTTTCGTAAGAAGGGGGGATTCTTGTCGTGCAAGTAATGTAAATAAAAGCTGAAAATAATAAAGTAAAGAGAGAGAGATTGTTACGTTGGTTGTAAACAATGAGAATTGAAGCGTTGGGGTTATGTCCGCCTTCTTAGGTATACGTCTCTATTGGCTATGAGTGTGTAGAATTCTGTCATGCAATTGCTTATAGAGAATTGTAGTCGATGGTAAATCCAAGCGTCTCTCGACCTAAATAAGGACTATTTCACTTTAACTCTCTCGAGCTTAAAGCGTATCTAACGGTACGAATTATCCAAGAGGTTAGTCCAGTTACGGCACTAGCTTTTTAATAGGAAAGGGTGTCCTACTACCTTGACATTATCTCTTTTTCAGACAAATAACTTTTCTCTCGAACAAGTTAAATGTTAGACTGGCGTATTCTTGCGTTTGCAACCGCAAAGAATGTAGATTAAGATGAAGAGAATAATGATATAAGCAATATACGTGCCTCGAACTCACAAACTCACAACAATAGATAGTAACTCATTCGGCTTTCATAACCCCAACAGAGAAGTTTAGTTACCCATGAATGCGAAGGAGATCACGATTGACATTGTTGTTATACCACAAGATTGAGTAATTTCGTGTAGCTTAGGTGGTAGGCGTGAGGCGTGAATTCCTAGGCAAAGTAACGATTCTCTTGTTGTGGAATTTAAGAATAGAAGAGTAGAAGAAGAAAAATAGAATTGACTTGTAAGATGAGATGTTGAGAGGGATGGAAGAAGGTATTGTGTTCTCCCTCCTTCCTCCCTCCTTCTTTAAAATCTCTAGCATGATAGGGTATTTATAATACTCATATCCTACTTCTACTAGATAAATAAAATATCTAACCAAATCCTACTAGGCTAATGTAATACTTAACCCAATTGTACTAGGTTAATGTAACATTATCATAATCCAAATAAAATAATGAAATACATAACCTAATTGTACTAGGTTAATGTATCATTGTCAAAATCCAGCTTTGTGACTGTAAGTCCCCAAAGTCTTCAGAATTGTTGTTTTAGCCCGGGACAGATTTTTCATGCAGCAGTTTTGGTCCCCCAAAGTCTTCAAAAATGCTGTTTTAGCCCGGGACAGATTTTCCATGCAGCAGTTTTGGTCCTTAGGCGTGTAAACTCCCTTCCCTTCCTTCGTGAGCTTTCTTTAGCGTCAAGTAAGCCATAAAATGCTGAATTATGCATCATTTATACCTGAAACTTTACTAATCATGTTCGTTAGCTCATTTACAGGAAAAAGGACTGAAAGTGCATGAAATATATAATTTGTTCTCAAAACTAGGCTAAAATATGTGCAAAATATATTGATATAGGTGCGTAAATTCGCCTATCATCAACACCCCACACTTATAGCTTTGTTCGTCCTCGAACAACATATCATGTCCTTCTAAGCATCAACTTAAGGTTTTTACAGAATCAACACAAAACATTTATTAAGACAAGCACAACGATTATCAACCAAGAGTAGCTTTCCGATTATAAGTAGAAACAATTTAACCTCAAGTATAGACTCGTGATGGTGATCAACTCGCATGCAAACGTTAAGGTACAAGGAATCATATATAACTACCCAAAACTCATCAACCATGTGTGTCTCACCATATAGTACCCATAATCACTCACAAATATAGCATATTTTTCAAACATGGGTATCAAAATGTCCTTGCTCTCACTCTCACAAAGAATTCATATGTAGCGACTGATGACCATAGGCTTGCCCTTAATGTAATACTCTACTAAATGTTGGAATGTTAAGATTAGGATCAAGTAGGTCTTTTGATGGTTGTAATGTAGGCTAAGGGACGGGTAGGACTATTTTGGCCAAGAATAGTGACTAGGTTCCTAAGCGCTTTAATACATCACTTTGTATCATTGACACTTTTTTCTTTCAACCTTTCTTCTTTCTTTTTTCTACCACCCTTGTTCTCCTCTTTTTTCAATTTTAAGCACAACTCACTTTTCAGCTTTCTTTTCCTTTTTCTTTTCACAACATACCTCTTATGATAGCATTTTTTTTTCTTTTTCATAACACATTCAAGAACCATTCCAATTTATAGCATTATACTCACCCAATTTCCTTTTATGTTGTCACATGACTTTTTCACTTTAAAGCACTTAGGGATTTTGGGATCAAATTACGGTCTTGAAAGAAATGGATTAGGCTTACATACAAGGTTGTCAAAGAAATAGGCTAAAGGCTCAAAAGGGTTAACTAGGATGATGTCCATGGGTAGGTAAAACTGAAGGTAAACATGTATAGGTTGCCAAAGAAATGCCTAAATCATATCCTAAACTTACACTCCTTATTTTCGCTTTGCATACATACCAGGCAAGTTCTAGCATCAGCCACATACATAGAATATACTATTATCTCACACACACAAGGCACATGGTCGACTTGATTGGAAGTAATATAGACTCTCGACCCAACAAGTGAAGTAATTGAATCACACAATATCACATATTGAGTCACAACTAGAGCCTAAACGTCTCAATAGTCACAATTGTAGCACATACTCTTGTTATAATCTCATGCTGCCTATCAAAATAATTTCATGCGAAGCTAGAAAAAATTTACTACTAAAAAAAACAAAACGAAACAAAAATGAAACAAAAGCAAACAAACATAGATGCGAATAGAGAAGTATAGCATGCAATACCACCACCCCACACTTAGTCGGGACACTATCCTCAGTGGAAAATAAATACGAGGAACCTGGTTGGTCGGACTTATCCTCTATGTCTGGGGTCATACCCCTTGCATTGGAATCATCATCAGAGTCGTCATCCTCAGAAGTTCCTCATAAGTATCCCACTTAATTCCAAGCGTGAGTCGAGGTATTTGCAGCGAGGAGGGTTCTCCTTGGTCCTTGCGACTTCTCTTTTTGCCCTTTTGGGAGGTGGTAGCCTTCTCCTTGCCTTGTCTCGCTATAGGTGCCATTGTACCTGAGACTAGAAATAGTGTTAGTGGTAGCACAATATCAATGGATACAATCTATGCACAAGCAGTAGGGGTACCACCCCACACTTAGTTTTGTTGACACAAATCAGTGAAGTGAAAGTGGTCGATTACTCAGACTTCATCGACATTCATTTTAGGGGCTATATTCCAACAAGAAATTCAGATATGTAACACTTCTTGCAATCTTTGCAATACTTTCATGTTAGGTATATCAAGACTTCTTCATAGGGATTACATCATGGTATAGTTTCTATCAATAATCACAATCTCCTATGTCGGTAGGCAACTATAAGTCTTATTCCGATGAGCGAGACATCCCAACATGTAAGTATTCAAGTGACAAGAGCATGCAATGTTCATGACTATAGCAATTCCGCAAGTAGTATAACAATGCATTAAAATCAATTTCTAGTTGGAAACAAGTTAAGAGTATCCTAACGTTCATGTTCACTCACTTGGTTTTGTATCAACAATTCAAACACATTAACATCACCAATATTTCTTCAAGATGTAGCAATTCATAATAGACATAGCAACGTAGCACTTACGAAAAATAGATGAAGAACAAGAGAGTACTTACGTGATTGAAGCCTTTGGAGATGTTCTTGTGAAGTGGGAGAGCAAAAAGAAAAGTTTTGAGATGATTTGGAGAGTATATGCGGCGCCTAGGTCAAGTTTTTAATATGTTTGTGTTTCAAGACTAAGTCTCCTTTATATAGGAAGAGAATGGGTCAGGTTTTGACCCATTTACAATCGGTTTTGGAGACAAAAATGCTACATATGCGGCGCATTGTCTATGGAATAATGGGACATATGCGCCGCATAGTCTATGGCATTTGTAGACATATGCGGCGCATTGTCTATGGCATAATTAGACATATGCGGCGCATTGTATATGGCATAATGAGACATATGCGCCGCATAGTCTATGGCATATGAGATACTGAGACCAAATGCCATAGCATAGGCGGCGCATAGTCAAAAGCATACCTAGGAATAGGCGGTGCATAGTGTATAACACACTAGATTACGAGATCTTAGGCTATAGGATAGGTTGTGCATCATTCGTGGCCTAGTTTTACCTAGGCCTAGCCTTCCTCGATGCCTAGTTTGGCATGAGCAATGCTCAATCCATAGCCTTATGCATCACTATTCCTAACTTACCAACTTTACCATACAATGCGTCCAAATCGTCAATTGAAATCAATCTCCTCGTTGAATACCTCTTGCACCTACATTCGCTCAAAAACAATAAAAACGATTAGAACGATGGGTTGCCTCCCATCAAGCGCCTTAGTTTTGGTCGTGGCACGACTCTTATTTTTGGATTTTTATTTATCAAAAGCAAAACACATACTAGAACGAAATGAAAAATGAAAAACGATAAACGATAAATGAAAAACGATAAACGATGGGTTGCCTTCCATCTAGCGCCTTATTTATTGTCGTAGCACGACATGGTTACCTCGAGTACTCAGACTTCGTCGAGGTAAATGGAGGATCGTTTTCTAAAAGGATTTAGACGACAATGAGGCTTGCCTGTGGGCATGCGATCTTCTTCGAGATGGCTCATACATTTCCCCGGAGAGTCACCAATTATATCATCAATAGTCCAACCCATAGCTCTCTTGTATCTCTTCAGAGCAGAGATGAGAGCTTCTACGTGCTGTTCACTTAAATCATCTGCACTCTCCGAAAGTATATTTCTACTTTCCAAGAACACATACCTTAGATAATCGGGGAGCTCTTGCGATTCTAGTGTTGGTGTCTCGTCAATGGGAGTCTTCGCTGTTGGTTGATTCTTGGGATCACAATCCGGTTGCTTAGGAGTATAAGGCTCTATTTCTGTTAGAGCACCCATAAGTTCTTCATAATCTTCATTATCCTCATGCTCAACTTTCAGTGGCGCAGCAGACAATGGCTCAACAGTAGGTTGTTTCTCTATAGATAATGCTTTCATATCCTCATGATGAACATCAGCTACAGATAACTCATTCATATCGCTGGGTTGCTTCATGGCTTTGCATATATCAAAGCGGACCACTTCGTTATTAATTCGAAACAAAAGCTCATTATCTTTCATGTCAATAAGCACACTTCCAGTTGCGAGGAAGGGGCGTCCCAAGATTATGGGAACGTCAGAATCCACCTCACAATCCAGAATAACGAAGTCTGCAGGAAAGATAAATGAAGATACCTTCACCAACACATCATTCAAGATACCCACAGGTCGTTTTACCGTCCTATCAGCCATCACGAGCCTCATATTGGTTGGTGTTGGATCTCCTAGCCCCAACTTCTTGTAGACGGATAGTGGCATCAAATTGATGCTAGCACCCAGATCGCACAATTCCTTAGCAAAATTCATAGATCCAACCGTGCAAGGAATAGTGAAAGCACCAGGGTCTGCCTTTTTCTGTACTAAGGACCTTGTGGCAATTGCACTGCAATGATGAATATTATCTTCCGACTCATAGCTTACTGCCCTCTTCTTTGTCAACAGGTCCTTCATGAATTTAGCGTACCCAGGCATTTTTTCTAGCACCTCTACCAACGGAACATTAAAGGTCAGCTGCATCAACATAGTCATGAATTTGCTGAACTTTGTATCATCCGCCACCTTCTTCAATCTTTGAGGAAAAGGTGGTGGTGGGTATGGAATTGTTCTTTCCACGGCTTTCTTCTCCTCTTGCTTCCGTTTTTCCATTTTTTCAGGTTGCAAATCGTGAGGGGTGACGTTATGGACGTCAGGATCAGCTGCTGCGGCATCTTCCCCTTGCGTCGTATCATCAATGTCCACTACTTCGTCAACCACTTGCTTGCCCTTAGATGAGGTTTCCAGCACCTTACCACTTCGGGTAGTAATAGCCATGCATGACCCATCATTCCTTGGGTTTTGCACGGTGTTGCTAGGTAAAGTGCCAGCCTTTCTTTGATTGAGTGCTGCTGAGAGTTGGCTCAATTGCTGCTCTATTTGCTTGATTGAAGTGGAATGAGAATCAACTAGTTGTTTCATGGAGGACAAATCATTAATTACCTCAGTAACTCCCGCGCTCGTTGCTTCCACTCCTTTCAATAATTTAGCCATCATGTCTTCCATACATCCAGAACTAGATGTGGTGGCATCACGTCTTCCAGGGGGAACGTACAAACCACTCTTTTCATTCTTGTTCTTCCAACTACCTTGGTCCATGTTTCCAGATTTACCATAATAGTTCCGACCTTGGTTTCCTTGGGTATTATCTCGGAAACCCCCCTGATTGTTCAAGTAGTTGGCCTCCTCTTCCGAATCAAATTCGTCTCTTCCTTTTAGCGCCACAACTTTCACTTTTTCGGTCTTCCCTGATAATAAATGCTTTGTAAGAAGATCCATTTGTGTTTTCATGTGCGTCATATCTTGATCACGTTCTTCTTCTCTTCTCCTTTGGTCTGCAGTCATGCCAATAGATAAAGTGGGGCTTGCTACCTCAGAATCCCTGGTATGCCAAGCTCTACTTTGTTTCGCCATACGATCTAACATATTGCTTGCTTGACCAAAGGTGAGGTCCATAAAAGATCCTCCAGCTGCGTTATCCACCACTGGCTTAGTTATTGAATTCAAGGCTCTATACAATATCTCCATGAGGTGAACATTAGTCATGTGATGGTTTGGGCATCTCGCTAGCTTTGTCTTGAACCTCTCCCATGTTTCATGAAGAGCTTCAGTGGGAAGCTGACGAAAGTTGCTGATTTCATCTCTCAATTGTGCCCTTTTGGAAGGCGGAAAGAATCTTTCTAGGAAAGCGTCTCTCAATTGCCTCCAATTTGTAATTGAATCAGGAGTCAGCCCATTCAACCATAGTGTTGCCTCCCCAGACAGAGACAATGGAAATAGACGTAATCGAATTGCATTCTGACCAACACCAGGATTGTCAAAAAACTTGCATGTAGAAATAAAGTTGATGAGATGCATAATCGGATCATCGCCTACTAGTCCACCAAACAATCCCTTGAGTTGCAATAACTGAATCATGGTGCTTGTGATGTTGAACTTGGCTCCGAGCGCTAATGGTGGAAGAATAATGGCTCCTGTGGCTCCGGCTCCATCAAGATCATCATCATCGTCATCGAACAGTATTTCACGTTGTGCATCCATTGATGCACTGAACAAAAACCTGCAGTAAACAAAAACAAAAACTAAAAGTAAAAGTATGAGAGTCTTCGACCAAAGGGTCTAGTAATTATTACGAACCTAATTGACACTTGTATTCCCCGGCAGCGGCGCCAATTTTTGATAACGCTCAATCTACAGCTCTCGTTTGAGTGTAAAGCGGTCATTAGCAAATATAGAACCCAACCTGGGTTGGGTGTCGATCCCACAGGGAATAGCTTGGCCAACAAGTAAGTAAAATTACTAAACTTTTGGTGCAAGTCTCGTAAGAAGGGGGGATTCTTGTCGTGCAAGTAATGTAAACAAAAGCTGAAAATAATAAAGTAAAGAGAGAGAGATTGTTACGTTGGTTGTAAACAATGAGAATTGAAGCGTTGGGGTTATGTCCGCCTTCTTAGGTATACGTCTCTATTGGCTATGAGTGTGTAGAATTCTGTCATGCAATTGCTTATAGAGAATTGTAGTCGATGGTAAATCCAAGCGTCTCTCGACCTAAACAAGGACTATTTCACTTTAACTCTCTCGAGCTTAAAGCGTATCTAACGGTACGAATTCTCCAAGAGGTTAGTCCAGTTACGGCACTAGCTTTTTAATAGGAAAGGGTGTCCTACTACCTTGACATTATCTCTTTTCCAGACAAATAACTTTTCTCTCGAACAAGTTAAATGTTAGACTGGCGTATTCTTGCGTTTGCAACCGCAAAGAATGTAGATTAAGATGAAGAGAATAATGATATAAGCAATATACGTGCCTCGAACTCACAAACTCACAACAATAGATAGTAACTCATTCGGCTTTCATAACCCCAACAGAGAAGTTTAGTTACCCATGAATGCGAAGGAGATCACGATTGACATTGTTGTTATACCACAAGATTGAGTAATTTCGTGTAGCTTAGGTGGTAGGCGTGAGGCGTGAATTCCTAGGCAAAGTAACGATTCTCTTGTTGTGGAATTTAAGAATAGAAGAGTAGAAGAAGAAAAATAGAATTGACTTGTAAGATGAGATGTTGAGAGGGATGGAAGAAGGTATTGTGTTCTCCCTCCTTCCTCCCTCCTTCTTTAAAATCTCTAGCATGATAGGGTATTTATAATACCCATATCCTACTCCTACTAGATAAATAAAATATCTAACCAAATCCTACTAGGCTAATGTAATACTTAACCCAATTGTACTAGGTTAATGTAACATTATCATAATCCAAATAAAATAATGAAATACATAACCTAATTGTACTAGGTTAATGTATCATTGTCAAAATCCAGCTTTGTGTCTGTAAGTCCCCAAAGTCTTCAGAATTGTTGTTTTAGCCCGGGATAGATTTTTCATGCAGCAGTTTTGGTCCCCCAAAGTCTTCAAAAATGCTGTTTTAGCCCGGGACAGATTTTCCATGCAGCAGTTTTGGTCCTTAGGCGTGTAAACTCCCTTCCCTTCCTTCGTGAGCTTTCTTTAGCGTCAAGTAAGCCATAAAATGCTGAATTATGCATCATTTATACCTGAAACTTTACTAATCATGTTCGTTAGCTCATTTACAGGAAAAAGGACTGAAAGTGCATGAAATATATAATTTGTTCTCAAATCTAGGCTAAAATATGGGCAAAATATATTGATATAGGTGCGTAAATTCGCCTATCATCAATACTCTTGTTATAATCTCATGCTGCCTATCAAAATAATTTCATGCGAAGCTAGAAAAAATTTTCTACTAAAAAAAACCGAAACAAAAATGAAACAAAAGCAAACAAACATAGATGCGGATAGAGAAGTATAGCATGCAATACCACCACCCCACACTTAGTCGGGACACTGTCCTCAGTGGAAAATAAATACGAGGAACCTGGTTGGTCGGACTTATCCTCTATGTCTGGGTCATACCCCTTGCATTGGAATCATCATCGGAGTCGTCATCCTCAGAAGTTCCTCATAAGTATCCCACTTAATTCCAAGCGTGAGTCGAGGTATTTGCAGCGAGGAGGGTTCTCCTTGCTCCTTGCGACTTCTCTTTTTGCCCTTTTGGGAGGTGGTAGCCTTCTCCTTGCCTTGTCTCGCTTTAGGTGCCATTGTACCTGAGACTAGAAATAGTGTTAGTGGTAGCACAATATCAATGGATACAATCTATGCACAAGCAGTAGGGGTACCACCCCACACTTAGTTTTGTTGACACAAATCAGTGAAGTGAAAGTGGTCGATTACTCAGATTTCGTCGACATACATTTTAGGAGTTGTATTCCGGCAAGAAAATCAATGATGTATCACTACTTGCAGCCATTGCATTACTTTCATGTTAGATATAACAACACTACTACATAGGGGTTACCACATAATATAGTTACTTTCAACAATCACAACCTCCTATGTCGGCAGGCACTATAAGTCTTATCCCGATGAACGGGATAGCCTAACATGTAAGTATCCAAGTAGCAATTTTAAACAATGTTCAAGACTATAGCAATTCCGCAAATAGTATGACAATGCTATTAAAACAAAATTCAAGTCGGAAACAAGTCAAGATGATTCTAACGTATACGTTCACTCACATGATTTTGCATTAACATTCCAAACACATGAACTTCACCATCAATCTTTCAATATGTAGCAATTTATAATAGACATAGCAACGTAGTACTTACGAGAAATAAATGAAGAATAAGAGAGTACTTACTTGCTTGAAGCTTTTGGAGGTGGTGTTGTGAATTGGAAGAGCAAAAAAAAGAAAATTTTGAGAGGATTTGGATGAATATGCGGCACCTTTAGGTCACTTTGCAATGTGTTGTGTTATAAAACTAAGTCCCCTTTATATAGGAAGAGAATGGGTCGGGTTATGACCCATTTACAATCGGTTTTGGAGACAAAAATCCCACATATGCGGCGCATAATGCTTGGCATAGATATGACATATGCGGCGCATTGTCTATGGCATAATGGGACATATGCGCCGCATAGTCTATGGCATTTGTAGACATATGCGCCGTATAGTCTATGGCATATGAGATACTGAGACCAAATGCCATAGAATAGGCGGCGCATAGTCAAAAGCATACCTAGGAATAGGCGGCGCATAGTATATAGCACACTAGATTCCGAGACCTTAGGCTATAGGATAGGTTGTGCATCGTTCGTGGCCTAGTTTTACCAAGGCCTAGCCTTCCTCGAAGCCTATTTTGGCGTGAGAAAGGCTCGATCCATAGCCTTATGCATCACCCTTCCTAACTTACCAACTTTACCATACAATGCGTCCAAATCGTCAATTGAAATCAATCTCCTCGTTGACTACTTCTTGCACCTATTTTTGCTTAAAACCAAATGAAAACGATTAGTACGATGGGTTGCCTCCCACCAAGCGCCTTAGTTTTGGTCGTGGCATGACTCTTATTTTTGGATTTTCATTATCAAAAGCAAAACACATACTAGAACGAAATGAAAAATGAAAAATGATAAACGATAAACGATGGGTTGCCTCCCATCTAGCGCCTTATTTATTGTCGTGGCTCGACATAGTTACCTCGAGTACTTAGACTTCATCGAGATAGATGGTTGGTCATTTTCTGAATGGATTTAGACGATAATGAGGCTTACTTATAGGCATGCAATCTTCTTCGAGAAGACTCATACGTCTCCCCGGAGGGTCACCAATTATATCATCAATAGTCCAACCCATAGCTCTCATGTATCTCTTCAGAGCAGAGATGAGAGCCTCTACGTGCTGTTTACTTAAATCATCCGCACTCATCGGAAGTATATTTATACTTTCCAAGAACACATACCTTAGATAATTGGGGAGCTCTTTCGATTCTAGCATTGGTGGCTCTTCAAGGGAAGTCTTCGCTGTTGGTGACGGTTGATTCTTAAGATCACGGTCCGGTTGCTTAGGAGTATGGGAATAGGACTCTATTTCTGTTAGAGCACCCATAAGTTCTTCATATTCTTTAGCATCCTCATGCTCAACATTCAGCAGCGCAACAGACAATGGCTCAACAGTAAGCTGTTTCTCTACAGATAATGCTTTCTTACCTTCATAATGAACATCAGCTACAGAGAACACATCCATATCTCTTGGCTGCTTCATCGCTTTGCACAAATCAAAACGAATCACTTCGTCATTCATTCGAAATAAAAGCTCATTATCTCTCATGTCAATAAGCACACTTCCTGTTGCAAGGAAAGGACGTCCCAAGATTATGGGAACTTTAGAATCCACCTCACAATCCAAAATCACAAAGTCTGCAGGAAAGATGAAGGAAGAAACCTTCACCAACACATCATTCAAGATACCCACAGGTCATTTTACCGACCTATCAGCCATCACGAGCCTCATGTTGGTTGGTGATGATAGGCGAATTTACGCGCCTATATCAATATATTTTGTCCATATTTTAGCCTAGTTTTGAGAACAAATTATATATTTCATGCACTTTTAGTCCTTTTTCCTGTAAATGAGCTAACGAACATGATTAGTAAAGTTTCAGGTATAAATGATGCATAATTCAGCATTTTATGGCTTACTTGACGCTAAAGAAAGCTCACGAAGGAAGGGAAGGGAGTTTACACGCCTAAGGACCAAAACTGCTGCATGGAAAATCTGTCCCGGGCTAAAACAACATTTCTGAAGACTTTGGGGACTTACAGACACAAAGCTGGATTTTGACAATGATACATTAACCTAGTACAATTAGGTTATGTATTTCATTATTTTAAGTGGATTATGATAATGTTACCTTAACCTAGTACATATGGGTTAAGGATTTCATTAGTCTAGTAGGATTTGGTTATTTATTTCATTAGCTTAGTAGGATTAGGATATGGGTATTATAAATACCCTATCATGCTAGAGATTTAGGGAGATCTGCGACTCCTCTCTTATTCTACACTACAAACAATTCTACAACTCTTCTACTCTTTCCATCAATTCTATTTTCGTCTATTCTTATATTCTTAAATTCTGCAACAAGAGAAACGTTACTCTACAAGAAATCACACCTAACGCCTACCACTCTTGTGCTACACGAAATTGATCATTATTGTGGTATAATAACAATGTCAATTGTGGTTTTCTTCGCATTCATGGGTAACTAAACCTCTCTGTTGGGGTTATGGAAGCCGTATGAGATACTATCTATTGCTGTGAGTTTGTGAGTTCGAGGCACGTATATTGCTTATGTCATTATTCTCTTCATCTTAATCTACATTCTTTGCGGTTGCAAACGCAAGAATACGCCAGTCTAACATTTAACTTGTTCGAGAGAAAAGTTATTTGTCTGGAAAAGAGATAATGTCAAGGTAGTAGGACACCCTTTCCTATTAAAAAGCTAGTGCCGTAACTGGACTAACCTCTTGGAGAATTCGTACCGTTAGACACGCTTTAAGCTCGAGAGAGTTAAAGTGAAATAATCCTTGTTTAGGTCGAAAGACGCTTGGATTTACCATCGAATACAATTCTCTATAAGCAGTTGCATGTCAGAATTCTACACGCTCATAGCCAATAGAGACGTATACCTCAGAAGGTGGACATAACCCCAACTTCTCAATTCTCATTGTTTACATCTCACTAAAACATTCTTTCTCTTTTTACTTTGCTATTGCCATTTTTAGATCTTATTTTGGTTACATTACTTGCTCGACAAGACTCCCCCCTTTTTACGAGACTTGCACTAAAAGTCTAGTAATCTTTACTTACTTGTTGACCAAGCTATTCCCTGTGGGATCGATACCCAACCCAGTTGGGTTCTATATTTGCTAACGACCGCTTTACACTCCTACGAGAGCTGTAGATTGAGCGTTATCAAAAATTGGTGCCGTTGCCGGGGAATACAAGTGTCAATTAAGTTCGTAATAATTACTAGACCCTTTGGTCAAAGACTCTCGTACTTTTACTTTTAGTTTTCGTTTTTGTTTACTGCAGGTTTTTGTTCAGTGCATCAATGGATGCACAACGTGAGATACCGTTTGATGATGATGATGATGATCTTGATGGAGCCGGAGCCACAGGAGCCATTATTCTTCCACCATTAGCGCCCGGAGCCAAGTTCAACATCACAAGCACCATGATTCAGTTATTGCAACTCAAAGGATTATTTGGTGGACTAGCAGGCGATGATCCGAATATGCATCTCATCAACTTTATTTCTACATGCAAGTCTTTTGACAATCCTGGTGTTGGTCAGAATGCAATTCGATTACGCTTATTTCCATTGTCTCTGTCTGGGGAGGCAACTCTATGGTTGAATGGGCTGACTCCTGATTCTATTACAAATTGGAGGCAATTGAGAGACACTTTCCTAGAAAGATTCTTTCCGCCGTCCAAAAGAGCACAATTGAGAGATGAAATCAACAACTTTCGTCAGCTTCCAACTGAAGCCCTTCATGAAACATGGGAGAGGTTCAAGACGAAGCTAATGAGGTGCCCAAACCATCATATGACTAATGTTCACCTAATGGAGATATTATATAGAGCCCTGAATTCAATAACTAAACCAGTGGTGGATAATGCAGCTGGAGGATCATTTATGGATCTCACCTTTGGTCAAGCAAGCAATATGTTAGATCGCATGACGAAACAAAGTAGAGCTTGGCATACCAGGGATTCTGAGGTAGCAAGCTCCACTTTATCTATTGGCATGACCACAGAGCAGAGGCGTAGACAAGAAGAACGTGATCAAGATATGACGCACATGAAAACACAAATGGATCTTCTTACAAAGCATTTATTATCAGGGAAGACCGAAAAAGTGAAAGCTGTGGCGCTAAAAGGAAGAGACGAATCTGATTCGGAAGAGGAGGCCAACTACTTGAACAATCAGGGGGGTTTCCGTGGGAATACCCAAGGAAACCAAGGTCGGAACTATTATGATAATTCTAGAAACAAGGACCAAGGTAGTTGGAGAAAAAACAATGAAAAGAGTGGTGTATATGTTCCCCCTGGTAGACGTGATACCACCACATCTAATTCTGGAAGTATGGAAGACATGATGGCTAAATTATTGAAAGGAGTGGAAGCAACAAGCGCGGGAGTTACTGAGGTAATTAATGATTTGTCCTCCATGAAACAACTAGTTGATTCTCATTCCACTTCAATCAGGCAAATAGAGCAGCAATTGAGCCAACTTTCAGCAGCACTCAATCAAAGAAAGACTGGCACTTTACCTAGCGATACTGTGCAAAACCCAAGGAATGATGGGTCATGCATGGCCATCACTACCAGAAGCGGTAAGGTGCTAGAAACTTCAGAAAAAGGCAAGCAAGTGGTGGATGAAGAAGCGGAAAGTGATGATAAGGCGAAAGGGGAAGATGCCGCAGCAGCCGATCCTAACGTCCTTAACGTCACTCTTCACGACGTGCAGCCTGGAAAAGCTGAAAAACGGAAGCAAGAGGAGAAGAAAGCCGTGGAGAGAACAATGCCATACCCACCACCACCTTTTCCCCAAAGATTGAAGAAGGTGGCGGATGACACTAAGTTCAGCAAATTTATGACTATGTTGAAGCAGCTGACCATTAATGTTCCGTTGGTAGAGGCGCTAGAAAAGATGCCTGGGTACGCTAAATTCATGAAGGACCTGTTGACAAAGAAGCGGGCAGTAAGCTATGAGCCGGCAGATAATATTCATCATTGCAGTGCAATTGCCACAAGGTCCTTAGTACAGAAGAAGGCTGACCCCGGAGCTTTCACTATTCCTTGCACGGTTGGATCTATGAATTTTGCTAAGGCATTGTGCGATCTGGGTGCTAGCATCAATTTGATGCCACTATCCGTCTACAAGAAGTTGGGGTTAGGCGATCCGACACCAACCAATATGAGGCTCGTGATGGCTGATAGGTCAGTAAAACGACCTGTGGGTATCTTGAATGATGTGTTGGTGAAGGTATCTTCATTTATCTTTCCTGCAGACTTCGTTATTCTGGATTGTGAGGTGGATTCTGACGTTCCCATAATCTTGGGACGCCCCTTCCTCGCAACTGGAAGTGTGCTTATTGACATGAAAGATAATGAGCTTTTGTTTCGAATTAATGACGAAGTGGTCCGCTTTGATATATGCAAAGCGATGAAGCAGCCAAAAGATATGGATGTGTTCTCTGTAGATGATGATCATTGTGAAGATAAGAAAGCATTATCTGTAGAGAAACAGCTTACTGTTGAGCCATTGTCTGCTGTGCTGCTGAAGGTTGAGCATGAGGACGATGAAGATTATGAAGAACTTATGGGTGCTCTAACAGAAATAGAGTCCTATTCCCATACTCCTAAGCAACCGGACCGTGATCTTAAGAATCAACCTTCACCTACAGCGAAGACTTCCCTTGAAGAGCCACCAATGCTAGAATCGAAAGAGCTCCCCGATTATCTAAGGTATGTGTTCTTGGAAAGTAGAAATATACTTCCGGAGAGTGCAAATGATTTAAGTGAACAGCACGTAGAAGCTCTCATCTCTACTCTGAAGAGATACATGAGAGCTGTAGATTGAGCGTTATCAAAAATTGGCGCCGTTGCCGGGGATGACTGGGTATGCGAAGTTTATGAAAGATCTTTTGACTAAGAAGAGGGCAGCAAGTTATGAGCTGAAGGATGATGTGCATCATTGTAGTGCAATGGCTACCCGATCGATAGTTCAGAAGAAGGCCGACCCCGGAGCTTTCACTATTCCTTGCACTGTCGGATCTTTGAACTTTGCCAAAGCATTATGTGACTTAGGAGCCAGCATTAACTTGATGCCATTATCGATCTACAAGAAGTTGGGGTTAGGAGATCCTACGCCAACTAACATGAGGCTGGTTATGGCAGATAGGTCGGTAAAACGACCGGTTGGTATTCTATGTGATGTCTTGGTAAAGGTTTCTTCATTTATCTTTCCAGCAGACTTTGTCATCTTGGATTGTGAAGCAGATTCAGAGGTTCCCATAATCTTGGGACGCCCTTTCCTTGCTACAGGAAGTGTGCTCATTGATTTGAGAGCTAATGAACTTTCATTCAGAATAAATGACGAAGTGGTTCGATTTGATGTTTGCAAATCAATGAAGCAACCCAAAGATCTGAGTGTATTTTCTGTGGCTGATGTTGTCTTTGACGATGAGAAAGGATGCCGTGAAGAAGAGCAAATTCTTGATGATCCTTTGGAGGTTTTGCTCATGAAAGGAGAGAACGAGGATGCTGAAATTTCTGAAGAAGCTGTTTGTGCGCTATCGGGATTAGGGACATATCGCTATACTCCCAAGAAGCTGGATCTTGATCTCAAGAATCGACCCACACCACCAGCCAAGCCATCTATTGAAGAACCACCCACACTAGAATTGAAGGAGCTGCCAAGTCATCTGAAGTACGCATTCTTAGGAAGCGGAAACACACTTCCAGTCATAGTGGCAGCCGATTTGGGTGAGCAACAAGTTGCAGCTCTTATTTCGATCTTACAAAAATATATTAGAGCCATTGGATGGACCATTGCGGATATTATTGGTATTCCACCTGGGATTTGCTCACATAAAATTCAGCTTCAAGAAAAGTGCACATCCACCATTGAACATCAAAGGCGTTTAAACCCACCTATGCAAGAAGTGGTGAAGAAGGAGATTATAAAGTGGTTAGACGCAGGAGTTGTATATCCTATCTCTGATAGTACGTGGGTAAGTCCTGTACAATGTGTTCCCAAGAAAGGAGGAATGACGGTAGTCGCAAATGCAAAGAATGAACTGATTCCACTCAGGCCCGTTACTGGATGGAGAGTATGCATGGACTACCGCAAGCTGAATTCGTGGACACTCAAGGATCACTTCCCCATGCCATTTATGGACCAAATGCTAGATCGATTAGCGGGGAAAGGATGGTTTTGCTTCTTGGATGGTTATTCAGGTTATAATCAGATTTGTATTGCTCCCGAAGATCAAGAGAAGACAACGTTCACATGCCCATATGGTACGTTTGCCTTCAAACGCATGCCATTCGGGTTGTGTAATGCACCAGCCACCTTTCAACGGTGTATGATGTCTATTTTCTCTGATATGGTTGAAGACACTTTGGAGGTATTTATGGACGACTTTTCAGTTGTCGGTGAGTCTTTTGAAGCATGTTTGGCAAACTTGAGCATGGCATTGCAAAGATGTGTAGAGTTCAACCTTGTGCTGAATTGGGAGAAGTGCCACTTCATGGTAAAAGAAGGAATCGTTCTTGGGCACAAGATCTCTGAAAAAGGAATAGAGGTTGATCGAGCAAAAATAGAGGTAATTGAGAAGCTACCGCCTCCAATTTCGGTGAAGGGAGTCCGTAGTTTTCTTGGCCATGCTGGTTTCTATCGTAGATTCATCAAAGACTTTTCCAAAATCTCTAGTCCATTGTGCAAACTACTGGAGAAAGATGCGAAGTTCGACTTCAATGACAATTGCTTAAAGGCATTCGAATGTCTTAAAGGAAAACTTATTGAAGCCCCTATCATGGTATCACCAGATTGGACGCTCCCGTTTGAAGTCATGTGCGATGCTAGTGGTGTAGCCGTTGGTGCTGTTCTTGGACAAAGAAAAGAGAAACTATTTCATCCTATCTACTATGCGAGTAAGGTCCTAAATGAAGCCCAAAGGAACTACACTGTTACTGAACAAGAGCTCCTAGCGGTTGTATATGCGTTTGAGAAGTTTCGTGCCTATCTATTGGGTACCAATGTGATCGTCCATACAGACCATGCAGCTCTTAAGTATCTAATGACGAAGAAGGATGCCAAACCAAGGTTAATTCGATGGGTACTGCTGCTGCAAGAGTTTGATTTCGAAGTCAAAGATAGAAGAGGTTGCGAGAACCAAGTGGCTGATCACCTATCTAGACTTGAGAATGAACATGTGGCGCAACCTAAAATTCAGATTGATGATGCATTCCCTGACGAGGAGATATTGGCGACAAAAATGGAGAAAGTACCATGGTATGCCGACTTTGCAAATTTCGTAGAGAGTAATGTGATACCTGCCAACTTATCTTACCACCAAAGGAGGAAGTTTATGCATGACGTTCAGCACTACTATTGGGATGAACCTTATTTGTTTCGAAGATGCGCGGATGGGATCATTCGACGATGTATATCCCATGAAGAAGTACCTGCTATATTGGAAGCATGCCACACTTCGCAAGTTGGTGGACATCATGCAGGGAATCGAACCGCAAGAAAAGTATTGCAAAGTGGATATTATTGGCCCTCGATATTCAGAGATGCATACGACTATGTGAGAAGGTGTGACCGATGCCAACGTCAAGGTACTATTTCAAAACACCATGAAATGCCCATGTCTAAAATTATGGAGGTAGAACTTTTTGATGTGTGGGGTATTGATTTCATGGGACCATTCGTGAATTCGTTTGGAATGAAGTACATCTTGGTTGCTGTGGATTATGTTTCGAAATGGGTTGAAGCTGTAGCATTGGCCGACAACGAAGGAAAGCGTGTTGTAGCGTTCTTAAAGAAGAATATCTTCTCTCACTTTGGGGTACCTCGTACTATCATAAGTGATGGAGGATCTCACTTTTGCAACAAGCTATTCAAATCTGTATTGGCCAAGTATGGTGTCAAGCAACACAAGGTAGCTACGCCTTATCATCCCCAAACTAGTGGACAAGTAGAGGTTTCCAATCGCGAGATTAAGCAAATCCTTGCAAAGACGGTTAATGCAAATAGGAAGGATTGGTCTCGAAAGCTAGATGATGCACTATGGGCATATAGGACTGCATTCAAGACACCCATTGGCATGTCTCCTTATCAACTAGTTTATGGGAAGGCTTGTCATCTACCCATCGAGCTTGAATACAAGGCATTGTGGGCATTGAAGCACTTGAATCTGAATTGGAATGATGTGAAGAATCTGAGGTTGGAGCAGCTGAACGAATTAGATGAGTTCCGTCTCCATGCATATGAAAGATCGGATTTATACAAGGAGCGGATAAAGAAGTATCATGATCAGCGGATTGTTCGACGAAACTTCCAAAAGGGTGATATGGTACTACTCTTCAACTCCAGATTTAAGCTCTTCCCAGGTAAGTTAAAATCTAAGTGGTCTGGTCCATTTAAAGTTATCCAAGTCTACTCATCTGGAGTAGTTGAATTGGAAGACAATAAGGGTGTTCTCTTCAAAGTGAACGGCCAACGTGTTAAGCCGTATATCGGCCCTCTTGACTCGATGAATAACATGGCCATCACTTATCTCGACGAAGTCTAAATACTCGAGATTACTACGTCGAGCCACGACAATAAATAAGGCGCTAGATGGGAGGCAACCCATCGTTTATCGTTTATCATTTTTTATTTCAGTATGTGTTTTGCTTTTGATAAATAAAAATCCAAAAATAAGAGTCGTGCCACGACCAAAACTAAGGCGCTTGGTGGGAGGCAACCCATCGTACTAATCGTTTTCATTTGTTTGAGCGAATATAGGTGCAAGAAGTTTTCAACGAGGAGATTGATTTCAATTGACGATTTGGACGCATTGTATGGTAAAGTTGGTAAATTAGGAAGGGTGATGCATAAGGCTATGGATTGAGCCTTTCCCACGCCAAAATAGGCTTCGAGGAAGGCTAGGCCTTGGTAAAACTAGGCCACAAACGATGCACAACCTATCCTATAGCCTAAGGTCTCGGAATCTAGTGTGCTATACACTATGCGCCGCCTATTCCTAAGTATGCTTTTGACTATGCGCCGCCTATGCTATGGCATTTGGTCTCAGTATCTCATATGCCATAGACTATGCGGCGCATATGTCCCATTATGCCATAGACAATGCGCCGCATATGTATACAAATGCCATAGACTATGCGGCGCATATGTCCCATTATGCCATAGACAATGCGCCGCATATGTAGGAATTTTGTCTCCAAAACCGATTGTAAATGGGTCATAACCCGACCCATACTCTTCCTATATAAAGAGGACTTAGTCTTATAAACACAACCACAATAGAAACTACCCTAAAGGCGCCGCATACTCTCCCAAATCCTCTAAAATTTTTCTTCTTTTGCTCTTCCAATTCACAAAACCATCTCCACAAGCTTCAAGCAAGTAAGTGCTCTCTTATTCTTCATTTATTTCTCGTAAGTACTACGTTGCTATGGCTATTATTAACTGCTAAATTATATAAGATTGTTGGTGATGTTCATGTGTTTGGATTGTTGTTACAAAATCATGTGAGTGAACATATACGTAGGTAAATCTTGACTTGTTTCCGACTTGAATTTGGTTTCAATAGCATTATTATGATATTTGCGGAATTGCTATGGCTATGAATATTGCTTAAGATTGTTGTTTGGATACTGACATGTTAGACTATCCCGGCCATCGGGATAAGACTTATAGTGCCTACCGACTTAGGAGGTTGTGATTGTTGTAAGAATAACGATAACCCCCATGTAGTAGTGTTGCTATATTTACCATGAAAGTAGCCCAATGGCTGCAAGTAAGTGATGCATTACTGATTTTCTTGCCGGAATGCAATCCTTAAACGTATGTCAACAAAATCTGAGTAAATCAACTACTTTCACCTCACTGATTTGTGATAACAAAACTAAGTGTGGGGTGGTACCCCTAATGCTTGCTTATAGATTGTATCAAGCGAAACTGTGCTGCAACTAACACTATTTCTAGTCTCAGGTACAATGGCACCTAAAGCGAGGCAAGGCAAGGAGAAGGCGACCACTTCCCAAAAGGGCAAGAAGAGAAGTCGAAAAGACCAAGGAGAATCATCCTCAGCACAACCACCACGCAGAATGTTCGGAATAAAATGGGTTCTTGAGGAAGAAGCCAAAGCATGGTACAGCAGCAACAAAGAAAGAAAATATGTGCACGTCGACTTGATCAACAAGGATACCTTAGCAAAGAAGGAGCCGCGTATGTTGGCAAAAATAATGGCTTTGAAGTTGGATTTCATCTTCCGCGACATGGGAGAGTGCAATCTGGATCTAACAAGAGAGTTTTATGCCAACTGGTCGCCAAACACAACAGGCAATGAAGTCAAAATTCGGGGCCAGGTGTTACAGCTCACCGCGGACTGGATCAACTCTTTTCTTGGCTTACCTTCAATCGACGCAGCACCATTCAAAGAGCTGTGCAGCAGGCCTCCTTATAGAGCAATACGACACACGCTTTGTGGAAGCAGATCAATGGCAAGGTGGGGCAGACATAAAGAAACAGGCCGACACAACACCTTTCCCTATGCTCCACTAAATAGGGAAGCAAGAATCTGGATGCGCATTGTCAACTCATGTCTTATTCCTGGGACTCAATACACCAAGATATCAAGAGATAGAGTGTGTTTGGTCTATGCTTTGATGACGAATGTCCCAATCAACTTTGGGGCAATCATTCGATCCACTATGAGGAAGGCCAGACTACACAAAAGGTCCCATTTCACATTTGGCAATTTGTTGACAGCAATATTGCGGAAGGAGGATATCGAAGAGGAACCAGCTGATCATAAACTCCCACACAATCCGAAGAAGGTTGACCTCACAAAGGTCAAAGATGCTGAATCAACACATGGCATAAACCTTACTACGGCAGAGAGACATGCTCGGGATGAGAGTTTCTCCCGCCATATGTACGGCATGATGAGGTTTACAATGATGAGCGGAGGTCGTATTCCAACTGCTGCAGAGCTCCAACAGCTGGACCACGATTATCCCATGAACATGCATGCACGGGAGATGTGTGGAGTGGGCGTATACTTTGAGGAACCTCTAGATGATGATGTGCCGACTGATGACGATCGACGCTTACCAGACTCTGACGAGGAGGAGAACTCTGACGACGACTCTTATGATGATTCCGACGAAGGGGGTATGACCCCCGACAATGAGGAAGAGTCCGACTAACCAGGTTCCTCGTATTTATTTCCACTGAGGGCAGTGTCCCGTTTAAGTGTGGGGTGGCAGTATCGTATGCTATACTTCTCTATTGCATCTATGTTTGTTTGCTTTGTTTTTGTTTCGTTTTTTTTCATTTTTTTTTAGTAGTAAATTTTTTTTCTAGCTTCGCATGAAATTATTTTGATAGGCAGCATGAGATTAGAACAAGAGTATGTGCTTCAATTGTGACTATTGAGACATTTAGGCTCTAGTTGTGACTCAATATGTGATATTGTGTGATTCAATTCCTTCACTTGTTGGGTCGAGAGTCTATATTACTTCCAATCAAGTCGACCATGTGCCTTGTGTGTGTGAGATAATAGTATATTCTATGTATGTGGCTGATGCTAGAACTTGCCTGGTATGTATGCAAAGCGAAAATAAGGAGTGTAAGTTTAGGATATGATTTAGGCATTTCTTTGGCAACCTATACATGTTTACCTTCAGTTTTACCTACCCATGGACATCATCCTAGTTAACCCCTTTTGAGCCTTTAGCCTATTTCTTTGACAACCTTGTATGTAAGCCTAATCCATTTTGTTCAAGACCGTAATTTGATCCAAATTCCTAAGTGCTTTAAAGTGAAAAAGTCATGTGACAACATAAGAGGAAATTGGGTAAGTATGATGCTTTAAATTGTAAGGGTGCTTGAATGTGTTATGAAAAAGAAAGTGCTATCATAAGAGGTATGTTATGAAAAGAAAAAGGAAAAGAAAGCTGAAAAGTGAGTTATGTTTAAAATTGAAAAACAAAAGAAGAGAACAAGGGTGGTATAACAAAAGAAAGAAGAAAGGTTGAAAGAAAAAAATGTTAAAAGAAAAAAAAAAAAAGTATCAATGATACAAAGTGATGTATTAAAGCGCTTAGGAACTTAGTCACTATTCCTGGCCAAAATAGTCCTACCCGTCCCTTAGCCTACATTACAACCATCAAAAGACCTACTTGATCCTAATCTTAACATTCCAACATTTAGTAGAGTATCACATTAAGGGCAAGCCTATGGTCATCAGTTGCTACATATGAATTCTTTGTGAGAGTGAGAGCAAGGACATTTTGATACCCATGTTTGAAAAATATGCTATATTTGTGAGTGATTATGGGTACTATATGGTGAGACACACATGGTTGATGAGTTTTGGATAGTTGTATATGATTCTATGCACTTTAATGTTTGCATGCGAGTTGATCACCATCACGAGTCTACGCTAGAGGTTAAACTGTTTCTACTTATAATCGGAAAGCTACTCTTTGTTGATAATTGTTGTGCTTGTCTTGAAGAATGTTTTGTGTTGTTTCTGTAAAAACCTTAAGTTGATGCTTAGAAGGACATGATATGTTGTTCGAGGACGAACAAAGCTCTAAGTGTGGGGTGTTGATGATAGGCGAATTTACGCGCCTATATCAATATATTTTGTCCATATTTTAGCCTAGTTTTGAGAACAAATTATATATTTCATGCACTTTTAGTCCTTTTTCCTGTAAATGAGCTAACGAACATGATTAGTAAAGTTTCAGGTATAAATGATGCATAATTCAGCATTTTATGGCTTACTTGACGCTAAAGAAAGCTCACGAAGGAAGGGAAGGGAGTTTACACGCCTAAGGACCAAAACTGCTGCATGGAAAATCTGTCCCGGGCTAAAACAGCATTTCTGAAGACTTTGGGGACTTACAGACACAAAGCTGGATTTTGACAATGATACATTAACCTAGTACAATTAGGTTATGTATTTCATTATTTTAAGTGGATTATGATAATGTTACCTTAACCTAGTACATATGGGTTAAGGATTTCATTAGTCTAGTAGGATTTGGTTATTTATTTCATTAGCTTAGTAGGATTAGGATATGGGTATTATAAATACCCTATCATGCTAGAGATTTAGGGAGATCTGCGACTCCTCTCTTATTCTACACTACAAACAATTCTACAACTCTTCTACTCTTTCCATCAATTCTATTTTCGTCTATTCTTATATTCTTAAATTCTGCAACAAGAGAAACGTTACTCTACAAGAAATCACACCTAACGCCTACCACTCTTGTGCTACACGAAATTGATCATTATTGTGGTATAATAACAATGTCAATTGTGGTTTTCTTCGCATTCATGGGTAACTAAACCTCTCTGTTGGGGTTATGGAAGCCGTATGAGATACTATCTATTGCTGTGAGTTTGTGAGTTCGAGGCACGTATATTGCTTATGTCATTATTCTCTTCATCTTAATCTACATTCTTTGCGGTTGCAAACGCAAGAATACGCCAGTCTAACATTTAACTTGTTCGAGAGAAAAGTTATTTGTCTGGAAAAGAGATAATGTCAAGGTAGTAGGACACCCTTTCCTATTAAAAAGCTAGTGCCGTAACTGGACTAACCTCTTGGAGAATTCGTACCGTTAGACACGCTTTAAGCTCGAGAGAGTTAAAGTGAAATAATCCTTGTTTAGGTCGAAAGACGCTTGGATTTACCATCGAATACAATTCTCTATAAGCAGTTGCATGTCAGAATTCTACACGCTCATAGCCAATAGAGACGTATACCTCAGAAGGTGGACATAACCCCAACTTCTCAATTCTCATTGTTTACATCTCACTAAAACATTCTTTCTCTTTTTACTTTGCTATTGCCATTTTTAGATCTTATTTTGGTTACATTACTTGCTCGACAAGACTCCCCCCTTTTTACGAGACTTGCACTAAAAGTCTAGTAATCTTTACTTACTTGTTGACCAAGCTATTCCCTGTGGGATCGATACCCAACCCAGTTGGGTTCTATATTTGCTAACGACCGCTTTACACTCCTACCAGAGCTGTAGATTGAGTGTTATCAGTTGGTGTCGGATCGCCTAACCCCAACTTCTTGTAGACGGATAGTGGCATCAAATTGATGCTAGCACCCAGATCGCACAATGCCTTAGCAAAATTCATAGATCCAACCGTGCAAGGAATAGTGAAAGCTCCGGGGTCGGCCTTCTTCTGAACTATCGACCGGGTAGCAATTGCACTACAATGATGCACATCATCCTTCAGCTCATAACTTGCTGCCCTCTTCTTAGTCAAAAGATCTTTCATAAACTTCACATACCCAGGCATTTGTTCAAGTGCCTCTACCAATGGAACATTAATGGTCAGCTGCTTCAACATAGTCATAAATTTGCTGAACTTAGTGTCATCCGCCACCTTCTTCAATCTTTGGGGAAAAGGTGGTGGTGGGTATGGAAGTGTTCTCTCCATGGCTTTCTTCTCCTCTTGCTTCCGTTTTTCCATTTTTTCAGGCTGCACGTCACTGGGCGTGACATCCTTGACGTCAGGATTGGTTGTTGCGGCATCTTCTCCTTTTACATTATCATCCATGTCCGCAACTTCGTCAATCACTTGCTTGCCTTTTTCTGAAGGTTCCAGCACCTTACCACTTCTGGTAGTGATGGCCATGCATGACCCATCATTCCTTGGGTTTTGCACAGTATCGCTAGGTAAAGTGCCAGCCTTTCTTTGATTGAGTGCTGCTGAAAGTTGGCTCAGTTGTTGCTCTATTTGCTTGATTGAAGTGGAATGAGAATCAACTAGTTGTTTCATGGAGGACAAATCATTGATTACCTCAGTAACTCCCGCGCTCGTTGCTTCCACTCCTTTCAATAATTTAGCCATCATGTCTTCCATACTTCCAGAATTAGATGAGGTGATATCACGTCTACCAGGGGGAACATATACACCACTCTTTTCATTGTTTTTTCTCCAACTACCTTGGTCCTTGTTTCCAGAATTATCATAATAGTTCCGACCTTGGTTTCCTTGGGTATTACCTCGGAAACCCCCCTGATTGTTCAAGTAGTTGGCCTCTTCTTCCGAATCAGATTCATCTCTTCCTTTTAGCGCCATAGCTTTCACTTTTTTGGTCTTCCCTGATAATAAATGCTTTGTAAGAAGATCCATCTGTGTTTTCATGTGCGCCATATCTTGATCACGTTCTTCTTGTCTTCTTTTTTGGTCTGCAGTCATGCCTATAGATAAAGTGGAGCTTGCTACCTCGGAATCCCTGGTATGCCAAGCTCTACTTTGTTTCGTCATGCGATCTAGCATATTGCATGCTTGACCAAAGGTGAGGTCCATAAAAGATCCTCCAGCTGCGTTATCCACCACTGGCTTAGTTATTGAATTCAAGGCTCTATACAATATCTCCATGAGGTGAACATTAGTCATGTGATGGTTTGGGCATCTCGCTAGCTTTGTCTTGAACCTCTCCCATGTTTCATGAAGAGCTTCAGTGGGAAGCTGACGAAAGTTGCTGATTTCATCTCTCAATTGTGCCCTTTTGGAAGGCGGAAAGAATCTTTCTAGGAAAGCGTCTCTCAATTGCCTCCAATTTGTAATTGAATCAGGAGTCAGCCTATTCAACCATAGTGTTGCCTCCCCAGACAGAGACAATGGAAATAGACGTAATCGAATTGCATTCTGACCAACTCCAGGATTGTCAAACGACTTGCATGTAGAAATAAAGTTGATGAGATGCATATTCGGATCATCTCCTGCTAGTCCACCAAATAATCCCTTGAGTTGCAATAACTGAATCATGGTGCTTGTGATGTTGAACTTGGCTCCGGGCGCTAATGGTGGTGGAATTATAGCTCCAGTGGCTCCGGCACCATCAAGATCATCATCATCATCGAATGGTATTTCACGTTGTGCATCCATTGATGTACTGAACAAAAAACCTGCAGTAAACAAAAACGAAAACTAAAAGTAAAAGTACGAGAGTCTTCGACCAAAGGGTCTAGTAATTATCACGAACTTGATTGACACTTGTATTCCCCGGCAACGGCGCCAATTTTTGATAACGCTCAATCTACAGCTCTCGTTTGAGTGTAAAACGGTCGTTAGCAAATATAGAACCCAACCTGGGTTGGGTGTCGATCCCACAGGGAATAGCTTGGCCAACAAGTAAGTAAAATTACTAAACTTTTGGTGCAAGTCTCGTAAGAAGGGGGGATTCTTGTTTTGCAAGTAATGTAAACAAAAGTTGAAAATAATAAAGTAAAAAGAGAGAGATTGTTACGTTGGTTGTAAACAATGAGAATTGAAGCGTTGGGGTTATGTCCACCTTCTGAGGTATACGTCTCTATTGGCTATGAGTGTGTAGAATTCTGACATGCAATTGCTTATAGAGGATTGTAGTCGATGGTAAATCCAAGCGTCTCTCGACCTAAACAAGGACTATTTCACTTTAACTCTCTCGAGCTTAAAGCGTGTCTAACGGTACGAATTCTCCAAGAGGTTAGTCCAGTTACGGCACTAGCTTTTTAATAGGAAAGGGTGTCCTACTACCTTGACATTATCTCTTTTCCAGACAAATAACTTTTCTCTCGAACAAGTTAAATGCTAGACTCGCGTATTCTTGTGTTTGCAACCGCAAAGAATGTAGATTAAGATGAAGAGAATAATGATATAAGCAATATACGTGCCTCGAACTCACAAACTCACAGCAATAGATAGTAACTCATTCGGCTTCCATAACCCCAACAGAGAAGTTTAGTTACCCATGAATGCGAAGAAAACCACAATTGACATTGTTATTATACCACAATAATGATCAAATTTCGTGTAGCACCAGAGTGGTAGGTGTTAGGTGTGATTTCTTGCAAAGTAACGTTTCTCTTGTTGAGGAATTTAAGAATAGAAGAATAGAAGAAAATAGAATTGATGGAAAGATTAGAAGAGTTGTAGAAAGATGATTAGCAGGTAAGAAGGTGTTAGAAGATGAGAGGGATGGAAGGAAGTATTGTGTTCTCCCTCCTTCCTCCCTCCTTATTTAAAATCTCTAGCATGATAGGGTATTTATAATACCCATATCCTACTCCTACTAGATAAATAAAATATCTAACCAAATCCTACTAGGCTAATGTAATACTTAACCCAATTGTACTAGGTTAATGTAACATTATCATAATCCAAATAAAATAATGAAATACATAACCTAATTGTACTAGGTTAATGTATCATTGTCAAAATCCAGCTTTGTGTCTGTAAGTCCCCAAAGTCTTCAGAATTGTTGTTTTAGCCTGGGACAGATTTTTCATGCAGCAGTTTTGGTCCCCCAAAGTCTTCAGAAATGTTGTTTTAGCCCGGGACATATTTTCCATGCAGCAGTTTTGGTCCTTAGGCGTGTAAACTCCCTTCCCTTCCTTCGTGAGCTTTCTTTAGCGTCAAGTAAGCCATAAAATGCTGAATTATGCATCATTTATACCTGAAACTTTACTAATCATGTTCGTTAGCTCATTTACAGGAAAAAGGACTAAAAGTGCATGAAATATATAATTTGTTCTCAAAACTAGGCTAAAATATGGGCAAAATATATTGATATAGGTGCGTAAATTCGCCTATCATCAACAGATATCAGTCATGGGTTAGTTTGTGGTCCTTCGGGGTCATGAGCACCGTGTAGCGTTTCGGTTCAGAAAATCGGGGCGTTACAATTAGTTATACATGCATTATTTTTTACGCAACGTTTGGTTTGATGTGTTAAAGATAATATATATTTATATAATTTTTATAAAAATATATTTTTTTACCAAATTACCCTTTGTCCTTCCTTGAATTCTTCCTTGTACATTGTATATATTTTCAACCGTGCAAGAGCAGCAGTTACACTGGAGAAATGGAAAATCCACTTTCCATCTCTTCTCTGAATTCAAAAATTCGGGCAATGAAAATAACAAGAGCAAACCAAGAAAAAGGCACCAAAATTCAATGAGTAGAACAACTGCTCAATCTTGAAGACAAATTCAAGAACTCAGCATAAAACTCCTCTGCACACACAAAACCAATCTACAATCTTGCAAAAAAAAAATTCCTTTATCCCATACACAACTAGAGAGAACCAAGAGAAGTGTACCAAACATGCAATGAAGATGTAGAAAAATGGACAAAAAAGAAGAAAAATTATAATTGTTGTAGTAGAAATAAATGGGTCAACCTACTGTCATGGTCTTTGTCGCAATTGATGTCTCATTTGCCAATATTTGGATCCAAACTGTTGTAATATAGTGGAAAAAGAACGCGGGAGAATAATTTTATGGGGTAATAATGTCATTTAATAGGTTACTACATGTGTTAAAAGCTTTGTATTATTAATACATGAAAAATGATGTGTATAAAGTGTGTATAACTAATACAAGTATTAGTTATGCATAGTCTAAAAAAGGATACCAAACATGGTACTATTAATACACAAACCATAATTTTTTTTTTAAGCTCGATAAGATTTGGGTTTATAAGGTTTATATATTTGGGTTTGGTGGTGGTTCGAGGGGTGGGGGTGGAGGAGGATCATTTACTAAATTAATGCCAAAAAAGGAATAATTGGCAAAAGTAAATTATAACTTGGATTTGACTTTATATCCACTTTTAGGGTCGTTTGGTTTGGAAATGTAGTTATAATGGGATAAGTTATGATGGAATAAATTATACTGGGATTAGTTATACTGAGATTATTTTTTATTAAGTGTTTGGTTTGTTGTATTCAAAGTAATATACATGGTATAATTTCTAAGAATAAATTAATTGATTACCAAAATACCCTCCATCTTATTTAACTTTATATATATATATATATATATATATATATATATATATATATATTCTTTTCGAATTAGGGCAGAAGGATAGGGTCAGTTTGGGTCGCTAGTATAGGGAATTACTTGGTGGGGGTATTATTCTTGTTATGATACCTTGTTTCATGCTTTATTACGAATCTGTTTACTTTTCTCTGTTTTCTATTACTTGTGGGTGTCGTATTTATGTTATGCCATCTTGTTCCATGCTTTACTATGAATTTGTTTAGTATTCCGTGTCTCGAGCCAGGGGTCTATCGGAAACAACCTTTCTACTTCTTTAGAGGTAGAGGTATGGACTGCGTAAATCTTACCCTCCCCAGACCTCACTATGTGGGAATACACTGGTTTTGTTGTTTGTTTGTTTTGTTTATATATATATATATATATATTCTTTTCAAGCTTTAAATATTTATTCTTAAAAATAAAACTTCTATCTTATTTAGCTTAATTTTTTTGTGTGTGTGCATTTCCATAATTATATCGTGTGTATTTTAAAATTAAAACTTTCATCTTATTTAACTTTAATTTTTTTGCGTGTATCTTCCCATGATTATGCCGTATGTGTTTAAATTTAGCTTGAAATAAAAACTTTCAACTTAAGTTTGTTAAAGTAAAAGGGGATTTGTTGTTTATGTCACTTCATTTAAACACATATCACTCATATAATATAGAATATTAAAATTTATTTAATTGATATATACAATATCAATTTTTAAGTGATTAAAAAACTATTTAATTTAAAATATGTAATTCAACAATGGAGTCGACATTTTTATTATTTTTTAGAGAAATTAAAATATATAAATAAACATAATAATTATTCAAATAAATTTAACGTATCATATATTCATAAATAAAATATTTCTTAAATGTGTATGAATCTCTAATATTTCATGTTAAATTACTTATTTTGTTCTAAATTTCATAAAATATTGATAATCACATTTTTTGTTAAAAAAATTCATCATCAAAAAATGTGAAAAAGAATTACTCTCATTTTTCATTATTTAGTATCACTAATATTTGGAGAGTCAAATTATATTTTTTTTAAAAATTAAATTTTCAAATATTTTTATCTAAATATAATTATTTTTTTTAATAATTAAGCATGTATTAAGTTAGAAAGGGAATGTCAACATACTTTAATAACTTGTCCATGATTTTATAAAAATGCCTTATATTTTATATAAGAAAAATAAAGTCAATATATATATATATATATCTAAGAATTTGGAGGGCAATTGTTTCCTTTTCTAATTTTATCATAAGGATAAATAATGATAGGATTGTTATCCCCACCAAATAAGTGGATAACTTATCCCGATACTATTTCTTATCCTGATTATTGGCAACCAAACATGCATTAAAATTTTTATCTCGAGATTATTATTTTATCCCGGGATTATTTGTTTTTGTACCTTAAACTAAACGGTATGGTTTAAACAAAAGTTTCGTAACATCATTGCAATATAACGAGTGATTTTCAGTAATAAAATTAAAGTTTCTTATGAAATTATTATGTTTAGATTACTAATTACAGTTAATGTTGTGATTAGTTACCAGAAATTATCTTTCAACTCACATATTAGCGTTAAACAATTTCACACGATTAGTATACAAAAGTTGAACACTTGTAAATTAGGTGTTGTCAACAGGTCATGGCCAACTGCAAATTCTAGCTTCTTATTTCAGTCTTGACAATCATACATTGCACCTAATTAACACTGACATTGATTTTCATGGACATTTAAAATCAGATGGATGAAGTTGCATGCACACATATCATGTCTGAGTAGTCTAAAGCAAAACATACTTTATAAGTATGGGACAGAGATGGGGTCGATGATATATATTAGTCTTTTCCTTGTAGCTTTCGAAATCAGACATGGATATGCTTGGTTATCTCTTTGTCCCCTTGCTTCATATGTCTTACATTCCCAGAAAATTAATATTGGATGAGATATCATATGGCAATGAACGACTTGTTAAATACACGATACCGGATAGTAATATAGGATGAGGTTGATTGAATTGAATGAGCAAAAAGCGAGGAACTTTGAGGCTTTTTGCAAGTGAATTACCTTTTACGTGACCTGATTACGTAAATACTTTTCACGCACCACATATATATTAGTACATGTACCGAAGTAAGGAAAATAGCCTAGTTCTGTTGGTGAAGAGTCAAAATTTTCTTGGAGGGGTGATGCCTTTTAAACAAGTAGACTGCCCATTATTGCATAGTAAACACAAATTCATCCAGATTACTGGTTCATGATATTTTTATGGATAATATTTCTGCAAAAGTGATGATATTCACCTTAGTACAGCAACTCAGTACATTAATTAATTTTTCTATAAAGAATCAAAAACCAGAAAAGTAAGTTCAATTTATCACGGAGTGATTGTTTTTACAGTTGACTGGGAGTAAATCTAGCACAACTCTCATTGCTTTTGTTGAACTTTGAGGTGTTGAGATTTGGAGATTGTGTAGTAGGCAGCTAGGTTGCGTCCCGGGCCAACATGTTGCTCCCACATCGGAAGTGGAACACATAAGCTCCAGCCTTATAAGGCTTTGTATGAGAGACTTTGGGCACGACCTTACTTGAACAGGATCTGTTCTATAGGCTCGTACCACTGTATCCTTGATTCCTAAGGAGACAGAAAACCAAGTCTGGTTGATGACACATGGCCATGTGACCAGAGCGTGATTAACAGTCACCCGTGGCTCCTCGGGTTGTGTGGTGCAGTAGATGATCGTTCTTAGACCTGTGCGCAGGTCTGAGATGGTTTCATGGCTGTCTGACAGACTCTTCTCTTTTTGCTTTTTCGTCTACAACAATGTCAGTGAGTTTCGTGTTTCAAAACTTGTTGCCAAAATGAATGGTTTGCACTTGGCTGACCTAAACAAGCACTTCACTATGGGTTCTGTTGGACTGGTGCTTCTATGTGACAAACACTTCTACTTCTACATTAACTAGACTTACACGTCTTGCATACACCATACAGTTTGATCCTTTAAGCATGAAAAGTGAAAAACCAAATGGTTGCAAGTTGCAACCACTAGAAATTGACTTGCACTATCAGAACAAGTATGATATGGTCCAAGAAAACTGTCCCACGTGAAAAAATGTTTATATCCAAAGAAAACAACAACAACAACAAATGCTACTGTTCCTTCCAAGATCTCTACTTGAAGTCAGTCCAAGAGGACAATACAAGAGCAGTTTACTAACATATATTTTTAAAAAAAGTTTCTTTTACATAAAAGGAACAGTTTTTCATTTTATTGGTTTCTTTGCTAGCAAGCACCATCATTCTTTTCTTCAATCCTCAAATTCTTTAAGCATTATAAAAGGAACACTTGTTAATTAGACTGTGACATGTCCAGGAACCCTGTAGAACTTGACAAAAAAATTACTGTATAAAACTTTTCTCATATTGGTGTCTTTGCTAGAAACCACCATCATTCTTTAAGCATTTGCTCTTGTTTCCTTCATCTACTACTTTCCCCATCTTAGACCTATTGGAAAGAGATGAAAACTGAGATAAGGACCAGAACTGAGAACAACTAGTATCATTATTACCGGCTATATTCAAGCTTTAGAAAGAGATGTCTGGGGAAATCGAAGAGGTCGGAGAAGATAGCAAGAGTACTACAATGAGCAGTAAAGATGCAGAAACTCATGAAGTTTATGTAGTTGTCGGAAAAAATGACTTGCATGTTCTTCAATGGGCACTTGATCATGCTATTTCCCCTGGATTTCGCATCTGCCTCGTGCATATTTTTCCTACCATTAAGTACATCCCAACACCAGGTAACTTTTATGCTTACACTCCAAATCTATCTAAAAATAAGTCAATACAGATACGTAGGAGATGAGTCATTGCTATCAACTTCCTTTTTCTCTTTTGTTCTTTTTCAGTTTTTGGTTCATCTAGCTTTACCAATATCATAAACAAGACTGTATATTGAATATGTCACATATGCAGAGTGTGGATTTATTTAAAAAATAAGGGAACTCAAGAACATGAAGGGTATATACTGGTTCAGTTTTCTTGTTGCTGATGCTGTCTCATTAGTGAAAGATGTAGATGGACCTATACATACTAAATGTTAATTCCAAAGTTACTAATGAATATGTTTTGTTCTCCAGAGATAATTAATTGAAACTGAAAGATGGTGCTCAACAGCTCAAGAATCCTAGGATTCTTCGCTTAGTCTTTAGCCAGTTAATTGTTAGCTAACATGTGAATAAGTTCCCTACAGATTTCCCCAAGTACATTTTCTGTATACTTTCTAGGAAAGAAGGGAATCTGGGATCACCGATAAAGTTTTGGCTCAAACTTGTGACCTACAGATTATGGGTTTCAGTCGTGGAATCAGCCAATGACAAGTGCATTAAGGAAGGGTGCTTATCATACAACCCCTTAGGGTGTGTCCCTTCCATGGACCCTACATGAATGTGGGATGCCATGCACCACCCGACCTTTTCTCCGCTAGAAACAAAGGGAACTTTGATGGGGAGAAAAACAAAAATGAAACTGATATTTGCATCAGAATTGACTTGCTTGCACTACACTCTAATTGGGTGAGTCGCTCCCTCGACCTTGCGTGAATATGGAATGTTTTGAGCACCAAGCTACCTTTTCCTAGGAACCAAGGAAAAGTTGATGAAATAAAAGTAAAACGAAACAACTTGCTAAAGAACATAGCTAAGTTGAACTTTGTGTGATAGTTGGGAACTTATCAAGAAGCCGATTGAGCAAAGAGCAAGTGCAAGTCTACATCAATGAAGAGAGTAACCGGAGGAAGAATCTATTGGAGAAATATATTCGCCTATGCAATGATGCCAAAGTAGGTGCATGTCTATATCAATCAGAAACTTCACATCCAAAATGTTGTTACATGACAGTTCTTGATTTTACTTTGGCCGCTAGGTACCAGTTGATACTATGCTTGTCGAAAGCAATTCACCAGCTAAAGCATTACTTGACCTAATTCCTGTTGTCAAAATTACCAGCCTTGTCATCGGAACCAGGCTATCACGTTCCACAAGGTAAACATAGTTCTCCACTACAACATGAAATTATCGGAGTTCAAGTGTGCTATACTGCTATAATGCTATTATTTGTCTAATTCAGGCGAGCGAGGAAGGGACAATATAAAGGAGAATATGTTCAAGAAAATGCACCAGAATTCTGTGAGGTTAAAGTGGTTGGTGAAGTACAGCAACCAAAAGAGAGTTTTAGTCGAAGGCAGCCTGAGATTCCAAGACATTCTGACAGGAATTTCCTTGAATGCATATGCTTTTCTAGAAAGTTTTATTGAAACATTGAAAGCAAGAATGTGACAAGTTATTTTCCCAGTACTTTAACTAACTGTAGACCAACATAGACCAGTATATTTGCTTCTTTGGATTCACTTTGCAAATTGGAAACAGATGTTTGTTACTAATTTACATGTTTAACAAAATATGCATCTTCAGTTAAACTTTTGTCCTTGTTCCTAAATGAATCTCGTGTTCATTAACCTGTTTGTTTATGTTGAATGCGCTTCATTTCCTTGTTTTCTTCTACTGTTTTCTGCAATTCAAACTCTTGGTAAGATATGAAAACTGAGAAGAGGACACAGTTTTCACCCAAGGTAAAATGCTCCTGTTTTCACCTATCCAATATGGGCATATTCTATGAGAGTAAGTGCAAGTGAAAAACAGGTGAGAAAGTGTCTCCATATCATCAGACGTGCATAGAACACATTCCTCGGCCACTTGGATTCCCCATTTATGTAATCTGTCAACTGTGGCTAGTCTACCTTGTAGAGATAGCCAGCCATAGTAGAAGAAAACAATAGTCCGGGAGCTGGTACACTGAGGTTCCTCCTTTTTGCTGCTACCATTTACCACATTTGGGCTGAGAGGAATGCTAGAAGATTCCAAGCTACCAGTACTGATCCTAATCACAGAATTAGACAGATTGTGTTCCAGCTTCACATTTGAGGACAAAAGCAGAGCAAATGGTCGAGAATTCTAGATAGCCTGAATAGTTTCCCTACTTAGACAGATACTACTACCTGTATTACTGTAGTGAAGTAGATAAATGTTGAGATCTAGTTTCTAGAGTCCAAATGGAACTAGTGCTTTGTAAATATTACACTTGGTTCATATAAATTTTTTATTTCCACCAACAAAAAAATGAAAACTGAGAAGAGGGACCAGAACTTAGAACAAGTAGCGTCATTATTACCGGCTACATTCAAGATTTATAGAAAGAGATGTCTGGGGAAATAGAAGAGATCGGAGATCAAGATAGCAGGAGTAGTACATTAACAAGCGAAGATGCAGAAATTAATGATGTTTATGTAGTTGTTGGAAATACTGACTTGCATGTTCTTCAATGGGCACTTGATCATATGCTATTTCATTCCGATTTCACATCTTCTCGCGCACATTTTTCCTTCCATTTAACTACATCCCTACACCAGGTAATTACATACTATTACTCTTGCACTCCATGCTTTATCTTAATAGATATAGGAGATGAGACACTGAGTGTTTGGTAAGGTCAATTTGCTATTTGTTTCTCCACTCGATTTCCTTATGCTTTTTTATTCTTTTTTAGTTTTGATTCATCTAACTGTAGCTATAGTACAAACAAGATGGTAAATTCAAGACATCACATCAGTGAGAGTGGGGGGACTGTCAATTCATTAACTGAACAGATGATGCTTATGAACTTTGCAGCAGCTACAGACCCCAAGTGCATTTTCTAATTACTTTCTAGGAGCGAAGGAAAATTTGATGGAAAAAAAAAAATGCAAAGTGAAACGACTTGCTAGCAAACATTGCTAAGTTGAATTTTGGATGACAGATGGAAACTTATCAAGAAGCCAATTTATCAAAATGCAAGTGCAAGCCTACATCAATGAAGAGAGTGACAGGAGGATATCAGACCATTCCTGATGAAATCTCAACACATGATTGATAGATATCAAAAAGCAAGAATTACAAGAAAACGATTAGTACTACGACAAACAAAAACAAACCTGAACCTTTGAAAACCAAAATCAGCACTAGTTGAAAATTCCTTGTTCTGGAGGAAATATCCACTTGCCATTAGACCATTCTTGATGAAGCCTCAAGACATCAGGAGGATATGCAATGTTATCCGCAGTAGTAGGAAAGTAGACATACAACTCTTCTCCAACTATTCCACTGATGAATCCAAACCACCATCCATCGTTGGCAAATACATCAACCATATCGTAGAGACGGAAGTTGTTTTCTGACAATATTTTTCGTTGATCAGGTGGCACAGGCCGGACCTTGGATGCAGTGACAACATCCTCTAGTGGCACAGACTCATCATCAGAAAACAATGTCTTGTACTTGACTCTGTACAGATAAGAGCCAATGGGAGAAATAATAGTTGCTGTGTAGTACGAACCTATGAGTCCATCTTCTTGGCTTGCCACTTCAACTTCATCACCCTTTTCGAATGGTTTTTGAATCTGTTGTTTCTTGAATGCTATTTCTTTTATTGCCTTTGACATCCTATCAATTCTTGATTGGTGGTGTTCCTTTGAAAAATTTGTGTCTGCATTGATGAAGCCATTGAGAAACTCTACTGGAGACTGATTCAATTGAATGAAAAAAAGTGGAAAAAAAGTGATGAACTTGACGGGCTTTTGCTAATGAATTTATAGGAACAGAATTTTGTTGACCTTATTTATCCAAATCATCAACAAGAGCGACAGCGCCCCTAAAAGAGACTCCCCCAACAGTCTAAATTGTAATGTTCTAATTAAACTTCTTTCAAAACTTGCACAGAAATACAATGCACACACACACACAACAAGTGAATACACAAACTTTATTTCAAGGAACAAAGTGTATAAAAGAGATAGGTGCTACACTAACCTGACAATGCTTTTGGCTCAGTTTTAACTTTCTTACATCCTCTTGAAGTTCCAAATTCAGTGTTCTTTTCCTCTTCTTCGGAACTGCTGAGATCCTCCAAATGTCTAATGTTGGTACAAGGTTTTTTGGAGTAGGGCACGACATGGAAGGTGGACTTGTCGACGAGGTAGAATATCAACATGTCCCCTAGCTCCAACATATTATGCACCACAAACCGTGGCCAGTCTCCTTTACATATGAAGTAATCAGACGTCTCCCTCGCTATCTTGACTTTCCATAACATCCCTTCATTCGTTTTCAGTAAGGCCGTCTTCGCCAACATCTTCTTGTTTTCTTTAACAAAAGCACCCGGCATTCGCTAACAAGTCACATCAGCGATGTTAGGAAAACTCAGTTACAAAGCAACAATATAGATGTGGACTTTTTATCAACAATAACAACATATTATACTCCCTCCGTCCCCCCATTTTATGTGTCGTCATTTCCTTTTTAGTCCGTTCAAAAAAAAAAAAGTATTTTATCCTTACTGGATCGCACTTAATAAGAGAAGACAACTAAAAAGTAAACTTTTAAGAGACAATTTTGTAAACTTTACAAAATTATCACTCATTTCTTAAACTCCGTGCTCGATCAAAAGGCGACACATAAAATGGGACGAGGGAGTGACAAATTATTACCCCTAGCAGTCTCTGAAACAACAAAAATCACCAAAACTTCAAGACCAAGACATTACGAGAAAGACAAAACACAGCTGCCTACTAGCAGAGACACACTCCTACGTACTGCAAATGTACCTTAACTAGAAAAAAAATGAACTTACTATTTTATCATTAAAGCCTTGTTCAAGTAAATGCTTGGAGAAAGATGGATGCTTGCTTGGATCCCCCTCTAGCATTTTCAAATATTTGTTGTTTTCGTTTATGCAAATTTCATTTTCACACAATATTTGTGTGAGGGGTGGGTCATCATATTATGAGAAATAAGCTATTTTGTTTTTTTACCACGTGGCATTTCTCACTTTTTCTTTTTTCGTTAAATGAAATCACAAGATGAAATCGCATGTGTGAATGCTTATTTAATAAGCCATGTAATATATATAGCCTATAGATTGAGTTTTGTTAGTGAAGAGTTGAAAATTCCTCCAAGGCATGATGGGTTTTAAACAAGTTATAAATTCGGTTCGTGTATTCCATGTTAATTTTTTAAATAATGAAATATGTAGATGTAAAGTTATGCATACATATTGTATAAGTAACTATAAATTCGGAATAAAGATATGCTTAAAAGATTAGCAAAATTACATCTTCTTAAATCTCTTAGGAATAATGTCAGAAGTCCTATTTCTATATTATATACACTAAATATGAGACTTTACAGTATTAGAATCTAATTTATAGGAAAGCTAGTAACTTAGAATAATACAATGGATCCTATCTTGTATAATATTCTAAAAAATGAACATTTAAAAATCAACTAATGCCGAATAAATTACATGGCCTCTAGCTTATGTTAAATGCGTGTACGTACATCTAATTACGGAATTAGCAGAAAGGTTCATAGTTAACACACACAGAAGAAAAATCTAAATAAATTGTTGTCGATTAATCAAATCGAACGAATAAATATATTTATTTCTCCATAGAACTTGCAAATGAAGCAAAATAGATGTATATTCATCAATTTGGCTCAAGCATTCAAAAGTACTATCCAACTTTACAACAACTTTTCCAATATAATTAATTAATCTGCAAGGGAACTATCAGTATCAGGTAACAATACAAAGACTAGTAAAGTGAAGTGACTATCAGAAGTAAGATTTCATCATTGCCACCATCACGATTTATTATTTGAATGATGACTGAATCCAATTATAGAATTTTGATGCATTTTTTCATCGTACTAATATAAGATGAATTGCAAATTATAGCATTGTTTGTATAGGTTTTGACCATCTAAATTTTTTATTTAAAATATTGAATTATTCATTTTAAAATATTGATCAAAATCAATATAAATTAAACCTCGAAAAATGAAAAGGTAACCGAGGCTGTATAAAATTTGAATTTGTATTTACTAATTCATTGAACAATTTAATTAGGAGTCGTTTTGTCTTCTCGGGTAATAACCCACATTTTAATATTAATTCACCATACAAATTACAACGTACAATTAATTTTTGGTACAATATTAGCATAACGAATATTGTAGGATTGAAGGTAAAGATGACATTTTAAGTTAGTGCAGGGGTAAAATGGTAATTCAATTTTGCCCCAAATCTTTTAAACTTTTAGTATAAGTAGTTTAGTCTATGTGCGTTGTATAAATAGTTTAGTCTATGTGCGTTGTATAAGTAGTTTAGTCTATGTGCGTTGTATAAGTAGTTTAGTATAAGTAATCTTTTAAACTTTTGTACATCAATATAAAAGATTATCACAATCCATTACAAAGAAATTGGTAAAATATTTCTTAGTTGAATTTCAGATATTCATGTTCTGTCGGAATTATTGAACTGCAAGTATCTAACAATTGTCATCAAATAATTTGTGATGGTCAACAATTTTCATAATGCAGGAAATTGAAAAAATTTACAATATAAAACATACTGTATTAATTAACTAATACAATATAGCCAACACGTGACCCAAAAGAATATATGCAATTATACAATTCATCAAACATCTTGCAGAAAGCATACAAAGAAAATTGAATTTCATGGAACTTAAAATAATAAATTATCTACTGAAGGCTGTAACTGGAGAACTAACACTTTTATAGTTATGATCTAAATGCAAAATATATAAGAAAAGGATTCTCACAAAATTAAAAATAATTTGTCTGCCTCAATTTCATCTTAAAAATTAAGTATCCAATTAATTAGTTAAATTCGATAGATGTGAATCACTTATTAAGTCTATATTGTATGTAGGATATCAAAATGCTTGCCTGATTTGATATTGAGTCTTGAAATTATATCGGCAAATTCACATGTCTCAGTTAATATAGGTTATGGTGGAATAGTTGAAGTTCCTCCAACACTAATCAGATGTCTCGAGTTCTTCAGCTTAAATGCATCAAAAAAGTTTCTTACTTGGTACATAAAACTGATTAAACAAAAGAAGACCTCTAAATTTAATTTGTCTTCAATTTTTTCTAGCAATTTCACCTGTATTATCATCACCGTCCGTCTTAAAGATATCTACAGAATTAATGCAAAGCAAATCACTATTATCAATATAATTTTTTGACGTAAGAAAAAAATCTAAATCAAATTATGAATGTATTCAACCCTCCAAGTTATTAAAAGCAACAACCAATTATGAAAAAAAAAAAAAAAAAGAAGGGAGAATAATCTCTCTCTGAACAAGATTTCTTTGGGGACTATGTTGTAGGGTACGCATCGGTTGGTTCGATTCGATTTATCGATTTTTGATTTGTCAATACGTTAAATCAATAACCAAACCAATAAGTTATTAGTTCTCTATTCTCAATTTAGCGATTATGGACCATAACGGTTTTTTATATCGATTTAACCAAGAGAAAAATATTATTTTCTTCACCTTCTCTTCGTATTTTCATATGTACATATATATATATACTATCTTTATGCATAAAAGTCTACACAAAATACAAGTAGAAACAAATTCAAATACATTATTACGAAAACAAACTTATTTTCTTTTTGGTTAAGTAGCGAACTTGAATGCAGAAGCAATAATGATCACTCAAAAAGAAAAATCATAGTAGGTTTATAGTTTATATTAGGCGAAATGATCTGATGGACCCTTGTACTTGTCCGAGTTTGTAATGTGGAGACTTCTACTTATCTTTTTGTCATCGACGAAATGATCAGATAGACCCTTATACTTGTCTGGATTTGTAATGTAGACACTTCTACCTACCTTTTTGTCATCTGAACTTTTAAATCCATCAAAACATAATATTTTAAACCCCTTTCTCATTAAATTAATATGGGTGTGATACATCCGACTCCACGTGGCATGCCACGTAGGGGTGGGCATTCGGTTTGTCCGATTTGATTGTTGAATATCGGTTCGGTTTTTCGATTTTCGGATTGAGGAAAATGAAAATCATAACCAAACCAAAATTATTTCGGTTTGGTTCGGTTTTTACAAATTCGGTTCGGTTATTTCGGATTTTTATTTCTGTTTTAAAGATTAAAGTAGTGAGCATTTAAAATTGGTGATTTTTCTAGAAAAATAATCTTTTTTTCAAACCTATTTTTCATTTCCAAATATAATTAATTCAACATGCATGAAATAACCATAAATATCGACCTCGTTGAGTCATCGCCGCTGGCGTGACGGCAGTGGCCGCACTCGGCAGCGACTGCCGATGGCAGTGACCGCACTCGGCAGCGACTGCCGACGGCAGTGACGAACTGAGCAAACAACTGTCGTTGGCGATGTTGAAATTTCAAATGAATTGACGAACTGAGGATGGTTGAGCGTTGCTGCAACCTTCACATTAATGTTAGGGTCTAAAGTAAAGCAGTATATTAGGATTTAGGGTTACTAAATGATTATAGTTTATATATTTATATGTTATATCAGATTATATTATATTTTTAGTATATTTACATATATATTAAATTATATATATATTATAATATATTATTTATATAATTTTGGTTTTTCGATTTATCCGAATTCTTTTTTTGTAAATCCAAAAACCAAACCATTTAACCAAATTTCTAAAATTTGAAACCGAAACCAATCCGAAAAACCAAAAAACCAAACCAAAATTAAATTTCGATTCGATTTTTCAGTTTTTCAGTTTAAACCAAAATATGCCCAGCCCTAATTACCACATCATTTTTAAGTGACACATAAGAAATTAAGTATTAAATATATATATATATATATATATATATATATATATATATATATATAATATAAATAATATTTAAAAAACAAAGACAAAAAAAAAACCTCCTCCTCATTTTCTTTTCTTCATACTCTCAATCCATTCCAACTCTCACAAAACTTTCTCAACAACCATTAATTTAAAAAGTTGATCAAATAATTGTTACGACAATCTTATAATCAAAACAATTGATAATAAAATTCTTATTCCTTCATATCTTTTTAAAGGTATTTATTTTCTACATGTATATTCATTTTCATGGAAAAAATATAACTTACAATGAAAATAGGTGGTTATGTTATAGGAGTTTATATTGGAGTTGGCAATTTATTTGTCGAAGGAAGGGCGCGTCGAAGTGGGTTTTTGTTTGGGGGAGAAGGGGGAGGGGAATGGTGGTGTTGGGTGGGAGGAGAGGGTTGTTGAAGGCGGGAGGGGAATGGTGGTGCTAGGTGGGGGGTAGAGGTTTTGGGAGGGGAATGGTTGGCTGGACGATGTTGTGGTGTTGGTGTTGGGTGGAGGGTGCGGGAAGTGATACAAGAATAATCACTGATATGGACTTAACAGAGGGCGTGTTGGACCCGAGACTTGGTGTGTGCAATTGAAGTGTAAAAGAGGCCCAAAACACACCAAAATCAGTCCACTCCTAACACTTGATGGGCGCCCCTTAGTGGAGGGGCCTTTTGGTCATCTTAGTTTAGGGCTTGGAAAAGCCACCAAAACCGAAATGAGGGTGATACTAGTGTGAAATCACTAGTGTTGAAAAACTTGGTTCGAAACCTTGGTGCTTGAGTGGTTCACGCCCTCTTATGTCATTGTAAGAGTGTAAGTGCTGCTTTTTACATCTATTAAGGGTCTTAGTGTTTGAAATACACTTAGGGGTCGTTTGGTACAATGTATAAGATTAATGCTGAATAAGGTGTATTAGTAATGGTTGCATTATTAATGCAAGTATTAATAATGCTGGTATTAGTTATACATGCATCATTTTTTACGCAATGTTTGGTTTGATGTGTTAAAGATAATATATATTTATATAATTTTTATAAAAATATGTTTGTTTACCAAATTACCCTTAATCCTTCCTTTTACATTGTATATATTTTCAACCGTGCAAGAGCAGCAGTTACACTGGAGAAATGGAAAATCCACTTTCCATCTCTTCTCTGAATTCAAAAATTCCGACAATGAAAATAACAAGAGCAAACCAAGAAAAAGGCACCAAAATTCAATGAGTAGAACAACTGCTCAATCTTGAAGACAAATTCAAGAACTCAGCATAAAACTCCTCTGCACACACAAAACCAATCTACACTCTTGCAAAAAAAAAAATCCTTTATCCCATAAATAACTAGAGAAAACCAAGAGAAGTGTACCAAACATGCAATGAAAATGTAGAAAAATGGACAAAAAAGAAGAAAAATTATAATTGTTGTAGTAGAAATAAATGGGTCAACCTACTGTCATGGTGTTTGTCGCAATTGATGTCTCATTTGCCAATATTTGGATCCAAACTGTTGTAATATAGTGGAAAAATAACACGGGAGAATAATTTTAAGGGGTAATAATGTTATTTAATAGGTTACTACATGTGTTAAAAGCTTTGTATTATTAATACATGAAAAATGATGTGTATTGGTAATACACACTTTAATACACAAAAGTATGTATAACTTATACAATTATTAGTTATGCATAGTCTAAAAAAGGATACCAAACATGATACTATTAATACACAAACCATAATGCATGTATTATATTTTTAATACACTCTACCAAACCAACCCTTAGGTTCTTAGTTCTTGTAAGAGTTGATGTCTCACTACCTATTTTTACTTCTTGTAATCGTTTGTTGTTGTTATTAGTGAAACCATTGATTCTTGTTATCTTTGTTATTACTCCTCTTGTTCATCTCGTGTAGTTGTTGCCTTGGTGTGATTTTTCCTTGTTATTGTTGAGTTGGTGGCTGGTTTATGTAACACCCCGTACTTAATTACGTGCATTAGTCATGGTTATATGTGTTGGAGTATATGTATTGATCATAAGTTAGGTATATATGAGTTTAAGTATGAGTATTGATTATTTGGAGATGGTTTCAAGTGTATAGTTTGATTATATGTGTATAGGAATCGACTTTATTTATACCGGAATTTGCTCGTCGAAGTTTCTATGCGAAGTTTATCGAGTTAGATTTCCAACGATATAAAGATTTCTGAAAACAGATGAGTATCAGATATAAGCGAGCATGTTCGAAACTTGAAAACGGTGGACGCAATGAACAGTAAATGTGCAGAAATTTTCTGCACACAAAAGTACTGCAGCCAAACAGATTTTTGGGTCGACTTTAAACGATCATAACTCCTTGTACAAAATGAACTGTGTGAGATGTTATATATCGATGAGAAGACCCGAGAGTCTTCTTTCTAATGCAATTGGTTTCACCCAAATCCATTATCGGAGAAAAGAGTTATGCTCGATTTACTTTAGCCTATCAAAACAGTCCACCATGGACAGATTCGGATTTACTTAAATTTTAAGGGCAATATGGTCATTTTTCATCACCTCATGGACGAAAATTGGTCATTATATACATATACTTAGCCTCATATCCATCATTTATCATCCAAATTATTGAAGAATAAGAAACTCTAGCCTAATTTCAACTCCAATTATCTTGTGATTCAACCGTAGAAAATCCAAATTGATTCCGTAGTTGTGTTCACCGTCTCGAGGGCTTCGAGAAGCACCCCTTATTTGTGCCAACAGGACTTCGAAATCAAAAAGGCCATTTTATGGTAAGGATGTAAATTATGTTGGTGTTATTTATATGGATATGTATATATATGCATGTGAGCATAAGAAGTATGTTATTTGATTGTTGTTGAAAGATGATTGGAAATGATGTTGGATTATTCTTGTGCATGGTTGGATTATGTTGAATTGTGAAGGGATTTAGTGTGATGATGTGGTATTCAAATGATGATTATATATATATATATATACACATAAACCTATTGTTCAAGTTGTTTTTTGGAATGCTTTGCAAATATTGGTTGTATGGAATTATGGAAGAGAATTGTGGTGTTGGGTTGCTAATACTAGATGCCAAACATTTCATTGTAGATAAGTGATTTGTAAAGGCGGGAAGTTGTGTTGAATTGGTATCCGAATCTACAACGAGGTATGTAAAGCATACTCTAACGATGTTCTTTGGCATGAAAACACCAATGTTCCATCAAGTAAGATTCTGAGGTTGTCCAAAAAAAACATGTATTGTTCTACGTTACCAATGAAGTTGTTTCCGTTCTATAAAGTGTCAAAATATTTCATTGATATACCAAAAGGCTCCTATTTCATTGTTGTGATATTGATGATTCTGAAACACATTGTTGATGTACCAATGAGTCTTTATTACATCGTTATTGTATAGAAGGTCTATTACTTGGTTCCTATTGATGTATCATTGTTCCAAAGGTACTATATTGGCATGAACACTAATGTAATAATCTCAAAAGCTTTTGAACTAAGTTATTGGAAAGATCTCTTATGTGTGTTACTTGATATACGTGTGGGTGGTAGCTCAGGGGCTTAAGCCTAGCATGGGCCGATCCCGATACTTGATATGATTACAGTTGATATGTACTGGGGGCAGCCTAATGGTCACAGTACGGTACAATATTGATTATTTTTAGGTGGTTGGAGGTTCGGGAGGAGGAGGTAATGGTGAATGATAATTGTAAAGAATGAAATGAACGAATGTATATCGTTCCACAAATGTGTTTGAATTCAAGAACCCAATTCAGATTAATGATAATGCACATGATCCTAAAAGTGTTTATGAAGTGTGGTTCACTTCTATTATGATTTATTCACTTGTGTCTGATTTTCTTGATCCCCCATATCACATATGATTATTTACAACTTTACATACTCAGTACATATTTCGTACTGACGTCCCTCACGGGGGACCTGCATTTCATGCTGCAGGCACAGGTGCTTCAGCTCATACAAAGCATAGATAGGAGCCAGGTCATACAACTATTGTTGGTGAGCTCCAGTTTGCTTCGGAGCTTTCCGAGTCGGTTCCTTATGTTTTGTTATTGTACAGGAGTCATGTGTGGGCGGGGGGTTTGTCCCGACCCTAGTTATGTCATGTATATCCTAGAGGCTTTTTAGACATAAGGAAGGGTAAAGTCATGGAAGTTTATATAGTGATGTTATATTTGTATATGTGGTGGCTCCGACGGCCAAGTATTATATATATATATATATATATATTTGTGCGTGTTGTGCTGATACAGGTAATTAGACCCTTCTATAAGCAACGAAGTGCTGTCCAAATTTTTGGTGACATGTAAGTGAAAGTACAGGTATTTGAACGGGTTCTCCCGGGCCTTCTCAGCTTCGGGTGCCAGTCCGGCCCGATGGGATTTTGGGGCGTGACAAAAAGTGGTATCAGAGAGGTTCGTCCTAGTGAGTCTACAAAGACGTGTCTACGTAGAGTCTTGTTTATCGGTGTGTTGTGCACCACATCTATAAACAGGAGGCTATGGACATTTAGGAAATTATTTCTTTCCTTCAGATCATAGATCGTGCCATAGAGCTTATATAGCAAATGAAGTCATAGTTGACCACTGAATCCATTTGTTTCTCTTATTACAGTAAGAATGACGGATACTGGAAGTAAGAATACCGGCAAGCGGGTAGATGTGGCTGCCGGAGAAGGGACTAGTAAGTCAGCACCTGTACTAGTTAATCAGAGTGAAGCTCAAGCTGAGCGGGTATCTGAAATGTCTTCCACTCCAGATGAAATAAGTGGGAGGCGAACCACATTCACAGAACCACTTGTTAATGCTGCTGATCAGGATATGAGGGATGCAGTACAACTGTTGACCCGGATTGTTGCCGGTCAAGTCCAAGGGAAAGCTATTCCTGTCGTGGGTTATAGCGGTACTGATAGGGCGGCTAGTCTTCGGACGCAAGATTTTCTTAAGATGGATCCGCCTACTTTTATCGGATCCGGTCTTAATGAAGATCCGCAGGACTTTATTGATCAGATCCAAAGGGCCCTAGAGGTGATGCATGTATCGGGCAGAGAGACAGTGGAGTTAGTCGCGTATAGATTCAAAGGTGAGGCTATATATTGGTATGAAGACTGGAAACGATCAAGGGGCATTGATGCACCCCCAACTACTTGGAAAGAGTTCAAAGAGGCATTTATTGATCATTATCTTCCATATGAGACTCATCAGGCCCGTGCGGATCAGTTCTTAAATCTTCGGCAGGGTAATACAAGTGTGAGGGAGTATAGTCTTCGATTTAATTCTTTGTCCAGATATGCTCCTAATGTTATAGCTACTATGGATAACAGAGTTCATCGGTATGTGATGGATTGGATCCGTATTTGGTTAGGGATTGTACTATTGCTGCATTGAATAAAGACATGGATATAGCTAGGATCCAAGCATTTGCACAGAAAATGGAAGATCAGAGGCAAAGAAAAAGAACACAGGAATTTGAAAGTGGATCTTCTAAGAGGGTCAGATCTACAGGGCAGTTTATGGCGCCACAGGAAGGTTTTAGACCTCAATTTTCTGCTAGACCACTTAGCCATTATTTTCTTATTCTGCAGCTAGTGCTCCACCACAGTATCAGGGGTTCAGAGGGAGTCAATTTGGGCAAAGAAGTGAGGGTCATAGTTCACGATCAGTGGGTTATCATGGGCAAGGGAACATGAGCCAATCGAGACCTTCTCGAGAGCTATGTAATCGATGCAGAAAGCATCATATGGGCGTATGTCGAATGGGAACAAATGTTTGTTTTTGGTGCGGTATGACGGGATATATGATGAGAGAATGCCCACGAAGAGGCGCAGGTGGCGTAGCACGACCTTCGGGATCAGCTGTTGCATCATCGTCACCGGTATCTTATTCTGGTAGGGGCACACAACCTGCGGGTCACGCTAGAAATGAAAAAAGAGTCGCCAGTTCCAGCGGGACTCAGAATCGCACTTATGCTTTAGCGGATCGATAAAATCTAGAGGCTTCCCCAGATGTGGTCATGGGTACGTTGTCCATATTTTCATTTGATGTATATGCTCTAATTGATCCCGGTTCTACATTATCATATGTTACTCCTTTGGTTCCTGGAAAGTTCAAAAGAACCCCCGAATTGTTAAATAAGCCGTTGGAAGTGTCTACCCCGGTTGGGGAATCTATTATTGCTAGAAGATTTTATAAAGATTGTGTAGTAACTGTGTGTGGTCGAGACACGATGGCCAATCTTGTGGAACTAGAAATGGTAGATTTTGATTTTATAATGGGTATGGATTGGTTGGCGTCTTGTTATGCCAAAATTGACTGTTGTACGAAAAAAATGTATTTACATTTTCCTAATGAAGCAGTTATTGAATGGCAAGGTAAGATTGGCGCACCAAGAGGTAGATTTATTTCTTATTTCAAAGCGAGAAAAATGATTTCCAAGGGCTACATATGTCATTTAGTTAGAGTAAAGGATATGGAATCGGAATCACCAGATCTTCACACTGTACCAGTAGTAAGTGAATTTCTTGATGTATTCCCTGAAGATCCTCCAGGTTTACCTCCTGAACGAGAAGTAGAATTTGGTATTGATGTGATACCAGGCACTAAGCCAATCTCAATTCCTCCGTATAGTATGGCCCCAGCAGAATTACGAGAATTGAAAGGGCAATTGAAAGATTTGCTAGAAAAGGGGTTCATTAGGCCTAGTATTTCCCCTTGGGGAGCACCAGTGTTGTTTGTGCGCAAGAAAGATGGCACATTGAGAATGTGTATTGATTATAGGCAGCTGAATAAAGTGACTCTTAAAAATAAATATTCTCTTCCAAGAATTGATGATTTATTGGATCAGTTACAGGGTGCCAAATGTTTTTCTAAGATTGATTTGAGGTCAGGTTATCATCAAGTGAGAGTCAAAGAAAAAGATATACCCAAGACAGCTTTCCGAACAAGGTATGGTCATTATGAGTTTCTAGTTATGTCATTTGGGCTAACTAATGCACCTGTAGCTTTCATGGATTTAATGAATAGGGTGTTTAAGACATTTCTAGATGTATCCGTGATAGTTTTCATTGATGATATTCTAGTTTATTCTAGATCAGAAGAGGATCATGCTAATCATTTGCGACAGGCGTTGCAAACTCTTCGTGATTGCAAGTTGTATGCAAAATTTTCTAAATGTGAATTTTGGCTAAAGTCAGTGGCATTTCTGGGCCATATTGTATCAAATGAAGGCATACAGGTTGATACTCAAAAGATAGAAGCTGTGAAGAATTGGCCAAGGCCCACAACGCCTACGGAGATTCGTAGTTTTCTTGGGTTGGCTGGTTATTAGAGGAAGTTTGTTGAGGGTTTTTCTTCTATTTCAGCACCCTTAACTAAGCTAACGCATAAAGCATCCAAGTTCCAATGGAATGATGCGTGTGAGGAGAGTTTCCAAGAATTGAAGAATAAGTTGACTTCTACACCTGTGTTGCTACTTCCAGAAGGTACAGAAGGGTATACAGTGTATTGTGATGCTTCGAGAATTGGTTTAGAATGTGTATTAATGCAGCATGGTAAGGTGATAGCATATGCCTCAAGGCAATTGAGGCCACATGAGAAAAATTACCCCCCACATGATCTTGAACTGGCAGCGGTTATCTTTGCTTTAAAAATATGGCGCCACTATTTATATGGGGTTCATGTTGATATATATACTGATCACAAGAGCTTACAATATATTTTCAGTCAGAAGGATCTAAATCTGAGGCAGCGAAGGTGGATGGAACTATTAAAAGATTATGATGTTGATATTTTGTATCACCCAGGGAAAGCGAATATAGTAGCTGATGCGTTGAGTCGTAAGGCTATGATGGCACCCGTAGAAAGGCAAGGGATGATTAAAGATCTTCATCAATTAGCTAGTCTAGGAGTTCGTCTTCTCGAAACTCCAGACGAGGAGCTTATTGTGCATAATGTCGCGGAATCCTCATTAGTAGCTGAGGTGAAAGAGAAGCAAGATGCAAATCCTGTTTTATTGCAACTCAAGGAGAATGTTCAAAATGGTGCGACGAAGGTATTTGAGCTTTCGCAAGAAGGAGTACTTCTATGACAAAATCGGCTATGTGTGCCTATTGTTGATGAGCTAAGAAAAATAATTATGACTGAGGCACATTTCTCAAGGTATTCTATTCATCCAGGGTCAACCAAAATGTATCAAGATTTGAAGGATGTATATTGGTGGAATGACATGAAAAGGAACATCGCAGAATTTATAGCTGAATGTCCAAATTGCCAACGAGTTAAAGTGGAACATCAAAATCCCGGAGGCTATATGCAATGCATAGATCTTCCAATTTGGAAGTGGGACATGATCAACATGGATTTTGTTACAGGTTTGCCTCGTACATCTCGGAAATTTGATTCTATATGGGTGATTGTGGATAGGCTTACTAAATCCGCACATTTCTTACCCGTTAAGACCACTTACACAGTTGAAGAATATTCGAAGCTGTATGTTAAAGAAATAGTCTGATTACATGGAGTGCCAACTTCTATTATATCGGATCGAGGAACTCAATTTACCGCAAACTTTTGGAAGTCTTTCCAATGGAGTTTGGGAGCACAAGTGAATCTGAGTACATCTTTTCACCCTCAGATGGATGGACAAGCAGAGCGCACCATTCAAACACTTGAAGATATGCTACGAGCATGTGTTATAGATTTTAAAGGTAGCTGGGATGATCATTTACCTCTTATTGAGTTTGCCTACAATAATAGCTATCATTCCAGTATCAAAATGGCACCATATGAAGCTTTATATGGGAGGAAGTGTAGATCACCAATAGGATGGTTCGAAGCGGGTGAAACTCTTATGTTCGGACTGGATCTTGTGTATCAAGCCATAGAAAAAGTCAAGGTGATTCAGCAACGGTTGAAAACAGCCCAAAGTCGACACAAGTCATATGCGGATAGTAGAAGAAGAGGGCTAGAGTTTTCGTTAGGCGTTGGGTATTTTTGAAGGTATCGCCAATGAAAGGGGTGATGAGATTTGGCAAGAAAGGAAAGTTGAGTCCACGATATATAGGCCCGTATAAGATTATTCGAAGATGTGGGCAAGTTGCTTATGAATTAGAGCTACCCCAGGAACTCTCATCAGTGCATCCAATATTTCATGTATCGATGCTTCGAAAGTGCATCGGATATCCGTCCCTTATTACTTCTACTGAAGATGTGCAAGTAACAGAAGATCTTACCTATGAGGAGATGCCTATTGCTATATTAGATCGTCAAGTTAAGAAGATGAGAAATAAAGAAATAGCATCGGTGAAAGTACTTTGGAGAAATCAACAAAGGGAAAAGATTACATGGGAAGCGGAGGAAGCAATGAAATCCAAATACCCTTATTTGTTCAAAGGTGAAAAAGAAGTGCAAGGAGTGGAACTGGGACACTAACAAGTAAGTTTTTACATATGCATAATATCTATATGATGACGTGAATGTCAATTATGAATTCGAACTTGTTTCGGCTAAATAACTACATTCACATTCGAGGACGAATGTCCTTAAGGGGGAAGGATGTAACACCCCGTACTTAATTACGTGCATTAGTCATGGTTATATGTGTTGGAGTCTATGTATTGATCATAAGTTAGGTATATATGAGTTTAAGTATGAGTATTGATTATTTGGAGATGGTTTCAAGTGTATAGTTTGATTATATGTGTATAGGAATCGACTTTATTTATACCGGAATTTGCTCGTCGAAGTTTCTATGCGAAGTTTATCGAGTTATATTTCCAACGATATAAAGATTTCTGAAAACAGATGAGTATCGGATATAAGCGAGCATGTTCGAAACTTGAAAACGGTGGACGCAATGAACAGTAAATGTGCAGAAATTTTCTGCACACAAAAGTACTGCAGCCAAACAGATTTTTGGGTCGACTTTAAACGATCATAACTCCTTGTACAAAATGAACTGTGTGAGATGTTATATATCGATGAGAATCCCCGAGAGTCTTCTTTCTAATGCAATTGGTTTCACCCAAATCCATTATCGGAGAAAAGAGTTATGCTCGATCTACTTTAGCCTATCAAATCAGTCCACCATGGACAGATTCGGATTTACTTAAATTTTAAGGGCAATATGGTCATTTTTCATCACCTCATGGACGAAAATTGGTCATTATATACATATACTTAGCCTCATATCCATCATTTATCATCCAAATTATTGAAGAATAAGAAACTCTAGCCTAATTTCAACTCCAATTATCTTGTGATTCAACCGTAGAAAATCCAAATTGATTCCGTAGTTGTGTTCACCGTCTCGAGGGCTTCGAGAAGCACCCCTTATTTGTGCCAACAGGACTTCGAAATCAAAAGGGCCATTTTATGGTAAGGATGTAAATTATGTTGGTGTTATTTATATGGATATGTATATATATGCATGTGAGCATAAGAAGTATGTTATTTGATTGTTGTTGAAAGATGATTGGAAATGATGTTGGATTATTCTTGTGCATGGTTGGATTATGTTGAATTGTGAAGGGATTTAGTGTGATGATGTGGTATTCAAATGATGATTATATATATATATATATACACATAAACCTATTGTTCAAGTTGTTTTTTGGAATGCTTTGCAAATATTGGTTGTATGGAATTATGGAAGAGAATTGTGGTGTTGGGTTGCTAATACTAGATGCCAAACATTTCATTGTAGATAAGTGATTTGTAAAGGCGGGAAGTTGTGTTAAATTGGTATCCGAATCTACAACGAGGTATGTAAAGCATACTCTAACGATGTTCTTTGGCATGAAAACACCAATGTTCCATCAAGTAAGATTCCGAGGTTGTCCAAAAAACACATGTATTGTTCTACGTTACCAACGAAGTTGTTTCCATTCTATAAAGTGTCAAAATATTTCATTGATATACCAAAAGGCTCCTATTTCATTGTTGTGATATTGATGATTCTGAAACACATTGTTGATGTACCAATGAGTCTTTATTACATCGTTATTGTATAGAAGGTCTATTACTTGGTTCCTATTGATGTATCATTGTTCCAAAGGTACTATATTGGCATGAACACTAATGTAATAATCTCAAAAGCTTTTGAACTAAGTTATTGAAAAGATCTCTTATGTGTGTTACTTGATATACGTGTGGGTGGTAGCTCAGGGGCTTAAGCCTAGCATGGGCCGATCCCGATACTTGATATGATTACAGTTGATATGTACTGGGGGCAGCCTAATGGTCACAGTACGGTACAATATTGATTATTTTTAGGTGGTTGGAGGTTCGGGAGGAGGAGGTAATGGTGAATGATAATTGTAAAGAATGAAATGAACGAATGTATACCGTTCCACAAATGTGTTTGAATTCAAGAACCCAATTCAGATTAATGATAATGTACATGATCCTAAAAGTGTTTATGAAGTGTGGTTCACTTCTATTATGATTTATTCACTTGTGTCTGATTTTCTTGATCCCCCATATCACATATGATTATTTACAACTTTACATACTCAGTACATATTTCGTACTGACGTCCCTCACGGGGGACCTGCATTTCATGCTGCAGGCACAGGTTCTTCAGCTCATACAAAGCATAGATAGGAGCCAGGTCATACAACTATTGTTGGTGAGCTCCAGTTTGCTTCGGAGCTTTCCGAGTCGGTTCCTTATGTTTTGTTATTGTACAGGAGTCATGTGTGGGCGGGGGGTTTGTCCCGACCCTAGTTATGTCATGTATATCCTTGAGGCTTTTTAGACATAAGGAAGGGTAAAGTCATGGAAGTTTATATAGTGATGTTATATTTGTATATGTGGTGGCTCCGACGGCCAAGTATTATATATATATATATATATATTTGTGCGTGTTGTGCTGATACAGGTAATTAGACCCTTCTATAAGCAACGAAGTGCTGTCCAAATTTTTGGTGACATGTAAGTGAAAGTACAGGTATTTGAACGGGTTCTCCCGGGCCTTCTCAGCTTCGGGTGCCAGTCCGACCCGATGGGATTTTGGGGCGTGACAAAAAGTGGTATCAGAGAGGTTCGTCCTAGTGAGTCTACAAAGACGTGTCTACGTAGAGTCTTGTTTATCGGTGTGTTGTGCACCACATCTATAAACAGGAGGCTATGGACATTTAGGAAATTATTTCTTTCCTTCAGATCATAGATCGTGCCATAGAGCTTATATAGCAAATGAAGTCATAGTTGACCACTGAATCCATTTGTTTCTCTTATTACAGTAAGAATGACGAATACTGGAAGTAAGAATACCGGCAAGCGGGTAGATGTGGCTGCCGGAGAAGGGACTAGTAAGTCAGCACCTGTACTAGTTAATCAGAGTGAAGCTCAAGCTGAGCGGGTATCTGAAATGTCTTCCACTCCAGATGAAATAAGTGGGAGGCGAACCACATTCACAGAACCACTTGTTAATGCTGCTGATCAGGATATGAGGGATGCAGTACAACTGTTGACCCGGATTGTTGCCGGTCAAGTCCAAGGGAAAGCTATTCCTGTCGTGGGTTATAGCGGTACTGATAGGGCGGCTAGTCTTCGGACGCAAGATTTTCTTAAGATGGATCCACCTACTTTTATCGGATCCGGTCTTAATGAAGATCCGCAGGACTTTATTGATCAGATCCAAAGGGCCCTAGAGGTGATGCATGTATCGGGCAGAGAGACAGTGGAGTTAGCCGCGTATAGATTCAAAGGTGAGGCTATATATTGGTATGAAGACTGGAAACGATCAAGGGGCATTGATGCACCCCCAACTACTTGGAAAGAGTTCAAAGAGGCATTTATTGATCATTATCTTCCATATGAGACTCATCAGGCCCGTGCGGATCAGTTCTTAAATCTTCGGCAGGGTAATACAAGTGTGAGGGAGTATAGTCTTCAATTTAATTCTTTGTCCAGATATTCTCCTAATGTTATAGCTACTATGGATAACAGAGTTCATCGGTATGTGATGGATTGGATCCGTATTTGGTTAGGGATTGTACTATTGCTGCATTGAATAAAGACATGGATATAGCTAGGATCCAAGCATTTGCACAGAAAATAGAAGATCAGAGGCAAAGAAAAAGAACACAGGAATTTGAAAGTGGATCTTCTAAGAGGGTCAGATCTACAGGGCAGTTTATGGCGCCACAGGAAGGTTTTAGACCTCAATTTTCTGCTAGACCACTTAGCCATTATTTTCTTATTCTGCAGCTAGTGCTCCACCACAGCATCAGGGGTTCAGAGGGAGTCAATTTGGGCAAAGAAGTGAGGGTCATAGTTCACGATCAGTGGGTTATCATGGGCAAGGGAACATGAGCCAATCGAGACCTTCTCGAGAACTATGTAATCGATGCAGAAAGCATCATATGGGCGTATGTCGAATGGGAACAAATGTTTGTTTTTGGTGCGGTATGACGGGATATATGATGAGAGAATGCCCACGAAGAGGCGCAGGTGGCGTAGCACGACCTTCGGGATCAGCTGTTGCATCATCGTCACCGGTATCTTATTCTGGTAGGGGCACACAACCTGCGGGTCACGCTAGAAATGAAAAAAGAGTCGCCAGTTCCAGCGGGACTCAGAATCGCACTTATGCTTTAGCGGATCGATAAAATCTAGAGGCTTCCCCAGATGTGGTCACGGGTACGTTGTCCATATTTTCATTTGATGTATATGCTCTAATTGATCCCGGTTCTACATTATCATATGTTACTCCTTTGGTTCCTGGAAAGTTCAAAAGAACCCCCGAATTGTTAAATAAGCCGTTGGAAGTGTCTACCCCGGTTGGGGAATCTATTATTGCTAGAAGATTTTATAAAGATTGTGTAGTAACTGTGTGTGGTCGAGACACGATGGCCAATCTTGTGGAACTAGAAATGGTAGATTTTGATGTTATAATGGGTATGGATTGGTTGGCGTCTTGTTATGCCAAAATTGACTGTTGTACGAAAAAAATGTATTTACATTTTCCTAATGAAGCAGTTATTGAATGGCAAGGTAAGATTGGCGCACCAAGAGGTAGATTTATTTCTTATTTCAAAGCGAGAAAAATGATTTCCAAGGGCTACATATGTCATTTAGTTAGAGTAAAGGATATGGAATCGGAATCACCAGATCTTCACACTGTACCAGTAGTAAGTGAATTTCTTGATGTATTCCCTGAAGATCCTCCAGGTTTACCTCCTGAACGAGAAGTAGAATTTGGTATTGATGTGATACCAGGCACTAAGCCAATCTCAATTCCTCCGTATAGTATGGCCCCAGCAGAATTACGAGAATTGAAAGGGCAATTGAAAGATTTGCTAGAAAAGGGGTTCATTAGGCCTAGTATTTCCCCTTGGGGAGCACCAGTGTTGTTTGTGCGCAAGAAAGATGGCACATTGAGAATGTGTATTGATTATAGGCAGCTGAATAAAGTGACTCTTAAAAATAAATATTCTCTTCCAAGAATTGATGATTTATTGGATCAGTTACAGGGTGCCAAATGTTTTTCTAAGATTGATTTGAGGTCAGGTTATCATCAAGTGAGAGTCAAAGAAAAAGATATACCCAAGACAGCTTTCCGAACAAGGTATGGTCATTATGAGTTTCTAGTTATGTCATTTGGGCTAACTAATGCACCTGTAGCTTTCATGGATTTAATGAATAGGGTGTTTAAGACATTTCTAGATGTATCCGTGATAGTTTTCATTGATGATATTTTAGTTTATTCTAGATCAGAAGAGGATCATGCTAATCATTTGCGACAGGCGTTGCAAACTCTTCGTGATTGCAAGTTGTATGCAAAATTTTCTAAATGTGAATTTTGGCTAAAGTCAGTGGCATTTCTGGGCCATATTGTATCAAATGAAGGCATACAGGTTGATACTCAAAAGATAGAAGCTGTGAAGAATTGGCCAAGGCCCACAACGCCTACGGAGATTCGTAGTTTTCTTGGGTTGGCTGGTTATTAGAGGAAGTTTGTTGAGGGTTTTTCTTCTATTTCAGCACCCTTAACTAAGCTAACGCATAAAGCATCCAAGTTCCAATGGAATGATGCGTGTGAGGAGAGTTTCCAAGAATTGAAGAATAAGTTGACTTCTACACCTGTGTTGCTACTTCCAGAAGGTACAGAAGGGTATACAGTGTATTGTGATGCTTCGAGAATTGGTTTAGAATGTGTATTAATGCAGCATGGTAAGGTGATAGCATATGCCTCAAGGCAATTGAGGCCACATGAGAAAAATTACCCCCCACATGATCTTGAACTGGCAGCGGTTATCTTTGCTTTAAAAATATGGCGCCACTATTTATATGGGGTTCATGTTGATATATATACTGATCACAAGAGCTTACAATATATTTTCAGTCAGAAGGATCTAAATCTGAGGCAGCGAAGGTGGATGGAACTATTAAAAGATTATGATGTTGATATTTTGTATCACCCAGGGAAAGCGAATATAGTAGCTGATGCGTTGAGTCGTAAGGCTATGATGGCACCCGTAGAAAGGCAAGGGATGATTAAAGATCTTCATCAATTAGCTAGTCTAGGAGTTCGTCTTCTCGAAACTCCAGACGAGGAGCTTATTGTGCATAATGTCGCGGAATCCTCATTAGTAGCTGAGGTGAAAGAGAAGCAAGATGCAAATCCTGTTTTATTGCAACTCAAGGAGAATGTTCAAAATGGTGCGACGAAGGTATTTGAGCTTTCGCAAGAAGGAGTACTTCTATGACAAAATCGGCTATGTGTGCCTATTGTTGATGAGCTAAGAAAAATAATTATGACTGAGGCACATTTCTCAAGGTATTCTATTCATCCAGGGTCAACCAAAATGTATCAAGATTTGAAGGATGTATATTGGTGGAATGACATGAAAAGGAACATCGCAGAATTTATAGCTGAATGTCCAAATTGCCAACGAGTTAAAGTGGAACATCAAAATCCCGGAGGCTATATGCAATGCATAGATCTTCCAATTTGGAAGTGGGACATGATCAACATGGATTTTGTTACAGGTTTGCCTCGTACATCTCGGAAATTTGATTCTATATGGGTGATTGTGGATAGGCTTACTAAATCCGCACATTTCTTACCCGTTAAGACCACTTACACAGTTGAAGAATATTCGAAGCTGTATGTTAAAGAAATAGTCTGATTACATGGAGTGCCAACTTCTATTATATCGGATCGAGGAACTCAATTTACCGCAAACTTTTGGAAGTCTTTCCAATGGAGTTTGGGAGCACAAGTGAATCTGAGTACATCTTTTCACCCTCAGATGGATGGACAAGCAGAGCGCACCATTCAAACACTTGAAGATATGCTACGAGCATGTGTTATAGATTTTAAAGGTAGCTGGGATGATCATTTACCTCTTATTGAGTTTGCCTACAATAATAGCTATCATTCCAGTATCAAAATGGCACCATATGAAGCTTTATATGGGAGGAAGTGTAGATCACCAATAGGATGGTTCGAAGCGGGTGAAACTCTTATGTTCGGACTGGATCTTGTGTATCAAGCCATAGAAAAAGTCAAGGTGATTCAGCAACGGTTGAAAACAGCCCAAAGTCGACACAAGTCATATGCGGATAGTAGAAGAAGAGGGCTAGAGTTTTCGTTAGGCGTTGGGTATTTTTGAAGGTATCGCCAATGAAAGGGGTGATGAGATTTGGCAAGAAAGGAAAGTTGAGTCCACGATATATAGGCCCGTATAAGATTATTCGAAGATGTGGGCAAGTTGCTTATGAATTAGAGCTACCCCAGGAACTCTCATCAGTGCATCCAATATTTCATGTATCGATGCTTCGAAAGTGCATCGGATATCCGTCCCTTATTACTTCTACTGAAGATGTGCAAGTAACAGAAGATCTTACCTATGAGGAGATGCCTATTGCTATATTAGATCGTCAAGTTAAGAAGATGAGAAATAAAGAAATAGCATCGGTGAAAGTACTTTGGAGAAATCAACAAAGGGAAAAGATTACATGGGAAGCGGAGGAAGCAATGAAATCCAAATACCCTTATTTGTTCAAAGGTGAAAAAGAAGTGCAAGGAGTGGAACTGGGACACTAACAAGTAAGTTTTTACATATGCATAATATCTATATGATGACGTGAATGTCAATTATGAATTCGAACTTGTTTCGGCTAAATAACTACATTCACATTCGAGGACGAATGTCCTTAAGGGGGAAGGATGTAACACCCCGTACTTAATTACGTGCATTAGTCATGGTTATATGTGTTGGAGTATATGTATTGATCATAAGTTAGGTATATATGAGTTTAAGTATGAGTATTGATTATTTGGAGATGGTTTCAAGTGTATAGTTTGATTATATGTGTATAGGAATCGACTTTATTTATACCGGAATTTGCTCGTCGAAGTTTCTATGCGAAGTTTATCGAGTTAGATTTCCAACGATATAAAGATTTCTGAAAACAGATGAGTATCGGATATAAGCGAGCATGTTCGAAACTTGAAAACGGTGGACGCAATGAACAGTAAATGTGCAGAAATTTTCTGCACACAAAAGTACTGCAGCCAAACAGATTTTTGGGTCGACTTTAAACGATCATAACTCCTTGTACAAAATGAACTGTGTGAGATGTTATATATCGATGAGAATCCCCGAGAGTCTTCTTTCTAATGCAATTGGTTTCACCCAAATCCATTATCGGAGAAAAGAGTTATGCTCGATCTACTTTAGCCTATCAAAACAGTCCACCATGGACAGATTCGGATTTACTTAAATTTTAAGGGCAATATGGTTATTTTTCATCACCTCATGAACGAAAATTGGTCATTATATACATATACTTAGCCTCATATCCATCATTTATCATCCAAATTATTGAAGAATAAGAAACCCTAGCCTAATTTCAACTCCAATTATCTTGTGATTCAACCGTAGAAAATCCAAATTGATTCCGCAGTTGTGTTCACCGTCTCGAGGGCTTCGAGAAGCACCCCTTATTTGTGCCAACAGGACTTCGAAATCAAAAGGGCCATTTTATGGTAAGGATGTAAATTATGTTGGTGTTATTTATATGGATATGTATATATATGCATGTGAGCATAAGAAGTATGTTATTTGATTGTTGTTGAAAGATGATTGGAAATGATGTTGGATTATTCTTGTGCATGGTTGGATTATGTTGAATTGTGAAGGGATTTGGTGTGATGATGTGGTATTCAAATGATGATTATATATATATATATATATATATACACATAAACCTATTGTTCAAGTTGTTTTTTGGAATGCTTTGCAAATATTGGTTGTATGGAATTATGGAAGAGAATTGTGGTGTTGGGTTGCTAATACTAGATGCCAAACATTTCATTGTAGATAAGTGATTTGTAAAGGCAGGAAGTTGTGTTGAATTGGTATCCGAATCTACAACGAGGTATGTAAAGCATACTCTAACGATGTTCTTTGGCATGAAAACACCAATGTTCCATCAAGTAAGATTCCGAGGTTGTCCAAAAAAAAACATGTATTGTTCTACGTTACCAACGAAGTTGTTTCCATTCTATAAAGTGTCAAAATGTTTCATTGATATACCAAAAGACTCCTATTTCATTGTTGTGATATTGATGATTCTGAAACACATTGTTGATGTACCAATGAGTCTTTATTACATCGTTATTGTATAGAAGGTCTATTACTTGGTTCCTATTGATGTATCATTGTTCCAAAGGTACTATATTGGCATGAACAATAATGTAATAATCTCAAAAGCTTTTGAACTAAGTTATTGGAAAGATCTCTTATGTGTGTTACTTGATATACGTGTGGGTGGTAGCTCAGGGACTTAAGCCTAGCATGGGCCGATCCCGATACTTGATATGATTACAGTTGATATGTACTGGGGGCAGCCTAATGGTCACAGTACGGTACAGTATTGATTATTGTTAGGTGGTTGGAGGTTCGGGAGGAGGAGGTAATGGCGAATGATAATTGTAAAGAATGAAATGAACGAATGTATACCGTTCCACAAATGTGTTTGAATTCAAGAACCCAATTCAGATTAATGATAATGTACATGATCCTAAAAGTGTTTATGAAGTGTGGTTCACTTCTATTATGATTTATTCACTTGTGTCTGATTTTTTTGATCCCCCATATCACATATGATTATTTACAGCTTTACATACTCAGTACATATTTCGTACTGACGTCCCTCACGGGGGACCTACATTTCATGCTGCAGGCACAGGTGCTTCAGCTCATACACAGCATAGATAGGAGCCAGGTTATACAGCTATTGTTGGTGAGCTCCAGTTTGCTTCGGAGCTTTCTGAGTCGGTTCCTTATGTTTTGTTATTGTACAGGGAGTCATGTGTGGGCGGGGGGTTTGTCCCGACCCTAGTTATGTCATGTATATCCTAGAGGCTTTGTAGACATAAGGAAGGGTAAAGTCATGGAAGTTTATATAGTGATGTTATATTTGTATATGTGGTGGCCCCGACGGCCAAGTATTATATATATATATATATATATATATATATATATATATATATATTTGTGCGTGTTGTGCTGATACAGGTAATTAGACCCTTCTATATGCAACGAAGTGTTGTCCATATTTTTGGTGACATGTAAGTGAAAGTACGGGTATTTGAACGGGTTCTCCCGGGCCTTCTCGGCTTCGGGTGCCAGTCCGGACCGATGGAATTTTGGGGCATGACAGTTTGTTACCAAAAGGAGGTCCTACGGGTTGTGTCTCCTCTTTGGATGTTGTATTCTCTTCTTGTTCTTGTGTTTTGTATCTTGTTTTCGTGTTGTGGGTTGATTTCACTATCGATGTCTTAATTCTTTTGAGTCATTGTAATACATCCTTGTGTTTTCCTTACTCGTTGGAATCATTGTAAACGTTGGATTCACCTCTCAACACCTCTCGGAGTACAAGCAAGCTTACAACACTTGTGAGATTGAGTGTGACGGATCCGAGAGACAAGAAATAAAAAGAGAGAGTGAGGATATTTTTGTACAACTAATGTGTTTTTTTTGTTTTGTAGGTAACTTCTTGGCCATAATGGAAACCATTTTGGCCCATCTTGATGCTATTTCCAGAAACCATTTTCTCTTACCATATTTTAAGACTCCTTAATTATATTGGAGAAAATGAGTGAAAAGACAATTTTGTGTAAAGGAAAGTCTTTTAATAAAGAGCGAAAATTTCAAATCAATTTTCTAAAAATTGTAATTTATAGCACCTTTCATGTAGTTTTTGAATTTCTAAATTTTAGTTTTAAAAATAAATTATTGTAATCTAATTTAGCTTTGAAACTTAATTAAATTGACTTATGAAAAATAAAAAGAGCAACTAAAAAGGAATAGAGAGAGTAATGAAATAGTAGCCTTTTCATTAAGAAGAAGAAAACTCATCAACTTATAAAAATAATAAATACATAAATGTTGATGAGATAATATTTAGAACTTTTATCATGTGTTTTAGGATTTCTTAATTTTTAAATTATATTTTTTCTCCTATCATATTTTAAGACTCTTTAATTATATTGGAGGAAATAAGGAAAAGAAAATTTTGTCTAAAGGAACGTCTTTTAATAAAGGGCAAAAAATTTCAAATTAATTTTCTAAAAATTGTAATTTATAGTACTTTTCATGTAGTTTTTGAATATCTAAATTTTGTTCGAAAAAAAAAATTAATGTAATCTAATTTAGCTTTGAAACTTAGTCAAATTAACTTACAAAAAATGAGGAGAGCAATTTAAAAGGAATGGAAATGAAATAGTAACCTTCTTTCATTAAGAAGAAAGAAATTCATCAACTTAGAAAAATAATAAATACATAAATGTTGATGAGATAATATTTAGAACTCTCATCATGTGTTTTAGGATTTCTTAATTTTTAAATTATATTTTTTCTCTTACCATATCTCAAGACTCCTTAATTATATTAGAGGAAATAAGTGAAAAGATAATTTTATTTAAAGGAGAGTGACAAAAATATCAAATCAATTTTTTAAAAATTGTAATTTATATACTTTTCATGCAGTTTTTGAATATCTAAATTTTGATCTAAAAAAATAAATTAATGTAATCTAATTTAGCTTTGAAACTTAATTAAATTGACTTACAAAAAATGGGGAGAGCAATTAAAAAGGAATGAAGGGAGTAATGAAATAATAACTTCTTCTTTTTTTTTCATTAAGAACAGAAAAACTCATCAACTTAGAAAAATAATAAATACATAAATGTTGATGAGATGATGTTTATCATATGTTTTAGGATTTTTTATTTTTTAAATTATATTTTTTCTCCTGTCTTATTTTAAGACTCCTTCGTTATATTGGGGGAAATAAGTAAAAAAATAATTTTATCTAAAGGAGAGTTTTTAATAAAGGACAAAAAATTTAAATTAATTTTCTTAAGATTTTACATTTTTAATATATTGTAGATGTAGATGTAGACATGGATGTAGATAGATATGATATGATGATTAGTGAGTTAATAAGATAGAAGATATTCACCTTACAACAAATTATTACTCGTCCATTTCACAAAATATTTGTTACAATTTTTTTTTAAAAGTCAAACGATATGAACTTTGTCTACTATTTTAGATGTATCTTTTTTATCATATTGATATGAGAAAAACTGTAATTTATAATACTCTTCGTACTGTTTCAAATATCTAAATTTTAATTTTAAAAATAGACAGGTGGTCTCATGGCTGTCTGACAGACTCTTCTCTTTTTGTTATGTTTTGTATTGGGTTTACAACACCTCTTTTTGTTGTTTTTTCTGTATTGAGTTTACAACAATGACCGCCAGAGGGCCTTGGATCACCTGTAAAGTTGGCTCGAACCCGTGCCCTTTATAGATTATAGGTTTGAGCTGTGGATCAACCACCGATAAGTGCATCAGGGTGGGGTTCTTATATTAGACCCCCTTATGATGCGGCTCTTCCGTGGACCTTACATGAATGTGGTATGCCATGCATCGGGCTGCCCTTTTTTCTCTAGGAACAAAGGGAAATTTGATAGGGTAAAAAAAACAGAATAAAATCGATACTTGCATCAGAATAGATTGCCTTATATTACACCCTATTTGGTTCAGTGTTGGACCTTGAGTGAACGTGGGATGCTTTGAGAGCAAAGCTACCTTTCTTCCGGTAACTAAGGAAAAGTTGATGAAATAAAAGCAAAATGAATGAATCGACTTGCTAAAGAACAATGCTAAGTTGAATTTTGTATGATAGTTGGGAACCTATCATCAATGAAGCCAATTGCGCAAAGTGCAAGTGCAAGTCTACATCAATGAAGAGAGTAACAGCCAACAGGAGGAAGAATCTCTCGGAGAAATATATTCGCCTATGCAATGATGCCAAAGTAGCTAGGTTTAAGTCTGTACCAATCGGAAACTTCCAAAGAAAATTCGAAAACTTTGTTACATGATAGTTGTTGATTTTAGTTTGGCTGCTAGCTAGGTACCAGTTGGAAGCAATTCACCCGCGCTAAAGCATTGCTTGACCTTGTTCCTATTGTTCAACATTACCTGCCTAGTCATTGGAACTCTAGGCCCATCGCGTTCCATAAGGTCTGTGTAGTTTTCCACTACAATAGTGTAATACGACTATTGTTTTATGTTGGATACATTTTATTTCCTTGGTTTTCTTCCCGCAGACAGTTGTGGATTTCTTTTCTTAGCCTTTATACTATGAGAAGGTGATAGATAGTTTACTGATGAAGAGGCAGTTTACTTACTGTTCAGAGGACAATTTGTTAGGTCAGAGTATAAAGTAATTAATGACGACATTAAGAAATGTTAGAAAAATTGCACATCTGTGGATGCTAACAAAAAATTGGCAAAGTGAATGGTTTGCACTTGACAGAAGACTTCACTATGGGGTCCGGATCCAGTGCGTCAGTTTTACATGATACATATATATCCTGACGTTTTGCATACACTTTTGTCTTGTGATCCTTTAAGCATGGGAAGTGAAAATCCTCACAAAACAACTCATGAGAAAAGGAAAGAGCAAGAAAACTGGAAATTGACTTGCATTGTCACAACATAAGAATAGGGTCCAAGAAAACTTTTCCACATGAGAAAAAGTTAATGTCCTAGGAGAAATACTTAGAATGTTATTTATGGTCCAAGGTATATTTTTTACTTGGCGGAATACATCGTCAGACCCTTCAACTTGACACGATCTTTCGCTTTGGCACCTCAAATGGACGTTGTTCATTTTAAGTACCTAAACCAACTAAAAACTCTGTCATTTTGGCACCTTTCGGCACCGGCTCTGATGTGTGAATTGCACGGGCTTCCGGCATGGATCAAATGACCAATTAATTTGTGCCAACTCATTTTAAATCACCACATCATTATATACACCCACCATTTATTTTTTAAACAAGAAAGGACCAAAGCGAGAGAAACAATAGTAACTGAGTAGCTAGTAAGAACCTAAGAATCCATTCTCTTGACTTGCATTGATCACCCTCTTGGAACTTTATTTTTGTCTTTTGGTTTTTGGATGCTATCTTTTTTATTGCCTTGGTCAGCATCCTACTTCTTTCTTGGTGGAGTTTCTCCAAATGATTTGTTTCAGTGTTGGTTGAAGCCAATGAGAAACTCTACTAGAGATTGATTCAACTGAATGAAAAAAAAAAAAAAGTGAGGAACTATGGATCTTTTGCTAGTGAATTTATAGGAAAATTTTCCTTTGTCTAATTGGCTTATTTAATAGGGATTAGAAAGTAGGAATGAGTGACCTAAATAATGGATTAAAAAAAAAATTGACCAAAATATAGCTTGTAAAAATAAAGTTTATATTTTCTATGTATGACCGTCATGGTCAACAGATTATTATATTATATATTTACTAAATAAGATCTTTAAAAAATAAAGTGACCAAAAAAGCGTATAAAAATAAAGTTTTGTTATGAAATATATATAAAGAAAGAACAAGAAGAATAAATAGAGAGAAGAGAGAGACTTCTTTATTTCTCTCGATGGATGAGAGATCTTAAGATTGAAAATACAATGAACAAAATTCCTGGGGAAATTTACTCCTAGTCTGAGTAAAAGACAGATGTTTCAAATACTAATAGATATCAAAGTAGATCTTGATAGACATTTAATATAAATACATTTATAACACTCTCCCTTGAATGTCTAATTAGTAGATAATGTGCCTCGTTAAAATCTTACTAGAAAATACTCAGTGGGGAAAAATCTAGTGAAGAGAAAAGAGTACGCATCTCTAACAATACGCATATAGGCTATCTCATTAAAAAAACTTATAGGAAAACTCAGTGGGATAAAACCTCGTCAGAGAAAAAGAGTACAACGCGTATTAACTCCCCTAATGAGATCATTCTTGAACATTTGCATTCCGATCTTGTGCACCATCTTCTTGAAAGTTGCAATTGGAGGAGACTTGGTGAATAAATCAACCACATTGTCACTTGAACGAATCTGTTGCACGTTAATATCACCATTCTTTTGTAGCTCATGTATGTAGAAAAACTTTGAAGAAGTGTGCTTCGTTCTATCTCCTTTTATGAATCCTCCATTAAGATGTGTTATGCATGCTACATTATCTCTGTATAAAACTGTGGGTACATTGTCACATTTTAAACCACATTTTTCTCAAATGAGATGTATCATGGACCTTAACCATACACATTCTCGGCTTGTTTTATGAATAGCTATTATCTCAGCATGGTTCGATGAAGTGGCTACAATAGATTGTTTTGTATATCTGCAAGATATGACAGTATCCCCACATGTGAACACATAGCTTATTTAAGATCGAGCTTTATACAGGTCAGATAAGTACCCAATATCAACATAACCAACAAGATTAAGACTGCAGGCTTTCGGCATTTGACTTGAATTATCTTTTGAATGAGGATCTGATGATAATTCCCAACATATTTCATAGTTGCATATAATTTTCCCCTTATGTTAGGAAAACTAACATACATCCTCCATTTTCTTTGAGGATTCCATCTTTGTGCATCTAGGTATATTCATTAATCGTATACCGCACATCAAAATTATTAGATGAAATAGGAAAGAAATAATCATAATTTATTGGTCTAATGCAAACAAGTGCTACTGTATGCAACATATCATATTTCAGACCAACACATGAAACTTTGTTCTCATTAGTAATGGTTTAGCTATTTATCGAAGGTATTCAATGTTAAACCATCATCATTAAGATGAATTGTCTTGATTACATAATCTGAAATTTATGTTCTTAACTCAATGTTATTGAGCAAGCAACATTTATGAATGTCAAACGGCAGGTTGACAATAAATGTACATGTGATCATCTTATATCGATGCATCTTAATAGATCACATGACAGGTGAACGTGCCCATATTCACCTTTTATACTTTTCAGATTTAAGGAATTCAATCCCAACATTAGTTCGTCCAACCAACTTATCATGAGAACAAGCGACATAAAAAATTCTCGAAAAATCTTTTAGTTCTTCAATACATGTCTAATACTCAATATGCACATCTTCGAGATGTCAGAGTCGTTCACATCAATTTATGAACTTTTATTCTAGTAAACTCCAAGTTTACCATGACATGTACTTTTTTCTTTAGTAAATTTCAGATTTACTATTACATGAATAAATTTCAAATTTACTACTTTAGAAGTAGATTTCAAAATAACTTTTCTCAGTTATTCTGCCTCATTTGGAGGTGAGTTGTGATACCATCACAATCAAGTGTACGTTTGCATTAATAAGGTTCTCATTCCCCAGGAATGAAATATAATTGTGTCTTAAGCCTATCAAATTGTGATAACTTATAACTTCTTTCATGGTATTGCCACTTCAGGAGCAAATCGAGGTATAAATATGATAGAGAGAATTTCTCTATATTGCTACCATATTCACTTCAAGAATGGAGCAAATTGTTATCTTTCAGACTTATCATATATTGCTACCGCATTCACTTCTTGGAATAGAGAATATTCAATGGACAAGTTTCATGACTTTTCATAAAAAACACATTATTTTGCCTTAACCATCATAATATCATCAATATGGTGCATTGAGATTCAAACTCAACGTCTTACCCATATAAAATCGTCTTAGACATAAATCAATTGGACTTGAACCCAACATATTATCATCCCTTTTGATTAAGGGTGTCAAACGGGCCGGGCTGACCCGGGCTGACCCGGCCCGACCCGACCCGGCCCTATTAGCTAACCCGGCCCGGTTTGACCCGGCCCGGTAAGCTCTAGGGCTTAAGGGTTCCGGGTCCCGGGCCGGTTTTTTTGTTAAAATGGGCTCGGTTAACCCGGTCCGGACCAAGCCCGGTCCAGGCCCGCCGGTTAACCGGCCCGGCCCGGCCCGGCCCGGAATATAAAAAAAAATAAAAAAAAATGATTTTGGGCCAACTAGCCGTTGGCCCAACGGCTATATAGCCGTTTTTGGGTCCAAACGGCTAGTTTGGGCCCATTTAATTAAAAAAAAAAAAAAAAAAACTTTAAAAAATATTTTTTAATCCCCAAAAAAAATCTATAAATACCCTACAACTTCAAATCATTTTTCACACAATTTTTCACTCTCTCAAATCTCATTCTCTCTCAAATCTCAATTCTCAATTCTCTAATATTCAATATATTTAATTTCTTAAAGTGTTCACTTTAATTTTTTAATTTTCGTTTACAAAGTACGAGCGGAAGTTTCTAAAGTCGCAATCTTCGGATACTTCCAAAATTTGGTATTGTCGTTCCATCTCTTACGTTTAATTTTTATTTATTGTATTAATTGTTTAATATTTAATTTTATTATATTTGTGTATTTTGAATATTTTTAGTTTAATTTAATTTATATTATGGATAAATTAAAAAACCTCGCTGCTAAAGGTGTTAAAAAATTTTGTCCCGGAAGCGGTAGTGGTAGTAAAAAGCGAATTACTAGCGGTAGAGGTAGTTCAAGTAATAGATATACCCGTGTGCCTTCGTCTCCGGTACCGCTTGGTACACCTTTTGAGGAAGAAATAGGTGTAGGTGCTCACGATATGGATTATGTAGAAGCTCAGGAAAATTATGGTATAGAAGAAGAAAATGAAGTAGATGCAGTTAATTTAGACGAAGATAATGAAAATATTGCTGAAACACCCGCAGTAGGAGATGCTAACGTTAGATCTGAATCAGTTAATCTCCCTTCCCGTCCTCCCAGTGCCCCAAAACCTCGTAAAAGAACTAGTATTGCATGACAATTTTTTGAACATATATCAGATATTGAGGTGCAGTGCAATATTTGTCAACAAATATATAAGCATAGAAGTGGAGGCAAGCAAGGGGGTACGGGTACGTTAATGAGACATATAGATGAAGATCACAAAAGAGAGTTAAATATTGCAAAAGGTGGTGGGGATGTTGGTGGGTCAACGCAAACTAGAATGGACCCAACAACCGGTCAAGTAGCGAAAAAGTATAATAAATTGAGGGACAGGGAAGAAATAGCTAAAATGGTAGTTGTGGGTTGTTTGTCTTTTAGTTTTCCTTCTTCTGATGCTTTTATTCGTTATATACAAGCAATTTATAATCCTATGTTTAATGGTATTCCTAGAACTACTTGTCGGTCTGATATTTTTAGACTCCATTCACAATATTGTTTTTATTTATCAACATTGTTAAAAAATATTCAATGTAGATTGTCCCTAACTTCTGATCTTGGTCGTGCTGTAAATAAAAATGATTATTTAACCGTTACTTGTCATTGGATGGATAGTAATTTCGTGATGCAAAAACGTATTCTTGCTTTTTTATATGATGAAGATCGTAAACATACTAGACAATTTATTGCTGATTCTATTGTTAAAATTGCCGGATACTATGGTATAGAAAATAAAATTTTATGTATTGCTTTTGATAATGCTTCTAACAACAAGACTGCTATAACAAAAATAAAATCTACGCTATCTCCGTCCTTGCCTGAAATTTTTCATATTAAGTGTGCATGTCATATATATAATTTAATTGTAAAAGATGGTCTTGAGTTTTTTGAGCTTTATATTGAAAAAATTCGTCTTGCCGTTGGTTTTATTCAAGAAAATAATCGTAGATCGAGAATTAGAGAATTTAAAGTTAAATGTCAAGAAAATGGACTTACACCGATTTTGATGCCTGAGGAAATTGATACTAGATGGAATTCTACGTATGAATTTTTAAAAACTTGTTATAAATATAGAATTCCTATTACACTAGCTTTTAACCAACATTGTGGTTCATTTGCTGATTCTGCTGATTGCATGCTACATAATTCTGATTGGGTTGTAATTAATGATCTTGTTATGTTTTTAGAAAAATTGTATGTAGCTACGGTTGAATTTTCCGGTGCTTACTATCCTACTGTTTGTAATATTTTGACATATATAGCCGATATTTCTGGTTTGCTCCAACAATATAAAAATAAAGAAGGTTATAAAGAAGTTGTTGGCGCCATGTTTACAAAATTTAAAAAATATTTTTTCCCGATTCTCCCTATTTACTTGGTTGGTGCTATGCTAAATCCGTGCATGAAATATAATAATATGTGTCACTTTAGTACTCTTATTTATACTAACTTAGAAATAAATACTAACCATGATTCTGAACAAGTACAGCCTGATTTGTGGACGGCTACGGCTGATGCAAAAGATTATATAGAAAAATTATATAATCACTATGCTGATTTATTTGATTCAGCCGTACGTACAAATATCACTCCAACTGTCGCTCCTCATCCTCCCGAGGAGCCATCATCTTCTAAAAGGCCGGCACATAGTGGTTTTTCTGATTCGTTTTATGATTTAAATTGTTGGAACAGTGTTGATGAGAGAACTTACACATCAACTTATCGGGAAGAGCTGAAATATTATCTTCGGACGGCACCAGAGGATCGCAGACGACGGATCAACACGCTGGATTGGTGGAGGAATAATGAATCACAATATCCTGTGCTTTCAAGATTAGCTAGAGATATCTTGAATGTTCCAATGTCAACCGTTGCATCAGAGAGCGCCTTCAGTCAGGGACGACAGCAGCTTGGAGACAACCGACACTCATTGGGAAGCAATGCAATGAATGTTCTAGTTTGCCTCAGAGATTGAATTAGAGCGGAAAGAAGAAACCAAGGAATGGAACCGGAGCCGAGCGACGAGCTGAAACTAGAAGAAATTATGACTTCACGGAAGAACTCAGCAGAATCAAGTCCAATGCATGGTTTTGCCCCCGTTGACTTTGATTATCCTATGCAAGTTCCCATTAATATTAACATGAATGAGTTGGAAAAAATGATGCATAATTTATAGATTTTTCATTCATGTAAATTATAAATTTTGAATCATTTTGCAATCAATAAAATTCCCCAAATTCATTCAGTCCTTAGTCGTTGTTTTTTATTTTTTTTTGAATAAATTTTGAATATTTGTGCATATATCTTCTATAGAAGTGTATATTTAACGTATACATGTGTATATGTTTTATAAATTAGTATATAAGTATATCTATACATATTGTAATGTATATATAATGTAGTATATTTTATAAGTAGTAGTATATATACATTTAATGGTGCGTATACACGTGTATATATCTTCTATAGAAGTGTATATTTAATGTATACATGTGTATATGTTTTATAAATTAGTATATAACTATACAAATATATATTGTAATGTATATACATTATAGTATATTTCATTTAAAGTATTACATATACATAGAATAGAGTGTATATATGTGAATGGATCTTCTATAGACGTGTATATTTAACGTATACATGTGTATATATTTTATAAATTAGTATATAACTATACAAATATATATATTGTAATGTATATATATTGCATATATCTCATTTAAAGTATTACATATACATAGAATAGAGTGTATATATGTGAATAGATCTTCTATAGACGTGTATATTTAACGTATACATTACTTTATGTTTTATAAATTAGTATATATATTGTAGTATATACTTTTTTTAAAGTAGTACATATATATTGAATGGTGTGTATATATGTGTATATATCTTCTATAGACGTATATCTTTAAAGTATACAAGTGTATATGTTTTATAAATTAGTATGTAACTATATATATATACATATTATTGTATATATATATATGTATATCACTATATTGTAGTATATATTTTATTTAAAGTAGTACATATATATTGAATGGTGCATATATATGTGTATATATCTTCTAAAGTAGTATATATTTAACGTATACATGTGTATATGTTTTATAAATTAGTATATATATATATTGTAGTGTATATATATATATATTATACTATTATAGCAAATGTTTTATTTAAAGTAGTACGTATAGTCATATATAATTATATATTGAATGGTACGTATATATGTGCATATATCTTCTATAGAAGTGTATATTTAACGTATACATGTGTATAAGTTTTATAAATTAGTATATAAGTATATCTATACATATTGTAATGTATATATAATGTAGTATATTTTATAAGTAGTAGTATATATACATTTAATGGTGCGTATACACGTGTATATATCTTCTATAGAAGTGTATATTTAATGTATACATGTGTATATGTTTTATAAATTAGTATATAACTATACAAATATATATTGTAATGTATATACATTATAGTATATTTCATTTAAAGTATTACATATACATAGAATAGAGTGTATATATGTGAATAGATCTTCTATAGACGTGTATATTTAACGTATACATGTGTATATATTTTATAAATTAGTATATAACTATACAAATATATATTGTAATGTATATATATTGCATATATCTCATTTAAAGTAATACATATACATAGAATAGAGTGTATATATGTGAATAGATCTTCTATAGACGTGTATATTTAACGTATACATTACTTTATGTTTTATAAATTAGTATATATATTGTAGTATATACTTTTTTTAAAGTAGTACATATCTTTTGAATGGTGCGTATATATGTGTATATATCTTCTATAGACGTATATCTTTAAAGTATACAAGTGTATATGTTTTATAAATTAGTATGTAACTATATATATATACATATTATTGTATATATATATATATGTATATCACTATATTGTAGTATATATTTTATTTAAAGTAGTACATATATATTGAATGGTGCATATATATGTGTATATATCTTCTAAAGTAGTATATATTTAACGTATACATGTGTATATGTTTTATAAATTAGTATATATATATATTGTAGTGTATATATATATTTATTATACTATTATAGCAAATGTTTTATTTGAAGTAGTACGTATAGTCATATATAATTATATATTGAATGGTACGTATATATGTGTAATTGTTTATACTTTATATATTTTTTTAAAAATATATGTTGTATATTGGAGTGTATATAGTGTATATTGGATTTTTTATTTATTTTTTAAACGGGTTTGACCGGTTTTTAACCGGGTTTGACCGGGTCTTGGTGGGTTTGACCGGATTGGATTTAGTGGGCCGGGTCCGGGTGGGTTTTAATTTTTTTACTGTTTGGCCCGGGCCGGGCCGGGCCGGGCCGGTTAACGCCAAACCCGGCCCGGAACCGGCCCGAAACCCGGGTAAAATGGGAGGGCCGGTTCCGGGTTGGCCCGGCCCGGCCTGTTAGACACCCCTACTTTTGATAATATTGTTCTTGAGGAATAAATTTAAAACACAAATGGTTCCAAATCAATTATTTTTCCTCAAATCCAACAATAATTATATTATTAGTAACAAAAGACAGATAACATAAGAAATTACTAACCTTGAAATTACCTTTATATTTATAATCTCATCTTGTTTGACAGAGTCTCGTGTTGATAACGTGTTATTAAATATAAAGAAAGAACGAGAAGAATAAATAGAGAGAGAATTATAATCTCATCTTGTTTGACAGAGTCTCGTGTTGATAACGTGTTATTAAATATAAAGAAAGAACGAGAAGAATAAATAGAGAGAGAGAAGAGAGACTTCTTTATTTCTCTTGATGGATGAGAGATCATAAGATTGAGAATACAATGAACAAAACTCATCTATTTAAAGGAAAATTTATTCCTAGTCTGACTAAAAGACAAATGTTTCAAATTCTAACAGATATCAAAGTAAATCTTGATAGACATTCATTATAATGTAAATATATTTATAACAATTTTATTTATTTTTTCACGTATGATCGTTATGGTCAATTATTTACTATATATTAATTAATTAACTTAAAAAAAATAAAGGTGACCGAAAATATCGTTTAAACATAAATTTATATTTTCTACATATGACCGTTATGGTCAACAAATTATTATAAATTTTCTAAATCAGATAAGAAAAAAAAATTGATCAACGTGTAAAAATAAAATTTATATTTTCAACATACGACCGGTATGGTCAACTGATTATTTAAATTTACTAATAAGGTAAAAAAATAGTGTTGAACAAATTAACATGTAAAAGTAAAGTTTATATTTTTCACCTACTACTATTACGGATAACAAAACCACACTCCGACCTATTAATATGAACACACTTCTTCGTACTAATATTCTACCCTAATTCGCATTTTTTATATTTTTCTATCTAAGGTCATGTCGTCCTCAATAATTTGTAACAACTCCATGTTATGTCTAATCATATTCCTTCGTTGTTTTTTTTGGTTTACCTCAATCACATCTGAATTAATCTAGAACCAACCTCTCAGAGACTCACACCTCGCACTAATGCATCCGCGCACCTCCTCATCACATGCCCGAATCATTCTTAACCTTACTTCCAGCATTTTGACTTCCACTTGAGTCACTTGCACATTGTCTCGAATAAACTCGTTTCTAATCCTAATCTCTCCTAGTAAATTAAAGTTCACATATTCATCGTAACATCATATTTTGTACGTGAGAGTTCTTGGTTAGCCAACACTCTACCCCTATACAATATAGTTGGTCTAATTGTTACTCTATACTATAGAACTTGTTTTAAGTCCAAGAGGCACTTCTTATCACGCAATATTCTGAATGCGAGCTTCCATTTCATCCACCATGCACTAATACAGTAAGGATCATCCTCGTCAATCTCACTATTTCCTTAGATCATAGACTCAAAACACTTAAAACTATCTTTCTCTGAAATGGCATGGGTAGAGTAGACATTGCAACGGATAACGTTGGGGAATGACTTTACAAAATTTAGGCGGGGGGAAATTTGATTTTATCCAAGTTAAGGGATGTGAACAATCTTCAGCCAAATAAATTTTCATAAAGTTCATAACTGCATAGAAGAATTTAAATTAGTTACATAATATCCCTCTTCTTAACAATAGTCCCGACCCAAATACATGTGAATATATGTCATAACCCCTCATATACATGGAGACGCATGCTATAATACCTGAAATTCATGCGCATCTAAATCATGTATTCGGACGTCTTAACATGTATTTCCATGTATCTAAAAGGTTACGTGTCTACTATATATCTGTGACTACACAATATGATGTATTTGTCATTTTTTAATGGCATATTATGAAAAGGAAAATTTCAAAACTAGCAACTATAGAACCTTAATTATAACTTTTCTAACAACAATTTCAAAATTACAAAAAATAGCAATATGTATTTTGTATTTGAGTAAACTGTTGCTAGTTAAATACATATACAACTCAATATTCTGTTCCTAAAATAACGCTAATCAGTTTGAGTATTTTATTTTTGAAAAACGGTTCCCTGATTTATGGAACAATTAATCGGTAGATTCCCTTACCATTTAAAACTCCTTTTTTATTTTTCATTAAACCTTAAATTACAACGAGTAATTCAAATTCAAAAAATATTTTCCATAATCAGAAAATCAAAATCTAATCCAAAAATACAGATTCAAATTCAAAAATTTTTTATTAAACATTTTTTTTTCTGATCGACTAGCATTGTGAAGCACATTTAAACTGTGCAATAACGGGTATGGATCAACAAAGTTTATACTATTTGTGATTTCATTATAATTATAGTGAAAAATTTATTGAAGAAATTGTATCAAAAATGTGTAATTATTCGCGGGATTCAAAATAATGATATAGTATATCAATTTTATCAGAATATTAACGAATGTGTTGTTGTGTATACTACGTATAAGATATTTATATTGATTTTTACTGTTTTGTAGTTTTGTACAGATTGAAGATGGGAAGCATTGCAGTTCTTGTTAAACACTCAGGTAGATGGAATTATGAGCAACAATATGAAGAGTACGTCAGTGATGCGATATTGTTGAGCGTAAACGCTACATATGAACAACTGTACACGGTAGTTGCTTCTCATATTGATGTTGATTTGACGTGCAAATGCATTGAAATTGAATATCAATGAACAGATAATGCAGTGAAAATACGTATACGTAATGATATGGATTCTTAGGTCTACATTATGCAGAAAAAAGAGTTGAAGGATTTGAGTAATTTGTCTTTGTATGGAAGTGTTTCTGATAGGGATAATTTCAGCTCATTAGTAAGTTCATCATTGTGTAATTCGAAAAGTGTTAGAATGGTTGTCAATGCGAGTAACATGGTAAATACAAGTACTAAAAGAGCTTTAATAGTAACTCCTTCAGAAGGATGTTTGGATGTATTTGAAATGGATAAAACGAGAGTTATTATCTCCGACCCACATCACAAACATATTGAGGTTGAACAACTTTATGTCTCAAAAAGAGTACTAAAATCTGTTATGAAGGACTATGCAATTCGGGAGAAGTTTCAAACACTAACTGTAAGATCAAGTAAAACGTGGTAAGTGTATTATGCATTTTGTTATTTATTGTTTTCAGTTGGTTGATTGTATCTGATATGTATTTTGTTTTTGTTTGCAGTTATACATTGTTGTGCACATCTGGTAATTGTGTTTTTTTATTTCGTGCATCTGGTATAGGTGAATCTGGAATGTTTGAGGTGAGAGAATTTTTACCAGAGCATACTTGTCTGATCAAGGATAAAATTTATCCTAAATTGCATCTTACTAGTAAGTTCATTGGTGGTATAATCAAACAAAAGTTTAAATGCCACAAACGGAAATACAGTCCATCTGAAATAAAAAATGACATGAAGAAAGACATGGGTATGAATTTAACATATATTATGTGTTGGCGAGCCAAGGAACAAGCACTTGAAGAGTTAAGAGGAAAACCAGCGGCATCATACGAGAAACTACTTGCATACATGCATGTGTTAAACACTAGTTATCCCGGTTCTCATATAAGAATGAAAAAGAATGAAGACAGTGAGTTTTTATATATATTTATAGCACTAACTGCTTTCATTCAAGGGTTCGAGTATTGCAGATCAGTCATAGTTGTTGATGCAAGTTATCTACGAGGACTGGCTACTGAAACTTTCGTAGCTGCATGTACCATGGATGGAGCTGGTAAGATATTTAATTATAAATGTATTTGACTTCAAATATGTTCCCAGATATATGTTTTTATAAAATACTCATATATATTATTTATGTAATGAGATGCATTTATTAGTGTTGTCAGAAAAATGTATTTAAAATATAAATATGAATTAGTTTTAGTTGTTATCTGAAAGTTTAGTAGCTTTCCAGCTGTATTTAGAAATAATATCAATATGCATTATTTGATGTGTAAAAAATCATGTATGCTTATATGTATTTTTTGAACCTGCAGGGCATATATTTTCTTTGGCCTACGGTGTTCTTGATTCCAAAAATGATGCTTCTTGGACTTGGTTCTTTGAAAATCTGAAGGAAACATATGGCGAAAGAAGAAATATGTGTGTAGTTTCTGATCGTAATGCAAGCATCATAAAAGCTATAGGTGAGGTGTATAATGACGTACCATATTATGCATGTATGTGGCATTTATGAAAAAATGTGAAAAAAAACTTTAGAAAATCACATGATTCATTATCCGATGTGTTCTATACAATGACAAAATCATATTCAAAGACTGAATTTCACAATTTAATGGAGAAGGTGGAGGCAGTTGACGTTAGAGTGAAGAATTACTTGAAATTAGCGGGATATGATAAGTGGTCTAGGTCATATGCATCAGTTCATAGGGGATGAAATTTGACATCAAACATTGCCGAGTCAATTAATGTTGCACTGGTATCGGCTAGAGAACTACCAATATATGATTTTCTAGAGGAAGTTAAATTGATGTTTGGTAGATGGAACTGCGAAAACAGACAACAGACACTGTATGCTTTTACGGATCTTATTGGTAAATTTCAACAAATTCTTCAACAAAATAAAGCGGAGTGTACGCGTATAAAGGTATGATGAAATTTATTTATTTATGCTTTATATATATGGTTATATACACATTAGAATTTATTTTCTGTAATAAAAATACATATGCAGGGCAGGAAAATACATATGCTGAGATGGTTAAATACATTTGCAAAACTGTTTCGACATAACTTTGCAGAAAAATACATATGCTGAGATTGTTAAATACATTTGCAAAACTATTTTTGACATAACCTTGCAAATGTTATTTATTTTAGTAATTAATTTTGTTTATTAATTTCAGGTAATACCTTCATCAGAGTATATTTATACAGTCCACGACAAGGAGAAACATTTTATTATTTGTCTTAAGGAAAAAAAATGTCCTTGCAATACATTTCAGTTGGATGAGATACCGTGTGTTCATGCTTGTGCAGTTCTTGATAGCAAAAATTTTAAGAAAGGATCATATTGCTCTGATCTTTACAAGCCAAAAACAGTGTTGCGAACATATGATCTTTCAATTTATCCTCTACCCCACAAAGATGACTGGATAATTCCTAAGAAAATTTTGGATGAGGTAGTTCTGCCACCAAAATACAAGCGACCCCTGGAAGACCTCCTAAGAAGGATCGTGAAAAGTCCGGAAGAGATATGTTTGGAAAGAAAAATAAAAATTATTGTGGTTCGTGTGGATGTAAAGGGCATAATAGGCGTTCATGTAGGAAATGCAACAAATGATAAGTTGGTTGATGTATTTAGATAATAAACACTTGCAAAAAAATTTTCTTTGATGAAAATATATAAGAATTTTTATTTAAAAAAAATGTTTGATGTTATTGAAGTTGTTGTTATTAATATGTTGAATTTTTTTTTATATTTTTAAGCTGAATTCAATAAGAATATATTGTAAAATTATTTCATATAACATCTTTGATTTATACATTTTTTATAGCTACACATAGTAATATGTAATTTGTATATATTATAATTTATAGAATTGCATATATATCGACTTAAATACACAAAATATATATATTTGTATTTGCATTTTTGTACATATGTATAATGGTAAATACAAAGTATTTGTTAGTATTGCATATTTTTTTTTTCAAGATAAGAATATACATATGTGTATATATAAGCATAATGCATATATATAAATGCAATGTATGTATTTATATTGTGGTTTTTACGAATATATAAATACATATACGTATAAATTAAAGCATATGTATAAATGTATATATGATAATATACTATGCATAAATATATATATACATTTGCATTAGTGTGTAAAATACATATATACAAATATACAAATCGATAACTGTGTAAAATACATATATACATATGCGTGAAGCATAAATACATATATAAGTATGTGATAAATACATATATACATTTTCCTGTGGCTTGAAATACATATTATTTATTATATATGTATATATATATGCATAATATTTAAAAAATGGTTTGTTCACTAAAAATACATACGAATGTTAAAAGTACAATTGTTCACTGAAATAAGCATATGTATGTAAAAAATAAATATGTTCACTGGAAAAAGCTTATGTGTTATTACAAATATACACATACATTATTTAAAAAATACATATGAAAAACTGCAGAAAAAAAATTATAAAGACATATACTAACCATGAAAAATAAAAGATTAAACGATTAAACAATTAAACATCAAAAACTTAACATAACAGTTAAGGAACATTAAAATATCATCTTTGACCATTAAAGTAAAATATGAATCCAATGAAATATTTCAAAAAATAATATTTTTCCACTTAAATTTAACTGTTGTTAACTTTAACAAAATAAAATACAAATCAAATGTCATGCACTTCTGTGCCTTCTGTTAATTCAATTTCCCGAAGAGACCTCATTGGTGCTTCATCATCACTTTGTGCCTCCGCTTCTGTCTTTCTAGTAGCATAATCCCACAACAGTGAAGCGTATCTTATGCGAATAAGATCTGGATCAAAATCAACAGATGGAACACCTTCACCAAAAGTAAGGCATTCGGCATACGTAACCATATATAAACCACAGTCCCTGCAAATACATACATTAATAAGTAAGTAGCTGTTACAAGTTTAATGCATATGTATATATACAAATAATATGTAGACTCGTTACTTACAAGCTGCCACTTGGTTGTTGAGGCACATTCTCCACAACTGAAACACCAAACGGATCCATCTTCTCATTCAATTTGTAATTAGGATGATTGTCAATGTCAATACCCTTATTCTCGTAGAATTTACATGCAATGAGACATATAGGTATAATCTTCGCTAACTTTTCAATTTCGCTAAGCACCACAACATCATGACCCGCAGCTGACAAAGAATCATATACATATATGCACCTATGATTGAAAGATATAACTGCAAGAATCCAATGATGTTTGGCCTTTACGTGAACATGAATGAAGATATGATCAATCGTATGCCATGGCACTGTAGCATGCATGCGGAATCCACTTACGTACTCATGCAGATGGTATTTCTTTCCACCATCATTAAGAGATGCATCATCCACTTTATACACATAAAAAATCCTTCTAACAATGTTCATGAAATTACAGTCTACAGTGTTGAACGTATATGAGCTATTGGGATCATACTTGAACTTCTTTCGCAGATAGTAGAAGCATACATCAATTTGCTGCATTATAAATTAATTTCATAGTTAATAGTAAATAAATAAATTAAGACTCAAGAAATCCAACACTACTTATGTAAATATGATAGACTTATCAGTGAACATGTAACATACTTCATATGTATATACAAATATACATTTTCAACTATACCAATATAAGCAGTTACAAATATTCATATGTAACACAGGACTAATATTTATTCCAATATACAACTCATCAACATAATAATACATCCCTTACCTCATCTGACCATGTCTGACTAGGAGCATCCATAACGTAGAACAAATATACATTTTCAATTATAACAATATAAGCAGTTAGAAATATTCATATGTAACACATGACTAATATTTATTCCAATATACAACTCATCAACATAATAATACATTCCTTACCTCATCTGGCCATGTCTGGCTAGGAGTACCCATAACGTAGAACCAATTCTTGTCTTCAACAGATAAAATTTTAAAACTGATAAGTGGTATTTTTGCCTTGCCCTTCAAATAATGTTCTTCTTTGCTGTTTCTGTTTATTCATTATACATATTAGTAGATCATTTATATAATCTTAAATTACAAAATATAGTACAAATAATTTGTAACCTATATACCTCTTCGAATGATATTTAAGAAGATCCAATGAAAGCCACATCATGAACTTGTTGGTGATCTTGGTGTCTTCTAAATCATTAACTGGATGAGATATGAAGGGATGTTTCTGATCGAATGTTCTCTGTTGCACTTCTGTGCAGAAACGAAAGTTCAATTATATGTCTTAAAACTATCACATATGTATTTATGAAATACATATTAACAAATGTATTTGTTACTACTTCATTGTTACATATATACGCGATCAAACTTCAACATAAAAAATTGTCATCAAAATGTAACTATTTCTCATTAAAAACAAATACAACTAATTCGAAAAAAAAAAAACTGAACATCAAAATACAAAGAATGCTTCATTATCCATTAAAAAAAAATTCAATATATAAAGTAAACAAATATGTTAAAAAAAAAATTATATTAAGAGTACTAACCATTTGCTAAACCAAAATTCATTGTGAATGGTGACTCCTTGTATCTAAATGGTCGCCTAATCCTTGAAACATGCATTGGCGTGTGTTGTGCTTCATTTGCCGATGGATGTACAATTATACTTCGTTCAAGATTGACATACACATTAAGACTAGGAAGAAGCTCATCAGGAAGAGTGATCTGAGAGTCAGGCAAATCTTGATCAGCATTGCTTTCATCATTTACTCCGTCATGAATGTGGACTGGAGTCTTATGTTGCTAATCTAACTTTATTTATCCACATCATTAACCTCTGACTCATCTTCTGTTGGTTTAGTTAAATTCATCTCGACAACAGCTTCTTTGTTCTGTATAAATTGTACAAAGATCTAGTAAGGTTGGATTTTCAAATGAATAAATAAAACAAAACAATGCACGTATTGAAGATACCTTGCAGTCAGCTTTGACTTCAGCAGTGGCTATATTTATGAAGTCAAGATCAATGCTTCTAAGGACGTCATCTGAAAATGTGAATTGAGATTCTGATACTTGTGCTTTAGCAATACTTCCATCAACCGATTTTGTGTTCTACACAACATGTTCATACAAATTAAATAAAATAATATTTTTTCAATAACTAATCAACTAACCTAGATATATTCAGCATACCAGAGAGACACATACATCTCTTGCTTCATGCACTTCTATATCAGTTTTTTCCTTTCAAAAATGAAACAATAAAAAATTAAAACAATCAGAATTGATCAATAAAAGTATACCTAACCAAAAAAAAAAAAAGATCTACCAGAACATCGTCATTATCCTCATTATACCCATCAATCTCATTATACACATCATTCATACTATTGCTTTAATTGCCTGCCATCTCTTTGATCACATGTTTTAATGTTATTTTATGTAATGATAAATTAGAATTGTATATAAAAAAAAAATTGCATATAAATTTACGCAATTTAATTACCACTGTGACTTCAAGATTCTTATTAAACTCGTGATCAAACTTTGGAGTCACTTGATGGGATAATGTATTGTTAACATTTTCATCCGTTGGTGGCTGGTCAGATTCTGTGTCTTTTGCTTGGTTCTTCGCATTTACAACATGAAAATACAAGTAAAAAATAAATAGTAAACTAACTATTTAGTTTAGCTCTACATATGTATATATGATTATACATATCACAAACTGAAAAATACATATTCAATATATGACAAAGAGAACGAATCCAACATGTGAAATTATAAAAAGTACAAAATCTGCATGATGAATTTGTATTTAACATAACTAATGTCACATATGACTATGTATTTATTATTTTACTTATTATCATTTTCAAAAAATACATTTTATCTTAAAAAGCAGACTCAGCAAACTGTATATGTATTTTCAGGCATAAAAAAATTCATATGTTGTGTATGTATAAATGTTGTATTTTTGTTCAACCACAATAAACATATTTGTTTAATATGTATTTAACATAGAAAGTGTATATTTTACAAAAATTGTTTACATCAGAATTGATGTACCTTGATTTCATTAATTGCATTCATGATCTGATCACACCTCGACGATAGTAGGCCATGCATATCATTAAACTCTTTCCAAACCTGAATTCAAAAAAATAATTAGAAATGCAAAAATAAATTAATAAAAAACTTAAACAGAAATTACCTTATCACAAAACTTATTAAAGACTTTTTCGAGACAACGATGTCTTCATCTTCGAAACTGAAGGAAGACGGAGTAGGTGACTGAATCAGAATAGTTTTTTTACTATCAGGACGATTTATGTCTTTCCTATTTGCACGTATCGTAGTTTTTGTTTGAATTGGCTTGTGAATTGGAGTCCTCACAGAAGGCATCTTTGCAGCACGGGGTGGAGGGATCCTTTTTGGTGTCTGCTCATCTACACCTTTAGGATGTGTCTTCAATTTTTTCTTTGCAGGTGAAGCTGAGGAATCGACACGATATTTTTTTTTTGTGGTTAACTGTTTTTGTCTTTGTGGAGGATCCTGAAAGTCATCATCCAAATCAATGTCATCTTCATTATGACTTGCAACTCCAGGAACAAGCTTCTTTGGTATTTGAAACGCTGAAATCTCTTTTCGTGTTGGCTCGATATTCTTAAAAAGAACCTACATTTTTAATTATATAAAAAAAAAAATTAGATGCTAAAATTAATGACATTATAAAACAGTTAACCGTGATCCATACCCAATAATGAATAAACAATGACAAATGGTATTTTGTATATATACATATACCAGATGAGAAAATGTATTTGAAAAATAATCAACATCACATAAAAAGGATAAAAAGTAAAATTAACCTTGTCATCTGTATCATCAAACATACTTCCCATAAGAGTTTCATATCGTGGACGAGGAGAATTTGTCTTCCAATTCAAAAGATGTGAAATTTAAGAGTCCACCTTGGAAGCAACAGTACGAGGCACATTTGAACAACACTCGTACAACCAAATTTGAATGGCCAGTGGCATTCCAAGAAGAATATAAAACTTTTCTTTTGACTTCAACTTTTTATGCAAGCTTCTAGCTAATTCTTCAAAGGCAACCGATCCCCAGGGATAATCACGGTAGAGACCACTCTCAATCAAATCAAAGTGTAGGTAGGGAATAGCTACGGTATCAACTGAGGATAGTAAGAATGCATGAATAAAATATAAATTGGCAAATTTTAGCGCATCTTCGTCGTTATCATTCCCTCAAATTTTGTCAGAAACAACCGCAAATTACTTTTTTTTATGTATAAAACTCTCACCATCAAAATATTGATCAATAATTCTGTTAGGATACTCCTCGTCAAACACAAAATCATCCCTATTTGTAACACAATTCAAATCAGTCACCAAAGAAAACTCTCTAGGAGTGAAATGAAGAATTGTACCCTTTGCACGAATAACTATGTAACTTGTAGAACTTTTCTTCGTTTCAAGTGAAATAATGCATCTCCCTAATTGTGCTTGGACGATACAATCTTTCTTCTTCATGAAGAAATCAAATATACTTTTAGTACAAAACATCTTGTACTGATTCTTTGTTAACATTGACTTAATACGGTCTTCAATGTCGTTGACAGTATGACATCCTATATGAGGAGCAAATTTGAACAATACTCGTACCATGTATATTTGATCACGTATGACCTATGCAACAAAAAAATATAATAATATGTAAAAATAGTGTCTTATATGTATTTATGAAATACATCTTAAATTTATTTTGTACAGATAGTCTTATATGTATTTCCATCTTCAAGTTAATTTATACATTCTATACATAAATCTATCATATCTATTTTGTGAATACATCACTAGTCAATATCTAAGTTATCAAAACATCTAAATTCAAAATTTGTCTAAACCTGATGAATAACAAATATAACTATGTACGTACAAAATACATTTCAACAAAGAAGAACTACATATCACATTCAAAATCCAATGACTACCAAATACAACTTAACATCAAATACAATTCATAGCTGTAAACATAAAAATACATATCTAAACAGTATGTGTTTTCAGAATACATATTACGCTTATATTTCAACATACACATATGTATTTTCTGAATACATGAATTGTACAAATTTAATTAACAAGAAAAGATATAACAACACATATACAAATTATATAACAAGTATATTTTCAGAATACATATACACTTGTACAAAACTATATATACAAAAACCTTGCCATTAATTAATACAAGTATCTCACACAAATGTCATATGTATTTTAACATTACATATGCTCACTGGAATGGTCTTATGTATGTAAAAAATACATATCAACAAACAAGAACTACATATCACATTCAAAATCTAATGACTACCAAATACAACTTAACATAGGATACAACAAATGTATTTTCATAATACATATTACACTTATATAACAATACATATATAAATTCTTGCCAGTCACAAATACAAATATCTTACACAAATTTTAGCTATCAAATACATATTTAAAATATATTGTATGTAACATATACAATTCATATCAATAACAAAATTTTGAAATAGCACCATACCTCCTCAACTTTCTCTTGTTCAGATTCATAATCTGATGCAACGGGACTTGCAATTTTACTGGATTCTCTTTTTTCATCCGATTTTCTTTTTTTCACAGCTTTTTGAAATTTTGTGGAATTTGGTGATGAACATTTTGTCAATGCTTTTCTTTTCATTATTTCCACAATCTTTTTCGGATCGTTACGGTGCTTCGATCTCACCTCTTCAATGGTAACACCTTCCTTAGACAGAATATTAGTAGAACCCATGTTAAAATCTTCGTCTTGTGTTAAACCAAGACTAAATGATGGTACTTCATTGAACACTAAATTCTTCGGTTGATTTCCTCTAAATGAACAACTACGATTTGCATGTTGAGTCATTATACATTAAGTTGTACAATTTCAACACAAGAATAAAAAATTAAACCCAAAAAAATGACTTTTGCAGACTAATATTAAAAAAAAATGGCGACAAGAAACACTTTTACAGAAATTAAATGGAAAAAAATAACATGCATTAACTGAAAAAGAAATTATACATTAAGTCGTACAATTTCAACACAAAAACAAAAAATTGAACCCAAAAAGACGACTTTCGCAGACTACTATTGAAAAAATGGCGACGAGAAATACTTTAACAGAAATAAAATGGAAAAAAATAACATGCATTAACTGAAAAAGAAACTTACCTTAAAAAGTGGAGATGATCTTTATCAAGATCGTGGGAGTGAAAGGCGGAATTTGAAAAAAAAAAGAAAAAAAGAGGGAAGTAAAATTGGTAGAGGAAAGTTTGGGGAAGTGAAATTGGTAAAGTAGAGTAAAAATAGGGATCTGAAAAAATATGGAGAGATTTCACGCGCCTCTAAAAAAAAGGGTAAAATAATGTTAGTTTTGTTATTAGTTGTAATTTTGCCAAACTATTGTTATTAGTTGTAATTAATGTCTTAAGGTTGCTAGTTTATGTAATTTTTCCATTATGAAATAATAAAAGGGAAAAATTTAGAAATAGCAACTATAGAGCCTTAATTGTAACTTTTATAGCAACAGTTTCATAATTACGAAAAATAGTAAATTGTATTTTGTATTTAAGTAAACTGTTGCTATACAAATACATATACAACAAGATTTACTGCCTTTGTTTTACTCAAATTAGTTGAGTTAAATAAGGAATAATTATCTCATCTAATTAAATTTTCATACATTAGTCTTATTTAAATTAGTAGATTCCTTTTTCAAAATCAAACTCAAATATTAAGATTATTATTTCCATGATCTTCAAAATTTCAAAATATCATTCTCTTATAGAATAACTATTTTTTCTTGTTAGTTTTTTCATTTTTTTAATCTTTTTTTATTTTAATTTTTTTCTTTTCCATTTTTTCCTTTACACTTTATTTTCTTTCTTTTACTTCTCTTCTTTTTTTTCCTTTTTCCTTTTTTTATTTTTTATTTTTTCGTTTTCTTTTTTTTCTTTTCTCATATTTTTTTTCGTTTTCTTCTTCTTCTTCTTCTTCTTCTTCTTCTTCTTCTTCTTTTTTCGCTTTTATTTTCACACTTCTATTTCTAGTTTCTATTTCTCTTTCTTATTCTTTTTTTTTCTTTTTTAATTTTTTTTTTCGTTTTTGTTTTTTTCTATTTTTTTTATTTTTCTTTTTTTTACTCTTCTATCTCAATCTTTTATTTTTAAAAGACAAATATCTATATCATATATACATATTCAAAAAATATACAAAATAAATAGACATACAGATCTGCATATGTATTTACGGTAAAATATATATATATATATGCATATGTATTTACAGAAATACATATTTGACTCATATGTATATATAAAAATATAGGAACAAAATCTCTATAACAAAAATGTCAATTACATACATATATATATATATATATAGGTAATAAAAAAATACATGATACATATCTTAAACAGTAAAAGAAAACAAATAAGTACATATGTTACCCTCTAAAATGACATAGTATGTACAGTTCAAAGACAAATTCAACATCGTATAAAATACATAGAGCTCTGCATATGTATTTACAGAATACATACCTAATCCATATGTATATTGTTATTTTATATGAGTCTCATTTGTATTTCACAAATACATATGAAGATATATAGTATAATTATATTTGTTACTATTTAATTTGAATATGATATGTATTTCGTAAACACATATGTATGTTTTATACTGAAATACATATCCAGATCTGTATAACTATGTATTTTGTATGTTTTTTTGAATGTGTATGTGATATACATATTTGTCTTTTCAAAATAAAAGTTTGAGATAGAAGAGTAAAAAAACAAAAAATAACAAAAATATAAAAACAAAAACAAAAAAAAAGTGAAAAAGAAAAAAAAGGAAGAAAGAGAAATAGAAGTATAAAAATAAAAGAAAAAAAGGAACAAAATAAAATAGAAAAAAGAAAAAAAAATGAAAATATATATATAAAAAAAAAGATAAGAGAAAGGAAAAACAAAGAAAACGAAAAAGGAAAAAAAATAGAAATAAAAGAGAGAAAATAAAGCGTAAAGAAAAAAAGAAAAAGAAATCAAAATAAAAAATAAAATGATAAAAATTAAGATTAAAAAAAATTAATAAGAAAAAATGTAGAGATATAAGAGAGTAAAAGACAGTAATGATGTTTTATATTAAAATCTTGAAGATTATGGAGATAATTATCTTCAAATATGAAAAGGGGGGAAAAAAAGAAAACAAAAAAGAAAAAAATGAAAAAGAAAAAAAGAAGAGAAATAGAGGAGAGAAAATAAAGTGAAAATAAAAAATAAAAATGAAAATAAAATTTAAAAAAAAAAAAAAAAAAAGATGAAAAAAGGGTTAAAAGATATGACTATATTTGGGGAAGGTGAAATAACAGAGGGAAAATAGAAAAATGTAAAGTTGTGAGAGTAAAACATGCACTTACTTAGTTAATGAGTGAAATAATGCTACACTTGCTATAAACTGTAATTTTATCAAAGTGTTGCTATTTATCGTAATTATAGTCTTACAATTTTTCCATAATAAAACTTCTGAGAAAGGGATGTATGATGTGTCATTGTGATGGATAAAGGCCCACCAAGCCCATATCTAACTACCAACAAATCCATCAAAACCCTAACTATTAGGCCCAATCCATTAATCTCCCATCTATAAATCTCTCAAAACCCTAATCCCCCCCTTCTCCCACTGCCGCTCTTCCCTTTTTCCCTTTTCCCATTTTGCCCCGCTGCCGCCGCCGACAAAATGACAACCAGATTCAAGAAGAACAGGAAGAAGCGTGGCCACGTCAGCGCCGGTCACGGGCGTATCGGCAAACACCGTAAGCATCCCGGAGGACGAGGTAACGCCGGAGGTATGCACCATCATCGGATTCTCTTCGACAAGTACCATCCTGGTTACTTTGGTAAAGTTGGTATGCGTTACTTCCACAAATTGCGTAACAAATTCTACTGCCCAGCTGTTAACGTTGACAAGCTATGGTCACTTGTTCCACAAGAAGTAAAAGATAAGGCGGTTGCTAACAAAGGCAGTGCTGCTCCGTTGATTGATGTTACTCAGTTTGGGTATTTTAAGGTTTTGGGTAAAGGTGTTTTGCCTACTGGACAACCTGTTGTTGTGAAGGCTAAGTTGGTTTCCAAGAATGCTGAGAAGAAAATTAAGGAAAATGGCGGTGCTGTTGTTCTTACTGCTTAGTTTTTTTGTTAAAGTTAATGTTTTTGATTAGTTAATGGAGATTTGAGTACTTGGGATTTTACTTGTTTGAAATACTTTTGACATGTTTTGATTTAATGAGATATTGTTCGTTAAAGCACCTATTGAATGCTACAGTTATGTTTATTATCTGCTTTATGTCTGAATGATATTTTGTCAAAGTTTGTGTTGATGATATTGCTCGTGCTAGTGTTTGAGTTGAATAGATCTGAAGTAATTGTACTTTGAATAGAGTTGATCTTGCACCAGGTTTTCCTATTTGTTTTCCTTCTGATGTAGGTTCGTCTTTATCATCTGAACTATTAAGACTAGCATACTGGGTATGTTGTTGTTGAGCTATAAGACTAACCTTTTCAGAATGTGCTTCTTTTGCTGTGGTGGTTTCCTTTTGTCACTGAGAATCCTGAGGACAAGAATTTTGGTGGATTTTTATCTATATAGGACTTTTGGTCTTGTATACCATTATGTTGTCGGGTATCCTGTATAGTATATTATTTAGCTGATCGGCAACTGCCTCTCATTTTGTATGAGGTAATGGTAAGGTCCCGGGTACGCCGTGTTTGAATTGTGTTGATTTTAAGGTGCTTTGAGTAGTTTGAGTTGTAGGAAATGTGATAATCTTGTCAAGTTTTTTATTTGCGAGCTTGATGATATGTGCTGCTAACACAGCTCATACATAAAACTGGAATTTAATACACTCTTTTTGCTTCTCGTTTGTAATATTATGTGGAATCTCTTTTGTAGTATGTGCTGCTAACACAGCTCATACATAAAACTGGAATTTAATACACTCTTTTTGCTTCTCGTTTGTAATATTATGTGGAATCTCTTTTGTAGTATGGGGATTTATGCAAATGCCCTCGACTTCTAGGGAGTGACAACTTATGGGGGATAGAATCAAATGTAGTGAGTAGTGTTGGGTTGGGAGGGATCTGTTCTTTTTTATGGTTTTTTTGTATGATCAGAATTAGTTCTGCATCTATGGCGTTGAAAAGATTAGATTGTTGAAAGAGTAAAATGCAAATTGGGATAGTATTTTAGAATCCTACCGGAGATAAGAATGCTATTTGCGAAGATTATTTATTGTGTCCAAGCCATAGCTGCAATGGTTGTGTATGTGTAGTTCTAAAGATGTTTTGGAGTGTGAAAGGAAGAGAGTTTGACTATGTAGAAGAGAAGGAAGTAGCGGAGCGCATATTACTTTGTTTTTTGATTGATTACGAAAAGAAATGAATGTGATTGCATATGTAATAGAGATAGAGAGAGTGTTCACTTTTGGATTAAGATGTAACCTTTGTTTTGTTTATGAATTGATGTGTGGTTTTTGGTCTTCTTGTCGACCTATCTATCATTTCTTTTATGCTCGTCTCCTGTTCATTCTTAAAAGGAAATCTAGTTGATCTTCGATTCATCATAAAAGAAGATTAAGGTGTTTTAAGTGTCTCCCCAACTTTGTTTGTCTGCAGTTTCACCAAATGTTCTCAAAAGCCTCTTTTATTAGTACTCCTGTGGATGCAACTAAAAATAGATGATATTGTGGTTTCATTTTGCATTTTATTCTAATTGAGCAATGGGATGACTAGGGTCTGCTGTTTACTTATATATTAGTATCTCTTTAGTATATGGTATTGTTTGGTGTCTTGAGATTATGGTTGATGACTTTTCTCGTTTGCATGATAAGAGCTGGTTCTCAGAACCTTTTTTGAAGATGAATGATGTTTTAAAAAAAAACGAATCTCAGTTTTCTCAAACCATTCTTCATAATGTTAACAGTTGCACAGCAAATAATGGCTAGTAACTCGTAAGACGATGACAAATATCTTGTGAGAAGGAAATAAATGGCACCATTACATAGAGTGAATCATGAGAGACTGTAAGCTAGGATGTTTATGTTGTGTCTGCTCATAAGTTGGGGGTTGCGCAGGCATGTATATGTAACCTTATCCTTCCTTTGTCAAGTAAAGAGGTTCTTAATGGAGGCACGTATATGTAACCTTATCCTTCCTTTGTCAAGTAAAGAGGTTTTTAATAGACCCTCGGGTTACTCCTTTGTCAAGTAAAGAGGTTTTTAATAGACCCTCGGGTGAAGTAACGCATGTAATAAAATCAGGAATGTAAAAGCAAATACAATAGCAAGGAAATCATGTTCAAGACAATTAAGAAGAGAACTAGCAGTAACAATAGATGGTACGATTAAGATAAATTTTAGCTTACCCAAGTTGAGGTGATGGAAGTGTAATTAGTTGCCTAGAGAGCCTCGTATTGGGCCTTTTGGTTTATTATGTGGCCATAAAGATGACCTTACTCCCATTCCGATGCAATCAATATTCCTTCTGTTTGACAAACTTTTAAAGAAATAAATAAAATGATAATTTTACTGTACCATCCTTTGGTGGTAATAAATTCAATGTAAATATGATGAAGTCACCCAAGGTTTGTGTAATTAATTCAGACCGTTTTCTGTAGGCATGAAAATATGTTTCTTCGGTACAAATTTGACAATGCCCATATGCTCCTGCTATATTTCCAACATATCTCCTCTATTCAAATTCATTGTAGCTTTTACATCCAAAACCAAAACTATAGAACAGAAATGATGCAAATTTGTTTTGATTTTTCTAAACCACCATGGTGGCTAGTATTTTATTAAACGTAAAAGATATACATAAACAAAGGTGGAAGCATGACATTCGACCTCACTATTAAATTTAAAATAGAATCCTAAAGCATGAAGTTTGCAGTGTGTACGGTCAATTCGCACGAATTAAAATAGGTTAAGAAACTGTGGAAGTGTACCCCCGCCACGCGGTGCATCGGATGGACGTGGTTGTCCTTCTCTTAATCAAACATCTCGGTTTCGAGCTCTTGGTATGAATAAATCTATACTAGGGAGCGTTTCCGATCTCTTGGATGAGCCATGTCCGGGGAAAATCCGACCTAGTTAGGCTCTGATGCGGGTATCTAACACCAAATGAAAGTAAGGGCAGATGAAAAGTGGTAATGAATTTAAAGACTCTTAAATACTATGTTAACTACTACATTTGTTGCTTCATGCTTGTTTCACTCAATTAAATTCACTAAACGTGATAGAGAAAAACTTTTCATTTTATGTTTGTCGCTTGTTCAAATCACAAGTTGTAAGAACTTCTCATTTTATGTTTGCTGAAATACTTTACAATCACACAACGTATTTATCGCTTGTTTGAATCACAAGTTTTTAAAAAAATTCTTTTATTTTTAAACTTCGTGCATAATCAAAGACTTTCATGTAAATTAGGGCAGAGAAAGTAAATATTTCGCCTAAAAAATAAAAAACAAGCAAGAATTATACATTGAGATGGGTGTTCAACCACTTTGACTGTCTCATGGTTTATGGACGTTCATGAAATGACAAAACACTAAAACAGATACTTTTACATTTTATAGGAAAGTTGATGACGACCTTAACTTCCTCTCCTACCTGGAGGAACAATAAATAAATTATGTTTAGCCTTGAGTTGTGTAGTAGATATAGAGTTGCCAGAAGAGTTTAAAACAATTATTTGAGTACAAAATATTAGACAAACAAAATAATAAAAGGTCTTAATCACTATTACTAAAGACAAACTTAATTATATGTTGAAGCCAATATATAGTGGGAGAGTAGGTGATGGAGGTTGTAATTGTCCTGTTCAATGATATGAGTAATAATATTGGGCGATAACTGATCAGCAAGTTGGATTGAAATGAATGAGCACTTATATATATATATATATATATATATATATATATATATATATATATATATTTTTTTTTTTATTATTATTATTTTTTTTTTATTTTTTTTTTCATTATTTTAATTGAAAACTCCAGGAAAACCCGCAGCCGCTACACCCTTTGCCACAGACTCTGCCCTTCGGGTGAGCACTGTGTGCGCACTGGGTAAACCCCTCACTGTGCAATAGCTCGCAAACCACACAGGAGATGTAAACCGTACTAGGTAAACCCCGTGCGACGAGCTCGATTGAGAAGGCATTAGGGGTGGATCGAATCCGCGACCTCCGCTATGGGAAGCACTTATATATTATTGTGTAACTATTGCTTATATTAAAAGGGCCATTTCTTATTTCCAGGCTTCCAGCGCTCGTACATAAATAAAAAATATTATCGACTATATTTATATATTACTTAAGAGGCAGATCAAGAATTTAAGTTTTATGGGTTCAATATTAAGATTTTTGACATTGAATTCATTATAAACTTATGCATCACATCAAAAGTATTGACTCGGATAAACCTTATCTAACTAAGGACTATATCCATTAGGGGTGTGCAAAAATCGAATCAACCTACAAATCGAACCGAAAAAATTGTTATTGGTTTATCGGTATCGGGTTAACGATTTTAAATGGTTTTAGAAATTTTTTTATTGGGATATCGGTTCGATTTTCGGTTTTAACGTTTTAGTTAATAGTTAAAATGATAACCAGATAAGATTCTATTAAAATTATATTTTTATCCCTAGTTATACAATATTAAGGACTTTATATTTTAAAAACATATACACTATTGTTTTTTGCATTTAGTAATTGTTGTCTTAGTGTTGTTCTTTTCTTTATAAACCTGTTGGCTTGTTGGGTTTCCACCCATTAATATAAACTATAAACCTACATTTATTTTCTTTTGTGAGAGATCTATATCGATTGCTACTGTATTGAAGTTTGTTACTTAACCAAAATGAAAACAAGTTTGTTTTAGTAATAATATATTTGAATTTGTTTCTACTTGTACTTTGTTGAGGTTTTTATGCATGAAGGGAATACATATATGAACATATGAAAATAAGAAGAGAAGGTGAAAAAAATAAAGAAGCATTTTCTTATCGGTTTTAACCGATAAACCGAATCGGTAAGGACCAAAATCGATAAACTGAAAATCAATAACAAATATCTTATTGATTTGATTATCGATTTAGCATGTTGACAAATCGAAAACTGATAAATCGAATCGATAATACACAAAACTGAATCGAACCGGACCGACCGATGCACACCCCTAATATCCACCTCTGGTGGGGCATAGGGTGTAGGAATGGTTAATCAACTTAATTTTCAAAAATTTTGATCGACTAAATATGAGAAAACTCGAAATTCTTTTCCAAAAATATTTCTTCCATACCAAACTGATACAAGAATAATGGCCGCCTTAACTTTCGATGACATCATTCAAAGTCACTATATGAAGAATCAAGCTTTGGTCGCATGGAGGGCACGAGATCATACTTGGAGGGGACGTTTTGAGCCTACCATTGATCAAACCCGAGTGTGGAAGATTGCTTGGAGCCTTGAAGACTTAAGGACTCTCGGGTTTGGACCACCTTTGTTGGTTCACGGTTTTGGTGCCCTTTATGAAGGGCATTTTGGTCACTTAGCCTTAAGGGCATTTTGGACAATTCATATTGTTTTCCAACACACCAAGGCCACCCTTGGTCATTAAGGGTAGTGTAGTCTTATTTGCCTTCTTTTGTAATATACTATAAGTAGGATTTTTTTAGGTCTTCTCTCATTTTGTTTTATGAAAGATGAAAGATTGAAACATTAAAAATCCTCTCTCTTGAAAGTAGAACACTTAGTCTTAGTTAGGGCGTGGAAAAGCTAGTATTGATCTTTGCTTGGAAACGGTGGATCTTGAGGTGAGTTGATTCCCTTGGCGGTTACCGTAAGAGTGTGGTTTTGATTATTATATTCATTAGGGGGTTTTGAGTTTAATACACTCTTTAGTTCTTAATATTGTAATAATCTTGGTGTCACTATCTATCCCTTACTTTTGTTGTTGTCATCTTGTGTAGTGGACTGTTTTGGGTCCTTTATTGAATCCAAAACTTGTATTATTGTTATTCATCTTGTTCCTCATGTTTTGTAGTTATTTTTTGTGTTATATACACCATTGTATCTTGTATTCTTCTTGTTGATAGCGAATCCGAGAGTGGTCTCCATCTTGGTCCTCGGATCCTTAAGATTGGGGACTGATTTGGAGTGTGTTTTGTGTCTTCTGTTGTCTTTATCGTATCACAAACGCATCCTAAATCTTTTCTGAAACAAATACCAAAAGAATAAAGCAAATTAAACTACAAAAAAAAAATGCAATCACTATATTTAATTTTACTATCTTTTAATTATTTGGGTTTGTTGCCATTCGTGTAAATCATAGATAAGCTCACGATGGTCACTTTGATGTGTCATATGTATCTCTGGTTGGGGGGTTTGTAATTGTAAATCAATAATATATGGTGCTTAATCTAGGTTGTTGAATAAATTAGAATTACAACTGTGAAGTGGTTGAAACGTAATCAGAATATATAAAGCAAGAATATGCTGCATGGAAAGTATTTAAACAAAAAATGCCGGTGGGAGAAAAGAATATGATTTAGGAAATATTAATTAGACAGATTAAAGAACGTTATCGTTCATTATCTTCATACATAAAAGGAGGCGGGCAGAGGTGGAGCTATAGTTTCGTCTATAAACTTGACATAATTCAGTAATTTTAGTTCAAACTCATATATATATTCTCCAGAACCTATAATCTTATTTCTTATTGTACATGTTTTCCAGTAATCATGTTGTTATTATGTACTGATGTCAAACTATTAGTACAATATTACCAATTATTACGAAATCATTAATCAATCAACAATCTTGATTATTTGGCTAGCTAGTTTTGGCGTTTTTCATTAATCACGTTATTATGTGTACTGCAATCACACCGTACCATACATTAACCAATTAGGAAAATCAATCTTGACAAATTACAATAATGTTGTATTTTAGCTTAAGAGAAAATACATAAAGACCTCCTTGATCTTGTTCGAATTTTTCGAAAAGACACCTAAACTTTACTTTCGACTTATTACCCCACGAATCTTAATTAAGTCGTTGCAAATACACCATTTTTCGCTGAATTTCAGTCACAAGAAAGAGAGTGAATGCACGCACCAATCAGATGTTGTCACGTGTTAAATAATTTAATTTCATATTTTATTTATATTTTTGAATAAAGTTTTCCTTTTTATTTTCTTTATCACCCCGCCCCACCTCCACCCCCACCCCCACCCCCACCCAACATCTCCCTCCCCCATCCCCCGTCCAGCAGCTTCAATTTGGGGTGACCCTGGCATCTTACTCCATGGGTGTATCTGCAGTGGCAAAAGTACTGTTGCAATGGCATCGTTGAAGCGGCAAGGAGCCGTTGCAATGGCATTTCTATTGTGGTAAAATCATTGTTGTAGCAGCGCTTGAAAAGATTAATATATCCAAAATTTCTCCAAAAATTAGAGAAAGTAATATATTAATTTGGCATAAACACGAAATTGGAGAAATTAACATATCCTTTTAAGAAGAATTATGTGTTTATTGATTGTCTAATGATGAGATCAAAACTCCATTAAAATGGAGCTTTATAGTTCTTCTTAAGAGGATATATATTGGATTTTATAAAATTATTCAAAATGTAAAAAAAAAAAAAAAAACTGAAATAAGAACTTGAAATTGAAGAAAGTAAATATGGTGATGGTAAAAGGTGAGTAGAATTAAGGATGATTGAGGAGAAAGAGAGTTATGGTGATGATGATGTTGTTACTGCTGCTCTAATTGATGTTGTTGGTGGTGTAATTGATGTTGTTGTTGCTGTAATTGATGTTCTTGTTGAGTTATGGTGATGAAGAAGGGGGTTGCGGGGTGGGGGGTGGGAGGCGTATGAAATAATTTTAAAAAAAGTAAATATTTTTTTTTAAAAGATAAATTATATATTAAAATATTTATACGTGAAAGCTTTTAATTGGTAGAAAAAAATCAATTTTGAGTCTTTTCACGCGCATGTATACACGCAAAGGGTCAAAATGATTTATTTGCAACGATTTAAGTAAAGATTCGTGAGGTAATAGATTGAAAATAAAGTTTAAGTGTCTTTTTGAAAATTTCAAACAAGATCATGGCGTCTTTATGTATTTTCTCTTTAGCTAACTACATATATGTACTACATTGACATATAAAATTATTTATATTGTCAGTAAATTTAGCTTAAGTTGCAACCGATGATTTTCTGGTGCAATATTAGTGCCTATAATTAAGGAGTGCTATATAGTAAAGCACTATTATATTTACTTAATTTACAATTTATTCGTATCCAAGGTTAGAAGATCTTTTCTTTTAGTTATATAATGTGCTTTCACAGTAAATCCATAAATAAAACATATTATATATATATTTTTTTTTAATTAGATTTTTAAAAATGAAAGAAAAAACATTATAATTTGTAAATCTTTTCATATTAGTATAATGATAACATTGATAAATAATCTCAATTTGCAAAGAGAGATCGAGGAATCTTTGGTGTCCTGGACTATTGGCACTTGGTGATTGTTTTTATATTGCTGATCTACGAATGTTGGTAGTATTAATTAATAATTACACATTGAAAATGATATAGTAATGTATTTTAATATAATATACATATTACATTAAATAAAGTATAAAACAAGCATGATTAAACATGTGAGGACAAAAATAAAAAAACAATAGTATATACTAATTAATTATTATGGGATTATTTTATAATTGATAACTTCTTGCTTTGCTAAGACATAAAATATTTTTAATTATATTTAACTTATTAAAATGATTTAACATTTGAAAGTGAAAGTATCATTTATTTATGATTATTACACATATTAAACTTTACTTATACTCAAAGTGTGATCAATACCTCTTTGATCTGTTTTGTGTGTATGGATATGTATTGAAATTTGAAACATATGCATACAATTGATATACAAGTTAATTTTAGCGAAATTCAGAATTTATATTTATGATAATCAAATACATAAAGCCTGTTAACTTAAAAACACAGAGAATAGAAAAATATTTGTGGAGTTTTTTTAAAGCTGTGCCTGTAAGTATATATATATATAGTGAAACATGGATTGTTTCAGATATGTCCAGATTAGTTAGAGTCCTTATCTTTGGCATCAAAGGATAAGTCATCAAAGAATTCAATTAATCCATGTTATCAAATATCTATAATCTATCTAAAATTTTAAATCTATAATGTATAATCTATATCTATAATATATTAAAAATGTGATGGGTCTTAGAAATATTGTTTGAACTTTTTGTCCTTCATTAAGTCTTTGATAAAACCGTCTTTTCATTATTTTTTCTTAATATTTAACAGTTGAAAAATGAATTAAATATATATAGTAAAACCTTTTCTTATTAGAAGTCATTAGAATTAATGACAACTAATATTTTTTCAATTAGTTTAAGAATTCTAAATCAACTAAATTTGATTTTAAGAAGATTTGAAAAATCTAAAAATAAATATAAATTAATTATATGATTTAATAGACATAATTACAAATCAATAAGTAATATGTGGACCACAGTTAAATAAAAAGCTAACACTAATCTCATTTCTAAATGACAAGTTTGTTTGGAATTGCAATTGCGACATCAACAATTATAATCCAACAATTCTGAATAATTACTTAAAGGCTCAAAGAAAGTCCTTTTCACCAAGATAATCCAACTTCTCCGAAAAGATGCAAAACAAAAACAGCTGGCAATTTATATCCACCAATTCTTTCCTAATTACTTCTCCACTGTCCCTCGTCTGTCTTTATTAAACTCCATTTAACAAGTACTCCACTTTTATATGTAATATATATATATATACAATGGGTGCTAATTCAAATAGAAATTGTTTAATAACAATGTGCCTAACCATAGAAATCAAATGCTCTTTTTTTTTTTTGTTTTTTACTTATTCTAGAGTTAAAATCTTTACTTTGAACGTGACATATGCTCTATTTTAAATCTTTTATTTTTTAATTATAGTGGATGAAAATCCACAAAAAAATTTAAATTTTGAAAGCAAAATAAGCAAAGCAAATATAAATTGTACCTCACTAGTTTAAATTTATGAAGTGAATATTAGGAGAGATTTCTAAAATAATCTCAAATGTAATTAATTTATTTTGATGTGTCATATACTATTTATCTATAATCTATATTTATATCTATATCTATAATATATATCTATAGTGTATTAAAAGTTTGAAGGGCCTTAGAAATATTGTTTGAACGTTTTGCCCTTCATTAAAAGACTTTGCTTCAGACAAAATTATCTTCTTACTATTTTTCTCTAATATTTAAGAGTTGAAAATTAATTAAATATATTTATGGTTAAACTTTTCCATATTGGAAGTCATCAAAATTTTATTATTTGTTTTTTTAATTTAAGAGTTGAAAATTAATTAAATATATTTATGGTAAAATCTTTCTTTATTAGAAGTCATCAAAATTAATGACAACTAATATCTTTTCATTAGTTTAAGAATTCTAAATCAACTAAATTTGATTGTAAGAAAATATGAAAAATCTAGAAATAAATATAAAATCGGTAGAATAAGAAAAAATTATGAAGTACCAGATTTTTAAAGTTTTAAGTACGTAATAAGAATGTAATCAATGATTTTGTAAAGATTTGACTTTAAAAAATAAGGAACAATTTTAAATATATAAAAAAATAAATCGTAATACAAATATGATTCAAATTGAGCTAAGCAACAAGGAAAAGAGGTACTATATGTCAAACGCAAAAGTGATAATCTATCAACCACTTGGAACTTCTGGTGGTAAAATATAGATGTGTATATGTTTATGTTTACATCATTTTATTAAAGTGTGAAAGATTTTTAACAAGTGATTTGAACTTTTACACTTTATTAAAATTTTTAGTAATAGATAAATTATTTAATTTTAAATAATCAAACGTTAAACGTGCGAGACACGTGTGGTTAAACTAGTGTACAAAAAATTATAATTTATATAAAATTTACTTTTAATTAATTTAATCATTGTTAAATGCCTATTATATGACAACTATTTTTTTTTTAAATGAATTTACTATTATAAATTTTAATTTAAAGTTGAGCTCGAGAAATAAAAATATTAAGATAAGGAAGAATCAAATTTATTTGAGTAAACAAACTCAAATAAATCAAACAACTATTTATATCAAAAAGTAAATAAATTGAAAAGTACCTTAGACTAAAAAAAAAAACAAGAAAGGAAAGAAATGAGGAGAGACAACAAGTACTTTGACCCAGAAAATGGGACCCAAATTCCAGTTGGCAAAATATGATAGGCATTCCATACAAGTTTTGTTTGCCACATCATACTTGAGTCTCACACAAAATAAAAATTTTCAAATTGCGAGGAAATAAAGTGGGAGTGTTATGTTACATTGTAGAATGTCCATGTGTCTAACTAGGAGACGTGTTTTTCTTTGTATTAGGCATAAAGCCTTATCATCATCCACCTTTTGTTAGTGGATAAATTTCCATTTTGCTTCTTAGGCTATAAATAGCCATAAAAAGTTAATGATAGAAATAAGAGTAGATCACTACTATTACTTTTCTTGTGCACTTTCACTTTCTTTTAGTTAATTTTATATTTATATTACGTTATCAGCATGAGCCTTTGCAAAAACTTTTCGATAATATTTAAAGGTTAGTATTTATTTTCTTAAATAATATCTAATATTTTTAAATCCAAATTTAGTGCCCTAAATATATATATCGGACAAAACTTATATATCATGGGCACTAGATATCGAAATACATTTAAATGCAATGGATCTGGCAGGCACCATAAAAAATGACACTAAGACATCAAATCAAGATAAGGCCAAGACCATGATATTTCTTCATCATCATCTTGATGAAGGTTTAAAAATGGAATACTTCACGATTAAAGATTTTCTTATATTGTGGAACAATTTAAAAGAAAGATACGACCACCTGAAGATGATCGATCATTCTTCCACAAGCTCGTTATGAATGGACCCATTTAAGATTGCAAGATTTTAAGAATATAATTGCTTATAATTCTGCGATGTTTAGAATTAAATCGCAGTTTAATTTATACGGGAAAGATATCATAGATCACGACATGTTAGAAAAAACATTCTCTACTTTTCCCGCCTCGAGTATGCTCCTGCAGCAGCAGTATCGAGAAATAAGATTTAAAAAATATTCTAAAGTGATTTATCATCTTCTTATTGTTGAACAAAACAATGATCTTTTAATGAGAAATCATGAAAGTCGACCTGCTGGTACTACTCTATTCCCAGAAGTAAATGCTGCAAATTTTCGTCCAACTAGGCGTGACAGAAGTCCTGACCTCAGTCGTGATCATGGTCGAAGTCGAGGTCATGGTCGTGGTAGGTATTTTAATCAGGATAATTGTCTTGCAATAAATAATAACCCTCAACACCAGCAGTACAAAAAGAAGGGGGAAGCTCCTGAAGCAGCGCCAAGGACGAACTCTGAAAGTAAATGCTATCGATTAGTAGGAAAGCGGCACTGGTTGCGTACCTGTCGTACGCCAAAGCATCTGGTAAAACTCTATCAGGCGTCCCTTAAGAAAGCAGAAAACGATGTTGAAGCAAACTTCCTCTTTGAAGATAACGTTGAGCCCATAGACTTGGAAGTTTCAGATTTCTTTGTAGTTCCTGAAGAACATATAAATCACCCTGTCGGTGATAATTATGAAATAGTCTGATTATGTTACTTTTCTGTTTAAGTTGTATTAGTTTACGTTTCTGTCATTTTCTAATCTTGTATATAAATAAAGTTTATATAATATGTTATGTGCTAGTAATGTTATAATTTTGTTTATATTTTCATTTTGAAGAATATGGATACTCCTCAAATTTTATTTGGATTAATAATCGATCGTGACGATATTTGTGTAATTGATAGTGGGACAACGCACACAATATTTAAGGATGAAAAATACTTTTCCCACTTACTTAGAAGAAAAGCAAATGTTACAACTATATCAGGCAATTCGAAAAAGGATCCGGAAGAACTACTATATTTCTGCCTAAGGGGACAAAATTAGTTATAGAAGATGCATTGTTCTCTTCTAAATCCCCAAGAAACTTATTAAGTTTTAAAGATATCCGCCGAAATGGATATCGTATTGAGACAATAAATGAAATGAATGCCGAATATCTTGGCATACCAAGAATATCTCAGGTAAAAAACAAGTGTTGGAGAAATTATCAACTTTGTCTTCCGGCTTATACATAGTCGAAATTAGTACAGTTGAAGCACACTCTATTGTAAACTAGAAGTTTATTGATCTAAATACATTTGTGCTTTGGCATGATCGAATAGGCCATCCACTGAAGAACCTGGAGATTCTTACAAGTGATGAATTTTCATGTGTTGGTTGTTATCAAGGCAAACTGATAATTAAGTCAGCGCCACTGAAAGTTAGCGTCGAATCCCCTCTGTTTCTAGAATGTATACATGGGAATATATGTGGACCTATTCACCCACCTAGTGGGTTATTTAGATATTTTATGCTCCTAATAGACGCATCTTCAAAATGGTCGCATGTGTGCCTCTTGTCATCTCGCAACTTAGCGTTTGTGAAATTATTGGCACAAATAATACGATTAAGGGAGCAATTTCCAGATTATCCCATTAAAGCTATTCGCCTCGATGATTCTGGAGAATTTACGTTCCAAGCTTTTGATGATTATTTTATGTTAGTTGGGATAAGAGTTAAAAATTCAGTTGCTTATGTTCATACTCAAAATGGCCTTGCTGAGTCATTTATTAAGCGCCTACAATTGATAGCAAGACCACTACTTATGAAAATGAAATTGCCCACTACTGTTTGGGGTCATGCTATCTTACATGCAGCATCACTTGTTCGTCTCAGACCAACTCATTATAATAAGTACTCCTCGTTACAATTGATCCTGGGTCATGAGCCAAATATTTTCCATCTACAAATTTTTGAATGTGTTGTGTATGTGCCATTTACACCACCTCAGCATACTAAGATGGGCCCCCAAAGAAGGTTAGGAATATATGTTGGGTTTGAGTCACCCTCTATAATTCACTACCTTGAATCATTGACGGGAGATTTATTTACTGCTCGATTTTTAGATTGTCGATTTGAGGAAACAAATTTCCCGCAATTAGGGGGAGAAAAACGTGAACTGAAAAGAGAAATTGCGTGAAAAGTTTCGACATTATCTCATTTTGATCCACGTACCCCATATGTGAAAATGAGATTTAGAAGATCATTCGCTTACAGAAATTGGCAAATCAAATGCCAGATACATTTACTGATTTAAAAAAGATAACCAAGTCACATATCCTTGTAGCGAATGTGCCTGTCCGAATTGAAGTTCCAAAAGAACCATCTTCTAATATAATGGCTTCTGAATCTCAAACACGCTTGAAGTATGGTAGGCCTTTGGGTTCAAAGGATAAAAATCCTAGAAAAAAAAGCGCAAAAAATGATAAAGATAATATTATAAAAGATTCTCTTGAAGAGATTCAAAATCTGATTAATCCTGATATTCCTGAAGAAATTAGCGATCCCAAGACTCAAGTGAATGAAGAACTTTCAATAAGTTCTACTAGTGATGAGGTAAATTTAGATCGATCGAAAATTACGGTGGATAATATTTTTACATATAATGTCGCACTAAATATCATGCAAGACAATGAGGACCTTGAACCTCTATCTGTCGAAGAATATCGATGAAGAAAAAATTGGTCACAATGGCAAGAGGTGATTCAATCGGAATTGAACTCACTTGCTAATTGGAGATTTTTGGACCTGTAGTCCAAACCTCAGATGGTGTAAAATCAGTCGGCTATAAATGGATCTTCGTACGTAAAAAACATGAGAAAAATAAAATTGTAAGATATAAGGCATGACTTGTTGCACAAGGATTCTCTCAAAGATCCGGTGTCAACTATGAAGAAACATATTCACCTGTTATGGATGCAATAACATTTCGATACCTCATCGGTATAGCTGTACATGAAAATTTTGAAATCCATCTGATGGATATGATTACAGCTTATCTTTATAGTTCACTTGATAACGATATTTAGATGAAAATCTCAGAAGGATTAAAATTGCCTGAAGCATATACTTCAAAGTCTCGGGAATTATATTCAATCAGATTATAAAGATCGTTGTACGATCTAAAACAACCAACGCGTATGTGGTATAATCTCCTAAGTGAGTACTTGAGAAACGAAGGATACATAAATGATGTTATTTGTCCTTGTATTTTCATTAAGAAAACGGTGTCAGAGTTTGTTATACTCGATGTTTATGTGGATGATATAAATCTCATCGGGACTCCATAAGAGGTCCAAAAGGCAATTAAATATCTAAAGAAAGAATTCAAAATGAAAGATCTTGGAAAGACAAAACTTTATCTCGGTCTGCAAATTGAACATTTAGCAAACAGAGTCTTTATCCACCAAACTGCCTATACCCTAAGGTTTTGAAACGTTTTTACATGGACAAAGCATATCCATTAAGTACTCCAATAGTTGTTCGATCACTTGATGTAAGTAAAGATCCATTCCGACCTCTGGAAGAGGGTGAAGAGATTTGGTTCCGAAGTACGATATCTCAGTGTTACTAGTGCACTTATGTACCTCGCTAATGCTACAAAGCCGGATATAACATTTTTTGTTAATTTGCTAGCGAGGTGTAGTTCTTCCCTTACGCGAAAATACTGGAACGGAGTTAAGCATATATTGAGGTACCTAAAAGGGACTATTGATAGAGGTCTGTTTTATACTAACAAAGCTAGTCCAGATCTTGTTGGTCATACAGATGCAGGTTATTTATCTGATCCACATAAAGCATGATCTCAAACAGGCTATGTGTTTGTATACGAAGGTACTGTAATATCATGGCGATCGACAAAGCAGTCCATCGTTGCTATTTCTTCTAATCATGCTGAGATAATAGCGATTCATGAAGCAAGTAGAGAATGCATATGGCTGAGATCAGTGGTACATTCCATCAAAGAGAGATGTGGCCTGAAGCTCGATATCAAGGTACCTACGGTCATATTTGAAGACAATGCAGCATGTATAGCTTAATTAAAAGGAGGTTTTATAAAGGGAGATAGAACGAAGCACATTTTGCCAAAGTTATTCTTCACGCACAATCTCCAGAAGAAAGGTGATATTGATGTGCAGTAGATCCGCTCCAGTGACAATCCAGCAAATTTGTTCATCAAATATTTACCAACTTCAACCTTCGGAAAGATGGTACACAGGATTAGGATGCGAGGACTAAATCAATTGAATTGAGGTCTTTATCAGGGAGAATAATAATACGCGATGTACTCTTTTTTTTTTAACTAAGGTTTTTATTTCACTGAATTTTTTCTGGTAAGATTTTTAATGAGGCAACACCCAAATACGTATTCTGTTAAAAAAAAATTTACATGAACATCTAAGGGGGAGTGTTATGTTACATTGTAGAATGTCCATGTATCTAATTAGGAGACATGTGTTTTTCTTTGTATTAGGCATAAAGCCTTATCATCATCCACCTCTTGTTAGTGGATAAATTTCCATCTTGCTTCTTAGGCTATAAATAGCCATAAAAAGTTAATGATAGAAATAAGAGTAGATCACTACTATTACTTTTCTTGTGCACTTTCACTTTCTTTTAGTTAATTTTATATCAGGGACCAATTTATTTCACTTTCAACCACAGAATTTTGAAATGACATCCATGTGACTCGTGAGGCACATAGTAAAAATTTTCTCATCCAAGTATGTATTGACTTGGCATGTGAGACATGTTATAGGAGTTTGGTCATATAAATTAAATATTTTTTATTTTATTTGAAAATTTTGAAATTAAAGTTGAAGATAGCATTGTGATTGATCGTATTTTTCAAATAATATTGAATCTTTGCATATACTCTTCCTAATGTCATTCTTAATAATCTCTTTTTCTTCCCCCTCTTAAATTGACGTTACCATTTTCTTCCATTCATCCTCCATAATCAAGACCATTTTTTTTTTCTATACATGAGAAACATGGGTGATGGCTGAAGAAAACATGAGCAGAGAGACGAAATTAAAAAAGAAAAAAGATGATAAATTGCAACGAGATTAAAGTGAGACAAAGACGTGACATGCATGTGAGGCGACTCCAAATATTGGGTATTAGGCTTGCTTAGGGCATATAATTGGGCGCTTAAGACCTAAGCCTCACAGGCCTAAAGCCTTACTCCTATGCCTCGGGGTGTTTTGCCAATGACTTGCCCCGGAGCGAACTCCGAAGCGAGCCTTAAAGCTGTCGTTTATAACACTGCACACAAATATGACTTGACTTATAATAGATATGGTAAAAAAATTTCTTATTGTATTATAACTTAATATATAATCAATTTTTTAAATTTATCAAAGATATTTCATCATATGTTTCGATTGAACACCTCAATTTAATAAAGTAATAAACATTCCAATTAAAAACTCTAGATTCAAGTTTTTTTTTAAAAAGTCTTGTGCGTTTTCATTTGTTTATAAGTAAGCTATATCTTTTGCTTTGATTATACACCTTTATTTTAGTCCTAAAACTCCACACATTTTAATTAAATAAAATAATATATTTTATAGATAGATAATAATAACAATAGCAAGAATTTCATTTATTAACATGACTTAATTAGAATTAGAGTATCCAAACAAAAATATGTTGATAAGTTTAAAGGCACATTTATATTACTACTATATAGAAGTGTGAAGAAGAAAGCAGTACTTCGTCAACATATCTGCTTTTTCACCTTCAGCTGCTTCAATTCACAATTTTATTTTATCATCTCTAATAATTATTATTAGTCATTTATATATCAATTACTACTATAGAGAAGTGTGAAGAAGCAGGCAACATTTCGTCAATATGCTTGCTTCTTCACCTTCATCTGCTTCAGCTGTTTCAATTCACAATTTTACTTTATCATTCCTAATTAATTATTATAAATTATTTATATATTAATTACTATTATATAGAAGTGTGAAGAAGCATGCAATACTTAGTCAACATGACTGCTTCTTCACCTTCGTCTGCTTCAGTTGCTTCAATCCATAATTTTACTTTATCATTCCTAATTAATTATTATAAGTCATTTATATATTAAAAAATTAATAATATTTAATGAAAAAAAATATTTATGACATTTTTATTTCAGCTATTTCAACACGTGATTTTACTATATCATCCCTATTTATTATTATAAGTCATTTACATATTAAAAATTAATACTATTTAATAAAAAAAAGTAAATAAATATTTATGACATGTCTGTTTCAACTGCTTCAACCATGATTTTACTATATCACCCCTAATTAATTATTATAAGTTATCTACGTATCAGAAAATTAATAATATTTAATTTTAAAAAATAAAATAGATATTTATGACATGTTTGTTTCAACCGCTAGCTTCAACAATAATTTTACTATATCACCGATAATTATTAATTATTATAAGTCATCTAAGTATTAAAAACATAATACTATTTAATAAAAAATATAAAATAAACATAAAATGATAAAATTAAATCTTGATGTTTTAAATTAATTTGACGTCTTATTTGAGGTCACTTAAATTTTTTTCACAGGTATGTTTAGTTATTATAAGTCATTTAAGACATGTTGTATGGAGCGGAGTGTTGGCCAGTTAAAGACTCCCACATCAAAAAGTTAAATGTGGCGGAGATGAGAATGTTGCGATGGATGCGTGGTCATACAAAAAAAATAGGGTGAGGAATGAGATTATTCAGGAGAAGGTGAGAGTGACTTCGGTAGAGGACAAGATGCGAGAAGTGAAGTTATGTTGTTTCGGGCACATGATGAGGAAGGGTTCTGATGCTCCAGTGCGGAGGTATGAGACATTGGCTATGGATGATTTTAGGCGGGGTAGAGGTAGGCTGAAGAAATATTGAAGGGAAGTGATTAGATATGATATGGAGTAGTTACAGCTTACGAAAGACATGACCCTTGATAGTAAGGTGTGGAGGATGTGGATTAGGGTAAAGGGCTAGGGGGTGGGAGTGCGTCGGTAACAGTACAGGGGCGCTCTTTATTTGTGTCTGAAGTTTCTTGTTCGTGGGTTGAGTGTTGTCTATGATTTTAGATATATAGTTTTTAGTAGTATCTTGTGGCTCTAGTATTATCTTGTGGCTAGCGTTGTTAGTTAATTTTTCCTGTATAAGTTTACATGCATTTATGTTTGGTGTTTGCTATATTGTTGTTGGTTCTAAGCCATGGGTCTATCGAAAACAAATTCTATTTCACCTGAGGTAGTGGTATGATCTACGTACACTCTACCCTCCCCAGACCCCACTAGGTGAAAAAACACTGGGTATGTTATTCTTGTTGTTGTTGAAGAAATGTCTGCTTTGCTTTAATCGGAATTTTACTATATCGCCCTTAATTAATTATTATAACCATCCAAACATTGTTACTTAAATTGAAATAGAAGAAAACGTATTATAAATTATAATAATTAAAAACCTAAATTATTTTTAAAATATAATTAATTATCAATGCCACAAAAGTCTGGACAAGAAAAATAACATATATTATTTGAAAATTACATAAAACATATTATAAATTTTAATTGTTAACTTATAATATCTAACAAAAATTTAATCTGTTATATATTTTAAAAAAATACATAAAAGATAGTATAAATCGCAATATTTAACAACTTGAAAAATTTAAAAGATATAAACTATTTAACTATTTTTTTCCTTTTTTAGTTTAATTTGAAACTTTATTAATAAAAATCAATCTAATACATGAATGGGAATTCCATCTTACAATATCAATACAAAAGAGACCCAAATATAAAATGACCCAACTGAAAATTCAAATGGACCGGCCCAACTTCTTGACCCGATCCACCATACTCATATAACTTGAGTAGAGTTTCCAAATTCAGTCAGCTTCCTTTTCCTTCGCCTCCTTCATCATGTTTAGCTTCATTAACCTCTGATTCACTCTCCTTCAGTTGTGGGTGATAAATACCTTGCCAATGGTGCTCTGATACGGGTCAAAGAGGCATCTTAGCACTCGAGGATATGAAGACGTGAGGAAAGACCTGAGCTTGTGGGGCTGCCTAACCAAGGAACAAGCTTTGAAGTGTAGAGAACAAGTCCCAACACTCCAAAGTTGTCCAAGAAGCCAAGCCCCTTTGTTTGGGCTCATTAAGGGCCTTTTGGTCATTTATGTAACAAGTGTTGCCCTAGCCTATAAATAGAACAATTAGGTCATTTTGTCATTTAGACTTTGATGATAAGTTTTGAGAGAACCATAGAGTGTCTTGCAAGGTGGAATCCTTGTGTTGGTAACTTGCTTAGAAACGTTGGTTGCTTGGGGATTCCGGTTCCCTTGAGGTCACGTAAGAGATAGGTTTATGTTGTGTGTGGTATTAAAGGTCCAAGAGTGAAATAAGCTCTTGGGTTGTTAATATTACATCTCCATTTGTCTATCTTTCTATCTTTACTTTGTTCTAATCGTTGGTGTTCTTGTTCTAGTATTGTAACTCGTGACTTGTTGTCATTGTTATATCCTTGTTATTGTTCATCTTGTCTCCATATTGTTGTTGTTAATCTTACTTTGGATTGGTTGTTTTGATGTTAAAACACACCCTTTATCTCGTCATTATTGTTGTTATTGTTGAATCCGAGTGTGGTCTCTAAACGGTCCTTTAATCTTCAAATTTGTGGACTGTTTTGAGTGTGTTTTATTGTCTTCTTGGTAATTTCGGTATCATTTGGTATCAAAGCCATCTTTGATTTTGTTCCTACAACACCAATCTTGGGCTCCCTTGGTTGAAAATTTAAAAAAAAAAGGTTGAAAACTGAAATTTCCAGAAAATTGCAAAATTGTCCATTTGGTGTTCTTGGCCAAAAATTATGTTATTGTTGTGTATTGGCCAAGAATTTTTGTTTGTTTAGTTGTTTCTGAATTTTTGTTTGTTTAGTTGTTTCTAAGTGTTGGCTTTCTTGTTCACTAACACTTTGAGTCTAAAATCTAAACTTGAGCTTGAACTTGTTGGAGTTGTTGTTGTGAACTTGAAGAGTGGCCGATTGTTGTTGTTCATTGTGGTCTTAGCCGTGACTTGTTGGCGTTGTTGTTGTTATAGGTGGACGTTCGGATTGTTGAGTTCTTGGTGGTTGATGAAGATGTTCTTGATGTTCTTACAACCTTCATAACTTGATGAATAAAGTGACTACTAGATCTTAAAAAGGTGAAGGAAAAAAGGTGAAAACTTGTTAGTCTTGTAAGACTTGCAATCATCCATCAACTGGTCAATCACTTCTCAACAACTTTCCTTGTTTTAAGGACCTTGTTTTAGGGAATTAGTGCAAAAAGTAAGTCTTCCATTCTTTTGAATTTGAAAAGGATTTCAAGACTTGTTTCCCTCCAAAACAATTCCCATCAATTCCAAATCACTAATTGTTCAAGACTTTCAATTTTGGAAAATAAAAAAATTGTTAGGCCGCAACCAATACGTGACTGCCACATCACTGTTACTGTTTACACAACAAATTTTGGCTCAAATTTGGATTTTCTTAGTTTCTTATTGTTGGTTCCTAGTTTCGTTTGTTGACTCTAATAACTAATCGACAAGCTAGTACTCCTCTACTAGATTGTAAATTAGTTTTTGAATACGCTTCTTCGTGTTAACGTTGTTTGTTTTGTGCTTTTCTCATTTTTGAGTCGTAGTTTCTTTTGGTTCAAGTTCGTACATTATTTTTTTGAGTCGTTTCAAACAAGAATCTACTCCGACCTCAAGCCACAATTGGGACCAAGTAACCTCATTGGAGTATAAGCGAGTTATCAACGCTTGTGAGACCAATAGAGTGAAAACGTCAAAGTGTGAAAGTGAGAAATTGTGGACTATTTTGAGTCGACTCGTGGACTGATTTTTGCTAACATTAACGTGTTATTGTTTTTATTATATTTTAGTGTTCTTAATCAGTACTATGGCATTGGGAAAGGTAACTATGAACGATTTGATGGCTGCCATAATGGGTATGAAACATGACCTTAGTAGTCGAATGGAGAGAATGGAAAGAATAATGGACCGAGTGGAAGGAAAAATGGAAGGGACGGAAAGCTCTCTTTGCAAGAAGTTGGATAACTGGATAGAGCAACCAAGCCTTCCTAATCAAGTTCCCGTGAGTGGACATGCTCCACATGAGCTATAAGGTAATCAAACTAACTTTTGCACTCTAGTGAATAAGGCTAGTATCCAACTAAGTGTGAATGATAGTTTGACTTTAGGTGAGCTGAATGTGCCTCCATTTGGTGATGATAATGTACAACTTGAGATTGTGGAAACACTAGTTGATCCATCTAGTGTTGAAGCCATTGTGACAAGTGATAGTACATTGTCTTATGGAAGTCATGAAGACCAACTTGTGTGTGAAAATGGTGATGTTGAACATGTTGGCCGATTGACTAAGGATGACCCTCTAGTTGTTTTTCTTATAGATCATGTTAGTATAGATGGTGTCAATGAGTGTAATGGTGGTAGTCTTCGGGAAAGGAAGTATGTCCTCCACCCGTGTCCATGAACACTCTACCCCTTTGATCCCGATGAACTTTTGAAATGTGATGTTGATTCATTTCAAACCATATTCGGGAATGATGTGTGTGCATTATATGGGCATGGTTATGTTGATGCTAAGCATGTCTTGTATGTAATTTGGGTTTCCCGTGATTGGTGTGTCATTTTTGAGAACCCGAGGGATGTTTGTCTATATGTGAAATTTGAGCCACCCTGTACGCTAATCCTAACCTTCATACCTTGAGGAACTTGTGTTTGCTTGTCCCTCCTATTATTTTGCAAGGTTCGGATTCTAGGACGAATCCTTTCTAAGGAGGGGAGGATGATACGGGTCAAAGAGACATCTTAGCACTCGAGGATATGAAGACGTGAGGAAAGACCTGAGCTTGTGGGGCTGCCTAACCAAGGAACAAGCTTTGAAGTGTAGAGAATAAGTCCCAACACTCCAAAGCTGTCCAAGAAACCAAGCCCCTTTGTTTGGGCTCATTAAGGGCCTTTTGGTCATTTATGTAACAAGTGTTGCCCTAGCCTATAAATAGAACAATTAGGTCATTTTGTCATTTAGATTTTGATGATATGTTTTGAGAGCACCATAGAGTGTCTTGCAAGGTGGAATCCTTGTGTTGGTAGCTTGCTTAGAAACGTTGGTCGCTTGAGAATTCCGGTTCCCTTGAGGTCACGTAAGAGATAGGTTTATGTTGTGTGTGGTATTAAAGGTCCAAGAGTGAAATGATCTCTTGGGTTGTTAATATTACATCTCTATTTGTCTATCTTTCTATCTTTACTTTGTTCTAATCGTTGGTGTTCTTGTTCTAGTATTGTAACCCGTGACTTGTTGTCATTGTTATATCCTTGTTGTTGTTCATCTTGTCTTCATATTGTTGTTGTTAATCTTACTTTGGATTGACTGTTTCGGTGTTAAAACACACCCTTTATCTCGTCATTGTTGTTGTTATTGTTGAATCCGAGTGTGGTCTCTAAACGGTCCTTGAATCTTCATATTTGTGGACTGTTTTGAGTGTGTTTTCTTATCTTCTTGATAATTTCGGTATCATGCTCCAAGTTGGTGATTTCAACTTGTATGAGTGAGCTTCCGTCTTTCTTTTTTAGTGTAATCTTCAACAACTGATTGATACCCTGATTCAAATCCATCTTCATTTGTGTTTCAGGTGAAATCTTCAGTACCTGTCCGTTGCTTTTTGGTGCTAAAACTCTGGGTCTCATCTTCTGAAACTTGACTCCTTCTTCAAGTAAGTAATCTGCTTTTAAAAGCTAGCACTTTGTACTGTATGTCCACCTGGACCTTCTGCTTCTTCTCCATATGCAGCTATAGCTGAGATGGAGATACTGGGATGCTCGTATCCGTTGATAGTTGAAGAGGACCAAGAAGCTCAATCGCTTGAATTTGTTCTGACTTGGTGACCCCAATCTACTGAGATTCCCTTTTTGTTGGCTGGTGTAAATAGGCATACTAGCATTTCACTTTTTTTATCATCTCCTCTGTTTGTATATATGTTGTATGTGAAAGCACTTGTTGTAGCCTTTCCAGTCCTCTTAACTTTATGCTACTCCTAGTCGTAGATATGGACATTATTGCTAGTCACTGTTTAGGTTCCTTTTAGCTGAACTTGATAGCTGGTTGAATATTGTAACTATGAACTTTTCCTGCTTAAATGCTAAGTTGACTAAGTAATCCGCCAGTTGGTTGCCTTCCCTGAATATGTGACTAAAAAGTACTTGCTTGTGTTGTAACGACATTTTTATCCTAGTTATTGTATCTGCAATCTTCCATGGTATTTCCCATTCTTGATTTAAGAACTTCGGCATTGCTAATGAATCAGTCTGTATGATAATCTTGTCTTGTTCTGACTGACTACAATGATATGTTGCTTGCATAATGGCTTCAGTTTCTGCTACCATGTTATCTGTGTCTTCCATAGTTGCTCTTTCTGCATGCATTAGGTCACCTTTTATATCCCTTAAGCAAAAAGCCCATGAATTGCTCCCTGGATTCCCTTTTGATGCACCATCTGTGTTATATTTACATCAACCATGTTATGGAAACTCCCATAGTACTAAAATATTTAGCTGACTCTCGAAATTATATCAGTGTCACTTAAATTGAAATAGAAGAAAAGGTATTATAAATCATAATAATTTAAAACTTAAATAATTTAAAGATATAATTGACTATCAATGCCACAAAAATTTGAACAAAAAGAGTAACACATATTATTAAAAATTAACTAAAAAGTATTATAAATTACAATTTAAAAATTACATAAAAAGTATTATGAATTCCAATAGATAACAAATTAAAATATCTAAAAATATATTAAAAATATTATGGATTATCTAAATTCTATTTGTGTCATATAAATTAAGATAATATATATATATATATATATATATATATATATATATTGGGCCCGCGCTAGCACGAGCCCCTACTCATATATATATATATATATATATTCTAAAATATAGAAGAGTGAAGGGAAGAAGGAGGCGATCGTCATGTCTGCTTCTCCGTGATTTTACTATATCACCACTAATTAATTATTATATGTCATTTACGTATTAAAAAATTAATAATATTTAATAAAAATATAAAATAGACATTTATGACATGTCTGCTTCAGCTGTTTCAACCGTAATTTTACTATTTTATCCCTAATTAATTATTATTGGTCATTAAGTATTAAAACATAATAATATTCAATAAAAGATAAAATAAATAAAAAATGATAAACTAACTATTGATGTTTTAAATTATCTTGACATCTTTTATGAGGCCCGTCTAAATAATTTTCACAACTATTTTTTATATTAATTTGTTATATCACTTCTAATAAGTTATTCCCTAATTAATTATTATATATCATTTACGTATTAATAAATTAATAATGTTTAATAAACATTTATGACATGGCTGTTTCAGCTCTTTCAATCGTAATTTTACTATTTCATCTCTAATTAATTATTATGAGTTATCTAAGCATTAAAAATAATATTTAATAAAAAGAAATAAATAAAAAATAATAAATTAACAATTGATTTTTTAGATTAACTTGACATGTTATATGAGGCCTGCTTATATTTTTTTCACAACTATTTTTTGTAGTATTTTGTTGTATCACTTCTAATAAGTTATTATGAGTCATTTAAGACATGTCTGCTTCACGACTTCAACCGTGATATTTGATTAACTTTCGAAATTATATAAGTGCCACTTAAATTAAAATAGAAAAAAAAAGTGTTATAAATCACAATAATTAGAAACTCAAATTATTTTTAAAATATAATTGACTATCAACACTACAAAAGTTTGGACAAGGAAAGTATTATAAATTATAAATGACTAACAACTTAAAATAGTAAATTACAATATCAAAAAATTATTATAAATTACAATAGTTAGCAACTTAAAATATCTAAAAAAATATTTAAAATATTATTAATTATCAAAATTTTATTTATGACACATAAATTGAGACTAAAAAATTAAATATATTGAGCCCATGCTAGCGCAACCTTTGATATCTAGTATATATTACTCTCTACTAAGAGGAAATCCGTGGGAGAAGCAGGCAGGTCTCCGTCAACATGCCTGCTTCTCCTGCTTGCTTACCTTGTCTGCTTCATCTACTTTCTCCGTAATTTTATTATGTCATTTTTAATTAATTATTACAAAATTATTATAAAGTCATTTAAGTTTTAAAAAAATCATAATAATTAATATTAAATTTACTTGACGTTTTATATGAGACCCATTTAATTTTAATTATTATGACCATTTAAGCATTGTGTCAATTAATAATATTTCATAAAAAAGATAAAATAGATATAAAATGATAAGTTAATCAAAAAAAAATTATTGTAATTTTGTTATATCATTTCTAATTAGTTGTTGCGAGTCATTAAGACGTGTATCTTTACTATATCACTCATAATTAATTATTATGTTCATTTAAGCATTATGACACTTAAATTGGAATAGATGAAAAAATATTATACATCACAATAATTTAAAAACTTAAATTATTTAAAAAATATAATTGACTATCAATGTCACAAAAATTTGGACAACGAGAGCGATATATATTATTTAAAAATTATATAAGAAGCATTATAAATTACAATAGCTAATGACTTAAAATATTTAAAAAAATAAATTATTATATATTTTTAAAAAATACTATAAATCAAATAATTAAAATAATTTTTTAAAAAATATTTGTTGGGCCCGGCTATTAGTAAAGCCTATATATATATATAGATATGTATCACTAACTAGCATAATGCCATCGCAGCAGATACGTACAAACAGCAAACAGTGGACAAATATTGAGCAGAGTGAGAGTGAGAGTGAGAGAGAGTATTGTTGATCGATCAACCGACCGACCGACCGAAAGAGCCGAGAGCTGCGCCTTATTATCTAACAATCAAACTCATTGCTGTATGTCATCACTATACTCTGGTTATCTCGTATTCACTATCACCATTAGTAACAATAACAATGGCCGCCACATCACACAAACTGATTCCGCCTTCCGCTTCTGTCATCCGTCGTGAAAATACGTCGGCCGCTGCCGCCGTGGTTCCTTCCGTCGACGATCAGCAGAAGAAACAAACGCTGGCGCTGACGTCACTCGTTAACTCTCAAGTAGTACCTTCCTCCACCAACTCGCCTAGCAAAGGTAATTAATCTCTCTACGCACGTTCTATTTACCGAATGTGAGTATTTTTTATTTTTTTTGCGTAATTTGACATTTGGTGATAAGATTTTGGAGTATATGCTCTGTATTGTCTTTGTTTGTGAGTTGACGGTTTGCATGTTTGAGTTTCGTAAGGTTTACGGATGTAAATGGCGGCTCTAATACATTAATTTCGTCTCTGCTTGTCATTTATGAACTTTCTCTATAGCCAGCTGCATTACGACAAATTTCATGTGATTTTTGTGCCATCTGTTCTTCATTCTGGTATTGGAAAAGGAAATTTAATTTAAGCCTCTGGATAGTCAACAATTGGGTTTACTTTTCAAACATTTCCAGTGTAAGTGCACAAATATCTTACCTATGCAATTATTGACGTAGAGTGTTGTCCATTCGAATTGAAAATCAATCAATCAGCGACGCCTAAATTTAAAATTAGGTGAGACCAGTAGATGGATCATTTGTAGCCTAAATTTCAAATTAGGTGAGACCAGTTCGAAGAGTCATTTGTATATCCATTTTGCTCAATTCAGGTGTATTTCGTTCCACTTAAGAGGATTTATTATAGGTAAAAAATATTTTTACATTTGATTGCCAATTTACCATGTCCTTCCTCTTTTCTGTGGAGCTGGGACTGTAATTGTTTTTTTTTTTCCTTGGGTGTGTGTGTTGAGTTGAAAACTCATATATAGATGAAGTTCCTTTTAAAATGAACATGAACTGATTAAAAAAGAAAATGTTAATGAAGGGAGTTTGTTATTTGAGTAGATGATAAGATGTTGAATGCTTGATGGTTCCATGTCTATGCAGGGATTCAGATCATGCATAGAGCTCATACTTGTCATCCTTTGGATCCTTTATCTGCTGCTGAGATCTCTGTGGCTGTGGCAACCGTTAGAGCTGCCGGTGAGACACCTGAGGTACTTAAATTATCACCATCTTCTTGTTTTTAATCCAATTGTTGTGTGGGACAATGGGACAAGTATTAAATTGAACAACATGACATCTTTCGCTCTCGATTTCTGCTAACTCTTTTTGCTTCTTTTAACTTTTTGCAAAAAACATTTTAGGTCAGGGATGGCATGCGGTTTGTTGAGGTGGTTCTGTTGGAACCAGATAAAGCGTTTGTTGCACTAGCAGATGCCTATTTCTTCCCACCCTTTCAATCATCATTGATGCCACGAACCAAAGGAGGCCTTCCCGTTCCTACTAAGCTACCTCCAAGGCGAGCTAGACTTATTGTTTACAATAAGAAAACAAACGAGACAAGCATATGGATTGTTCAGCTAACTGAAGTACATGCTGCTACTCGTGGTGGACAACACAAGGGAAAAGTGATTTCATCAAAAGTTGTTCCAGATGTTCAGCCACCTATAGTATGTACTTAACTCATGTTTAGAACTTCAAAAGATTAGAAGTACATGAACAGTAGATGCAATTAGGTTACCAAAGAAATGAAGTGGGAGCACTAAGTAAAAAAAATACAAAGTTCTTATTATGTATAAAACTAAATGCTTTCACCCAACACTTTACTAATTATTGATAAATTTCAGCCATATTTGCAATGACATCATTTGTGTCTTTTGGTATTCCTTAGAAGATCCACGGATTCATTTAAGAAAGTTTTAATATAGTGAATACATTCAACCTAATGGAATATTTAATTGAATTTTCATGTGGTAATTTTTGTTTCTAGCAAGTGGTCTTATAATACTGGTGTTCTAGAGATTCTGAATACCATATGAAACAAAAGAGCTAGTAGAATTTGTCTTTTCTTGTACTGGCTTTACAGGGTTTTAGGCAACTGGGAGAAATTATCTGAACCAAATTGAACATTCTGTTCTGATTCCAGAAGCTGATCAAGTGTGCCCATGCATTGCAAGTTTGAGCTGTTGATTCAAGCCATATATAACCGGAGCTAATTGTATTATTTTTTCTTTTGTAATGCATTTACCTATTTCTTCTTACATTAATTGACATATTCTCTCTTCTGAATGAACTGTGTTTTCTTTCCCGTTATATAGAACATTGAGCAAACTTATATACCAAAAGGAGAAGAAACTTTGCATAGAAAGTTCTGCTTTAAGTTAACCCAAAAGAAATGTTAAAAATTACAAATTTTAAGTTCTTTGGCTTAAGTGAGTTGTAATATATTTCATCTCTTTAGATTTCAGTAATCCTCAGTTCTTACAAATGATCTCAATATTATTCTGATTGTAGGATGCACAAGAGTATGCTGAGTGTGAATCCGTAATTAAAGACTATCCTCCTTTTGTGGAAGCAATGAAGAAAAGGGGTATTGATGACATGGACCTTGTGATGGTTGACCCCTGGTTAGTTGAACTATTCTTGAATTTTCCCATTCCTTAGGAACTGTTTTCTTATCTAATTGCATTTTTACCTAAATATGTTTCCTACAGGTGTGTTGGTTATCACAGTGAAGCTGATGCTCCTAGCCGCAGGCTTGCCAAACCACTTGTATTCTGCAGAACAGAGAGCGACTGCCCAATGGAAAATGGATATGCAAGACCAGTTGAGGGAATACATGTGCTTGTTGATGTGCAAACGATGCAGGTGCTAGAGTTTGAAGACCGCAAACTTGTACCTTTACCTCCTGCTGACCCACTTAGAAATTACACTGCTGGTGAGACAAGAGGAGGGGTTGACCGTAGTGATGTGAAACCCCTACAAATTAGGCAGCCAGAGGGTCCAAGCTTTCGCATAGATGGGAACTACGTACAATGGCAAAAGGTAAATTCTTTTTCCAGTCTGACATGCAATGAAGGATTATTTGTCTATATAACTAATGTGGTCATTCTTTCACTTTCTATATGACAGTGGAACTTCCGAGTAGGTTTCACCCCTAGGGAGGGTTTGGTTATACACTCTGTGGGATATCTTGATGGTAGCAGGGGTCGAAGATCCATAGCCCATAGGTTGAGTTTTGTGGAGATGGTTGTCCCCTATGGTGATCCAAATGAGCCACATTACAGAAAAAATGCATTTGATGCAGGAGAAGATGGCCTTGGAAAGAATGCTCATTCACTTAAGAGGGTAGGTGACAATTCTATGATTTAGTTGTGCATTTGGCTTTTGAACCGCTAATGCTAATGTAACTAAAACGCCACTGCAGGGATGTGATTGTTTAGGATACATAAAGTACTTTGATGCCAATTTTACAAATTTTACTGGAGGAGTAGAATCCATCGAAAACTGTGTATGCCTGCATGAAGAAGATCATGGGATGCTTTGGAAGCATCAAGATTGGAGAACTGGCCTTGCTGAAGTTAGACGATCTAGAAGACTGACTGTTTCTTTCGTTTGTACTGTGGCCAATTATGAATATGGATTCTACTGGCACTTTTACCAGGCAAGAATAAGAAAATCACTATCAGGAAATCTTCATTTGTCTACATGTTCTAAAGAAATCAGGTGACATTTAAGTATTATCACATTTTATTAGAACATTTCAGGGAAAAGAAATCAAGTAGAAGTAAGATCAGAATTTCTTGTAACTCTGGTCGTGTTTATGCTTCATTTATGTTTTCTGAGAGACAAATTAATTTTTCGGTGAAGTGCGAACAAGTGTTATCAAATTTAAGTAATTGATCTAGATACAAATTGTGGCTCCGTTATTTGGGCTACTTGCTTGTGCTTCTATTTCTTTATTCCTTTTTTGGGGTGCTAGGGGATAGTTGGAGGGCTGAACCAAAGACAAGTGAGTAGAAGAAATTTGCATCCATTCCCGAGAACTTTCTTGATTTATTCTCATCTATTCTGCCTGTGTCTTTGCCGATCGTAAATGTGTTTAGCTCCACTGACCATTTTGAAACGATACGTATGCTTTGTTGCTGCAGGATGGGAAAATTGAAGCAGAAGTCAAACTCACAGGAATTCTCAGTTTGGGAGCATTGCAACCTGGAGAATCTCGTAAATATGGCACCACCATAAAACCAGGACTATATGCACCTGTTCATCAGCACTTTTTTGTTGCTCGGATGAATATGGCAGTTGATTCTAAGCCAGGAGATGCACACAATCAGGTATTTGATTGAACAAGTTTGCTTGTGCGTCTGAAAGTTAAGTGATTGCATAACTCCAGTTTCCAGTTCTTAAATTCTTTACTCGGAGTATTTCTCCAGATTGTTGAAGTAAATGTCAAGGTTGAAGAACCTGGGAAGGAAAATATTCACAATAATGCATTCTATGCTGAAGAAACTCTGCTTAGGTCTGAGTTGCAAGCAATGCGTGACTGTGATCCTTTATCTGCTCGTCATTGGATTGTAAGAAGCCTTACCTGACTGCATTCTCCTTTCTTTTGATAGAAACTGTATTTCATGTTGCTTTCCTAGCAGAGTCTGCTGATACATGTACTCATTGTAGAATTTGATCCTTATACATGACCACTGACTGTTACAAGCATATTCCCTCTCCCTAGTGCTGGAGCTATCAATTTGACCGTGAACATCTGATTTTGTAGGTTAGGAACACAAGAACCTCCAACAGAACAGGTCAGCTAACAGGGTACAAGCTGGTACCTGGTCCAAACTGTTTGCCATTGGCTGGTCCTGAGGCTAAGTTCTTGAGGAGAGCGGCATTTTTGAAGCACAATCTATGGGTTACACAATATGCACCTGGAGAAGATTTTCCAGGGGGAGAGTTCCCTAATCAAAATCCACGTGTTGGCGAGGGATTAGCTTCATGGGTTAAGGAAGATCGCTCTCTGGAAGAAAGTGATATTGTTCTCTGGTTAGTTTCTTGGCAACACTCAAATCTTGGCTCCAATTTATTTGTAAAACATCCATGCTTAATTTTCGCGACTCTCAAGATCTGGAACTTTGAAGTTCCTCTAGAATAATCTCTGTTAAATACGTGTTTGAGAAGTTACCTATTCCTTGAAGTTCTGATCCACACAGTTTATCACAGGTATGTTTTTGGAATCACGCATGTTCCCCGATTGGAGGACTGGCCTGTTATGCCAGTTGAACATATTGGCTTTATGCTTCAGGTATTCTGGAGTCACAGTTGTTTTGTGCTTATGTTATTTTCAGTTTTTCACTGGTTTTGCACCTTGTCTTTGTCATTATCTAACTTCTGGTTAAATATTGTGTTACCTTTTACTTAATCTACCAAAAAACTGACTATGTATTATATTTGCGAATTTGAGTATAATTACTCAATTCATTATATTGGCTGTGGTTATTGATAGAATGATTAGTCAAACATTTAGAACTAAATATTGAAATACTATCACTGGAGTTAAAAAGGATCATGAAATATCTAAAAGAGATCTTGAAAGTCAAAGCAATTGGGATAGCTGGAGTCCAAATCTGTTGAACAGGTAAGAGTGGTTGTGTGTGTACGTTTGGGTGTTGGGGTTGGGGAGAAAATCAAAGTTACTAGTGACATGTAACTGCTTGAAAAGGTACCTCAACATTCTCTTTATGTACCATATCCTATACTGTGAGGTGTGACAACACCTGAAGTCTAAATCAGGTAAACCAGACCATATCCTATATTACTAAGTTCCAGCTGCCTACTAGTTTTGAAGATCCAGGCGGTTTTGGAAGATCCACGTTTTTGGAAAGAAAGAGCATCACTGTGATTTTTGTTTAATATAAAGTGGAGAACTTATATCAGTTTATGTGAGTTTCGCATATTTAGTGTTATATCCGAGAGAGTTGTGAAAATTGATGGCTAAAAAGGTTGAACTCCCTAATTAGTTTTGAACTGAAACATGATTGATTGATCGATCAATAAGACACTGAATACTCGTCTTGTAACTTTAGTTTAGTTATGTACTGATAATGGTAAATGGATTTACGATTTAGGTTCCATTTGTCCTTAATCTCTCCACTTCAAGTAATGCGTATTTCTGTTTGGTGGCAGCCACACGGATTCTTTAACTGCTCCCCCGCTGTAGATGTACCTCCACCTCGGGGATGTGACTCGGAAAGCAAAGACAGTGATGTGTTGGAAAATGGTGTAGCAAAGTCCACTTCCACTGGTTTGATGGCCAAGCTTTGAAGGTTTTTGGTTCGGAGTAGTAGTCCGCTCATAATATCCACACATACATACAACACGTAATCTTCAATTTCTTTTTCCTTTCAGGAGTCCTGAAAGTTGGTGCGGCCACTTGGATTTTGCTATTGTAAATGACATGTTTGAGTAAACCATGTCCTGTTTATTGATCTTGATCATTCTTATTTGGGAAAACTAATAATTCTAGCTTTCTGTCCTTTATTCTGTTTGGCATACGCGCTTTTACAAGTCCATATTAAGCGTAGCACATTCAATACTCTTGACGTGATTATCTTCAGTTCCTCTATCGTACATGTTATCTCCATTCTCTTGTTATACAGAAGCCCTTTTTGCTCCTTTTTTTGCATCAAATTTCTACATTCTACTTATTCAATACACAACAACTTTTTACATGCCTGTTGAATTGGGGGTATTTTGGCATGGGGGTATTTTGGCATGGTGATATGTGAACCTAAGAGAGATCAAAGTCAGAGTAACTGAACTTAGTAAAATGCAATAGCCAAGTAGCTTATTCTTGGTGTCATCTAATCTTAGTCTAATGACAGCTTAGTTAAAAAGTGTGAAAGCTAAAGACACTATGTTCTATTTGACAGACAGCAACAACAACAGATAGAATGAAGTATATTTGACCAAATGAACATATTAATCATTAAAGAAGTGCAACAACAAAACCATTTATTATCTAAACTCCTGAGACAATGCAGTAGTGAAGAACTGTACTTTTGGCCAAAACTTTACAAAGAAAGAAGAAAACAAATAGAGAAGAGAAGATTCTCACCTCAAAGTCTTCTTGAGTACAGTTTTGAATATTTGTATGTATATTATAGAGAAGTAATTTTACATTTTAGATATGGTGGAACACATCAAGATTTTCCCCACTTAAGTCTTCAGAGTAGAGAGCTCAATGGATTATTATTATTATTATTACTGAAATCTTCTTCATTCTTGATCCCATCATAAGGATACTCAAACAGAGAATCAATTTTGTTGTCAGCATCCCATGTCAATTCTTGAGAATTTTCCAACATTTCATTCATCTGATGAATTTCAGCAGAGCTATGATGTCTAATCATAGTATTTGTACTGTTGCTTGTACTCATTCTTGAAGTTGAGCTGTCAGAAAAATCACTTTCTGTCATGTGTCCATGTTCAAAATTTGTTAAATTTGGCATTGAACAAATCCCAAAATCTTGATTCCCATCATAAGGTCCAATTGGATTCATATTTGCTTGGAAATCATACAGAAATAGAGGATCAAAGACTTGCTTACTCACAAGTTGGTTTCTTGAAACTTCTGTTAACTGTCTAGTAATTGCCTCACTGTTGAAAATTCTTTTGTTAAAGTGAAATGGTTGCTCTATTTCAGCTGAGTTTGACATATTTGGGAATTTGGACATCAGCAACATTGAGGCCTTGTCTGTACAATTTGTGTCATTTCTTACTTGATGATTTTCACTTAGTGGCTTGTGTGTATTTGGATCAATCCCTTGCTTTATTAGCTTCTTCTTCAAATATGAATTCCAATAATTCTTTATCTCGTTATCTGTTCTCCCCGGTAATTTTGCTGCGATTTGTGCCCATCTGGCCCAAAAAAAAGAAAAAATAAACACATGTCAAAACAACCTCAAGGATGAAGGAAATCAAATTAGCAAACTAAAAAGGAGAAGGAAAGAAACATCTTTAATTAGTTCGAAATTCTTTTTTGGTCTTTTACAGCAGAACAACATACCCAGTGTAATCCCACAAGTGGTTTGGGGACGTGATATGTAGGCAGTCTTACTCCTACTTTGTGAAAGGAAGAAATGTTATTTCTACTAAATCCCCGGCTTAAACAAAACATAATAAAATCACGTATAGAAAAGTAAATACAATAATGCGGAGGAGAACATCGACAACAACAACACATATACTATAATCGAAGTAAGGAAAACAAGTTAATAATAAAGCTGAAAAACAAGATAATATAGTAACTAATAATAACAATCCTGATAAAGAACAAGAATCAATGACCTGTTTCCAAGAACTTCATGGAGAGTAATAATCATATCCTCTTCTTCTAGTGAAAATGTTCCTCTTTTAAGATCAGGCCTCAGGTAATTTATCCATCTCAATCTGCAGCTCTTTCCACATCGTTGTAAACCTACAAGAATTTCTCACATGATAAAAATGTCATCATTCCAATTCCATCACTATATATACAAAAGGCATCCCTCGAGCAGGTTTCGCCGAGGGATGTGACATAGACAACCTATCCTAATGCAAAACATTAGTGGCTGCTTCCAACAGCTCGAACCTCTAACATACAGGTGATCACACGGAAACAACTTTACCGTTGTTCCAAGGCTCTCTTCATTACTATATACCAAGAAAAGGTTTAAAACATAATACCAGCTAGTTTAGGGACTGAACTCCAGCAGCCAACACCAAATCTAGTGATATAGTTATACAATTTTTCATCTTCATCTGGTGACCACAATCCTCTCCTTAGCTTCTCTTTAACATAAACAGAGTGGCGCCCCATCGACTATATGTGCAGCCTGATGTTTTTAAGGTCGAGCAAGAAATAAGAGTAGTAGATGATATTCGACGAAAGAAAATTACGAGGTTATAACAACTTTCATGACGATTGTTTGAGAATTATATATCAAGGCTAATATATAATTTTTAAAAAGTATGGAGTGATGTCAAAGTTGGAATTTAAGGTTGAAGAGGTAGAGAGAAGAGAAGAATTAGCTAGGTGAGGCAATTAAGTGGTTTTTACGCAAATTTGGTGATGCTTTTTGGATTGGATCTTAAGATATCTCTAGGCTTTATATAGTTGGATAACTTTTCAAGATGAAAAAGAGGAAGGAGAAGCTAAAAAAAGTATAAGATAAGTGAGTACAAAACAAATACTCATTAAAACTTGTAGTTAAGGCTAGTATATGCGTGTGCATTTTTCACAATGACAACACTATACATTTTCTTTGTAACGGTGGTATTCTGACCAGCTTGAAGACACATTTTGACTATCTTATGTAGATGTCGAGTGGTTCTATTCATCAAGATTAAAGTCGATATTGTCAGTTACGGAGCTACCAAAAAAGTACGAATTTGACAGAATTCAGTAAATTTGATCGATCCATTCACTACGAGTGTTGAAAATTTTACTAAATATATGTATAAATAATAAACTTTTAAGCCACTTCTAATTAGTTCAAAACCTATTCATTTATAACAATGGCATAATTATTGAGAAATCTACCAAATATATATAAATAATAAACTTCAGAATCAATAAACTTTAAATTCAAAACATAATTTTTTATAACGATGGTATTTGAATCAGCTTGGATGCATTTCTAAAATTATTCCATAGTGCCCCCCTCTCATATGCCACCAACACAGGTAGAAAATAACTCTAATCACCAATGCTAAGGCCAGTATTTTACTATCAGGGATAGATCTAGTATAGTAATACGAATTCAGTAAAACTCAATAACATTTTTGTTCAACCTTATGGTATTTACCGGAGAATTTACTGAATATGTACATATAATGAACTTCAAAGTTAAAACGGAAAAGGGTCTAATATATCCTTCAACTATTGAAAATGGTACACAAATACCCTTCTTCCACCTTTATGCTCAAAAATACCCTTCCATCCGTCTATTTGGCTCAAAAATACCCTTAATGTATTAGAAATGGCTCAAAAATATCCTTCTTCCTCTATTGGCTCAAAAATACCCCTCCATCCACCTATTTGGATCAAAAATACTCTTAACATTAAATTTAAGTCTAAAAATATCTCCTCCTTTATATTATATTTTTTTTTTTCGTTTCACATAGGGGTAATTTTTTTTTGTAATTATGATATTATATATTTTTTGGTGGAATAGGTATGCATTAATTAGTATATTTTTTTTTGGTTTCACGTAGTGATGGGCTTTTTTAGTTACAATTTATTTTATTATTATATTATTTTGGGGTTTTTTTAATTACAACTTTTTATTATTATATTATTTTTAGATTTTTTTAATTATAATTTTTTATTATTATATAATTTTTGTGGGTTTTACGTCAGGGGTGGGTTTTTTTTTTAATTATTATTTTTTTAGTTTTAGGTTGGTACCAAGTTATCAAATAATTTATGGTACATCATAATAGCAATATTTATGGTAATTTTTATTTTTTCATGAAATATATTTTTTCTATTTTAGGATTCTTAATTTCCTTCCATATATTTTAGGACTCTTAATTTTCCTATATGTTTCGGGTTTCATATTTATATATTTTAGGACTCTTAACTCCATTCTATATATTTATTTAGTAAAATAAAAATTAAAGGAAAAAGATTATTTTTTTAGTTTTAGGTTGGTACCAAGTTATCAAGTAATTTATGGTACATCATAATAGCAATATTTATGGTAATTTTGATTTTTTCATGAAATATATTTTTTCTATTTTAGGACTCTTAATTTCCTTCCATATATTTTAGGACTCTTAATTTTCCTATATGTTTTGGGTTTCATATTTATATATTTTAGGACTCTTAACTCCATTCTATATATTTATTTAATAAAATAAAAATTAAAGGAAAAAGATTAAATGATTTTATCTATTGTAAAGTCTTCTAAGGGAGAATACTTTTTTAAAAAAAGTTTGTTTGTTTTTTTGGTTTCACGTAGGGGTGTTTTTTTTTAATTACATTTATATATATATATATATATATCATTAGTATTTTTCTTTGTATTATTAATATTTTTATGGTTTCATGTTGGAGAAGGATAGAAGTGTAAAATATTATGATTCTTACCTAAATTAAATAAAGACTTAAATTACTTTCAAGTTTTTTTTTTTAATATAAAAAGTTCAAAACCTAAAAAGAACTAAAAGTCTTCAAATTTTTACCTAAAATATGTTTTCTAATATTTGAGCACACATAGATAATCATTAACTATGAGAGTATTTGCCCTTTGCTAATTATCCTATTTAAGGAATTCTTTTCTAATTTTGCACTTAAACATTAATTAATTCTTTTTAAATTTTTATATATAACTAAAAAAATTAGTGAAAAGAGGATCATTAAATTGTGAATAAATTTGAGTCTAATTACATGTGGACCAATAAAAATAATGTCATGTATTTAATTTAAATAAAATTATATTTCACATTAGAATTTGTTAAAAGGATGAGAAATATTTGGACTTAAATTTAATGTTAAGGACATTTTTGATCCAAATAGGTGAATGGAGGAGTATTTTTGAACCAATAGAGGAAGAAGGACATTTTTGAGTCATTTCTAATACATTAAGAGTATTTTTGAGTCAAATAGATGGATGAAAGGATATTTTTAAGCCTAAAGGTGGAAGGAAGGTATTTGTGTACCATTTTCAATAGTTGAAGAGTATATTAGACCCTTTTCCGAAGTTAAAATATTGAATTCGATACCAATATTATACATTATGAATGCTTTTTGTGGGTGTTAGTAGATTAATTATGATATTTTTCCTTCACAAACAGTAATATAGGACATGAGTTATCGATAGTACGAGGATAGGGGACCTTTCATTTATTATTAAGCAACAGTATACATTAACCACACCTATATTGTAACCTCAAATTTCAGCACAGTGAGATTTGTCCATTTCTTTGTTTTTTAATAATATCTGAAAGTCATTTTCGTCTGAAGATTCAATAGTACATTCTTTATTTCAAAGGAATCAAACAAGTTTGAATAAAATGGAAGAGTTACTTTTAACTATTTTGTGCAAGACTAACATGGGTTGTGGTACACTAATGGATGGACCTATAATACTTTATTTGTTACTTCCACACTCGTTAAATTTGAGATAAATTAGGTGTAATTATATATATAAAAAAAAAAATGTATAAAAATTGGTATAAGATTTAGAAAAGCAACCAATAAATCAAGAAGATAGTTGAATGCTTTAATTTTCAAGCAGAACCTTAAAGCTTCAATATATGTGTTCGAAACTCTCGAGCACCCATGACCCCTAAATCCTGGGTCCGCCACTGGGTGCAGTGGTGGAACTGCTCCACCCTAACTAACTAAAGATTTTGGGTTCGAGCCTTGAGATATGAAGAAAATCTTGTTGGCAGAGCCAACTCCAAAATGGATCTTGCAGTACACAATCTGGATTAATCGGGGCTTCAATGCCGGTGCTGTACACCGGATGAAAAACATGAAAACTATTTTGTGCATTATGTTTCCAATGCATTATGTTTCCAACTTCTGGGACCATTTTTTGGATTGGAAAATAACAAGTTTTTCAACTTTGAAGAAAGACGTACGCAACGTGAAATAAAAGGAAATTTAGTGAATTTGGACGACTTTAGTCATTTATCTACGTAGGTTTAGTAGATAGTATCCGAAACACACTTTTAACTCACTGATTCAAAAGCCGCTTTCAAAGGTCGATTCAAAATTTGAAGTTAATAAATTTCTACAGCAACGACCTCAAGTTAATACTAAATAATTGATCGAATATATCGTTAAATATTTATAGATATTTAGTTAATTTTTGTTACATATAGTTTCTAAAAAAATGAGTTTAATTATGTTTACTCTTGAGTCACATGGAGATCCCTTGTTCAACAACCTATCAAAAATTATTTATTTTCATCTATGGGACATAGTTTTGAACCAATCGGAAATTTAAATTTATCGATTTGGTTTGAATATTCAAATATATCGGATTTGATTTTAAAAATTTATGAATTTTGGATTGGATATTGGATTTAGTATTAGGGATAATCTTCAAATACTCGAAAAAAAAGTTTTATACCTTAATATTCTGTCCCAGCCATACTATGTGTGCATAATATTAATAAGTACAATTTTCAAAGGTCCAATATATAGCCTACAATCCTATCCATTATATCACACCTGTTATTGAATAACATTTGTGTGATTTCATTGATTAACACTAAATAATTTTCTTATCAATCTCTAATATCATATATTTTTCGTGATTACTAAGCTAATTGTTAAAAATGGAAAATGTTCCATGAGTAAGTAAAGCTTAATACGCAACATGAAGTCATGAACGTCAAGATGATCCAAACTTCAAAATATCTAATCGATTCAACCAAAATTGAATATGATCCAAAATACTCCCTCCGATTAAAAAAAAAATGACTTGTTTTGACTTTGCACGTAGTTTATTAAAATAAAAAAACTTTTGAAACTTGTGGTCTTAAATTAAAGTTATTTCAAATGTATCAAAATATCATTTAATCTTGTGGTGTTAAAGTTGAAATTAAACTATTGATAAAAAAGATAAAAAATCATTCATTTTAAAATTGATTAAAAAGTAAAGTATGTCATTCCTTTTGAAATGAAAAGAGTAATTATTTGAATTTTAATTTCTTCATTTCATAATCTAGATGGTTGTTGTACATATGTATTCGTGGATCATGATAATGAAAAAGAATTAAGTAAAATATGAAGATCGACCGACACATAGATTTAAAATTAAAATACTCCTAAGTCTAACTAGCTAGGGTCATCCGTACATATAAATTTGACTCTTAAACCAAGAAAAAAAAACTCAAAAAGGGAAGGAACATGATTTGGTTGATATTACTTTTTTTTTATATATATAAAGATGGTGTCTGTGTCGGCTTATAGAACATCTCGATTAATTCTATGGGATACTTGCTACCTCCCATTGGCAACAGATTTGAGGTACCTTTATCTACCTAAGCTAGGACAAATAGAAAGAAATCATCTATTGTCTCCTATACTAAAAATAGATATGTCGATTTAATTATTCATTTTTGCAAATCAATCAAGAGGGTTTTAATTATACTAGCTAGCTACTTTCTCATAATATCCTTGTCCCTTAGTATAGTAATAGTCAAATTTAAAATTAAATATTATCAAAAGGTTTAGTTTAGTAAATAACATTCCTAATTAATTTAATTTTATTTTTTAAATTAAACAAGTCAATAAGGATCGACTAAAATTAATTGAAGTAAGTAGTCCTTATAAATGAGACATTTTTTGGTGGGACGAAAAAGGAACAGGAACCCTAGCTACGTATAGGGGTTTTAGTTGGAAATATTCCCTAAAAAATAATTAGAGTGTCAAAAGAAAAAAAAAAAAAAAAGAGTTGGAAATATTCCCAAGTGTACGTATTACTTGCATGCAAGGTCATTCTCAGTAACAAAAATTACTCCATATTTTCAAGATTCATTATTAGAATTTGAAAAATTAAAAAAAAAAAAAAAAAACTTATGAATTATATTATGTAGTACGGAATTTTTTTGTCAATTTTTCTATTCAAATGTTTACCCAATTTTTTGTCAAATAGAGTTATTTTGTTCGTCCACTTTTACGGTTTTACTTGTCTATTGTATTAAAATAGATGTATATTTTTATTTATGGTCTAGTTTAAAAATCAAAAAGTACTTTATCTTTCCTAATTTACCCTTATATATTACTCTTAACTATAGTCATTTCTTGATGCAATATTTAGCAAAACATTGAATATATTACTATCTTTTTTATTTTAATTTGTTTCTCTTACTTTTCTTTTTAGTCTATTTAGAAATGAATACCTCTTTTCTTTTATGACAACTCTTTTATTTCAACTTTCTACATGACTAGTTTAAGACCCCAAGATTAGATGACGTTTTGGGACATTTCATATATCATTAATTTAAGAGTACAAGATTCAAAAGTTGTTTTACTTTCTTAAACTTCGTGTCAAATTAAAATCAGATAAATAAATTGAAATAAATAAATTATATTTAAATGATAATATAGTAAAATTGTTATTTTATTTTATTGCTCATTAAAGGATATGTCAAATTAATACTGGACAAATAGAAATTAACGAAGCAAGTAATCAAGATAATGTACAAGTGGAGAATACAAAAGTGTAGCTAGTTGGTCCAAAATCATTACTAATTTTTCTGTTCTTTTTCTTGTAGCAATGTTGAAAATAGGAACTACATCATTTTTCAGGGGGTCATTTTCAAAATTACCCTTATTGATATTAGATTTTACATTGAAATAGTTTTAATCATCAGGGTTCAACCTTGAAAAATCGTAGGAATCATTGGTAACTTTTTAACAGGAAAAGATTAATATTGTACTTAATTTTGCTAGTATATATTTTTGTTAAGAGATTCAATTATGTAGTGTAAGATTACAAATATTTCACCCATCTCATTTTATAGATACGACGGATTTGATTTACCACAAAGTTTGAGAAAAAAAAAAAATGAAGTATGAGGTTTAAAAATTATAGTCCAAAACAAATATTGATAAATTCATGTGTAGCTATAAATTATCTCATTATAAAAGTAAAGGACAAATTTAAAGTTCAAATACTTTTAAATATAGAAAGTGTCTTGTTCTAATTGAAAAACAAACAAAAAAGAAAAGGGAAAGAGAAAATACTACATTTAGAGTCCACACAATCAATATAAGTTTCTAGAACGACCAAGGATGTGGTGCAGCGGATAGAGTTGCTTCTTTCTTAATTAGAGGTCTCGGATTCTAGTCCTGAGTATGGAAAAATCCTTGGTAGGGAGCGCTCCCCCCCGAATGGGGCCTTACGCGGCGCGAATCCAAATTAGTCGGACTCTAATGCGGGTACCGGACGTCGGATGGAAAAAATAAAAAAAAGTTTCTAGAGAAAATGGTTTTAGACACTTTCTCTGTAACAAATTAGAATGCTAATAGTTTACATAATTAGACATTAGTTCACACAATATGGAATTATAATAAGCTGCATTAGCAATACTTAGATTAGAGAATATACATACATACATACATACATATATATAATATAAATCCCTAAAATATTATCAATGAAAATGTCTTTCTTTTCGTTTTCTATTCAGTATCCACATTATTAGAACCCAACTAATCTAGATTTGCATAGTGTAGGGCCGTCAGAAAAGTCAATACCAAGAATTTCTCCATATCCACGGTTTAGATTAAAACTGAAGCGTTCAAAGAAAAGAGCAGTTTCATCCGCACATCACATATCCTATGAGAGCATCAATGAAAAATATTTCTTCATATATATAATCTGATAATTTTCTCCTCATCTCTACTCCTCTTCTGGGCATTAGGAGAAACTTATTTTCTGTCTACTTAATGTAGATTTTTATTTTAATTACAATTACCAGTGACCACATCCATAAACCTTTTTGTAGAAGCTAGCAACACGAATTTGAGATTGAAAAGAGAAAAACAATTCTAATACATATTTAAAGTAATTAGGGCCAGGGTGGTGGGCCTATAATTGTAGATAATTAAAGTAGTGTCAAATCATAACTAAATTGGGATTGATGATGGAGAATATGAAACTTTAGTAAACAAACAATCAATTACTAAATTGGAGGATTAGTGAAAGCATGGAGGGTCTTTTTTCTTCATAAGGCACTCTAATCTAATATAACAGCTTTGGACTTGAAGCAAGTGGATTATTATTATGAAAAATGGAATATAGTGGATGTAAATTAGGAAGGTTTTGGGACCATGGAATCTTGAATAAAGTAATCAAACATTTTATTATAAGGATAATAACCTTAGTTTGAAGTTAAGATGTAATTATTTGACCAGACATAGCTTATGTACTAACCAAAGGATGAACAATGATTATGTCAACTACCAATTGTTAGCTGCAGACAATAATTCTTTTGTTTTTTGAAACTCAGTTTTGTGTTTTTGATTCATGCACACAAATTCTTTTGAGTGGTTGGTTAGCAACTACTAACATGTTTGGTCCCAAATTGGTCTTGACTATATGGATTTTATGCAAGAAATTAGTTAAAGTACTTATATTTTACACTCAATTAGCATGTTGAATATCAGATATAATGCTAAATATACATTAGAGTTAAGAGTTGATAGGACTCATAAAAGTTTTGTCTAATCATCATTACTAAAAAACAGTTTCCCATTGAAAATTTTCACTGAAAACTATTGAGTGGCTATTTCAACAGATATCTTTTGGAAAATAATAATGTAAAAATTAAAAAAATTCCTAGTGTTTCAGTGAAAAAATATGTTTTTCGTTATGTGTATTTCTAATGAGCTAATCGGTGGGAAACGACTAATGGGAGGAAAAAAATATGTTTCATTAGCATAAATTCATTGAATGTGATGGGAAAAACGTCTATTTCTAGTAGTATATGAATCCTACATCTTTATCCACCGTAAATGTTTCGTATTAATTAGACGTAGAGTAAATATAATTAGACAGGGCATGCACGTCATACCTATAACCTACTAAGGACATGATTCTATTAGAAGAATAGGTCGAGAATGACCTAGAAGTTTAGAAAAGCGACACATTATCTAATTTTCTTTAATTATAATAATGATATTATTATTATTATTATTTGTTGTTTTACTGTATTTCCTTTTCATATCTGTTTTGGTATGATTTCCTCGAGCCGTTATAGATAGTCGAGGGTCAAAACGAAATAACCTCTCTACCTTTTAAAAATTGGAGGTAAAATCTGCATATATAGACTACCCTCCATGAAATCTCTATTTATAAAATTATATTATTATTACATTAAATATATCCTCTATTGATTAACTAGACAAGATTCTTCTTTATTCTCCAAAAGTTTGAAGTAATTAATTGCTTTTGTTGCGGACCACCAAAGCCACAAAGGAGGGCGAAAGAAAAAAGCAAACACTTTATATATGTATGTAATTAAGGAGCTAGAATATGAGTTACGAGTTTGATCGAATTCAGCTATAGCTTTCGTTTAGATTTTGTATTTATTTTGAAATATCATTAGATATATAAGTTATTAATTTAAAATTTGATAACTTAAATAGATTGGAAAAGAAATGATTGGATTCATTTGATACTAAAACCACTTCTCCACCGTATCTACTTTCGAATTGGGCTGCATCTTTTCATCCATAGCCTAACATGTGACTTGAGTTCATCGTTTTAATTGTTAGCACATCAGATAGAAATCGAGACATTTCAATAAGTTATAGTAAGTAAATGAAGTGGTGTGATATGTTGTCTAATGGGGAAAGTCTTCAACTACTGACTGTTTGTTTAATCATATCAATCATCAAATTTATATATATTTTAAAAGAATAATTAGTAATATGTATTTTCAATTAAAAGTTCAAAGAATATTATTCTGTAGATTATAAGAATTGACTCTTTAATAAGTGGAGTAAAATTGTGAATAATTGAATGACACAATTAGCTTTGCTGGTAAGTTGCACAAGTTGTTGTCAGTTTAACGAGTAAATGAGTGAACATAATTATTACGATTTAACTGAAGAAAATGATGTTAAAAGATTTCTTAAATGTAAAACAAAAATTTCATTTTAAAAAATGTATAAATTTAATATATACATATATATAAATCGTTTGAACCCCCAATTTAACACAATAAATAGAGTAAATAGTGTCAAGTCAACTCTTCCTCCTATGTCACACCTCATAAACAATTAAAAAACACAAATAATATTTTACATTCGGGGCAAAACTTGTAGCCAGTTGAACAAATTTACTATTTTTTTCGTTCATTTTTACTTGTTCACTTTTTTATTAGCACGAAAATTAAGAAACAATAAATGATAAGGATAATTTTACCATATTAGCCTTTAAATATAATAAAGGGTCATTTACATACATAATATAAATATATAATCTTATTTAACAATTATAATACAATTTTATTTCACAACTGATAGCTTAATTTTTTGTTTCTACCAAAAATAGCTAAATGCATATATAATGCATTCTTAAACATAGTTTAACATCATTAATAAGAAAAAAAAAATAAACAACAATTTTAATACAATTTGGATTCAATATTTTGTGCATATTAAAGACGGGTTTTAATATACGTGGGGAATATATTTGACTAGAATATTTTTAATACAAATATATCATAAGTATTATATGTGAATTTCAACTATTTCATTACAATTTAAATTTGTTTATACTTGTTACGAAATAACAACTTTCGAATTTATAAAAATGTATAATATTAAATTTGAATTGTATTACAATAATGATCCTTTACGTTTAATACAATTTTAATACAAATCACACGTTACCATCACCACACACTGCCCTTTCCCGTCACCATCACCAAACTCCGACCAGAGCTCCACCCCCAACACCAACAGACCTATCAACTCTCCTTTCTCATTTTTTTTGATGAACTTACGTCGTCGGACCAACCAACCAAACAAACAAACTACTTTCGTCTTCTCTCTGACGAACTCATTGATCGAAACAACCAATAGCTTCACTACCCACTCCATCGCTAGATCTTTCGTCTTCTCCATTTTCTCCAACGAGGAGCTTCAAGCTTGGATGAGCTAGAACAAACCAACAACGACGAACTAAGCCCATCCACACCATTTTCTTCATGGATTAAAATTCCGAGAATGAATTAAAACCATTGAAACCATTTTTTTGATCAAATTTGATAAAATCAACATGAATGTTGGAATATCATAGGAAAAATAGAGCATAATCATGAAATAGAAAGGGAAAAAAAGACTGATTGTTGTTGTTGGTTTGCTTCGGTGAAGCTACTCGTCGGAGTAGCGTAAAACACAGAGAGCGTTGATTGTTGATTTCTCCGACGTCATGAGTTTGCCAGAGAAGATGAGGAGGATGGGAATAGGGAGAGACAAATTAAAGAAGAAATAGGTTTCGTAATTACCTAAAGCTAAGCTATAAATTGTAATAAACTAAAGGTTGTTATAAACTAATAAAGAACAAAGAAGAAGAGCAGAGAGAATAGAAAGAGTAATTATTATTTCTCTTGAGGAATGAATTATAATGAAGGAAAATTCCTTTATTTATAGGGAAAAATAAACCTTGGGATTTGTAATTTTTCCATAAATAAATATACACAATGTATGGTAAAGTAGGTATTCACCATATATGGTAAAGTAGACATTCACTATATATGGTACATTTATAACACTCACCCTTGAATGTCTAATTGATAGATAATGTGCCTCGTTCTTACTAGAAAAAAACCAATGGGGAAAAAATCTAGTGAAGGAAAAAGAGTACACATCTCTAACAATACGCATATATGTTGCCTCATTAAAAATCTTATAAGGAAAATCCAGTGGGACAAAACCTCGTAAGGGAAAAAGAGTACAACGCATATTAACTCTCCCTAATGAGAACATCCTTGAGCCTTTGCATCCCGATCTTGTGCATCTCCTTCTTGAAAGTTGCAATTAGAAGAAACTTGGTGAATAATCAGTCATATTATCACTTGAACGAATTTATTGCACGTTAATATCACCATTCTTTTGTAGCTCATGTGTATAGAAAAACTTTGATGAAGTGTGCTTCGTTCTATCTCCTTTTATGAATCCTCTCTTAAGTTGTGTTATGCATGCTGCATTATCTCCGTATAAAATTATGGGTACAATATCGCATTTCACACCATATTTTTCTCGAATGAGATGTATCATGGATCTCAACCACACACATTCTCGGTTCGCTTCATGAATAGCTATTCTCTCAGCATGATTCGATGAAGTGGCTACAATAGTTTGCTTTGTATATCTCCAAGATATGGTAGTACCACCACATATAAACACATAGCTTGTTTGAGATCGAGCTTTATGTGGGTCAAATAAGTACTCAACATCAGCATGACCAATAAGATTGTGACTACAATCTTGCTAACAAATTAACTGAAAAGGCCATATCAAGCCTTGTAGTATTTTCAAGATACATGAGTGCACCAATTACACTAAGATATGGTACTTCATAACCAATTTAAATTGATATATTTCTCATTTTAGCAAATAATCTATTGCTTTAGAAAACTCTCAAAGAGTTTCAATAATATTCAAACCATCAATTTATCCCTTATAAGGATATAATGAACAAGTTTTTCGGAAACTTTATATGGTTCAGGCATTCTGAATCCTTTGAAAATTTTCATATAGATTTTTGTCAAGTGACAATATTCAATATTTCATGTGTGACATCTTCGAGTGGACTGCAAATCAAATAAATTTTATGTTTATCAAGATGCATCCTTTCATGTCACTTAATAAATGTTTCTACGTCAGCATGCTTAAATTAACGTAGAATTTGGATCCTCATAATCACTTAATAAATTGGCGCAATATTGTATCAAAGATATTGATGATATATCATTTCGTATCGGTTCACAGTTTGACATAACATTTTGAGATCTCATCACTTCATTATTTTCAGGTACCTGAACCTCTCATAAGGTTTTATGAAATGTTATGTCGTAGACTCTTCAAGAGCGCATTGCCTTCTTATTATGATTATTTGCTCCTTATCCTTTTCAAGAATTATTTCATTTGGAACCGATTGGTCTACCACACTTCATACATGCGTAGATTTTGTCCTTTAGGGACACAAAATAAGAACACTTGCCGCTTAAATATGAGATGCTTTCGGCATTTGACTTGAATTGTCTTATGAAGAGGATCTGATAGTAATTCCTAACATATTTCTTAGCTGCTTATAATCTCCCCCTTATGTTAGAAAAACTAACATGCATCCTTCATCTTCTTTGAGGAATCCATCTTTGCGCATTATGGTATATTCATTAATTGTATACCGCACAACAAAATTATTAGATGGACAACGTGTGGTTCCTGACTCAGAACCAACTTTGAGGGAGAATTAATTATAATTTATTGGTCTAATGCATATAAGTGCTATTGTATGTAACATATCATATTTCAGACCAACACATGAAGCTTTATTCTCATTAGCAATGGTTTAGCTATTTATCGAAGGCATTCAATGCCAAACCATCATCATCAAGATGAATTGTCTTGATTACACAATCTGAAAATTATGCTCGACTCAATTTTGTTGAGCAAGCAATTTTATGAATGTCAAACTGCAGGTTAACAATAAATATATATAGTGATCATGTTATTGATGCATCTTAATAGATCACATGATAGGTGAACGAGCCCTTATTCACCTTTTATACTTTTCAAGATTTTAAGAAATTCAATCCCAAAATTAGTTGGTCCAACCAACGTATCATGAGAACAAGCAACATTAAAGTTCATGAAGAATTTTTGAATTCTTCAATATATGTTTAATACTCAATATGCACATCTTCGGAATGTCATAATCGTTCATGTCAACTTATGAATTTATTTATACTAGTAAACTCCAAGTTTACCAACGTATCATGAGGACAAGCAACATTAAAGTTCATGAAGAATTTTTGAATTCTTCAATATATGTTTAATACTCAATATGCACATCTTCGGGATGTCATAATCGTTCATGTCAACTTATGAATTTATTTGTACTAGTAAACTCCAAGTTTACCATGACATGTGTCTTTTACTTTAGTAAACTTCTTGTTACTATGGCATGTATTTTGTATCAATAAACAATAAATTCTTAGTTTATTATGGCATGTGATTTCATCATGCTTGAGTAACTTTTCACATTCATGTTTCTTACTACAGTAACTTGAAGATATTCAATCTTCCAATTATTCTACCTATTTTAGAGGTGGATTGTGATATCTTCACAACAAAGAATACATTCAAGTGTATATACGATCATATTCACCATGGTATAGATCTGTATTTATAATAATCGAAATTTTCATTTCCAAGAATGAAATATAATCATGCCTTAAGTGTATCAAATTATGATAGCTACTACAAAAACAAATTGAGGCATACATATGATTTATTGCTATCACATCCAATTCAAGGAATGGAGCATATTTAATGGGACATGTTTCATGACTTTTCACCAAATACCCATTATTTTGCCTTAGCCATCATAATATCATCAATATGGTGCATTGAGATTCAAACTCCACGTCTTATCCATATAAAGATGTCTTAGGCATAAATCCATGGGACTTGAACCCAATATATTATCATCTCTTTTGATAATATTTTTCTTGAGCAATAAATTTAAAACATAAATGATTCCAAACCAATTATTTTTTCTCAAATCCAACAGTAATTATATTAGTAGTAGCAAAAGACAAATAACATAAGGACTGACCTTGAAATTACTTTAGATTTATAATCTCACTTTGTTTGGCAGAGTCTCTGCTGATAACGTGTTATAAACTAATAAAGGACAAAGAAGAAGAGTAAAGAGGATAGAAAGAGTAATTATTATTTCTCTTGAGGGATGAATTACAATGAAGGAAAATTCCTTTATTTATAGTGGAAAACTAGAGAATTTTTTGATTCCTACCCACTTTCAAAACTTATTTTGATTCATAGACACCAAATTTCTTTTTGATTTATTTTTTAGGGTTAGGTCTTAAAAAAGGTAAAAGTGGGTCAAAGTTGTGGGGTCATGAGTTCTTTAACATTTTTAAAATTTGGGAAAAAAATATAACTTTTTAAAAACTACCACATAGTCCCTTTTATATTTTTTTCATTTTCAAAATATTTACATTAAAATCATTTAATATTTTTAACTACACATTTTTCTCTTCTCAAAACCTTTCTTCTCCCGTTCTTTTTCCTATTTTTTCAAACAAAATAATTCGATTAAATCTTGCTTCCTCAGACGAAATTTTTGAATTTCTCTTGCTCAGGTAAGTGTAATTTTCTTCTCCAATCAGTTCTAGATCCATTTTAGTAATTTTTTTCGATGACGCTTTGTGTTGGGTTCTTCGATTTTGATAAAAAATGCACTGTTCTTCGTTAAATCAATCAAAATTTGAGTGTTTTTAGTTAACATTGTCGATTTCGCATGTTTAATCGGGTTTTGCTTTGGATAATGATTAGAAATTTTTTCAATTTTTGTAGTTATATTGCGTTTGATTTTGAATTTTTTGTACTGAATTAGACCCATTTTAATGGTGTTCTTGTTGTTGTGAATTGCACTGCCAATGTTGGAACTTGAATTGCATGTTTGATGTGAGGCGTTTTTCCCGTTTTTCTTAATAGACCAGTGGTCGATAGATCGACCACTGCAGATTTGTTTTTGCTGTATTTTTTCATTTTTTTAATAGACCAGTGGTCGATAAATCGACCACTACAGATTCATTTTTTTACTGTAGATCATAAATGGTGAGAAGAGTTCATAGAGCGGTTAAAAGGCCTGCTTCCACTGCTTCTACCAGCAGGAAGCAAAAATTTGAAGAAGTTTTAAAAACTTCCAAGAGAAAAAAACCGTAGTCGATGAATCGGAGTCGAAAATCGAATCAAGAATCCTTGTCGATATTTCCGAATATGATGAAAATAGTACACACGAGAGTGAGGATGCTGAGGATAGTGAAGGTAAAAGCGAGGGGGAAAGAAAAGAAGAAAGTAAAAGTGATAGCGGAGACGGTGAGGACAGGAGAGATAGCGGAGACGGGGAGGAGGATCCCCTATCCTTGCCAATTTGTGCAAGAGATATCTCCATTGAGTCGTACGGCCTAACAACCTGGATGGATGATCTTGGCTCTTTTCCTGCAAATATTTTTGTGAGAGCAAGAATGGCCGTGTATCGAGAGTTTAGACGGGTTCTTGTTGAACAAAAGTTGTATTGTGATTTTAAGAAAACATATTTCGAACACTTGAGGCATATTCTGAAATATTTTAAGTTTAACGGACAGATGGTTCATTATATGTTGCTGCGACATATAAAAAGTAAAAAAAAAATGCATGAAATTTGGTTTTGTGCGAACGTTAAGTCAGCTTGTTTCGGCTTAAAGAAATTTGCTTTGATTACGGGGCTGAATTGTTCAGCATATTCCCGTGAATAAAAAATGAACAAAGTCCTCCAAAATGAAGAAAGCTTTCATTTTAAGGTGACGAAGAACAAGAGCATTACTGCTGCAAAGTTGATTAGCCTGATGAAAGGTAATAGGCTGAATAATCAATAAAAGTTGAAGTGTACTTTGGTCTGGTTTGTGCACGCGATGTTGCTGGCAAAGGACCCGTCAAAGAAGGTGGATTCGAACCACATCAAGATGGCGGCTGATTTAGAATTCTTCGGGAGGTATCCATGGGGAAAAGAGTCCTTTGAGCTGACCTTGAGCTATCTGAAAAAGAAGACTGATCTGACCAAGCAGAAAGAAGCTTTTGTCAAGAGGAATAATGCATCGTACGCGTTATTTGGCTTTTTCTGGGCATTTCTGGTACTTATAATCAACCAGCCTATTGGTGTATTATAGACTCCTACATATTTATTGAGTAATACATAGACACTGCAGACTTACTTGTGCTTCTACTGATTGCAGGTTTGGATATATGAGGCCTTTCCTCATCTGGGAAGGTACGCCGGCAAGTTGTTGAATTCTCTCCTGTCTATTCCTCGTCTTCTTCGATGGTACACGTCGAAGTGCGATAACATAATGGAAGGCGACCCGTTTAAGTATAAAGGAAACAACACAAAGGTAAAGGTATACTTATTATGATATTAGTGAATGTGTTGTAATTTATTTTTATTTGTTTGTAGATTGTGCACCCGTACCTTACCCCTACTGTTCGTGAGATGGCGCAGAGATACATGAAAACTTTTAAGCCATACATGGACGAAGTTAAGAATACGTTCATCGATGCGTTGAAGGTGCAGCTAAAAGGCGTGACTATCCTGACTTTATCAGCGGAGGTTGCGGACGAAGATGAAGATTTGGGTGGCCACCATTATGTTTCAAGTCCACCACACGCTTGTGATCATGCTGGTTCAAGTGGACTCAAAACCTCACCAGACGCTTCTAATGATGATGACCTGCGCGAGCGCGTTGCCTTGCTCGAGAAAAATCTACTGGATATTGCTTTTTTTGTTAGAGATGAAAGGTTGCGTAGAATCGAGAAGAATAAGAAGAAGCAACAAGAAAAAGGTAAATTAATTTATTTTTTGCTCTTCCAATTTAATTATGTTGCATATGTTTAGTAATCCTTTCAAAATAATACAGTGCACCTCGACAACCCCCTTCTTAGCCGGCATCAAGTAAACCTCGAAGAACTTGCAGTCGCAGTGACGGACATGGCTGCAGCAGATGAAAAAGGTGAAGAAGAAACGAAAGAGGAGAATGCATCAGATGAAGAAGAAGAAGAAGAAGAAGAGGAAGAAAAAAAAGAAATAAATAACGAGATGACAACTGAAGCAGAAGAACAAAATGAGTAGAAAAAAAAATGGTGAAAAGAAATTAGAAGAAGAAGAAGACAAAAACGAAAAGGCAGTTGAAGAAGAATCAGTGGTTAAACAGGAGGTTGAAAACATTGAAGCAGAGAAAAAATCAGCAGAAGAAGAAGAGAAGAAAAATGAGAAGAAGGAAGTTGAAGAAAAGGAGAAGAAACAGGAAGAAAAAGAATTGGATGTGATGGGCATTGTTGCGGAACTCAATCAAGAAAACAAGTAGTTTTGTGGATTTGGAACAAACAACTTTCTTAATGATTTTTTTTTTAGTGATTTGTTCTTTAGTGATAATTGAATTACATATATTTCACCTATTTTGTTAGTGATTTGTTCTTTACTGATGAAATAAAGTTCAGTTATTCCATTGTTTCGTTAGATTAAACAGCTGGTTGCATTGCAGTACCAATTCAACTATTGTCCTAATTTATAGTGGTTGATTGGAAACATAATAGAAGTTGTTCTCTATATTTTATAGACTTAACTTACTATCGATTGAGTAAATCATATATTTACTTACCGAAACTATCATGGTTTATAGAGGTCGATGATAAAAGACGTAGACATAATTCTCAATTAATTATAGATTACACCTAGGATTGATTTAAGAAACCTTACGTCTAGTTATTCAGTTTCCTATATCCATATTACACCTTTTCAGAAAGCCAACAACAATAACAAACCATACAATAAATTTTTGAGGCCTTTCTCTTTTTCCTCAGCCAAAATTAGCCTTTGCTTTACTTGATCCCTCTCCATTTCAACTTCTTTTAGCAATCCTTTCAAGTAATCCCTTTGATCTTCGGCTTCTTTTAACAATGTCATGAGTAGATCTCTATTTTCTTTGTATTCCCGAAGCCTTTGGAGTATATAAAACTTGAAAGCGCCTTGAAAATTTAATGTCGATAGGCTGCTCGTCGGTGAGTCTTCGTCAAGCCACTTAAAAAAAAAGCATCTGCCATTATCCTTTCCAACCGCACAGTTAAAGAATTTTCGGCCTGAATTTAAATCAGTACGTGACGTCCTAAAAACAGCTAGATTGCTACAATGACATATGTAGGACACTTTTGCATTTGATTTTTGGGATGTTTGAGACATGATAGTTGTTAACAAAAATTAAATTAAAAAAAATGAGAGTGTTAACACAAAAATAACCTTCCTTTTATAGAAGAAAAAGTGAGATATTACCATTGGGTGTTCATAGACCTTATTTATAATCGATGCCTTCTCAGGATTTTCGTAGATGCTTAACCGAATAGATAGACAGTCTAGCATATACTAAGAGCTAATTCTTTAATAACCACAATAGACTGTGATACATATTCATAGACCATAACTAACACATATTTTAAGAATGAACTTTTAATCAATAAAATAATAGATAATTGTATTTTATGCAATTAAAGGCTCTTGAACAAGTCATGTGATCGTATGAGAGTCCACGTAAATTGAATAAGGTGATCAATGATGTATGAGGATGGGTCAGGGGCGGAACTATATGGTTTTTTGGGTGCTCCGGCACCCAATAAACTCGACGCGGAATACGTATAATTATATAGAAAATACATAAAAATAGATATAAAAGATATAAAAGCACCCACTAAAACAAAAGTTGGTTGGGTGCATTCGCATTTAGATTGATCTTAGGGTTCTCCGTTGGAAAAACATCCCGGGTTTGAACCTCGTTGAGATAATTTTTTACTTTTTTCCAGCTTTTTAATTTTTTAAGCACCCACAATCCTTAAATCATGGGTCCGCCACTGGGATGGGTAGTGCATGAACAACAAAGCACAAGTATGTTGTGGATAATTCATTTGTTCAACCACAGCTCATCACCTCACATGTTGTTTCACCACTTTCAATTTATGTGGACTCTCATACGATCTTATGACTTGTTTAAGCTCATTTGATTGCATAAAATTCAATTATTGATTATTCTATTAATTAATTAATTCTTCTCAAAATATGTGCTAGTTATGGTCTATGAATATCTAGCACAGTCTAGTGATTTATTTGTGGAACTAGCTATGAGTCTATGCAAGACTATATCAGGTCGAGGAAAAAACTAAGCATAGTCTAGCATAGATTTTGTACAACTTCATTAATACATGCACTAGACTATGCCACATATTTATAGACCTTGACTAGCACATATTTGGAAAAGAATTATTTAATTAATAAAATAATAAGTAATTGTATTTTATGCAATCGAGTGAGCCTAAACAAATCATGTGATCGTATGAGAGTCCACATAAATTGAAAGTGGTGAAACAAGATGTGAGGTGATGAGTTGTGGTTGAACAACCAACCTCCTTAGGGCAATGTTTACCAAAGCACTAGTATGTTGTGAGGAATTCATTTGTTCATCCACTACCCATCCTCACACATCATTGATCACCTTATCCAATTTACGTTGACTCTCATACTATCACATGACTTGTTCAAGCCCCTCTAATTGCATAAAATCTAATCATTTATTATTTTATTGATTAATTATTTTTTTTATTTTCTAAATATGCTACTAAGATCAATAAACCAATACTGTAAATAATTGATAAGACTTAGAGTCTATGAAATTTACTGAACACAATCGATGGAGAGGTATTGTTAAATGAATCGAATATGTATTAGTTCGAGCATTGACCTTGATATAAGTGTCGAATAAACTTCATCGACTTTTTATTTAATTTTGTATAAATTAACATAATCGCGGATAGACCAGATTAGTTTTTCATTGGCGTATATGAATTAATTTGACGTCTGATTACTGTCCCGTTCATCTTCTACCTTGATCTAATGCAAAAGTTCTAAAAAAGAAAAAAATATAAAATTATTGTGGCAAAAAATGCAGGAAACAACAATTAAACTAGAAACGAGAATTAACCAAAAATTACATTCACATCTCACTACCCTTTGATTCATCTTCTAACATCAGAAATTAATTTTCCAAAAATTACAGTGGAGACAAATGCAGGAAACAAAAATTAATTTTTCATTAATTCACAACTGTTTGATTCATGTTGTAACAGAGAAAATCGCAAAAAAATTCAAAAAAGTCTAAAATTGCAGAAATTTAAAGGGAGGCAGATATAAGAAAAATCAAAATATTTCATTCATTCATTCTTCATTGCAATGGTAGACCCATATTTACAGCAAAACCTAAACAAAAACTGCAAACTAAAGAAGCTTTCATCTAACATAAACTTAACCATGGAAGTTTCCCATTGCAATGACATTAAAACAAAAAAAAAATATAAATACTTAAAACTAAGGGGATGGTGGGGGGTGATCATCTCCTCCGGCTCCATGTTGAGCCGCTCCACAATAGCCCATAAAAAATAGGCAATCCGTCGGAGTTCGCGGTGGACATGCTTTCGGTCCTGCCCAAGTCCATAAAAGAGGCGGTTGAAGTCGTTACGGAGGATGAGAAGGTCATAGTTATGGTTGGTCCTACTTTTGGGTCTCAAAGGAATGCCTGACATCTTTTTAATTAAATCTGATTTTGAGTTGATGAAGATGAATTTTGGGTGGAGTAGATGGTTGTTTATATAGTCCAAAATAGAACCCTTTGGTTTTCCCGCCCTTTGGTTGGTAGACGTGTGAATGGTGGAAATCTAAGAGAGGTAGCATATATCCAATCGACACAACATTTGATTGGACGTGTCACAACTTTTTTGAGGTGTAATAAATGCTCAACTGTTCACATCTGTCCCTTTGAATATTTAGGGTTTTAATAGACTGTATATAAGATCGATTATATACCATCTATTCAATAAAGAATAAAAGAAATAGACCGGACACATAATATATGCAATACTGTAAAAAGACCGATAATAGACGAAGAGTTAATTCGATAAATCTGGCATTAATCAGACAACTGAAGGGTAGTTAAAATACATACACTGTCATGACTTACAAAAACACAAATTCATACAAGACTAACTACGATTTGTTGTTGTTACAAGTGGTTCTATTGTGCCCAAGTCTCTTACACAATGAACACTTGTTCCTCCTCTTTGACTTGAAAGTCTCGCCCACGCCTTTAACGCATTTTCTTTTCTTCCTTCCGGGCTTGGTGACCACGAGTGGCGGAATAATGTTCACGTCTAGCAATTCTTGTGGCCCGCGCCATTCGGACTCCAAAGGGACAACATTAATTGATTCTGAATACGCAAGGAGGTACTCTTCCACTTTATATAGGGGCGAAGAGTAATCATAGACTCTCAAACCATAATCATCACCGTGGTTCGATCGCAAAGCGGCCATCGCGTGATTGCATGGTATTTTGACCTGGTCAAACTTCCTACACGAACAAGACCTTTCCAGTAGGTCGACTTTGGCCGTAGAGCCACTTCCAAACACAGTGTATTGCCTTTCGTCCCCGCTTATGTTCTCGACATAGGAGTCACCCTCGCTCATATTATCTCTTAAGATGTTTTCGGAGGCGAGAATAAATTTGTTATCCTTACATTTGAGGACGTAGGCACGCCTCTTCCTAAATATTTCACCAAACCTCTTGGCAATCGAATTGAATATGGATGCCACAGGGTACTCCCTTTCGACAATCAACATAGCGTTCACCGACTCGGCAATATTTATGGTCATCACGTCAAACCTGTTGCCGGGGAAATATGCTCTGCTTCATTTTTCAAAACCAAGCTCATGCTCGAGGAAAAAGGCTTCCTCGGGACAGTAGTTCTTGAATTCCACAAAATGGTCGCTAAAATCCTCGGGAGAATATGCCTTTGTCGCGTTGTAGAATAGATAGTGGTTTTCTCCACAATGGTAATTTACCCGGAGATTTTCACCTAGGTGCCTCATGCAGTACCCGTGATGAGCATGGTTGTACGCCTTCGCGATGCCATTGGTGATGCTCTTGTGCCTATCGGAGATAAAGCACAAATCTGGTCCATCGACCACAATAGACTTCAGCTTCTCAAAGAAGAACATCCAAGACGCATCGTTCTCCTTGTCAACAACGCAAAAGGCAATGGGATAATATGGTTCTTCGTATCCTGTGCAACCGCGCTTAGCAGCACCCCCTTGTACTTGTCGTATAAATGAGTGTCGTCGACCGCAATAACCTTCCTCATATGTGCGAATCCCCTAATGCAAGGGCCCAACGATAAAAAGTAGTATATAAATCTACAATCGACCTTGTTTACTATGATGGAATAGGTAGTGCCAACATTAAGAGCATCGATCATGTACGAAAAAGCGGACAGGCAGCGATACCCGTGCTCCACTGTCCCTCAAACCATTTCTTTGGCAATCACCTCCCCAGCCAACATTTCCAATAGCTTGGTCTACTTTTCAAGTTCTTGAACACGATCCTCCGAATCTCGCTAGTGTCCGGACCCTTTCTTTCGCGATACATGTTCACACACAGCGATGCAATGACTGTAGACGAGATTTTCCTATGGTAGCGGGTGGCGTATTCGACGCCGCAGTTAAGATCGCCGACGTATTTATAGATGACAAATCTGTCCGTGCATTCATACTTCTTCGCCCGCAACATCCACCTGCAACTAGAACAAACACATTTCACCTTGAGGAATTTGCTGCAGATCTTTAACGTAGCATAATCAAAAGAATTTCTAGCAGCTGCTACGTCCAGCAACAATTTTAGCTTCTTTTTACTGCTAAATATTTGATTTACCTGAAAATTAGTCCCGTCGGAGAAGGTGTAGTTGGTTTGTGCTCCCAATTCGCACTCTTCTTCCCCTTCTTCAAAGAAAACTGAATCTTCTAATTCCATTGAATCATCTTCCGAATCAATTGGATGAGCATCCAAACTCTCATCTTCAATTAAATTAGGTTCGTCGATTGTCGGCTGTGGTAGCGGGACTGTCGGAGACCCCGAAACGACATTTATCCTCTGTCGCGCCCCAAAATCCCATCGGGCCGGACTGGCACCCGAAGCCGAGAAGGCCCGGGAGAACCCGTTCAAATACCTGTACTTTCCCTTACATGTCACCAAAAATTTGGACAACACTTCGTTGCATATAGAAGGATCTAATTACCTGTATCAGCACAACACACACAAATATATATATATATAATACTTGGCCGTCGGGGCCACCACATATACAGATATAACATCACTATATAAACTTTCATGACTTTACCCTTCCTTATGTCTACAAAGCCTCTAGGATATACATGATATAACTAGGGTCGGGACAAACCCCCGCCCACACATAACTCCTGTACAATAACAAAACATAAGGAACCGACTCGAAAAATTCCGAAGCAAACTGGAGCTCACCAACAATAGCTGTATGACCTGGCTCCTATCTATGCTGTGAATGAGCTGAGGTACCTGTGCCTGTAGTATGAAATGCAGGTCCCCGTGGGGGACGTCAGTACGAAATATGTACTGAGTATGTAAAGCTGTAGATAATCACATATGATATAGGAGATCAATAGAAATCCGAAACAAGTGAATAAATCGTAATAGGAGTGGACCACACTTACTAGAACTTGTGACAACCTGTACATTAAATTTATTCAATCACTTTACCTTCGTTCTTAACATCTTTGTAATCATTACTGTACTGTACTGTGACCATTAGGCTGCCTCTAGTACATATCAACTGGGATCGACCCATGCTAAGCTTATGCCCCTGGGATACCACCCATAAACACGTAAATAGGGATCGACCCATGCTAGGCTTATGCCCCTGGGATACCACCCGATAAGAGAGAACTTCCATCACTTAGTTCAATTAATCTTTGAGATTGTTATTTCGGTCGCCACCACATTTTTGATACTTTGAAACAACGATACATCAATAAGAACCAAGTAATAGACCTTCTATACAATAACGACGTAATAAAGACTCATTGGTACATCAACAATGTGTTTCAGAATCATCAATATCACAACAATGAAATAGGAGCCTTTTGGTATATCAATGAAACATTTTGACACTTTATAGAATGGAAACAACTCCGTTGGTAATGTAGAACAATACATGTTTTTGGACAACCTCGGAATCTTACTTGATGGAACATTGGTGTTTTCATGCCAAATAACATCGTTAGAGTTTGCTTTACATACCTCGTCGTAGATTCGGATACCAATTCAACACAACTTCCCGACTTTACAAATCACTTATCTACAATGAAATGTTTGGCATCTAGTATTAGCAACCCAACACCACAATTCTCTTCCATAATTCCATACAACCAATATTTGCAAAACATTTCAAAAACCAACTTGAACAATAGGTTTATGTGTATATATATATATATAATCAATACCACATCATCACACCAAATCCCTTCACAATTCAACATAATCCAACATCATTTCCCAATCATCTTTCAACAACAATCAAATAACATACTTCTTATGCTCACATGCATATATATATATACATATCCATATAAATAACACCAACATAATTTACATCCTTATCATAAAATGACCCTTTTGATTTCGAAGTCCTGTTGGCACAAATAAGGGGTGCTTCTCGAATCCCTCGAGACGGTGAACACAACTACGAAATCAATTTGGACTTTCTACGGTTGAATCACAAGATAATTGGAGTTGAACTTAGACTAGGGTTTCTTATTCTTCAATAATTTGGATGATAACATGATGGATATGAGGCTAAGTATATGTATATAATGACCAATTTTCGTCCATGAGGTGATGGAAAATGACCATATTGCCTGTAAAAATTTAAGTAAATCCGAATCTGTCCATGGTGGACTGTTTTGATAGGCTAAAGTAAATCAACCATAACTCTTCGCTACGATATCGTATTTGGGTGAAATTGGTATCGTTGGATAGATAATTCAAAGGTCTTTCATTTAATATAAAATAGGCCACCCAGTTCGTCCTGTACAAGGAATTATGATTGTTTGAAGTTGACCCTAAAAATCTATTTTGAGAGACTGAAGTAAAACGAGTATAACTCCTTACTCAGACGTTGGATTTGGATGAAACCAATTGCATTAGAAAGAAGACTCTCGGGGCTTCTCATCGATATATAGAAGATCACACAGTTCATTTTGTACAAGGAGTTATGATCGTTTAAAATCGACCCAAAAATCTGTTTGGCTGCAGTACTTTTGTGTGCAGAAAATTTCTGCACATTTACTGTTCATTGCGTCCACCGTTTTCAAGTTTCGAACATGCTCGCTTATATCCGATACTCTTCTGTTTTCAGAAATCTTTATATCGTTGGAAATCTAACTCGATAAACTTCGTATAGAAACTTCGACGAGCAAATTCCGGTATAAATAAAGTCGATTCCCATACACATATAATCAAACTATACACTTGAAACCATCTCAAAATAATCAATACTCATACTTAAACTCGTATATACCTAACTTATGATCAATACATATACTCCAACACATATAACCACGGCTAATGCACGTAATTAAGTACGGGGTGTTACATCCTTCCCCCCTTAAGGACATTCGTCCTCGAATGTGAATGTAGTTATTTAGCCGAAACAAGTTCGAATTCATAATTGATATTCACGTCATCATATAGATATTATGCATATGTAAAAACTTACTTGTTAGCGTCCCAGTTCCACTCCTTGCACTTCTTTTTCACCTTTGAACAAATAAGGGTATTTCGATTTAATTGCTTCCTCCGCTTCCCATGTAATCTCTTCCCTTTGTTGATTTCTCCAAAGTACTTTCACCGATGCTACTTCTTTGTTTCTCATATTCTTAACTTGACGATCTAATATAGTAATAGGCATCTCCTCATAGGTAAGATCTTCTGTTACTTGCACATCTTCAGTAGAAGTAATAAGGAACGGATCTCTGATGCACTTTCGAAGCATCGATACATGAAATACTGGATGCACTGATGAGAGTTCCTGGTGTAGCTCTAATTCATAAGCAACTTGCCCACATCTTCGAATAATCTTATACGGGCCTATATATTGTGGACTCAACTTTCCTTTCTTGCCAAATCTCATCACCCTTTCATTGGCGATACCTTCAAAAATACCCAATCGCCTAACGAAAACTCTAGCCCTCTTCTTCTACTATCCGCATATGACTTGTGTCGACTTTGGGCTGTTTTCAATTGTTGCTGAATCACCTTGACTTTTTCTATGGCTTGATACACAAGATCCGGTCCGAACATAAAAGTTTCACCTGCTTCGAACCATCCTATTGGTGATCTACACTTCCTCCCATATAAAGCTTCATATGGTGCCATTTTGATACTTGAATGATAGCTATTATTGTAGGCAAACTCAATAAGAGGTAAATGATCATCCCATCTGCCTTTAAAATCTATAACACATGCTCGTAGCATATCTTCAAGTGTTTGAATGGTGCGCTCTGCTTGTCCATCCGTCTGAGGGTGAAAAGTTGTACTCAGATTCACTTGTGTTCCCAAACTCCGTTGGAAAGACTTCCAAACGTTTGCGGTAAATTGAGTTCCCCAATCCGATATAATAGAAGTTGTCACCCCATGTAATCGGACTATTTCTTTAACATACAACTTCAAATATTCTTCAACTGTGTAAGTGGTCTTAACGGGTAAGAAATGTGCGGATTTAGTAAGCCTATCGACAATCACCCATATAGAATCAAATTTCCGAGCTGTACGAGGCAAACCTGTAACAAAATCCATGTTGATCATGTCCCACTTCCAAATTGGAAGATCTATGCATTGCATATAGCCTCCGGGCTTTTGATAGTCCACTTTAACTCGTTGGCAATTTGGACATTCAGCTACAAATTCTGCGATGTTTCTTTTCATGTCATTCCACCAATACATATCTTTTAAATCTTGATACATTTTGGTTGATCCTGGATGAATGAAATACCTTGAAAAATGTGCCTCTGTCATAATCTTCTTTCTTAGCCCATCTACATCCGGCACACACAATCGGTTTTGGCACTGAAGTACTCCTTCTCGCGTAAGCTCAAATGCCTTGGTCGCACCACTCTGAACGTTCTCCTTAAGCTGTAATAAAATAGGATCTGCATCTTGCTTCTCTTTCACCTCAGCTACTAATGAGGATTCCGCGGCATTATGCACAATAAGCTCCTCGTCCGGAGTTTCGAGAAGACGAACTCCTAGACTATCTAATTGATGAAGATCTTTAATCATCCCTTGCCTTTCTATATATGCCATCATAGGCTTACGACTCAACGCATCAGCTACTATATTCGCTTTCCCTGGGTGATACAAAATATCAACATCATAATCTTTTAATAGTTCCATCCACCTTCGCTGCCTCAAATTTAGATCCTTCTGACTGAAAATATATTGTAAGCTCTTGTGATCAGTATATATATCAACATGAACCCCATATAAATAGTGGCGCCATATTTTTAAAGCAAAGATAACCGCTGCCAGCTCAAGATCATGTGTGGGGTAATTTTTCTCATGTGGCCTCAATTGCCTTGAGGCATATGCTATCACCTTACCATGTTGTATTAATACACATCCTAAACCAATTCTCGAAGCATCACAATACACTGTATACCCTTTTGTACCTTTTGGAAGTACCAACACAGGTGTAGAAGTCAACTTATTCTTCAATTCTTGGAAACTCTCCTCACACGCATCATTCCATTGGAACTTGGATGCTTTATGCGTTAGCTTGGTTAAGGGTGCTGAAATGGAAGAAAAGTCTTTAACAAACCTTCTATAATAACCGGCCAACCCGAGAAAACTACGAATCTCCGTAGGCGTTGTGGGCCTTGGCCAGTTCTTCACAGCTTCTATCTTTTGAGCATCAACCTTTATCCCTTCACTAGATACAATATGACCCAAATATGCCACCGACTTTAACCAAAACTCACATTTAGAGAACTTTGCATAAAGCTTACAATCACGAAGAGCCTGTAATGCCTGTCGTAAGTGATTGGCATGGTCCTCTTCTGATCTAGAATAAACTAGAATATCATCTATAAAAACTATCACAAATACATCCAGGAATGGCTTAAACACCCTATTCATCAAATCCATAAAAGCTGCAGGTGCATTTGTTAGCCCAAATAACATAACTAGAAAGTCATAATGACCATACCGTGTTCGGAAAGCTGTCTTGGGTATATCCTTCTCTTTGACCCTCACTTGATGGTAACCTGACCTCAAATCAATCTTAGAAAAACACTTGGCGCCCTGTAACTGATCAAATAAATCATCAATTCTTGGGAGAGGATATTTATTCTTAATAGTCACCTTATTCAATTGTCGATAATCAATACACATCCTCAGCGAGCCATCCTTTTTGCGCACAAATAACACTGGTGCTCCCCAGGGGGACATACTAGGCCTTATGAATCCCTTCTCTAGCAAATCTTTCAATTGCTCTTTCAATTCTCGTAATTCTGCTGGGGCCATTCTATACGGCGGAATGGAGATTGGTTGGGTTCCTGGTATTACATCAATACCAAACTCTACTTCTCGTTCAGGAGGCAAACCTGGAAGATCTTCAGGAAATACATCAGAAAATTCATTTACCACCGGAACAGCGTGAAGAGTTGGTGGCTCTGCTTTTGTATCCCTTACTCTAACTAAATGATATATGTATCCCTTGGAAATCATTCTTCTTGCCTTAAAATAAGAAATAAATCTACCTCTTGGCGCACTAATTTCACCTTTCCATTCAAGGACTGATTCATTTGGAAAATGGAAATATACTTTTTTCGTGCAGCAATCAATTGTGGCATAACAAGACGCCAACCAGTCCATACCCATTATAACATCAAAATCTACCATTTCTAACTCTACAAGATCAGCCATCGTATCATGACCACAAACAGTTACTATGCAGTTTTGATAAGCCCTTCTAGCTATAATAGATTCCCCAACCGGTGTGGATACTTCAAATGACTTAACTAATAGTTCGGGTATTCTTTCAAACTTTCCAGCAACCAATGGAGTAACATAAGATAATGTGGAACCGGGATCAATTAAGGCATATAAATCGAATGAAAAGATAGACAACGTACCCGTAACCACATCTGGGGAAGCCTCTAAATTCTGTCGATCCGCTAGAGCATACGTACGATTTTGAGCCTCGCTAGAACCCGTGGCTCCTCTATCACCTCTAACACGACCCATTGGTTGTGCACCCCTTCCTGAATAAGGCATCGATGATGATGATGCAACAAATGACCCCGTAGGTCGTGCCATACCCCCTATGTCCCTTCGTGGGCATTCCCTCATCATATGCCCCGACATACCGCACCAAAAGCAAACATTGATCCCCAGCCGACATGCGCCCAAATGATACCTTCCACATTTATTGCATGGCTCTCGATTGGCTCATATTCCCTTGCCCTTGGTACCCCACTATCCGCGAACTCTGACTCTCACTTCTATGCCCAAATTGATTTCCTCTGGACCCTTGGAACTGTGGTGGGGCACTAGCTGCAGAATAAGAAGATAATGGCCTAGGTGGTATAGCAGAAAACTGTGGTCTGAACCCTCCTTGAGATGCCATGAACTGCCCTGTAGATCTGGCCCTCTTGGAATATCCTCTTTCTGATTCCTGTGTTCTTCTCCTCTGCCTCTGATCTTCCATTTTCTGTGCAAAAGCTTGGATCCTCGCTATGTCCATATCTTTGTTCAAAGCGGCAATAGTACAATCCCTAACAAAATACGGATCCAATTCATCCACATACCGATGAACTCTGTCATCCATAGTAGCTATAACATTAGGAGCATATCTGGACAAAGAATTAAATCGAAGACTATACTTTCTCACACTTGTATTACCCCGTCGAAGATTTAAGAACTGATCCGTACGGGCCTGACGAGTCTCATATGGAAGATAATGATCAATAAATGCCTCTTTGAACTCTTTCCAAGTAGCTGGGGGTGCATCAATGCCCCTTGACAGTTTCCAGTCTTCATACCAATATATAGCCTCACCTTTGAATCTATACGCGGCTAACTCCACTGTCTCTCTGACCGATACATGCATCACCTCTAGGGCCCTTTGGATCTGATCAATAAAGTCCTGCGGATCTTCGTTAAGATCGGATCCGGTAAAAGTAGGCGGATCCATCTTAAGAAAATCCTGTGTTCGAAGACTAGCCGCCCTATCTATACCACTAGGACTTGCAGTAGGAATGGCTCGCCCTTGAGCTTGCCTAGCAACTATACGAGTCAAAAGTTGCACTGCATTTCTAAGATCTTGATCAACAACATTAATAGGTGGCTCTGGGGATATAGTTCTCCTCCCCCTTATTTCTTTCGGACTGGGGGAAGTTTCTGATGCATGCTCAGCTGGAGCCTCACTTTGATTAGCTGGTATAGTGGGTGACTTACTAGTCCCCTCTCCGGCAGCCACATCTACTTGCTTACCGGTATTCTTGCTTCTGGTAACCGGCATCATTACTATAATAAGAGAAACAAACTGATTCAGTGGTCAACTATGACTTCATATACAATATAAGCTCTATCGCACGATATAAGACATGAAGAAAAGAAACAATTCCTAAATGTCCATAGCCTCCTGTTTATAGATGTGGTGCACAACACACCGATAAACAAGACTCTACGTAGACACGGCTTTGTAGACTCACTAGGACGAACCTCTCTGATACCACTTTTGTCACGCCCCAAAATCCCATCGGACCGAACTGGCACACGAAACCGAGAAGGCCCGGGAGAACCCGTTCAAATACCTGTACTTTCCCTTACATGTCACCAAAAATTTGGAAAACACTTCGTTGCATATAGAAGGATCTAATTACCTGTATCAGCATAACACGCACAAATATATATATATATATATATATATATATATAATACTTGGCCGTCGGGGCCACCACATATACAGATATAACATCACTATATAAACTTCCATGACTTTACCCTTCCTTATGTCTACAAACCCTCTAGGATATACATAACATAACTAGGGTCGGGAAAAACCCCCGCCCACACATAACTCCTGTACAATAACAAAACATAAGGAACCGACTCGGAAAACTCCAAAGCAAACTGGAGCTCACCAACAATAGCTGTATGACCTGACTCCTATCTATGCTGTGAATGAGCTGAGGTACCTATGCCTGTAGCATGAAATGCAGGTCCCCGTGGGGGACGTCAGTACGAAATATGTACTGAGTATGTAAAGCTGTAGATAATCACATATGATATAGGAGCTCAATAGAAATCCGAAACAAGTGAATAAATCGTAATAGGGGTGGACAACACTTACTAGAACTTGTGCCAACCTGTACATTGAATTTATTCAATCACTTTACCTTCGTTCTTAACATCTTTGTAATCATTACTGTACTGTACTGTGACCATTAGGCTGCCTCCAGTACATATCAACTGGGATCGACCCATGCTAAGCTTATGCCCCTGGGATACCACCCATAAACACGTAAATAGGGATCGACCCATGCTAGGCTTATGCACCTGGGATACCACCCGATAAGAGAGAACTTTCATCACTTAGTTCAATTAATCTTTGAGATTGTTATTTCGGTCGCCACCACATTTTTGATACTTTGAAACAACGATACATCAATAAGAACCAAGTAAGAGACCTTCTATACAATAACAACGTAATAAAGACTCATTGGTACATCAACAATGTGTTTCAGAATCATCAATATCACAACAATGAAATAGGAGCCTTTTGGTATATCAATGAAACATTTTGACACTTTATAGAATGGAAACAACTCCGTTGGTAATGTAGAACAATACATGTTTTTCGACAACCTCGGAATCTTACTTGATGGAACATTGGTGTTTTCATGCCAAAGAACATCGTTAGAGTTTGCTTTACATACCTCGTTGTAGATTCAGATACCAATTCAACACAATTTCCCGCTTTTACAAATCACTTATCTACAATGAAATGTTTGGCATCTAGTATTACCAACCCAACACCACAATTCTCTTCCATAATTCCATACAACCAATATTTGCAAAACATTCCAAAAACCAACTTGAACAATAGGTTTATGTGTATATATATATAATCATCAATACCACATCATCACACCAAATCCCTTCACAATTCAACATAATCCAACATCATTTCCCAATCATCTTTCAACAATAATCAAATAACATACTTCTTATGCTCACATGCATATATATATACATATCCATATAAATAACACCAACATAATTTACATCCTTACCATAAAATGGCCCTTTTGATTTCGAAGTCCTGTTGGCACAAATAAGGGGTGCTTCTCGAATCCCTCGAGACGGTGAACACAACTACGAAATCAATTAGGACTTTCTACGGTTGAATCACAAGATAATTGGAGTTGAACTTAGACTAGGGTTTCTTATTCTTCAATAATTTGGATGATAACATGATGGATATGAGGCTAAGTATATGTATATAATGACCAATTTTCGTCCATGAGGTGATGGAAAATGACCATATTGCCCTTAAAAATTTAAGTAAATCCGAATCTGTCCATGATGGACTGTTTTGATAGGCTAAAGTAAATCGACCATAACTCTTCGCTACGATATCGTATTTGGGTGAAATTCATATCGTTGGATAGATAATTCAAAGTTCTTTCATTTCATATAAAATAGGCCACCCAGTTCGTCCTGTACAAGGAATTATGATTGTTTGAAGTTGACCCTAAAAATCTATTTTGAGAGGCTGAAGTAAAACGAGTATAACTCCTTACTTAGACGTTGGATTTGGATGAAACCAATTGCATTAGAAAGAAGACTCTCGGGGCTTCTCATCGATATATAGAAGATCACACAGTTCATTTTGTACAAGGAGTTATGATCGTTTAAAATCGACCCAAAAATCTGTTTGGCTGCAGTACTTTTGTGTGCAGAAAATTTCTACACATTTACTGTTCATTGCGTCCACCGTTTTCAAGTTTCGAACATGCTCGCTTATATCCGATACTCATCCGTTTTCAGAAATCTTTATATCGTTGGAAATCTAACTCGATAAACTTCGCATAGAAACTTCGACGAGCAAATTCCGGTATAAATAAAGTCGATTCCCATACACATATAATCAAACTATACACTTGAAACCATCTCAAAATAATCAATACTCATACTTAAACTCGTATATACCTAACTTATGATCAATACATATACTCCAACACATATAACCATGGCTAATGCACGTAATTAAGTACGGGGTGTTACATCCTCAATAATGGCCTAGAGCCATCGGCAGCGACATTCAACATGTATAACGACACATGCCGATCATTATTTATGAACGTGGGATGTATTTACCCCGCCCATTCATTAAATAGCTAATCACAATGTTCTTTGGCTCGCATTCTAATTCTCCGCTCTCAATTACGCTTCAAATCATGTCGTCGTACGATCCATTGCGATGCAGCGGGATGGGCGTTGTCTCCTTTGTAGATGATTTCCACCTCCAACAGTTGGGACCCTCCTCCCACGCACCCACATAATTACCACCCACGACAACTATCTCAGCTACTGTCATAATAGACCGCACAAGTCGATAATAGAGCAAGGTTTAGGTCTATAGATGGTCGATGACTGGTCGACCCCTGCTATCAATACGTCCGTACAAAGATGCGAATTGACTGATTTTTTATATAATCGTTGCCCTCCAAGCTCTAGTATGGAAAAATGTATGTGTAGGACTTCTAAACAACTAAAATATATCCAATGACGAGGTATTAAGCTGATTTGAAAAGCTTTTTGAGCTATTAGAAATGGTGAATTTTTTTTTTTTCATTTTTTTTTCAAAAAGGATGGAAAAACAATGAAGACAATGATGAACTTGTGTGGTTGGTTTGGATGAAAGAATGGATGATGTCATAAATGTGTCTAAACATCTAATTTTCCAAGACTTGTGTCTAAATATTAAAATAAGTTTTGAAAGTGTCTATTTGCCCAACTCTCCCGGAAAACTAACTTGGGGTTTGTAACTTTTCTATAAATAGGTATACACAATATATGATAAAGTAGGTATTCACAATATATGGTAAAGTAGACATTTATTATATATGATACATTTATAACAAAGTTCATACTATGGTAAAGTAGACATTCATTATATATGATACATTTATAACAAAGTTCATACTATGCACAGTTATAACATGCATTAAAAAAATACTAATTATGTAAAAATTTCTACAATAAATTTAATGTTTTGGGAAATGCACTATATAAGAAATGGATAGAAATATGTAAATTATTCATTGATAAATATTATTGAATATCTCAAAATAAAAAAATAAACAAATTAAAATGAACGGAAAAAGTAAGTTTAATACAACTTAATTCCTAACGAAGGACATAAATTTTGCTATAAGGATTTTCTAAACTATAGGCTATTTTTTAAAATTACTCTTAAGTGGGTTAGAAGTTCAAGATAATTTGGTCTATTCTTGTAAATTACTCTTTATAAAAGGAGACTTCACAAAATTTTCTCGCGTCATTCTACTGGACTCATTTGACTTGCCAATTTTCATCATCACTATCACTCCAAGCCCAAAAAGTTCCGGCCCATGGACTCCTCCACCGTAGACGGCGGTGCATCGCTTCCCTCCACCGGCACCGACGGTAAGAAACGCCGTGTCTCTTATTTCTACGAGCCAACAATCGGCGACTATTACTACGGTCAAGGTCATCCGATGAAGCCTCACCGTATTCGTATGGCCCACAATCTCATCGTCCACTATTATCTCCACCGGCGTATGGAAATCAGCCGTCCTTTTCCCGCCGGAGACGATGATATCCGAAGGTTTCACTCGTCGGATTATGTCGATTTTCTCTCTTCCGTTTCGCCTGAGACGTTACATGACCATACACATGCGCGGCATCTGAAGAGGTTTAATGTTGGTGAAGATTGCCCGGTTTTTGATGGACTTTTTGGGTTTTGTCAAGCGTCGGCTGGTGGATCTATTGGTGCGGCGGTTAAGCTGAATAGGCAGGATGCGGATATAGCGATTAATTGGGCTGGTGGATTGCACCATGCAAAGAAAAGTGAAGCTTCTGGATTCTGTTATGTGAATGATATTGTTTTGGGTATTCTCGAGCTGCTTAAAGTCCATAAGGTATAAACTCTTACTTGCTAACTAGTAGTGTTCTCATTTTCATATTCATTTTCTTTTTTGTTAACTCGTGGTTAGGCCCTTCCCCTTCCCCTTCCCCGGACCCCTTGTATAGCTAGAACTTTTGTGCACCGGGCTGCCCTTTTTATTTACATAGTGAATAGATGCATAACAATGTACATGCTGAACTTTGTTGCTAAAGTTTAGGAAGTACATGCTGAACTTTGTTGCTAAGGTTTATGAAATTGCATTTGATTACAGTGCTATCTAACTATATGTTTCTGATGTTCAATTCTTTACTGTTTAATCAATTCGTTGAAATAATGAGTGAATTTCATGGGTGGTTATTCAGCTTTGTGTTCATTACACAAAAATAGTGTTGTTACAGGCGCGCTTAGGGCCCTCAAGTGAGGCTCAAAATGTATTGAGCGCGTTGCCTTGTTTAATGTGCGATTTAGTGTCGTCATCAAGTTTCAGAGGCATATTTTCACTTGCCAATGAGAAACAATTGATATTTCACTTTATTGTAAAAAAAAATTCAGTTTCTTTGTTCATATATTTGTTAGTCATGCAGCCCTAGGCATATATATTTGTACTTTTTCTCCCTTTAAGCTTTTTTCGTTAAGGTCTTGTCTTCATTTGCCGAGGGTCTTTCAGAAACAACCTCTCTACCTCCACGAAGTATGGTTAAGGTCTGCCCAGACCCTACCCTCCCTAGGCCCAACTTGTGAAATTACACTGGGGTATGTAATATGTTGTTGCTTGCCTATATTCGGTTATAGATATTTTGGTGTCAATATGGTATGTGACCCTGCCCATGTGTATAAGTTTCTGGCAAACCGTTTTGAGGAGGGTGAAGCCTACTAAAAGTAAGCATGATGCCCATGGTTCATATCTTTGTCGATTGACTGGTTTAGATTGTAGCATTTGACGTATCTTCAGAAAATGTGATGTTAAGGGAATACATGGTACGGATTGTCTGGAAGAGTAATTGAAGGTAGGAAAGCTTGCAACTAAAATTCAATTTGATTTTGCCTAATCTATGCTGGAGAATTATGAAAATGCCTGCTTGTTATCCTTGTATAAGCTGGGACAGATCTGTTCCATCTCTATGGATGCATTTAGCAGATCAAAGAAATATTGACATGTTCAACCTCAAGTTGCAATTTTGTTCCAACTGCATGTACACATTATTTCTTAAGAACTCCCCCCGTTTTACTACTACTTTCTAATTACTAGGTTAAAGTACCAATCTGTAAGATTTCTAGGAAGCTGAACTTAGTAAATCTTGATCACTTGTTATGCTTCTACTTGTCACATATATTAATTATTATTGAATCTGTATAATTGTCTTGTGAAATCTGTTGCATACAATTATAGCTTTGCATCATCTTTTCCTCTGATTCACTTTTTTCTAATTAGAGCTTGTTCTGAGTTACTGTTCCTCTGAAATGCTGAATGTTGCTCTGCAGCGTGTATTGTATATAGACATTGATATTCACCATGGTGATGGTGTTGAGGAGGCTTTTTTCACCACAGATAGAGTCATGACAGTGTCTTTTCATAAGTTTGGGGACTTCTTTCCTGGTACGGGGCACATCAAAGACATTGGTGCAAATCAAGGGAAGTACTATGCCCTAAATGTCCCATTGAATGATGGAATGGACGACGAAAGTTTCGGTAGACTATTTCGTCCCACAATACAAAAGGTCATGGAGGTCTACCAACCTGATGCTGTTGTTCTTCAATGTGGGGCTGATTCACTGGCTGGAGACAGGCTGGGTTGCTTCAACTTGTCTGTCAAGGGCCATGCAGATTGCCTTAGATACCTCAGATCCTTCAATGTCCCTCTGATGGTATTGGGTGGTGGAGGTTATACTATAAGAAATGTCGCTAGGTGCTGGTGCTATGAGGTCTCTCTTTCGTCTTCCCATCTTGTTCTTGTGCGCCTGCCTACTATTACTATTTAAGAATATGTGCTAAGTTTCAACTGCTTTCCTTTGTTGCAGACAGCAGTTGCAGTTGGAGTAGAGCCTGAAAATAAATTGCCCTACAATGAATATTATGAGTATTTTGGCCCAGATTATACTCTTCATGTTGAACCAAATCCCATGGAGAATCAAAATTCACCTAGGGATCTGGAAAAGATCAGGTACTTTTTACTATTGTACTTATTTCTGTAGTTTGAGGGTTTTCCCATCAGCAGCTGTTACACCTGCTAACCTAATGTGTTTTCTAAGATGTGTTAGTCAAACGTCCTTTTCATACTGCATTTTATGCATTCTTTTGGCGCTGAATAAAATGATGTTGATTTTCTTTTGTTAATGATGGGCAACTATTTACTCTTTATACATTTCTTTTCCGAAACATTATGCTGAGACATACAGTCTCTCTATCCATAAGTTCCTCACATTCTTCGTCAAGCAACTGCTGAACTCGGAAAATTGTTTCCCTCTTTCCTTTTTCTTCTATAGAGTTAATAGACAATTCTTTAGACATTACTTGACATAAATACTTGGTGGCTGCAGGAACATATTGCTTGAGCAACTTTCACAGTTACCTCATGCGCCTAGTGTGCCATTTCAAACCACTCCTTCTACAACAGAAGTTCCAGAGAAGGTTAGTGGCGCCTTGATCATTAAATCTCTACATGTACAGCCCTATCTTATGCTAGAACTTCTGATTGCAGAAAGAGGAAAATATGGATCGAAGGCCAAAACCACGGATATGGAATGGTGAAGGTTATGAGTCTGATGCTGATGAAGATGAGAAGCCTAGGCAACGAAGTTCAGATAGTAATCTTACTCCAGTAGAATCATCTGACATGAGGTATGGCCTCAACATGGCATTAAGTCCTTTGTGAAGTTCAAATATATGTGTGTTTTTATTTGAAAAAAACGAGGCACACCTGTGTAACTGCTTGTGTCTTTACAATTTTGAGAATTCCATACTTTCTAAGCACTGGCATTTGGCTGAATGTTTACTGGTTTGCACCTAACTTGTAATGTGCAAATGAATGTTGTGGGATCAGTCTCGTAGAGTATCTAGATTAAAGTGCTGTGGCTTGTGATGCAGGGATGTTGACAACCAAGCCAATGGAGATGACATGGTTGATGATCATTCCTAGTTCAAAGCTCTTCTACATCATCCCAAATGCAATGACTGATAATTTTTCTGGGTTGGAAGTACAAGCAATGGTCTTTTGACCTTCTCCTCTTATGAGCAGTTGTTCTTATGTCTCTTACGCTGAAAATGGAACTCGAAAACTGAGTTGTCATACATGGGAAAAGATTAACATTGTAGATTGTAGTTGGGTTGGTTTTAAGATTAGTTTAATGAGTTCAATGCCTGAAGTGAGAGTGTAATGCAGTCCTCGTAAATGGACCGGTGCACCACTGTGCAGACGGAATTTTTTTTTTATGGATACTGCTGATAAGATGCAATCATCTTTGTTCTGTGAGAGTTTTCTGTGTTGTTCTGTGGATTTATCCATGTACTTTTGAGTCAGCGATAGTCTCATTTCTTGTTTAAACCAGATTATTGTTAATCTTTTGGTTCTTTAAATGGAGGGCAGTGATCGTTGATCAGTCTAGTAAGTATCATTAACCGCTATTAATATCTTAATTCTTTAGGCAGCGAGGTTCTTTACACCTCTTGTAGGACTCTGTATTTTTTTTGTGGTTACATTTTGAGATTGACAATGATGTTGCGCATAGTGTTTAAACAGGGTGGGTGAAATGGAGGCTCGCCTCAAGGTGTTTTGTGGTAAGAATGTGTTGTCAAGGTTTAAAGGTAAGTTTATAGTGGTGGTTAGACTTATTGTATTATATGAGGCAGAGTGGTCAATAAAGAACGCCTACCAACAAAAATTGAATGTAGCAGAGATGAGGGTGTTCAGGTGGATGTGGGGGCATTCTAGGATTATATTATTAGGAACGTCTTATTCCTCCGAGAGGAAATCCTTCTTTCTAGGGAATCTGTGCTTACTAAGCCTGTGTTTGAACTTTATGCCTTTGCCTTGGCGCGTCTTGGATGCTTTTCCCATAGTGCCCCTTCTTCCTCGTCTCTTTCTCCACCACTTGTGTGGGCCTCTGTCAATTCCTTTGAGTTTCATTCTTGCGAACGTACTCCCCAGGCAGGATACTTAACGCGTTAGCTACAATACTGCATAGGTCGATACGCACAACGCCTAGTATCCATCGTTTACGGCTAGGACTGCTGGGTATCTAATCCCATCTGCTTCCCTAGCTTTCGTCTCTCAGTGTCGGTGTCGGCCCAGTAGAGTGCATTCGTCGTTGGTGTTCTTTTTGATCTCTTCGCATTTCATCGCTCCACCGAAAATTTCCTCTGCCCTAGGGGTCGGTTTGGTTCGGTTTTACATATTATCGGTTTGGTTTATCGGTTTTCGATTTTTAAATATGCTAAACCAATAATCAAACCAATAAAATATTTTTATCGATTTTTAGTGCCTAACGGTTCGATTTCCGGTTTAACCAATAAGAAAATAGTCATAAAATAGAAATAGTAGTAACTAACATGAAAAATAATCGAATCTTAGTTGCAAACAAAAATCCTACATAATGTGTTTTAATTTCCAAGAATCTTCAAGCTTGAAGTAAATGTTGTTAGGAGAAATTAAGAATTTGTATAATTAAAATAATAAATTTGTTAGTGTGAGGATAGCCAACAAAATAAGGAAAACAACATTGAGATGTTCATACATGTGAATCGCAAGTGTGAGTATTGCCAATAAGTAGGTGCGACGATGGGTTGGTTGTAAAAGAGATTTGGAGGGGTAGAGTTAAGTTGAAGAAAAATCGAGGGAAGGTGATTAAACTGGATGAGCAACAACTTCAGTCGAGTGAGTACATGATCTCAGATAAAAAAGCATGAAGATCGAAACTTATGGTAGAATGCCTAATCGGCTAAATGACATTCTCTGTGTGGGAGAGGCATGGGGCTATCTCCTCTTCTCCTTATTTAGTAGTAGTAATTATTTAATCTGCACATAATATCTTATTCTTCATTTTTACTGCCACATGATATTTCATTTGCTCGGCTTATCTTGTTTTTTTTTTGCCGTTATTTTCCTATCAATTCTTCTCTGTTGCTGGATAGGGGGCTCCTGTCCAGCAAAACTGTTTATTTTTCCCGTCATTTTTCTGCTTCAAAAATGTAAAATCTGCTCATACTCCAACCTGCCCTCTCTGCAAACAGCTTCAACGTTTATTCGAAACATTTTGATAGGTGCCATGAATTTAGTGGCAACACAAAACTTCAAAACCTCCATCCAAATCCAAATCCAATCCTCACTTCAGTTTCACCTCCTTCCTTGTTCTCCACCCACAATTTTCAAAATCCACAACAATCTTTCAAACCCCATAACCCTCAAATTCCACAAAACCCAAGCTACAAATCACAAGAACAACATAACTCCCACAACCCAAGAAGAAGAAGAAGAAGAAGAAAATGACAATGGAATCCCTGTTGAACATGTCAAAACCCTAGTCAAATTCAAGTCCAGATACAACTACATCCGTGTTCTAGAAGTTTCTAGAAAAGCCGACCACCCATTATCCGGTTCCCGACTCCTCCTTCTCGATGCACCTGGTAACATCCACAGCATATCATTCCTCTTCAAGTCCATAACCAAAGCTTACTACGACGTTCTTGCTACTCTCCCTCCAATTTTACCACCCGGCCCGTTAGGTATCCTCGGGTTCGGAGCTGGCTCCGTTGCAAAATTGATTCTTGAAATCTACCCACATGGGGTTATCCATGGGTACGAGCTAGATTCAGCTGTGATATCCGTTGCACGAGAGTATTTCGGACTCTCCAAAGTCGAGAAAAAATACCAAGATCGCCTTTTCATTTATATAAGCAATGCGCTCAATGCGAGTGTGAGAGATGGATATTCGGGACTAATAGTTGACATGTTTAGTAAAGGGTGTTTGATCCCGGAGCTTCAGGACCCGAAAACATGGGAAAATTTGAGAAGGAAGTTGAAGAAAGGGGGAAAGATAATGGTGAATGTTGGAGGAAGTTGTGTGGAGCCTGAAGATATTAGGAAAGATGGGAAAGTGATAATGGAAGAGACATTGGTAGCAATGAATAAGGTTTTTGAAGGACAAGTTTATGTGTTGAATCTTGGTAATAGGAAGGTGGAAGATAGTACTGTTGCTATTGCTGGTGAATTGCCTGATTTGGAGAAATGGAGGATGTCTTTGCCTAAGCCTTTGAGGTTTTATGTTGACATGTGGAACAAGTATGGTGGATGATGATAAAGTTCATTTTTAAGCTAGAAATCAAAGCAATTCTTGCAACCGCTTTTGGTGAATCTTAGTGGCTCAGTTGAACTTTTGTCAGAATTCGATTCTCATCCTGTAATCTCGCTCTCATTTACCCTGCCCGCGCCCTATTTTAAAGTCTCTATGAATTATGATTTGTATGTTTCTTATTTGGTCATTACAAAGAGAAGAGCTCTCCTTTTTTTCCTTCAAAAGCATCATACTGGAATGCATTTTTCTTGTCTACAACATGACATGGTATAATTAATGGATGCGCGCTTTCCTTTCTCCTATAGTTCTACTTCGGGAAGGGAAGTGCTAAAGTGAGAAGCGATACTTGACGATTGGAAGAAGTAAAATGAAATCAACATCATCACCAACAAGTATTCTAGAGTAGAAGGAATCAAACATAGCACTTGTTGATCACTTTGAACTTTGGTAAAGCTTCAAGAATTCATAAAACAATAGAAATCATAACTTAAATTGCAGTAACTTCTAATTTCCCCAAAGTCTTGAAGGAAATAGATTGCCATTGAGTTACACATTATGATGCACTCAGTGCAGTGACTTGTATTGTTTCAGACCAAAGGAGGCCTTTGCCCCTCCTTAATGGGCTGGAGGCCCAAGGGGAAGTCTGGGTCAGTCCTTATTTGCAACTATGGGCCGTAACCGGACTAAACCAGTATTAGGCCTGTGTAAAGGTAAAATATAAAGGAACTTACCAATATATATATACAGCTCGGCCAAACTTATTTACCAATATAACCGAAATATATAAAATTTATATATACTGATTATTTATCTTATATGTATAAATATGTATAGTTATGTATATTTATATTCAAAGATACAAACCGTATACATTTTGGACATTGTTTTGTAAAGAACAAGTGGTAATTCCTTTAACATTGAGAAAATTGTTGATACCTCCCATTCTTGTATGAGTGGCTTAATTATCTCCAAGTTATAGATAGGGTTACTTGATGATCAAAAGATGACAAACTTTAACTTCTACTCACATCATGTAGTGGTGTTCTCTAGCCTATCTATATTCATTATTTGCTCCACTTACTTTTAATTGTTACCTTAGTTTATCATTTCTTGTATATACTCAAAGTTTGACGTACACATTATTTAATTATGAACCAGTAAAAATAATTTGTAAAGGCTAGCAGGTTGCATGATTGTTTGGGGGTATATAGGGAGATTCTTTTGTTAATAGGAATCAGAGCCTCTCTGGTGCTAGAGTTTGTATGGCTAGAGAGAACATGCAGCCATGATATTGAGGAGCATAGGTAACCTAATAGGCTTATTAAGTGAAGGTCCTAGAAAAGGAAATTATCAGTTCAGGAGTAGGCCTCACCAGTTTGTGACTTCAAACTTTTACCTTATTCCAACAACAGCAACATACCCGGTGTATTCCCACGTAGTGGGGTCTGGAGAGGATAAAGTGTACGCAGGTTATACCACTACCTCAGGTGAAGTAGAGATGCTGTTTCCGATAGACCCCTGGCTCAGAACAGATAACATTATAACAAACACAAAAATATAAAAGCATATAAGCTAATACAGTACGCAAAATAAACTAACACTGCTAGCTACTACTGGAAACAATACAACCACGAGATAATACTATACACTATCTATCCGAAATCATAAACATCACTCAAACACCCTGAACAGGGAACTCCGGACGCAAACAAAATACTCCTCCCTACTGTTACAGACGCACTCCTAACCGCTAACCCTCTACCCTAATCTACGTTCTCCATTTAACTTATAAAATGGAGAAAATGATAGAGAATACATACATCTATATATAGATCACTAGGGGATTCTTGAGTTGTGAATTGTGTCAAGCTAAGATATCTACACATCTTTGGATGTAGACTTTTTTGATGGCCCCTTTTTCTTTTCCTACTAGGTACTTTGAGCTGTAAAGAGGTTGGGGAGGGTAACAAGTGCCAAGTTGCAATCTAGTACAGTAGTTAATAATAAGTCTTGAATTTGAGCTCTTAAAAATTATGGTAAGTCTTGAATTTGAGCTCTTAACAGTACATTTGTACAAAGGGGTACAATTATCTTTTGTTTTTTTGGTTTTGTTTGATTTGTTTTAATTTTTACCAGCAGGTCTAGAAGCTAGTGTGGTAGAGTTTCTATAGCTCTCACATGTGCATCACTATCACATAAGTGAAGCTAAGGTTGTGGACCTCTCAAATATACATCTACCAATTTTTCTCTTTTCTCACAACTTAAAATTAGTTTAATATGTTTGATTAGTGAACATAAATGATCGATCATATTATGAGAATACATTTCGAAACAAACGGAAGACGTATTTGATATTACGGGATTTCCAGTCTTATAATTGATCATATGATGAAAAATGCCGGAATTTTTACCTCGGTAAATTATATTAAACATCAGGTGAAAACGTCTGATGTTTGGCCTTTACAAGGCCACACTTTCATACACGAATGTTTGAATTTATCAAGCATCCGATGCAACTGTCCGACATTTTTGCACAAAAAAAAATTGGGTATTGAATCGTATATCGAATTATATTATTGAACCGTATAGGACTTACATTTCAATTTCGACATCTTAAATGACGACCCCAACCCAAAGTCAAGTATTTATACACTTGTCCCCATAATCCAGTCTACGAAAGACAAAATGCAAGTAGCATTTGGAAACGTAACAAATAATGTGAACCAATATTGTACACCATATGTTTAATCTGTATTAAAATATGAATCACATCGATCAATCATTCTTTGTTTCTGTTGTCAAACATAAAGTTGGACGTGGAACAGAAGCAAAAGGGCAGGTGAACATAATTAATATGGCAGGCAGATATATATCAATTGTTTCCCAATTTTACAGTGCAGATTTTCTATCAAGAAAAATATATATGCAGGGAGGGTGTAATATGTACTATTCATGGAGGTCCCCCCACCACCAAAAATTCTGATGGATGTTCCTTTGTTTCTTTATGGATTATTAATGGATCATCAGTAGAAGTGACTGATTCTTTGTTTCTTTTTTGTTGGATGTTTTTGATGTTCCATCCATCCTGCATTTCCACACTTCAATATTGTCTCAATATAAATTGAAACAAAGGTATATCAAAACCTTAAACTATTTAATTCAACATGCCACTTATCATTTTCAGTTTTTCACTACTAGCTTTTTGTGCACCCCCATGATCGACTATATATATTGGGTGGGCGTTCGGGTCATTTGGATTAGATATGAAAATTTTGGTTTGGCTTTTCAGTTTTTGAATTGAAGAAATTACGATTCAAATAAGTTTGGATTGGATTTTGTAGTTGGATTTTAGATTAGTCAGTTTGAATATATATTTTGGGTTTTTGTTTTTGACTCCCTAAGATATGCCGGTACTACAATTAGCAATCTCAATTCACCTTATAGTTTGCTCGTTCGAATGTATAACTTTTCTAAAGTTAACAAAGACAGGCCGATATGCCATCATATATACCCTGTAATTCTATATTGAAATTAATACTATAATGAGTATAGCCATACAATACTAATCTATTGGATCTTTTGGAAATTGAACTTATCAGTATTTGACACATATGGCATGAGCAAGATCAATATAAGGATAAAAAAAAAAAATTTGAATTTTCGAATTTTCAACAATTCATAATGCTGGAATTCGATATCCAATCTAAAATTCATAAAATTTAAAAATAAAATCCAAAGTCTTTTTTAAATCTATAACAATTGAAGTAAAATGCTTCAAAGTGGGTCTTACGTTTCAAATTGGAAAAATGCGTTTAAATTAAATTGGTATTTATTGAAAAAAACTGAAATATTGGCGAACTGTCATAATTGGAAGATGATTTATTTGTTGTTGTGTTTTGACAAATTAATGGTTGAGTTTTGCTCTTTACGATGTTTGGAATTTATTTTTAAATATGAGATTATTCGAAGTTAGGTGTGAATCGTGTGTTTGATGGTGAAACTCCCCCTTCCCCTCCCCTAAAAAAGACATATTATTTCTAGGCAAAGATTAAAATTTAAATGACTAAATTTCAAACAAAAAATGGCTAAACCCACAAGCATTTATGTATGGTATAAATAACATAAATATCAACTCTTTTGGAAGTAATTACACTCTCTCCCACTTTTTTAATTACTTTACTCTCTCTCTATTAATATACATAATATAACCGACATATACATATCATTCTGTGTATATGTTGGAATTTTTGTAATATGCTTAGGGAGTTGAGATTTTTTGTAATATTGAAAATATAAATTGTGTATTTGTGTAATTTTTAGTTTATGTATACCTCATTAATTAACTAAGTTAAAGCAAAACAAGGGGTTCAATTTTAGGCATACATGCCTTTAGTTCTGACAAAAATACCTAAAGTATGTTTGCTTTCAAATTGTTTGAAGTTAGGGTTTGTCAAAACTTCAGACAAAAAAGTCTGAACTATCTACACTTGAGAGTTGTGCATACGACGTTGATTTAAAGCGGTTAAATTTGCTAAAAAAAATAAAAAAATACTTCCTCATCTCATTTAATGTGCCGTAATTTTTTTTCTGGTTCATTCTAAAAAAAAATATCATCTGTTCTTATTTGGTACTCTCTTCGTCCAAAATTACTCGTCCTAAATTTCTTAATTTGATATCTCATTTTACTTGTCTTTTTTCATTAATCAAGGCAAGACAATTTTTTTTTTCATGTTTTAATCTTTACATTAATTACTTTTTCTTCAAATTAAATTGTAAACATCATTTAATAGGGGTACTATGGTAAATTAGGCATGTTATTAATTATTTTTCTTAATTAATGTGTCATCTCAATTTGGGACGAATAATTTTGGACGGAGGGAGTAACTATTTAATAATATCATCCCCATTTTATCCTTAATTGGTCCTACTTTATAAGAAAAAACAATTAAAAAGTAAATTTTAAGATGGGTAATTTAATAAACTTTACAAAATCATTATTTATTTCTTAAACTTCGTGTCCGATCAAATAATGATACATAAAATGAGACGGAAGGAATATTAGAACTTAGGAAATGACTTAAACAGGGGTACTAAACTTGCTTATCTATGCACGAGCGAAGTGCACAAATAATCCTTTTGGGGCCATCATTTAATTTATATACGAAGTTAATTTTTTATTTTTTTTTCAGCTTTATCTGCTTTTAGAACAACTTCTATTTCGCATATGATGTAGACATTTTTTTTTAAGTGTGATCTTGTGAAAATCAAACATAGACTTTTGAATTTTACCTGAAATTAGGTATTATTTGTCAATGCCTATTTCAGAGATTTTTTTTTAATTGAAGTTGTGAACTTGACTAGGCTAAATTTTGGACATTCTTTTTCTGAAATTGTAATCTTGACAAAATTTCAGATATATATAATGGCTTTGCCAAAGGCCATAGACTATAATTTAAGAAAAATGTTTAAAAGTTTAGTCTTACCACATCCACCCTATTATATAACTTTAGACAAAAGTGTCTGAAGTTTGACTTTGACTTGGTGTTTCACTTAATTGTGTACCTTCATTTTATTTCACTCTTTGTACCCTATCAAATTTATTTATTTTGTTAGTCTAAACATAACCCAAAAGTAAGTACAAATTTACAATATAATAAGCCAATCTGTTAATCAATACCGAGCCAAAACTTTTGAAACTTAAGGAAGAAGATGAAAAAAAAGAAAAAAAAAAGAAAAAGAAGATGAAGAATATGGGGGGGGGGGGGGGAGGGGGGGAATGACTTTATTATATGTTCTCCTAAATTGAGAGTAATTAAACTTATTTAAAAAACTACCAAGTTCAATGGGGGGGCGACCAAATAGGATATCCCATGAAATTTTTACTCTTACACTTCCCACACCCTATTTAAATGGCCATTGGGATCAGTTAGGGGCGGCTCAACAAGATCAGTGGCCTAAAACCAACTTTGAACAGGGAGCCTTATTTATTTTTTAAAAATATAATATATATTCTTATTAAGTAATAATTTCATTTAATATTTGGAGATATAAAGTTGTTAATAATCTTTTTATAAACTATTTTATCTCTTTTGAGACATTATTGATCTTAGCCTTAGATAATAGAATCTGATTTAAAATGTTAATAACTTGATATTAAAAATTATTTTTTGATTATTCAGTGCACTTGTTTCGATGCTTGAAATATGTGATCAGGAAAAAAGTAAAAAATCAATGTCCTTAACTAGACCTCTAGAGTCGAATCTCGGAATGAAAAAAAATCTTGCTAGGAAGGATTTCCTTCTTCAATCGACCTTGTGAGGCGTGAATTTAAATTAATTAAAAAATTAAATATAGATATCGAACGCCGAATTAAAAAAATGAAGTACCCAAAATATTGGGGCGTAAAACCCTTGCTTTAGAAGCTTTACCTTCTAGCCAGCCCCGGGATCAGCCTAACAAATCAAGCTCATTTTGACACGATTCCACTTAAAAGTTTATTAATATTTCCATGCCGATATCAATAATAACATATTCAATATAATCAGTAAAGTGGGCCATAGTGAAAGTAGCATGTACACACATTTATATCCCCCTATAATAAAATTAGAAATAAAGTGACTATTTTCGATAGACCCTTGCTTAAGTAAAAAACAGTTCAAAGCAACATACTTTGTTTTATATATGTGTATATATAAGCGGCAAAAGTTGTTTACAAAATCTATTAAACCCTCTTCAAGAGCATCGATCACTTATAGACTTTAGTCACTTAAATTAAATAAGAAAAAAAAGAAGCAAAAGGAGGAGTTAGATAATTATTGGTGAATGAATGATGATATGGACACACACGAGTGCAGTTAGCTAGACAGTGTATTATTGATTGTAGCAGATGGAGTACTCAAACCCAAAGGTGATTCTTTGATGTTGTCGATTTGACAGAGTTGGTGCAAGTACTCTTCTGATAAATTCTGATAATATAAATTAAAGAAAGAAAGAGAGCAGGTTCTGATCACAACAACTGGGAGGAGGGGGGGGGGGGGGGGAGAAAAAATGAACAAAATATATATATATACGAGTACCATATCTTTATACTGCTACAAGTGCACAACTGCAACACTGATTTATCCTATTTTGACTTGTCATCAACACAACATATATACTGTAAATTCAAGGAAAAAGAGCATTATTAGTATATCCTTTTGAGCTATACCCGAAATTTCACAGGCACACCTTTTCTTTGTAGTGGCCCCTATTACCTCCTCTAACTTTTTTGCCCTTAGTTTTTTTCGCACCTATTGTGTTGACATGAATTCAAATGTGTGAAAACACCTCCTTTAAGCACGTAAAAACCTTAAAAAACAAGAAGCAGCAGCTCTAATATGAAATATAATAGCCAACTTAATCGGCTTAGGTTCGAGTCTGCTAACCCTATGAATTATATATATATAAAAAAATAATTCGACATGCTTTGCTGCAAAAAAAAAAAAAAGGTGGTGGGATGGGAGATGTTCCTATTAATTAGTGGGATCTTGTACATATTAATAATGCAACAGTTAAGGGAATTAAGAAGGAAAATTGTGATTTAAAAGCTCAAATGTTGGCAAATGAACTTATACGCAAATTTGAAGCAAAATTTAGGTATTTCTGATGTTGAACAAGTGAAATTTACCCACACTCATCAAGTTGCATTGTATATTATATTAAACTAAACAAAGAATATATAAATATATTTGATGATGAGAATGAGCAAGTAGAAATACACATATTTTTGCTTCAATTCTTTTAGTGCCCTTAGGATAGGTGTCCTTCAGCTAGAAATTCACAATATATAAGGTACTATATATAGCTTAGCAGCTTTGCAGATTATTATGTAAATAAATGTGGTCCATATGAAACTAAAGCTGAAACTAAAACATAAACAAGAAACATGCATGAATGTGTAATAGAGAGCTAGGATTACCTACAAATGTCAAGCATGGAGAATCTACTTTTACAATGTGACAAGAAATTAAATATTAAATAATTTATTTATTACTATCAATAACCATAAACAAATCCCACAAAATAGGACACTTCACATCGACATTTTTACTAGACTCTCTGAATATGACACAATAGAGCCATAAAATACTTAGAGAAAGGCTTTTTTTAAGCAACACACAACTACTAAAAGTCTTTAAAAAACCCAAATTTTCTCCATACTTACCCAATGGTCTAGCTAGGAAGTTGCATGTGACGAGGACTAGCTAGAAAACCATAGCACACTAGTAGTAGTAGCAGTACTTAAATAGCACACAATAATATTTTTTTCCCCCAAGAGGTTCAAGAAAACCCTTGAAAGGAAATTAAATGATCCAAGAAAATTGAACCCTCTATAAATTAGGCTCACACATTTTCTCCTCCTCCTCCTCCAGAAGGGTTTTGATCATTCCATGATGATGGAGAATAAGGGAAATAACCTCCTCCATGATGATCATACCCCATTCTCCTACTAAGTGCCATGTTATGAAGTGTTGATCCAATTTCTTGTTGATGATGAGGGCCAATCAATGGTGCACTTGACATGTCATTGCCAGAAGTGTAGCGCATTAAGTCCGCGTTAGCCGCGTCGAGCTCCTTCTGGAGGCGCTCGACTTGGCGTTGGAGGAAGGTGATCGCGCTAACGCAACCATAAACGGGGTCTCTCACTCTGGCCTCGGCCTCATAGGCCAGAGTGTTGACCGCGTCCTCCCTCTGATGAGGGAGGAGCTCGTTCAGAAGCTTGGACACATTGCTGGCCCCGAAGATCTTGTGGACATTGGCAAATTTGTGTGGCTCCTCAGGTGGGAAATAAGGTGCAAAGATGCAACCAGGCAGACATTTTCTCCTAAGGAATTTGCAAGCAGCACAAGGGGAGTTGTAGCAGCTCGATGAAGCCATGTTTTCTCTCTAAGCTGCACCAAATTAACGTCAAGTAATTAATTTAAACCCTTCTTTTCAGTTGTCTTTTAACAAACATATTTAAACTACATAGTTTTTTTTTAAAAAAAAAAAAACTTTTGAACTACTTATTCTACTTATGCCATGACTTCTTTATTATATCTAACCTAATTTCAAAATTTTCTCCAACCCTGGATTTTCCTGAAATTCTTTGTGTCTTGAATTAATAACCATAAAGAAACTTGTATAACACATCTAAGATTTAGAAAAGAAATGAGGAGAAAATATCTTCTAATATTCTTGATTCACTCAAAAGAGTAAATCACATAAAGGAGGAGAAAATACCTTGAGCAAATTATTCTGTTTGTGAAGTAGCAAGATATGAAATTACTTAAAAACATGTTGGAGGATAAAAAAATGACTTTAGGCTTAAATTCTAAATATTTCTTACTGCTTTCCGATGGAAAAATTCTTAAATCTTCTTCTGCTTGCTCATCTTATTTTTTCTTTTTTTTTCCTAATTGGTTAAGAGGGAAAGAATTCTGCATGCTTTCTTCAAATTTATAAATTTCAAGAATTTGTCTTATCTACAGCATCCTGCAATTCCTGCTGCAGCTAGTGCATACAACCACAAGAATGATCAGGGGTTGATTTCTCGAATGGTCACGCGGCTAATAGTTTTTATCTCAGAAACTCACTTTGTTTCTTGATAATTTTCTTCAACAAAGAAAGTGAGTTCTGAGATATAATAATTATTAGTACAATGGTCATGTGAGAAATCAACTCGAATAATCAGACTCTGGTCACTCTGCTTGAATTTGTTCAAGTCGAGCTGTAAGTAATGAGATGGTTTGTTAAACATATGTAAGATCTGAAAAATGCAGTTCCGGGAATATATATATACATTTTCTAAATGTAAATAAAAGAACTATCAAAACCCTAGATCAAGAACTATGTATCACACATATAGAGTAGTATTAGTAAGTATTTAATGGACTTTATAGTATAGTCTCGCAATTAAATTTAGGGAACAAAAAAAACTTAGAACACAATAAATTAAAACGTTTGTGACTTTACCTGTTTTGTGTGATCTACTAGCTAGGTTTAATTCTCTGATAAAAAAGAATGATAAAAGGAAGTACCTTTATTTTTTTTGTCTGAGAAAACTGGTTATACAACTTACAAAGTAACAAAAAAAAAAAAAAAAAGTTGTTTACCACTAGTATTGATGAAGCAACTCAAAAGGGAAAACCCTAATTGCAGAAGGGAAACTTATCCTTAGCAAAATCCAATGTAGCAAAACTGATGATAATAGAGAGAAGCTAAGGAGGCAAAGAGCATAGATGGAGAAGGAAAGGGCAAAAGACAAAAAGGCAATAATAATAAATTGAAGCGAGGTACATAAAACATTATGATAAAAAAGATGACTATGACCCTTTTTCGAATATTGATAATAATAATAATAATAATAATAATAATAATAATATCAAAAGATGACTATGACCCTCTTTCCCCATTTTACCTTCTACCCTTTCATTTCATTTCCTCATGCTACAATAGTATTGCTCTTGGCAAATGTCTAGGTAATAGGTTGACAAATTTGGTTAGAATTAAGAACAATTGAACTAATTAAGTTAATTATTTGAGAAGGTTCTTCATTCCCAACTGGAGATTATCTTTGTTAATAATGGCATGAAACAGTGGCACCGGTAACGGTTATTTTGGCCGATTGATCATTCTTATTCCCTAATTTAGCTTATGCTCTTCATGTAACATTCAAATCGAATCACTCTGAGTTCAATTTGAATTCTTTGTAGAAAATGTACCTAGGACGCAAAAGGTAAGAGTAATTTTTTTGATTATATATAAATTATTGATTTTCTTAGATTTTAGGAAAACTATAGCGTAGTTGTAAGGGAAGTTCAAAATTTATTTTAGATTTACAAGTTCAAATTTTAAGCGTGACACTCTAATTTTCCGGAGTTGGAGTTGTGTTTGACCATGAATATAAATTAAAGTTGTTTTTAAAATTTTGTGAGAGAAGTATGAGTGAAAAAAGTAAAAACAAGTAAAAATTATTTTTACTTTTCCAAATACAATTCCGGACTTATATATGGAATTTTCATGGCCAAACGCCTCTTGTTTTCACTTTTTTCATTAAAGTGAAAATAATTTTCCGACAAAAAGTGAATAATTTTCATGGCCGAACGGCTATTATTATTATTCATCTGCAAAAGCCTAGAGGAATTAATAAAAAATATTTCGTTTTGTTCACTAAAGGGGGCAATAAATTTTCTAAAAGCTATAGTTTTGTAGGATTAAGATATCATCACTGATCTTTATACTCTACCACCTCTATTAGTAGGTCATAATCAATGCGCATGGTCAACTCAATATTCTTTAATGGTTTCTTTTAAATTCCAGTGTTATATTGTTCTTTTCTTGGTCGTTAATGGTGACCATTATCTAGTCATATAATATGGTCATTTTAATTAACACGAGATCGTTAATGGATCGGTAAATAAGATAAATAAAAAAAAATGATATATGTGATCATTTTTTTATTCTATACCTGATCATAAGAGATCATTTCCCTGTTCATCGCACACACAGAGAGCAATGAAAAAGGTAGACATGGTAAAAGTCGTTTCGATGTCTTAATGTAACAGAACACACCTATTAATGTTGACACCTTGAAGGGGAAAAATACCACTCATAATGAGAGTTCAACCATATCTATATATTGTATTTAGGTTAATTAATTACTTGTATTGACATATATATAGCTAGTTATTACAGCTCCACATATATAGTTAATATCTCATGAGTCTACAAGGAGTAATATTCACCAAAACTGAAGGGGATCGAATAAATTAAAGGGGAAGAGAGAGTCAAAAGGATAGTGAAAATAATAGTGGTGCATATATGATATAACCATTTGGCTAATTAATTAGTGAGTGCTTTATTTACTGTAAGGGGCGTGATGTTTTGTGATAGATTTTGCATCATTAAAATTAGTGGTGGATTAGTCAACTTTTAAATGTTGATCTTGGGGACTAAAGTCAGATTTTAAGGCCATAACTTATTTATTTGCACTGTATAAAAAATTGAATCGTAAATAATCATTCAGATTTAATTTCACCATCACCTCGGGCGGAGCCAGCCTTTGGCATGGGGTTCATCCGAACCCCTTTGCCGGAAAAATACTGTTTATACATTACTAAAATTATGTTTTATATATATATAATAGATGTCGAACCTCCTTCAATTATTATTATTTTTTTTTAATTTGAGTCCCATATACTTTTACTTTATCGATCCTTAATTAGTATTATTTCTGTTAAAAATAAATTATTATCGTATAGTGTTGAACAATTATTTGTTGACAAATGACCTTTTTACCTTTTACGTATGAAACTGTGGAGTACTAGTCATAGTAGCCGTAATCGAACTTTATGACATGTTCTTGGATCACTAACAAACGACACCTTTTAATAATTTTGCAGAGAATTAACGGTTAAATTTTAACACTACTTGTTAGATAGCAAACTTGACCTCTTAATTAAGAAAACAAAACCAATATTTTAATAATTGTCTGAAATAGTAATCTGTATATGTATTTATGGTGTTTTTGATGTTAAAATACATATATAAATAAGTAAACACCCTTGAGTATATATACGTTGATATAAAAAGAAACATAGTCTTCCACCCATTAAAAAAATAATAATTCCAACCTCTAGCTTGACATAGCAGAAAAAAAATAATGCAAAAAATAGAATTTTGGATCATTAGTATTGGATTTGAATATCTATAAAATTTTCATCAAATAACTAATTGAATTATCTTAGACATATAGTAAATGGTCAAAAATACACCTCCATAGTTACTTTTTCGCAAGTTTCATACCTCAGAGAATTGTGCTTTAATACTATAAAAGTGATAATTCAGATCGATTAATTAAGCAATTGATAGTTAAAGTATGAAAGACGCTAAAACATAATAGTTTAGGTAGGTTTCATTAACTCTTGAGCACATGTCACATCGTAAATCCGAATTGGATTCGGAGTTTAAGTTCTATCTGTACTAAGGATGTAAAAAAATATTCACTTACAAGATAATCAGATATAAATATTTTTAGTAAACATTACTTCACCTATTTTATTTTATGCAGTACACTTTCCTTTTTAACTTGTTCAAAAAAGAATTGCACCTTTCTTTTTTTAAATTTAAACACAATTTAACTACTAATTCTTTGTGTTTGTACGTATTAACTTTTATACATAAATAACTTACCTCATAATCAGCTATCAAATACATAATACAAGATCTAACACCTACATAACTCACCTCTAAATAAAACACGTGCATTACTGCCCGGTTCCATCTCAAAATCTCTTTTAATTAGTCGTTATACAAATGAAAATGCATCACCAGATCTCTATACTTTTCCCATTCTCAACATCTAGAGGACACTACTAAAAATTTAACCCATATATAGGTAAATTAACTCTTTATGTTCTTTTGTTTCACTATAATTCTACTTAGTATGCATGATTCTTATCGTGTACAATATTACGTAGCTTGTTTTTTTTTTTTTGGTTACGTTGTCACAATCATTAGGTGGGAGATCAATGGCGGGTGCCACCTCCGCGCTGTTTCTTCTTGATATGAAAGGCCGATGTCTTATAAGTCGCGATTATAGAGGCGATGTTACTGCTCAACAAGTCGAGAAATTCTTTACTAAGCTCCTCGAGAGAGAGGTATGTATATGTACGCTCATCATGTCAATCTTCTCTGTATCGTTTCAATTTTATTGTTTATTTTCTCACTGTTAATTGTTACTAGCTAGCTGATCTAGTATCATGCATTTGTTTACGTCCTACATTTGATCTACTACTTTGATTTATGTTAAGATATGATTGAGATCGATATCAAGCATAACAAGCTTTGCTTTCTTAGGTGCAATAAGTTGATGAAGAATGGGAAGATTTTTAATCTGAATTATTTGGCTTAATCATCAGTTTTTCCTTAAGATAGTTGCTGGAACATTGATTTGGTGAAAAAATGAAAAATAATTAGCTTATGCGATTCGTACGAGGACGGGATTTTGTGGTTCATAGCAAGAAATGCTGCGAATAAAGTAGTTATATGATTCATAATTTAAATGATAGACATCAGGTTGATTTAGTGAGACTTTGAGTTTGCTTGAGATCGATCTTTGGGAATGTAGTTCGCTCCATATTTGATTTTTCATTCTGTCATTGTAAATGAATTCCAACTCCTAACTTGTTCTCTTCAAGAAGGCAAAGTGAATGGAATGTAAGATTTCTCAAAATGTTAATTGTGTCAATCTACTTACAATAGGAGGACTTGGAATCTCATGGACCAGTATGCCACGAAAATGGCGTGAACTACATGTTTATACAGCACAAGAACATTTACCTATTGGCAGCATCGAGGCAGAATTCTAATGCTGCAAGTCTCCTTTTCTTTCTACATCGTGTAGTTGATGTAAGTTGGTCCATCTCATGATTATCTTAATGAGTGACTGAAGTGAGAGGTTTTCTTACTGTTCTTTGTTTTCTTTGGAAGGTTTTTAAGCATTATTTTGAAGAACTGGAAGAGGAGTCTCTACGAGATAACTTTGTTGTTGTGGTGAGTATAAGGAACACGTTTTAAAGTTTTATTTTTTTAGATTATGGTAGGTAACTTATGAATTTTCCCATAACAATATGTCAGTATGAATTGCTTGATGAAATGATGGATTTTGGTTACCCTCAATATACGGAAGCTAAGATTCTTAGTGAGTTTATCAAGACGGATGCATACAGATTGGAAGTCAACCAGCACCCTCCAATGGCTGTGACTAATGCAGTTTCCTGGCGTAGTGAGGGTGTATTTTATAAGAACAATGAAGTATGGCCTTAATCTTTCTGCGTTACTTTCTACTTCTGTTGTTAGTTTGCTTTCTGGTTTAAATATCACACTTTCTTCTTCTTCTTATTCTTCAATCAGGTTTATTTGGATGTGGTTGAACATGTCAATCTCCTAGTCAACAGCAATGGCCAACTAATACGTTCTGAAGTTAATGGAGCGTTAAAGATGAGAGCTTATCTGAGGTATTCGGTTATCAAATGATGCAATTTTAATAGATCCTTACGATTTTCTTTAGGTCTTTGACGAGGATAGTAGGAGAGTAGGTCTGTTCTGTTTTGATAAACAGTAGATGAGAATCTTCCTATATTTGATCTTATTTCATTTCTACTCTCCTCGTCGTTCACTTTGATGGGCTCTTCTCACTGCAAGAATCTGTTTTGCTATGACAGAACATTGTTGGCCTTTCGGTAAGTACATCCTTGCAAGAGTTTTGCTATGACGGAACATGTTTTTGTCTCTTGCAGTGGAATGCCTGAGTGCAAGCTTGGGCTTAACGACAGAGTACTATTGGAGGCTCAAGGTCGACCTACCAAAGGCAAAGCCATTGATTTGGATGATATCAAATTTCACCAGTAAGCATTTCTCCTAAATATGTCAGTTGTTAGTCTGCTAATTAGTGAGTGCTTCCTCAATATGCTGTAAGATTCTGTAAATAAATCATTTCCAGATAATAAGTTTGTTCTGTCTAAGCCATTTAACGCGCATATTCAGGTGTGTGCGTCTAGCTCGGTTTGAAAATGATCGCACGATATCTTTTATACCTCCTGATGGACCATTTGATCTGATGACATATAGACTCACCACTCAGGTCAATTCATTATCTCTGTTTCTTTATTCTCACTGTAATATAAGGTGTGCCTATCATATTCATCTTCATCATTAGTTGAGACGGACTAAAGAGTTCATAACTTTACTAATAATGGATTCAGGTGAAGCCACTGATTTGGGTAGAAGCTCAAGTTGAAAGGCATTCAAGAAGCCGGGTTGAGATGTCTGTCAAGGCCAGAAGCCAGTTTAAGGAGCGTAGGTAGCATTCTTATTGTCCAGCTATCCCAGTTTGTGTTAGATATTAGATCAGTTGTAACTTATAAGTTTGCTCAAGGTCACAACAAAGGCATTTGCCATACGGTTATGCAAATATTTCAACTGAACTGGCTAATATATATCTATGGCAGCACTGCAACGAATGTTGAAATCGAGGTGCCTGTGCCATCTGATGCAATGAGTCCCCATATAAGAACATCGATGGGATATGCTGCATATGCTCCAGAGAGAGATGCAGTGGTATGGAAAATCAAGTCATTCCCGGGTAATAAGGTAGGATTGAACAAAATATATGTCTGTAATGTGTCCATTTGATTGTCTACTGGGCTTATCAGTCACATTTCGATTAATGCATAGGATTATATGCTGAGGGCCGAGTTTAAACTTCCAAGTGTAATATCTGAAGATACACCCCCTGATAGAAAAGCTCCAATCCGTGTCAAGTTTGAGATACCGTATTTTACGGTCTCGGGAATTCAGGTAATTTTATCTTAACCTTGTGGAGCAAAAGTTCCATATTCCTATTGATGTTGTTTTCTGAATTAGAATTTCATGATTCAGCATGACCATATTAGAACTTTTGTACTACTTTATATGAAGTACATGTTAATGTTTTGGGATTGAGCAGGTTCGTTATCTCAAAATCATTGAAAAAAGCGGATATCAAGCTCTTCCATGGGTGAGGTACATAACAATGGCTGGTGAATATGAACTGAGGATTATATGAGCAAGATTATCTTTGTGGCGCTGCAGTCTGCACCGTGCACTGCTGAAAATCTAAGATACTTTGGTAATATTCCATTCTCGTGTTGCTTCATATATTTCGTGTAGGAAAAAGAAAATCTGAACTTCCAAGAAATCGACTCCTTTTTCTTTTTTCTCCAAATCAGTATACATGTTTTCGAACAATTTTTATTTTGGGTGGCACCAGCACAAAGGATCCATTTTCTTGGTTTGACTCAACAATCCACATTTTCAGGGGTGCAGACTCACCAGAGTGTGGATCCTCTCTTCTTCCTACTTGGTTTTGAGCAATGTAGCAACACAGTTTTAGTGATGCTTGCTCTTAAGGTTTCTTCCACTATTCCTTTTCCCCAAAATGGTCTAAGATGTAGCAAGAACAACACGCGAATCTTATCTCGAAAACAAAGAGAAAAAGAAAAAGACCATTCTTAAGGGATTTTTCCATATTCTTTGATTGCTAGATATCTGAATATTCACATCATGATGTGAAACCGACGTTGCATTTGAGTTTGTGATATATACGTTCCTTGATGATCAAAACAAGACATCTAGGGACTTTTGTCCTTAATTGAATGACAAAGGTTCAAACAAATTGAGGATTACACTGAGCTAGTGCAATGTCCCTAATACAAGTATATATATTTTTGTGTACAGCCCTCTGCACCACTTAGTCTTGGAGGATATCTATGCCTACAAAAGACTTAAACTCTATTTATGGAGTGTCCATAGAACTGAGCAAAGACAACCGTTGAATAAATTCGTCATACTCTTCCTTATGGCTTATCAAACTGATCCTTACGTACCTTTTGCTTGAACCAAATTGTGTGCCGCTTCTGGTCAAAATCTTGTGCTTCCTCAGGAAGCTTTCACAGTCGTCTACAGCCTTTTCACATTTTAGCCATGCAAAAGCTGAAAAGAGGGGAAAATAGTTGATTGGCTTCATAGTAAAATCAAAAGAACGGTAGAAAAAACAAGTTATAGCTCAATCAGTAAACTAAAATTACCAGGTTGTGTTCCAAATCTCTGACCACTAAAGTTGCATTTTTCAACAGGGAAGTCAGGTAAACTAAAAGTTTGGCCTTTGTTGACTGCTGATCTCAGTTGTCTCCATCGCCTTGCCATTTCATTGTTGCCATAATGGAAGAAGGGTTTAACCTTGTCAAATTTCTCTGTGTGCTCGTAGGTATCAGCAATAACATCAAGGATTTTAGCAGCTCGGAGCTGTGAATCTTTAGAGACACCAATACTGCTGATCTCTATAAATTTAGTCATCTTCTTGGCAACTTCTTTATCTTTCACTAGTGCCCATCTACAGTTTTGATGAGGATATTGCCATCAAAATATGCAACCATGTTGTTAACCAAATACCAGTATGGTCATAGTTAATTAATGCAACAGAACACGAGAATTTCTTTATTTGTGGGGCACCGATACCCCAAAGAGGATGAGTAAAAACAAGATGTCCATCAACTCATTCAAACTACATGAAATTTGTCTTTTTATTTGGTTTCTGCGTAAATTCTTACGTGAGAAACGGAAATTCTGGAGTCTCGTGAAAGTAGTTTAGATGGAATGGACATACTAAAGTTCCTAACTATTACTCCCTCCGTTTCATTTGAATATGACGGTCTTTGACCAAGTACAAAATTTAAGAAAGACTTGACTTTGGACTCATGCCAAAAGTACGCATAGAACTTGAGGTCTTACACATGCCAAAACATTTCTATAGCTATAAGATCATGTCCTCAATGGTAAAGTGAGAAGTATAAAGTTAAAGCATTTCCTTATATAGAAAGATGTTATTCTTTGTGGAGTAGACTAAAAATAAGATAGTGTCATATAAATGGAACAGAGGGAGTAATAATAAATCAGGAATCGGTTACATACCCTATACGTATCCCAGCATGTCCAGTGGACTTGGAAACTGTGAACAACATAATGTCATGGTCTGCCTGAAATGAGATCGGAGTATACTGGGGCCAATAGTACGCTAGGTCATGCACCAGAATTCCTCCACTGCCATTGACTACAGCTTGCCTGATTGATCCGTCAGGATTATTGGGAGAAGTCACAAGCTCGATATAAGGCTCACCTTTGTTAAATTTAGAGGCATCACCTTTCCACTTGTAGAGACCAGATTTCAAGCAGTCAATGATCAGTGGATATGACTGCAAGAAGTTGAAAAGTTTAAATGGTAAGCCATAATCTGGTTGCATACATCTTTGTACAACCAATACACATAAGTAACCTAAATAACATCTTAATTCATGGAAAGTTGGCTGCCGGTTTGGTTGCTTCCTAAGCTTGCAACGCGAACAGGTACCATAGACGTGCATGAAATACGAAACAGAAAATAGAAAAGAGGAGGCAGATGCCTATTTTACTTGAAACAGGAAAATCTTACTGAAGCATATGATTGTAACTAAAGATAATCAAATATTGCATTATTTGTTGTCTTACTGTTCATTCCTCTACATGTTGTGTATTGCTCTTTATTTCACATTGCTCGTTGTTAATGCCCTTATTTTTGTATTCCCTTTTTTCAAACTGCTAGGGTATGCTTTATTTTGAGGGTCTATTGCAAACAAACCTCTGTCGATATAAGATAAGGGTAAGGTATGCATCCGCTCTATCCTCCTCAGACCCCACTTGTGGGATTACATTGGGCATGTTGTTGTTTTTGTTGGATGCAAAGGGAACAGTGACAGCAGGGATTATGACATCTTGTAGGAGAAACATTAAGTACAAGAAACTTTTAAAAAATTTAAAGATTTGTTTGACTGGTTCAATGAGCAAAGCCAAAGCAAGGTAATATAATAGTCTGAAGATTCAAAAATATGTTCTGTACAATGTTGCTTCTGCAGGAACCTATAGTGAAAGTGCAGAAATGTAGAGCAGAAACATGAACCTCTGCAAATCTGAAATAAAATATAATTTCAATTGGTGAAAAGTAGGGTTGACTTGGTATGATTCTACTATTTACAAATCTATCTAGAACTCTGCCAAATGCTGGCAGTCCTGCTATCATTAAAGCACAACCAGACTAAATTTTTTGTTATTTGCCTAATCAATTATCAGAGTCGGCATTCAGGAGTTGAAGTTAATCTAAAATACTAATTGAGTTCGTAGTTACAAAAATTATAGATATTTAGAAACGAGACCTCTAGATCCGTTCCTGTTAGCTGTATGCAAAGTCGGTATGCAATGAATTACATGTCATGAAATCCACCAAAGAAACCAAATCATCATAATCTGCATTACTCACCGAATAAAATGGGGCAGCAGATACAATACTCATCGGCTCTGGTGCATTGGATGGACAGAGGGCATATAACGCAGCCTGAAACAGTTGTGTAGATCCCGTTCCAACTACAATGTGATAGCTTGTAGTCTGCGCATTACCAACTAGATTGTGCAGTCTAGTTACTGCATTTGCAAAGCTTGGCTCCAGAAACCAGCAATGGTTCTTGGTATCTGAAAAATAACTAATGGATTGCCAACCTGATAAAACAAGTGTTGTTCTGTCTCCCATTTGTTTCCAATAGACCTCGTACATGGTCGGATCACCACTGCAGAGTGTGTAAAAAGACATCAAAGCTTCGTACTGTAATCATATTAATTAAAAACAGGTTGCTTTCTTAAATGGACCAAAGATCCCTTTTTCACTTATGAATACAGTATCTATCTTATATGGTCCGCAACAACAGACAGCATAAACGAAATTTGTAAATTTGTCATTACAGCAGCAGATTTCTGCAATGCAACATAATGTATCATTATAAGGTGGAACAATGAACTACAATCTAGACAATAGTCGTTTCTGCAACATCATTTAATATAGATGAGGTGGTTAGGTGAGGCTGAGTTATGGGTCTTCTCCATTAGAGGATGGATAATAGCCCCGCGGCAGTACTGCCTCAAAAATAAGTGCTTCATTAAGGATAAGTAGTTCTAGGTAGTAACATAAAGATGGCTCCAAAAAGTTGGTAAATGCAGACATATGACCCACAAAACATCTAGGATAAAATAGTGCATTCACCTTTCCCAAGTGACATAAAGGATGGGTTAAAGGTGAACTTCCAAATCTGTAAGGGTCCCAAAATTTAGTCTATTAGATATTCTCAAAGGACAATAGGGTTCTGTATCTAGACCCACAAGGATCTAAATTATAGAATTAACTAGTCTAAAAGTAAATTCTACCAAATAAAAAGTGATACAGTATACAAGCAATACTAATGAATGTATAGGGAAGTGCTCTTTTGAGTTGTTTGAGGGTCATCCAGCAGTACAAAACACAAGAATGATGATGTCTGGTTAATGAGAGAATCAAGGACCACCATCCATAGCGGTGTGCGAGGTTCGTGCATAGCAGCAGAACCTGGCCTTGGAAACAGAGAGCAAGATATGCATAGTAGCAAACTGATGAAGCAAAGTAATAATAACTAATAAGTGAAGCTGTCTCAATAAATACACCATCAGAATTCACAGCCAACAATTACTTGTCATTGTCAAGTTTAAAACACTCAGCACAAGTTTAAAAAAACAAAGCAGTTTGCCTTTGATGCCTTATCATGTCCCCCAACCACCCCCATCAGCATGCCCATAAAAGAGTAAGAAGCCAAGGGGATGTAATACGCCCCAAAAAACCCTGCAACCTCTCAGGGAGAACCACAAGCAGTGGCGGAGCCAGGCTATTCACTAAGGGCGTTCATAAGTGAACATACGAATTAACCGAAGGGGATTCAACATCTAATATATATACATAAAATATATTTTTAACCATGTATATATAGCATAATTTTTCACCGAAGGGGGTTCGGATGAACCCCCTCGGCAAAGGGTAGATCCGCCACTGACCACAAGTAGGTAGTTCTTTCCCATGTAGCCCTTTTCAAATCAAGAGCCTAGGCGCATCCATGGCACGGTGGGAAAAAGGGCGGTGGGTGCTCTGATACCATTGACACAACCATGGAGAATCACACCTCAAAAACTAGCTATTTAGATGGTAGAGCCAAGGTTAGATAAGCTCCACCTTAAACGAATTTGGGACTCAAGTATTGGATCACAACCATCACCAACCTTCCCGAGGCAGAAGTTCAAATTATTCTCATTTTCAAAAGTTGAACCTTTTAGTCCCCTTGCCATTTTCAAGCCCAAAACACTCCTTACAAATAGATTAATCTACTGACACCCTTCTGTTACATCAGCAAAACATGTCCTCCCATCCCTGCCTCACCACTGACGACCTCCATCACTGGCCATTATCACTCGACTGGTATTTATTATCTCAAGAAATCACCGTTCTTCTTGATCTCAATTTTATTTAACAAAGAAAGTGACTTTCAAGTATGATAACAATAAGTTGAGTGACCATATGAGAAGTTAACTTGGCTTGACAACAATTGTCATTTTGTAAAAAAGCAAAAAACACAGCACTTAATATGAAAACATGCATTTATGGGCTTAATGTAACATGAACTGCAATAACTTTTTTTTTTAACATAAAGAAGATGTAGTTGGAACTTACTGGTCCAGATTGATGTACTGATCAGTTGCACGGCTCAAATTTTGCACTCCATGAAACACATCCTTGGCCACCCTTACCTCATTCATCCCATTAGTCGCCCATTCATGTCCATTATTATCATGCAGTAGTTTCAACACAAGCCCTGCATTGATAGCTATCGAGATGACAAGCAAGTGTTTTATTGCTGGCATGAACTTCTGGTTCCTCATCATCTTCTTGTACAAAGAGCATATATAGTGAAGTGAAGTGAAGTGAGACTCTCTCTCTTTATCTATGTTCTGTGTGATATGAAGATGGCTCAAAGGTTGGTATTTATAGTAGTTAAGTCAGTTTGGACACACCTCCACTAATTAGTACTAATATCTTTGACTAAAGATTAGACTGATAAAAGAAGATTCACCATAGTATTGCCACCTTAGTGACAGCTAGCAGTTAATCCTTTTGTACTTCCTCCGGTCTCAAATTAAGATAAAGAAAAATAATTATACCTAGTTTACCATAGTAATCCTATTGAATGATATTTACAATTTAATTTGAAGAAAAAATAATTAATGCAAAGGGTAAAACATGAAGAAAAAAAAAATATTTTGTCTTGATTAATGAAAAAAGACAAATAAAATGAGAAATCAAATTAGGAAATTTGGGACGGGTAATTTAGAACGGAGGGAGTACTAAGTTACGTCTAAATTCAAACTTCTAAACTTAGATCGTGAATTCGAATATAAGTACTTCAAAATTTTGAAATCTAACATAAAATAGTTGAAGAGATTTGACTCAAACAAAAACTTGGTGAACTCTCGAAATTTCAAATGTACCACGGGCACGGGGACCGAGAAAGTAGTTAGCAACAGGAGTATTAGCAGTTAGTTAATTAGTTGACTTCACCGCTGATTACAAGTGATTAGAGCTTAGTAGATTAGCTTAACTATAGTTAGTTAGTAGTTAGATAGAGTGTACATATATATATTTTTTTTAAAATGGAGTGGAAAAGGGAATGGGCTTTGTTGGTTTCCTGCGACATGAAAAAGACAAGCTGCCCCAATTATTTTTCTTGATGAATACTCCGTACCTTCACTTTTACTCATCACGTTTGCTTTACGAGAGTTAATTTTATTAATTTTTGAAGCTAAATTAAATTAGATTAATTGATTATTTCAAATATAAATGTTCGAGGAGTATACGAGAAATACCATAAGTTGCCATCCTTTGTCATATTAATATGACAAAAAGGATAAGAACATCAAGAAGGGAAAAAATGAGCATTAGTATTAGTCAAAGTCATTTAATTTACAAGTATCTTAGTTCTTATTTCATATTACATGATTTCAATTAAAATTTGGATAGAGTTATTAACCTTCATTTGTTAAAGTTATCAACAAAATATTGTCATCATCATGGTCTATGTCCACTAAAAATTGCATATACCACCTGCTTTTATTTCCAATAAACACTAGATATGGCCCAATTTTAAAGAAGAAACATATTATGACGATACGTTATTACTACGTCTTAATTCCAAAAAGTTGATTTGGCAATATGAAATCTTCACTAACAATATTTTTCATTCAAATTAATCTCAAAATCTCTAAAAAGTCTAAAATACTTTAAGAAAACATATGATTTAAAATAAACACGACGAATTAATATCAGCTATATACATTTTTTATACGAAGTAGATTAATGAGCGATCAAAAAGGCTCGTGGCAGACTAATAATCAACTTAAAATTGTATAATTCATGACAAATCCTCCCAAAGAACAAATATAGGAGTATATACCTAATAAAAGAAATTATAATATGAATATTCCGATAAAGTGAATTCTTTTTTAAGGGCAAAAAACAATTTCAAAAGATGAGAGTAAATAATTGTTTTGACTTTTGATTCCACTAATAAAGGAGAAGCAAAGTCAGAAAGTGAAACATAGTAACTCAAACTTAACTGTCCACTTCCTGAGTCAACTCTTAATTTAAGTATAGGTGGATTCACCATTATCATTATCTTTAATTTATTTTTTTTCACTTACCAAATTTGCCACATGGGAACTGACTTGATTTTCAACTAAGGCTAATTAATTAATCTATGAACACACATTAATAAACATGTTTTACTAATTATTTAATGTGAAGCAATTAATGATGAAGATTTGATTTTTGAGTTCAAATGTGACCTTTTAAGTAAAAGGAAATTGAGATTAATCTCGTTGTCCAGCAAATAATAATTTTAAAGTTGTATGTGATCATGAGGTCGCAAGTTCAAGTCGTGGAAACAGTCCTGGTAAAAATTTAAGGTGAGGCTCCGTGCATATAATAGACACTTGTGGTCTGCCTCTCTCGAATCCCGCGCATAGCAGAAGCTTTAGCACGCCCTTTATTTGAATAACAATTGTGCTTTTATTTTCAAATACATTACGTGTAAAAATCAATTTTTTTTTTTTTTTCAACATAAAAGAAGAAACCAATATTATCTTCAATATGTGAGAGATGAGTCATGCTAGTCCATTTTTTACCAAGAATGTTCACTAGCTAGTCCTAATAATGACATGCAAATAAGGACCTGAATTTCTAGAATTAGAGCTGGCTGATCACCAATTTCTTCTGTTTAATGATTGGAGTATATTTCTTCAAATAAAGGGTGGTCACTTTTTTCTTGTGTCAACCCAGAATTGGAATTAAGTGGTCCTATAAAGAAAAATAATTCCATAATTCAAATGTTCTGGTCTTGGACTCTTGATGCTTCAATTATGGATTATTGGAGGCCAGCCCATTAAGGAAATGTATGGTCCTTCTCAACGTGCAATCGTTGCAGGCGCACCGGGTAATAATGACAGACAACTCGATGCACTAAAATTTCCATTATGTGAGAATTTAGGAAAAAGTTGGATCATAAGATATTATTATATGCGGTCTAACATTCATATACCTTTTTTTTTTTTTTTTTTTGCTAGTTAGTTAAAGCGGCTCAAGTTTCAATTTGTTTGTCCTATTTTTTTTTTTAATTCATTTTTTTAAAAAATGTTTTTCCCCTTTTTAGCAATTCTTTAACTTCACTTTTCCACGTATATACATCTTCCGTTTAAAAATAATCGACTCTTATTGACTTAATTGACATTCTCCTTAAGAAAAAACTTGTTTGGAATTTATTTTACCAAATTAGCCGTATTAGTTATACTTTGAAAATATAATTTTGAGTATGCATACTTTGTTTAATCATTTAATGATAAAGATAGTATTGGAAGAACAAAATACTCTCCCTCCGTTCAAAATAATTGACCCTTGTTGACTTAGCACTCCCTTGAAAAAATATTTATTATGGATTTATTTATCAACTTAGTCTTATTAATCATGTTTTGAAAATGTAAATTTGAGTATATACACTCTGTTTAGTCATTTAATGATAGAGGTTGTAACGGAAGAACATAATAAAATTTTCTTAATTTCATGAAAAGGACAATTAAATTGAAACAAATATTTTTAGAGCGAGGACCAACTAAAAAGAAACGGAGGAAATAATATTCTGTTGATTTCATAAAAGGAATAACTGAATTGAAACCAATATTTTTAGAAAGAGGATCAATTATTTTAAAACGAAGAAAATATTTAAGATCACATGATTAATAAATATTTTATTATATTTGATATATCTTAATTTACATCACAACATTTTAAAATATTTTCTATTTTTTAGACTTGGACATAGTGAGTAAGTAATATCTTTAATATTTTGATGTGAATTGAATTGAAGGGTTTAAATAGAATAAACTTAAATTAATGTGTCAAAATAAAAACTGAGTTTTTAGTTTGGGGGCTGTTTGTTTATGTATTGGGCCTTCGTAAAACTTGATACTTCTGAAAATGAACCTAAGCACAGAGAAAAACAAAACAAAACAAAACAAAAAAAGGGTAAAGAGAGACAACCTAGGGCAATTTGCAGGACCTCCTCTTATGTAAAGGTACACTTATATGTAGCTGTTTTTGGTGTTTTATCTTGCATCAATTGTGATTAATACACGTATAGCGGGAGTTTTAGTGTCGAATGGTTGCTTATATACCATAAAATGGCCTTAAAGCTTACTGAAAAAGGGTCCCATGAAGCTGAAAACCCAATTGAAGTGTCTTTAAGAGAAGCTTTTGAGTTTCTTAAACCCCAACTAAACCCACCATTTTCTTTGAAAGTGTTAAAAGAGGAGGAATATTCAAACTTGAATAAAGCTATAATCTTTGGCATTTTAGCACAACCCCATTTGGCTGAAGTTCATATTAAGCATCTACATGCAATTATTACTGATGGATATGGTTTCTTTACGCGTATGCTTATCAAGATTGTCGATGAATTGTATGTGAAATCGCTTGACTCAGTGAAAATTCAGGTTGTTTGGGTTGCTAAAGAGATGTTGAATGTATTGGGTGTTGGGTTTGATGAATTGTTGGTGGCTCTTTTAAGGCAAATTGTTGGTGGGGATTTTAGTGAGGGAAATTTGTGGTTGTGTTTGGAGATGGTTACGTTGTTTTTAGCGAATTGGGATTGTTTATTAGAGGAAGAACCGTTGGTTTTGAGTAAGGGGTTGTATGTGTTTCTTCGGTTATTGACTGATCATTGTAGAGTGCGAAGTAATCCGATGATTGATGCATTGAAGAGGATGGAGATTGAATTCTGTGTTCGACTTTTGAGGGAACAGTTTCCTTTGTGTTTGAAGATAGGGAGGGACTTAATTAGGCTTTTGCAAGACTTGGTTCATGTACCTGAGTTCAAAGCCATTTGGAAAGACTTGTTATTGAATCCAAGACAGTTTGGAGTGGATGGATTTAAAGATATTTCGCAAATTTACCGCACAAAAACTCCAAGTTCGTACTTTTTGCTTCGAATAACTCCTGGTATGGAAACCAAATTGAGGTTTTTGCTTACACATGTCAAGTTTGGTAGTCAAAAGAGGCATCAGGATTGGTTTGCTAAGAAGTTCCTTGGAGTACCTGAGAGTGAAATCCTTTTAATCGACATTGTTAGGTTTATATGCTGTTCAGTTCATCCATCCAGTGAAATAATGCAACCAGACATTTTACCCAGATGGGCTGTAATTGGTTGGCTGCTGAAGTCGTGCAGGAAGAGTTACATCGAAGCAAACTTGAAGCTTGCATTGTTTTATGATGGGCTTTTCTTTGATGAAACCACCGATAATGTAATGAGCATTGAACCTGGAATTCTCTTGATGGTGAACTCTATTCCCAATCATATCGAAGTGACATGTACTCTTCTCGATTTCCTACTAATTATGGTTCATAACTATGATATTGAGAGGAAGGAGATAGTCTCCAAAGGGGTGTCAACAGCTCTTTCTGCACTAGTTAAAAGAGGAATTGTCAGTTCACTTGATGTTTTGATTCGGTGTGACATGATAGCACCAGTCCTTAGGGAAACGTTTGGAAAATTGGTAATGGTCATGCAAGATACCCATTCCAAAAGATAAGGATCATCCAATATCATCCATGACATGTCACCACCACCTAGCCATTTGCTCTCATCAAGCGCGGGATCCCAACTTCCTAACAGGGTAAACTGAAATTTAATTGTGTCATCACAGGCATATCCAGGAAAGATGTGTTGATGCATCTCTTTCGCCTCCCAAATAATTGCTTGTGATCTTTTGCTCCAATAGGCGGTAAAGTTCCAATCAAGTGGATGCAAGTCTCAAGGAGAAGTTTGAAATCAAGGTGATAGGAGAAACATCTCTTTCGCCTTCTGAAGAACTAAAAAAAAAATAATTAGAAAAAAGTCTAAAGCTGCACTCAAGTGTGTGAAATCTTCAAAGAGAAGTTCAAAATCAAGGTGACTGGAAGTTTCTTGGGTAATACTTGATACCTGAAGTTAAATATTTCCATCATGTTGCTATAAGTTCTTTAGGTCTTACGTAATGCACATTCCTTTCATTATTATGTTGTTATACGGGTATTCTCTATTTCCAGAGTAGTTTGTAGTAGCTATGCTTTCTGCAATTGTCAAGTCACTTAAACAGGGATAAACATCTTGAACAACTCATCATTCATATACAATTTTAAGTTGTGATTAGATTTGGTTATCTCATTCGTGTGAGAGGTGATCACAAATTTTAGGTTGTACATGACTCAGGGACTAGATATGGTTTTCCCAACCTCATCATTACTAATACAACCCTCATATTTACTTTCCGCAACCCTATTTTTACCTTTGGTAGTGAGAACTTCAACAACAACAAACCCAGTGTATTCCCACAAAGTGGGGTCTGGGGAAGGTAAGATGTATGCAGACTATACCGCTACCTTCGAAGAAGTAGAGAGACTGTTTCCGATAGACCCCCGGCTCAAGAAAAAGAATAGTAAACAAGGAGTTGGATGACACAACAGGAATAAGAAATAAGAAATAATACAATAGAAATCAGAGAAATACGAAAATACGAGAAATAAGGGCAACACTAAAAGAGAAAATAGGAACTAAGAAATAAGAAATAGGACACCCACCTAGTCACAACATACACTCACATACCAAAGACACCTATGTACACAGTCCTAAGATTATTAACCCGGCTACACAGGATCTCTCCTGGCTGCCTGGTACAACCCACACACTCACACTAGCCTTCTACCCTTATCCGCGACCTCCACACCTTCCTATCTAGGGTCATGTCCCCAGTAGTGAGAACTTGAGTTTAAGAAAGGTACATTTCTTGTTTTATTCTTTCTTTGCAAGTGACTGGTGGGGCCATTAAACAAGGATGAAAACAGAACCTCCTTAATGAACTTATTCTCTCAAGTTTCAGCTTCTTCTATATTTAGTGATGTTGTGTACCTAATTTCTGAGTTCTGATCAATCAAGTATTTGGGGTTGGCTTCCCTAATCATCACGTGTTGCTTCTTTCTTGGTTGTTGTTTTCCACATAGTATGTGGTACTATCTATGTCTACCCCATGCCTTGGAGAGTTAACACACATAAATAGATGGAGAACTGTTTGTGGAAGCGTTTTGCTTACAACATGGGTATGGGTACCTCCTTTTTCAAGCCAAAGTCAATTTTAAACAGTGGGAAGTACCGACAGACTGTTAAATGCTAATTTGAGTCCCGCACTTAAATTTTATGTCTGTATATAACTTAATCACTCTTGTTCGTTGATTTGCTTCTTTTTCTTTACTTTCTTACAATGTATGTCTGCCAAGTTTGTTGTGCCTTTCATACATAGTTTTGGTTCTTTGCAGATACTTGACACTGGATAAAGCAGACAGATTGGTCGATCTCGGTTTTGAAGATGATACTAGGGAAGTGTTTTATCATTTCAAAGCTCAAAGACAAAGTCTTCTTTTTTCTACTACAATGTCCACGAAGATCCATAATTTTGCATGAAGTGCATTAGTTAAACCAGTAACTGTGAATGTGGGGAGGGCTGGAGCAGCCAACCTTGATGTGATTCAAGAAGTGGAGTATATAAAGCAGGAGGCCAAAATTGTTTACCTTCTCGAGTGCTTGCAAAAGACTCCATTACCGGTTCTGGTTTTCTGTGAGAACAAGGCTGATGTGGATGATATCCATAGAATATCTTCTCTTAAGAGGAGTTGAAGCTGTGGCTATTCATGGAGGCAAGGATCAAGGGAAGAGAGAGTACGCAGTTGCATCATTCAAATCAGACAAGAAAGATGTTCTAGTTGCCACTGATGTTGCCTCTAAGGGGTTGGATTTTCCTGAGATTCAGCGTGTAATCAAGTATGACATTGACTTGCGTGCCGAGATTGAAAATTACGTGCATCGGATTGGACGGACAGGAACAAGTCGAAAAATCGGAATGGCCAGAACCTTTATCAACAACAATCAGAGCGAAACAACTCTTCTTGATCTAAAACATTTGTTACAAGAAGCCAAACAAAGGATCCCTCGTGTCCTTGCGGAGCTGAATGACTCAATGGACGACGTCAGAGGCAATCACTAATGCAAACGGAATATTGTGGTGTGCTTGGCCATCGTATCCGTGACTGCCCCAAGCTTTAATTTACCTTGCCAAATGTGTCCTCTTCTCGTTGTAGCTTGATGATGATAGTTACGACTAAATAGGTCTCTCAATGTAAAATGTAATATTCATGGTTAATCTGAAAATTTGTTTCTTGAACAGTCTTAGATGTATCTTAACAATGGATAGATGTGAACCTCTATTTTATGTTTATCAATATTTTTCACTTTGGATCATGAGGATTGTAAAAATTTGTAGACTATATTGCCATAAGCTGAATTTCTACCACAGTGGAACTTTCCTGGTTGTTCATGATTAAGAAATTGATGATTATTCAACCAGGAAAAAATGATTATGTATTGATGCAATCAGCCTCTCATGACCAAATCCTGATCTATCAAGGGACTCAGGTAGGTTGGTTCATACTTAACTTGGCCTCCGAGCAATTAATTAACTTTCTCTCCAAGTATTTTAGAATAAATTAACATTTATTTTCATAGCAATAGTAACCCTGATACGTTATTTAATTAGAATTATTTTTGTCTAATGTATACGACTGCTAACGTATAAATTCGTCTATAACTTAACCTCATTCACTGTATTTTCTGTGTAACAAAAACTAACTAAGCCAATAAATTTTTTGATTTCCAATTGAATATGGCAGGAGATTCTGGTGAAGCTGAGTCTCTGCATGGAAAAATTGATCCCAAAAACTTTGGAGATCGTGTTTCCAGGAGTACGTTGCCGGAGAAATTACAGAAGAGGAAAAGGGAGCGATTTGTTTCTGATAGCACTATGCAGAACACGAAGAAATCGAGGATTCAGGAGGAAAGTTCTGTTCTTAATTGGATGGAAGCAGAGGAAGGAGGAGTTTACAAGCCGAAAACTAAGGAAACTAAGTCTTCTTATGAGGCGATGCTGAGTTTGATTCAGCAGCAATGAGTGCGGCTGCCGATGAGATTTTGGCTGTTCTAAAAGGTGATAATATGATTGATTCTGATAAGAAAAAGATGGAGATTGAGAAGGTGTTGAATGAGCGCATATCGAATCAGGTATTTGTTAAGTTTGTGTCGATTGGAAGATTTATTACTGATTATCAATGTGATCGTGGTGATGATGAAGCGCTTTATGATGTTGATGTTGGTGTAGCAGTTGATTTTGAGGACAACGAAGATGAAGAGGAAAGTGATTTTGATGAGGTGCCTGATGATGATGAAGAAGATGACGACGACTATGTGCAGCTGGAAGCTAATGATGTTGCTGGCATGGGTAGTGGCATTGATGCTGATGAGGGAATGACATTGAATGTTCGGAATATAGATGCTTATTGGCTTCAAAGAAAGATTTCTGAAGCTTATGAGCAGCAGCAGATCGATCCGCGACAGAGTCAAAAGCTTGCTGAAGACGTTTTTAGAATTCTTGCTGAAGGTGGTGATGATCGTGAAGTGGAAACAAAGCTGCTCGTGCATCTGCAATATGAAAAGTTTAATCTCATCCAGTATCTTATGCGCAACAGGCTGAAGGTAGTGTGGTGTACTCTTCTTGCAAGGGCTGAAGACCAAGAGAAGAGGATGAAAATCGAACAAGAGATGTTGGAGTTGGGGCCAGAACATGCTGCAATATTGGAGCAATTGCATGCTACTACTAAGGAAACTACGAAAGAGAGACAGAAGAATTTGGAGAAAAGCTTAAGAGAAGAAGCTAGGCAGGTTAAAGACATGACTGGTGCAGATGGTGAAGATCATGATAACGGTTGGTTGATGAGCCAGCGTCCACTGCTCGATCTTGATACCCTTGCGTTCCCTCAGGGTGGTCTGTTGATGGCGAATGAAAACTGTGAGGTTCCAGCAGGAACATATAGGAATCGTATGACGGGTTATGAGGAAGTTCATGTGCCAGCATTAAAGCCAAAGCTGTTAGCTCCTGGCGAAAATCTTGTGCACATCTCTTCCTTTCCAGAGTGGGCACAACCAGCTTTCACTGGGATGCCTCAATTGAACAGGGTGCAGAGTAAAGTATATGAAACTGCCCTATTTTCCCCTGAGAATATCTTACTGTGTGCTCCCACGGGAGCTGGCAAGACTAATGTAGCTATGCTCACTATACTTCATCAAATTGGATTGAACCGTAAGGAAGATGGATCTTTCAGTCATAACAATTATAAGATTGTCTATGTGGCGCCGATGAAAGCCCTTGTTGCTGAAGTAGTTGACAATCTCTCCAAGCGTCTGAAACCCTATGGTGTCACTGTGAAAGAATTGAGTGGAGATCAATCACTGACTCGTCAACAGATTGAAGAAACTCAAATTATTGTGACAACTCCGGAGAAATGGGATATCATAACCAGAAAGTCGGGTGATCGCACATATACACAGCTTGTTAAACTTCTTATCATTGATGAGATACATCTTCTGCATGATAACAGAGGTCCTGTTTTGGAAAGTATAATTGCAAGAACTATCAGACAAATTGAGACCACGAAAGAGCATATCCGGCTGATTGGGTTGTCAGCGACTCTTCCAAATTTTGAGGATGTGTCAGAGTTTTTAAGAGTTGATCTAAACAAAGGCCTCTTCCATTTTGACAATAGTTACAGGCCTGTCCCGTTGGCTCAACAGTATATTGGAATCACAGTTAAGAAGCCATTGCAGAGATTCCAGCTGATGAATGATGTTTGCTATGAGAAGGTAATCAGTGTGGCAGGAAAGCAGCAAGTGCTTATTTTTGTCCACTCAAGAAAGGAAACAAGTAGAACAGCTCGTGCAATACGAGATACTGCACTTGCTAATGACACACTAGGTAAGTTTTTAAAGGACGAAAGTTTCACTCGAGAGATTCTTCAGTCTCACACAGATCTGGTCAAGAGCAATGATCTCAAGGATCTTTTATCATATGGTTTCGCAATTCATCATGCGGGGTTGATTAGGACTGATCGTCAACTTGTGGAGGAACTCTTTGCTCATGGCCATGTGCAAGTTCTGGTGTCAACAGCAACCTTAGCTTGGGGTGTCAATTTACCTGCCCATACTGTCATTATAAAAGGCACCCAGATATACAACCCTGAGAAAGGAGCCTGGACTGAACTAAGTCCCCTCGATATTATGCAGATGCTTGGCCGTGCTGGAAGGCCTCAATATGACACTTATGGTGAAGGAATCGTCATAACTGGACACAGCGAACTGAAATATTATCTTTCTTTAATGAATCAGCAACTTCCTATTGAAAGTCAGTTCATATCTAAGTTGCCTGATCAGTTGAATGCAGAGATTGCCCTTGGAACGGTGCAGAATGCCAAAGAGGCATGCAAGTGGATCCTCTATACTTACCTCTATGTTCGTATGGTACGAAATCCCAGTCTTTATGGTCTTGCTGCGAATGGTCTCAAAACTGAAGATGCTTTGGAGCAAAGGTGTGCTGACTTGGTTCATTCTGCAGCTGCATTACTGGACAAAAACAACCTGATTAAGTATGATAAGAAGAGTGGATATTTCCAGGTAACTGACTTGGGTCGCATTGCTAGCTGTTACTACATAACTCATGGGACAATTTCCACATACAATGAGCACTTGAAACCAACAATGGGTGATATTGAGCTTTGCAGACTCTTCTCTCTCAGTGAGGAGTTCAAATGTGTGACAGTAAGGCCGGATGAGAGAATGGAATTGGCAAAGCTTCTGGATCGTGTTCCCATTCCAATAAAAGAGAGTCTTGAGGAGCCCAGTGCCAAGATCAATGTTCTAATGCAGGCATATATTTCACAGCTGAAGCTTGAAGGGTTGTCTTTGGCATCCGACATGGTTTATATAACACAGAGTGCTGCACGTCTGATACGAGCCCTTTTTGAGATAGTTCTGAAAAGAGGATGGGCTCTCTTAGCTGAGAAGGCCTTGAAATGGTGCAAGATGATAAGTAAGAGGATGTGGAGTGTGCAGACACCTCTTCGCCAATTCCATGGCATTCCAAATGAAATCTTGATGAGATTGGAGAAGAAAGATTTGGCTTGGGACCAGTATTATGATCTTTCATCACAAGAATTAGGGGAGCTTATTCGTTTCCCAAAGGAAGGAAGAATACTTCACAAGTTCATTCATCAGTTCCCAAAGCTCAACCTTGCAGCACATGTTCAACCAATTACCCGCTCGGTCCTGAGAGTAGAATTGACTATCACACCAGATTTCCAGTGGGAGGACAAGGTCCATGGTTATGTAGAACCTTTCTGGGTTATTGTAGAAGATAACGATAGAGAGCGTATCCTTCATCATGAATATTTCATGCTGAAGAAGCAGTACATTGATGAGGACCATACTTTGAGCTTCACTGTCCCAATTTATGAACCGTTGCCTCCTCAATACTTCATCCGTGTTGTGTCTGACAGATGGATAGGGTCCCAGACTGTTTTACCAGTTTCTTTCTGGCACCTGATTTTGCCAGAGATGTATCCTCCTCCCACCGACTTACTAGACTTGCAACCTCTACCAGTTACTGCATTGAGGAATCCAGTTTATGAAGCGCTTTACCGAGATTTTAAGCATTTCAATCCAGTTCAAACTCAGGTTTTTACAGTTTTGTACAACTCAGATGACAACGTCTTGGTTGCAGCTCCAACTGGTAGTGGGAAGACCATTTGTGCTGAATTTTCCATATTGAGAAATCATCGGAAAGGACCTGATAGTATCTTACGTGCAGTGTATATCGCTCCCCTTGAGGCTCTTGCTAAGGAGCGGTACAGTGACTGGAAGAAAAAATTTGGGGACTCTCTTGGAATGAGAGTGGTTAAATTAACTGGGGAAAAGGCGACTGATTTAAAACTGTTAGAGAAGGGTCAATTAATCGTTAGCACGCCTGAGAAATGGGATGCTTTATCTCGCCGCTGGAAACAGCACAAGCATGTTCAGCAAGTAAGTCTTTTCATTGTTGACGAACTGCACCTGATTGGTGGCCACGGCGGTGCAGTGCTCGAGGTGATTGTCTCTCGAATGCGGTATATCTCAAGTCAGGTTGAGAACAATATTCGTATTGTTGCTTTGTCAACTTCCCTGGCTAATGCCAAGGATTTGGGGGGATGGATTGGGGCTACATCTCATGGAATTTTCAACTTTCCTCCTTGTGTCAGGCCTGTGCCACTGGAGATACATTTTCAGGGTGTTGATATTGTTAACTTTGAAGCAAGGATGCAAGCCATGACAAAACCCACGTACACTGCAATAGTACAGCATGCAAGGAACGGAAAACCAGCAATAGTGTATGTTCCCACGAGGAAGCATGCATGCCTCGCTGCGGTCGATCTGATGGCTTACTCAAGCATGGACAGCAAAGACACACCTGTGTTTTTGCTGAAATCTGGAACACAGCTGAAGCCTTTTGTGGAGAGGATCAATGAGCCTGTGCTAAAAGAGACACTAAAGTATGGTGTAGGCTACTTGCATGAAAGCTTGTCTGGCACAGATCAGGATATAGTGAAGACATTATTTGAAACTGGATGGATTCAAGTATGTGTAATGAGCAGTAAAATATGTTGGGGAGTGGGCCTCTCTGCCCATCTGGTGGTTGTTATGGGAACGCAGTACCATGAGGGTAGGGAAAATGTTCACAGTGATTATCCAGTGAGTAATTTATTGCAGATGATGGGTCATGCCGGTCGACCTCTTGTAGATAGGTCGGGGAAGTGTATCATCCTCTGTCATGAACCACGCAAGGACTACTACAAGAAGTTCTTGTGTGAAGCATTCCCAGTTGAGAGCCATTTGCAGCACTATCTCCATGACAATTTCAACGCGGAGATGGTTGTTGGAGTTATTCAGAACAAGCAGGATGCTATAGATTACCTTACATGGACATTTATGTACAGAAGGCTCACTCAGAATCCAAACTACTATAATCTACAGGGTGTTAGTCACAGGCATATTTCAGATCACCTCTCAGAGCTGGTGGAGAATACTATCAGTGACTTGGAGTCGAGCAATTGTGTTACTGTGGTAGATGACGTTTTTCTTTCGCCCCTGAATCATGGCAGGATTGCGTCATTTTATTACATCAGTTACACGACCATAGAACGTTTTAGCTCTTCTTTAACCTCCACAATAAAGTTGAAGGGCCTGCTCGAAATTTTGTCTTCAGCAACGGAGTATGAACAACTTCCAATAAGACTTGGTGAAGAGAAGTTGATAAGAAGGTTAATTAATCATCAGCGCTTCTCTTTCGGGGATCCCAAATATGCAGACCCTCATGTCAAGGCTAATGTTCTTTTACAAGCCCACTTCTCTAGGCAAATGGTAGGTGGAAATCTTGCTTCTGACCAGCAAGAGGTAATTCTTTCTGCTAGTAGGCTGCTTCAAGCAATGGTTGATGTAATATCCAGTAATGGATTGCTGAATCTAGCACTTCTAGCAATGGAAGTGAGCCAGATGATCACTCAAGGAATGTGGGGGCATGATTCTGAGCTTCTTCAACTTCCACATTTCACAAGAGAATTGGCTAAGAAGTGGCAAGAGAATCAAGGAAAGAAAATAGAGAGAGTGTTTGATTTAGTGGAGATGAAAGATGATGAGAGACACGAGCTCTTGCAAATGTCAGAGTCTCAGCTTATGGATATTGACCATTTCTGTGAGGGGTATCCATACATTGATTTGACATATGATGTGGTTGGCGGTGGTAATGTAAGAGCAGGAGACAATGTGACTTTACAGGTGACTCTAGAACGAGATCTTAAGGGTAGAAGTGAGGTTGGACCTGCACTTGCGCCTAAATATCCTAAAGACAAGGAAGAAGGATGGTGGCTTGTTGTTGGCGATATTGAAAGCAACCAATTAGTAGCTATTAAGAGGGTTAATCTTCAGAGGAAGTCAAGGATCAAGCTTGATTTCACCGCCCCTGCTGAAGCTGGAACAAGGAAGTACAAACTGTATTTCATGTGTGACTCTTATCTAGGTTGTGATGAGGAACATATTTTTGCACTTGATGTAAAAGAGGTAAGTGCTGAAGAGTGAAGACGACAGTTGAAGAGAGTGATTTAGCTTTTACTTTTTGGTAATTTGCCCAGCTGGGACAATCTACTGAAACTAAGTGCTGTTTTCTCCTATTTTAAATTGTTCACTAACTAAATTTTTTCAAAATGTCATGCAGTTTATTTTTAGCTTTAAGAATGTGATCTGAAATGCTGCTTGGTTACTTGTCTCATATCCTATATTTTTCTGCCTATTTTTCTTCCCATTTGAAGGCATTATATTTGTTTCAGTGGATAGAAGCTAATCACGAGGATTCACCTGCTTACGTTATGCCTAAAGGCAGTAGTATGGATTCACATTCAGTAAAGGTATTACCTTTGTTTTTCTTCTTCCCCTTTTACATAATTTGTAGAGGCAGGGAATCAACATAGATAGGCTTCAAACAGTTAACAGTATAGCTGATGTTTCCACCATAGTTGACCAGTAAATCATTAATTCCAGCTATACAAAGTAGGAGATGTGTACAATATGCCCTGAATTTGATTATTGAAAAAAATACTTGAGTAACAGCTTGTGCATTCTACCAAATATTGAGGTAAACTAGCTATGAACTTGATATTTTACATCTTCTTAATGCCAAAACATTCTCACAAATTGGATAAACTATTACTTACACCAATCTTTTTCATGCATATTTCAACTGTTCATTAGTTTATCAAGCACTTGTTTCTACTATAACATTTTGTAAAATTCGCGAAACCTAATTCCAATTCCTGCATCACTTGATTCACCAGTCAGGAGGAGATGAAGTTCACTATACATGAGGAAGTTGGGTATTTTCCTTCTGAATTTTGACTACTTTGGAACCAGAAAGGAGAGAGCTGATGTGTTTTCATTGCCTTACTGAGAGATGGGGTTTTGTATGTTGTCTCAGACGACAGAGGGATGTTGCATCTGATAGCCACCATCCATTTTTTCAAGGTTTGCAGACCTGAGGTCTTGTTTCTCTTATTCCTATCCATCTTTTTCATGCGGCACACTGCCCTGAACCTGCACAAGTATGCGCGCCTAGGAGGGCAGCGTGCTTTGGGATGCGGAGGAGCTATTAGTGTCCAGCTCCCTAACCTAAAGCGGCACCGGGTTTGGACCGCAGGGAACCGTAGCATGGGGGGACGTCTAATCCTTTTGCCTCCGCAAGGCTGGCTAATCGTACGCAGCAGGCTCGAATACCCCATCCAAAATTCCTCGCACGCTTGGTTGCAAAGGGCTATAGTCAGAGAGAGGGTGTGGACTTCAATGAAGTATTCTCTCTCCTGTTGTGAAAGACAGCTCTATTCGCGTCTTGCTTGCCATGGTTGCACTCATTCTATCGGTGCGATAGGAAGAGGTAGTCAGAAACTCTTTCTCTGCTTTTCTTCTCTATTTTTGTGGAAGTTCACATAGACCTCGATGAAATGAGCTCATAGAACCTCATTTTAGAGCGTCAAGTCTATTGTCAATCTAAATAAAAGACAGTTTAAACTGCCAATCATGTTTTTAGTTGAAAAAAACTACCTTCTGAAGACTATTATGCTATCAGATCTATTTCCTCCTTTAGTTTCTACCTCCCTTCCTCATCTAATAGGAGCTTCTAACCTATTATAGCTCACATAACAAAGCGCTACTACGTTTCCTTTTTGACAAGTTCCAAAAAGGAAAGTTGTAGAATAAAATCTTGACAATATTTAGCTACTTGGTCACGTTAGAATGAACATAGTAACATAGATATATCTGTTCCTGTGATTGGATTCAGTTGAGTTCCTTAAATCACTTAAGACTCCTTTTTGCAGAGAATTTATAAACGTAGAGCAACAAAAGTCAAGCTGTCTGAATAACTGAAAGAATAAGAACATAGCTGATCCATTAATAACGAGACTTGGGTAGATGCAACATTTGAAACAAGATGGGAAAAACTGCTCCAATGTAGCAAATGAAAATCGAAGGTAAGCTTGCATTTCCCATGTTAATACCTATAGCTTTGTTTTTCGATTTGATTATGACAATCCAATCTCATGGTCAAAATAAACATTTTACATATTGTATCAACCTGAAAATGTTGTTGACATACTCCACAATATCATCTATGTAGTAGCTTTGGACTATTTGCTCCTTACTTGCTCAGTCACTCTCTGACTTACGCGTTGAGCCATCTTGTTGTAGTTCTGATGGTAAGGACCCCCATGCTGTTATGGCTGATGAGTTTAGTGTTCTTCTTGTTTCTCTCCCTCTGAATGTTATTGCGGTTCGTTGTAAATGGGCATGTGAGGCCAGTGCTGTCAAAGGCGCGCTTAATCCCTGAAGCAAGGGTGTTATCATCAAGTTTCTAAGGCAACTTCTCCTTGCCAATAAGCCTCTCCTAAAGAGGTGACACTAAACAATTGATATTTCACTTTATTGTAACTCTTTTTTCAATTTCTTTGTCTGTATATTTGTTATTCGTGTTTTTTATTATTAGTCTTCGATGAAGTCTGTATTGTGCTCTTAAGCTTGCATGTAGGCACACTGCGACGGGGACTTACTACAATATCCCTATACGAAGGATAACATTCCAAACATTGTTTTTTTTTTTTAAAAAAAAAAAATGGCAGAGTAAAAAAAAATATTGAAAGTGACTGAAATTGTCTTTCAATAATTTTAACAAGTATAGAGGGCTTAAATAGTCAACTTAAAATCAGAAAACCTGCTAAATTATTTTAAGTATAAGGAATTTATTGTTTTCTTTAACTGAAGAACACAAAAAGATTAGTGGTGATTACTCTACTAATTAAACTAAATTATCTTTGAAAGCATCGTCGAGTGTGTTCCATTGTCAAATCACCAAAAGAAAAATGAATAAATTAAAACTTTACAACATATATGTCGATTAGTATTAAAATTGTCTGAAGAAAGATTGGGAAAAGAAATGATTGGGATTTGAAATTTTAATAGTGAATGATTTCCACTAACTTTACAGTTGAATTTTGATCATACATACCATGTCTATTCCTCCACCGATTGAAGGAATTATTAAGTCTATAGCTTACAGAGTACTTAAGAATTTTTATTTTTGCTCATTATTTTCTTCTTTCGTTACCTTCACACGATTGACATTATTACCTCGATGCATTTCAACACCCTTTATTTTCTGTCTTTATGGACGTACCAAAAAGTGAAAGGGAAGAAGACCACCAAGGAATGGTCATTTAACTTTTTTATTACATCAGTCACTCAATTTTAAAGGAAGTAATATAAAAGTTAACCAGCCATTTTTCTAACAAAAAAGTCATTCAATTACTATACGAACCGTCATGGGCATAGATTTTTCAAGTAGCTTTTGGAAAAAAAAAAAAACTTGGTAAATAATGTTTGGCTATACAATTTGTTATTTTTCGACAAATATCGTTGACAAATAATTCAAATTCCCCAATACTAGAAAAAACTAGTATTTGAGTCAAATTTCATTTCTTGGAAAAATTTTAGCCCAAAAATATTTGAGAATCTATAGCTAAACGCGAGCTAAATATCGTAGATAGTCACTAATTATTTGAGTGCATTTTCGTTACTAAATACATATAGACGATGAGGTTCAATGATTTAGTGGCTTTATACGATATTAAGGTTAATGTTCTTATGTGATAATTTAAATAAAGTTGAATAATTTCTTTCCTTAGATAAAAAAAATTTACTGATTTTGGTGAGGAATGTGGTGGGATGGGATGAGATCCGTATAGTGCTTTTAATCAGATATCTTGAGTTTGAGTTTTGAGAAATTAAATTTCCTACTAGGATGTGTTGTCCCCTTAAATGTATTTTATGATGTACAAATCTGAATTAATCGAATCAGTGAGTTTCGTATGCGAGATAGTTAAAAAAAAAATAAAAAAAATGGGAAAGGAGAGAAGCACGTGTGAAAATTACAAAGATGAATGTTTCCAAAACAAGAAGTAAGTGAATGAGAGTTGTTTATCAATTAGGGTCCTCATGGGACCAAAGTGCATAGCCAGTTCACAACTCCATTTAAGAGGAGTCAACTCCAATGTTCTTTTCTAGTCTTGTAATTCTCCAGCACTTGCCATCATTTCCCATTGTGAAAAATGAAAATTAGTAAAATCAATTTTCCAACCAAAACAAAAATGGGACCTCTTAAAAACAAAAGAGATAAGTATGTGAATGGCACGCTTTGCACTTTTGTCCAGAATTTATTTTTTTTAAAAAAAATCCATGTTGTTTTTGTCTTCTATTACTATTTCTCATCATCAGAATTTCATACATACAAAATGTAATTATCGTTCATAATATTTTTTGGTAATCAAATTATCTAGATGTCCACGTGTGAGATGCATTCTGTATATCTATCTACATGATAACAAATCTCATTTTCTTGAGATTTTTCTCATGTTAGAGACAAACTTATTTGAGTACATGCATGTGTGGTGTTTAATTAGAATGTAATTAGGAAACTAATCATATTTACTTCATTCTTAATCTTCTTAATTCGCAAGATGTTTGAAAAGGACAATATACAATATATAGTTCCAAAAAAACTAGTGAAAAAGATCCCTATAGGCAGACACTCACTACCATATTCCTAATTAATTGGATTTGGACTAATCAATGAATAGTAAGACAACAAACATCAAGTTGAAATAGACATGACATTTTGTTTACATGTCAATTTTTTCACCATGTTGTGACCACCGAAGGTTCCACAAATGAAGACATGTCAAAAGTATAAGTTTTCTTTTTTTCACTTTTCCTTCTTTTTTGGAGTTTATTTTCCTCTCGTCAAAATTTTACTTGTCACAGTTGTCATATGTTTGTGTTAGCCACACAATGGTCATATGTTTGTGTTAGCCTCTTAAGAAGAATAATTGGACTAATATGGACTCTTTGATCTCAATTTAATATTACTTTTCGTTCCACAATACCAAAGGGACCTTGGGATCGACCCAACTCCAAAGCTTAGCTCATGACGTTAACAGGTTATTTACAAAAATGATTATGGAAGTGTCTAATCTTGAACTTTTGAACCCGCTTGCCTCATGGATAAAATTTCAAGTTGAAGTAAGTTTTGACTTTTGACCTTGAAGGTTTGTCCACGAGGCAAGCATGAGTTAAAAGTCCAAGACCGTTCATTTTTTAAATCATTGGTGTAATTTCTGAGGGGTTACCTGATAGTAAAAATGTATTTAACAGATCATATCATTTTTACCTATTGTAGTAGATAATTTATCTTATTTACAAGAATACAATTACATAATTTACGGAGGTTTACTTGTAGATACCATTTGAGTGATCTTGATAGTGTAAATTTACTCAAATAATACAAAATAAAAAAAACAAATCAAGTGTATTTTTACCTTCGAGAAGGTCCAGTTGTTTTTGAAAACCCCTTGATTGGAAAAATAGTAAAATCAGAGGCAATAACAACCACCATAAATGACAACAAGATAATAAGATACCAAGGCGAAACAACACGTAGTGACAGAAATCTAAAAATAAGAGAAAGAAAGGTATTAATAATACTGAACGCTGAGAAAGAGAACGAAATACCTCTAATAACTAAAAACTCACCTTTTACTTTAATTCTCAACCTCCACACCCTTTTATCAAAAATCATATCCTCGATGAACCGAACTAATAATATATAGCATTACCTTAAACAAAAGAAAAGGAATACATTGGTGGAAACAAAGCAGTTAAAAGTATGTGCCCTGAAACAACAAAAAATTTAACCCTTCTCCAAACATGGTTGAAAAAGAGAAAGTAAGGTAAGACTAATAAGGGCAGACATGCAATTATTTCAAGCAAGAAAGTAAAATTTTCACATAATTGCGTGCGTGTGCTATACTACATCACATAACATATCAGCAAATAGTCAAATAAAAACACTACAAACTTTTTATGCCGTAGTTGAAAAACTCTGTATGACATTATACTACACTGCTACATTATTATAGGGATCTGTTCCAATTTATTTGAATTTTCTTGCATGGATTTTCATAAGGTTTACAAGGCATTTATATATACTTGGTTTTCAATAACAGGTGCAATATTGCAGTTCAAAATTCCAAGTTGTGACCTCATGAAGGCTACTCTTAAGTATTTAGCAGGCATTGCTGGTCCAAGTGGTTATGGTTCTAAAACAACTGCAGAACAAGTAACTCAAATTTGCTCAGTTTCCTTTACTTCTCAGCTTACTGCTATTATCACTGGTTAGTCCCCGAAATTCTTATATGTCGTTGTATCGCGAAAATAGATGGAAATAAATCGTAGTTGCTACTATGTAAAGTCGAGCATCATACGTTCATTTCGTTTATTTCTATCTGTGCAGAAGAATTTCAGTTCCACAGGATGGAACAGAAATCCTTCAGTTATCCTCGTTGTCTAAAATTATTTTTATGTATGTATACACACACATATATATATAGTAGACACACGTTAAATTCTTTTAACTTCTTCATGTGTTTACTTAATCATATTTTGAATGAAAATATTGAAGTTCTCAATGGTATCCTGAGTTTTTCAGCTATAGGGTACTATGGAAGATTCATATCTTGCCACTCATCATTTTGTCTCCTGGATCCTGATAACAGTTATACTCTACATTTCAAGAAAACCATTCAAATAATATAGCTCTTTTTCTGTCCTTCCTCGTCCTTTTCATCTGTTTTTAGCCAATGATCTATCGGAAATAGTCTCTCTTCCTTTTTAAGGAAGAGATAAAATATGCACATACACTACCCTCTCGAACCCCAATTCTAGTACATTGTTTTTCTATCCATCTTCCAACTAGTGGCATACGTAAGATTTTGCACAACCTGTGTGTGCCGACCTACTATAAAAAAATGACAGCTCGGTGCACTAAAGCTTCTACTATGCACAGGGTCCGGGGAAGGGTCCCACCACAAGGCTGTATTGTACGCAGTCTTACCTTGCATTGCTATCAGAGGTTGTTTCCAAGGCTTGAACCCATGACCTCCTGGTCACATGCAGAAACTTTACCGGTTATTCCATGGCTCCCCTTCTGTGCCGACCTACTATATATATAAATATTATTTTTGAGAAAAATATAATAATAATAATAAAAAAAAATATTTAGCGAATGTTGAATGACAGAAGTTGGTTCACTCTGCCTCCAAGGAAAGAGGAAAACAGGGTCTAAGTGGTTCTATTATTATTATTTTTTCTTAAGGAAGATATATTTTTGTCTCTACTGAGTATTATTCTCTCATAGATACTGTTAGAAATATATATTGTTTAGTTTCCATTTGGACAGTACTGAGAACTAATCATGCTATTTTTAACAACAAAAAGGTTCAATATCTATATTTTTTAAATCGCAGTCTACATTTTCATAGATTACAATTCTAATCACCATGCATTAGTGCTCTATCCATAGATTCATTTTGTCATGTAAAGTTTAGACAAAGCATGATATAGATTTTCTTCTTTTTTATTCGATTTAAGGTATATACAAAGACAATATAATAAACAATTACTCCACCAATGAATTTTGACATGTGATAAGGAGATCAGCTATAAAAATATATATGTTGGTGGGAGATATCCGATACCCGTGGAATTAGTCGTGGTGCAGTCAGATTGATCCAAACAACACTGTTATTTAAAAGATATACCTATAACTGACTAGATTATGTAAATATTTTTAAACTGACGGTATACAGAACTTAAAAATGGCAGGTGCAACATCAGGGATTGGAGCAGAAACAGCAAGGGTGCTGGCAAAGAGGGGTGTAAGATTAGTTATTCCTGCAAGGGACTTGAAGAAGGCAGCCATACTAAAGGAAGCCATAAAAAAGCAGACTCCCTGTGCTGACATTATGTTATTTGAGATTGATTTGAGTTCATTTGGTTCTATTCAAAGATTTTGTGCACAATTCTTGTCTTTAGGACTGCCTCTTCACATTCTCATGTATGTCTCTACTTTCTACTTAATTTTCCTTGTGTATTTTCTTCTGTATGATCCTGAGCCGGGGTCTGCCGTAAACAGCCTCTCTACTTCATTTGAGGTAGTGGTATGGACTGCGTACATTTTACCCTTCCCAGAGTCCACTTTGTGGGAATACACTGGGTATGCAGTTGTTGATTTTCTTCTGTATGACTCTTTTAAGGCTGCAGCTGTCTTATCTGTTATACTAACTGATGATACTTGGTTTCACTTTTTGTCATTTGAAGCAATAATGCAGGCAAATTTTCACAGAAATTGGAGTTTTCTGAAGATAAATATGAGCTCACGTTTGCCACAAACTACTTAGGTAATTCCTGTTCTATAATGCCCTACGACAACAATAACAATAACAATCTTTATTCTTTATAATGATGGTGGTCGGGCCAACTTGCACGCACATCTTCTAATTTCACAAGGCGCGTCTTGGGTAACTCTACATGTCCACCAAGGCTTGGCCAGATGGGAACAACCTCCACTAGAATTTGAACTACGACCTTTTGATTTTAAACTCACTTTATTTACTACTAGGCCACACCTTAGTTGCAACAATAAACATAACAATCTTATTATAATGATACTTATCGGATTATCTTACCTATGCTGGAAATTTAAAAAAAAAAAAGTATGCTTACACGATAACTGTACTTTAGCCTGTTGTAACATGTAATTTGCCTCATTTTTCAAGTTACTAATCCCACTTTTACAGGCCTGTAATTATCTTTTAGGTGATATAATAGAGCAAAACTTCTTTTACAGTTATGGTTGTGTAGAAATACTTGGAACACCATACAGGATTGAAGTTAAATTGGGTATATATGGTGTTGGACAGGTCATTTTCTTCTAACAGAGATGCTAGTAGATAAAATGATAGAGACAGCAGAGCAGACAGGAGTTGAAGGAAGGATTGTAAATGTTAGTTCTGTAGTTCACAACTGGGTCAAAAGAGATCAATTTTGCCTCAGCCAAATGCTCAATCCTAAAAGGTAAGTGCATATTATACTCCTAACTCAATTAGTAATACGCTAATACCAGCATATCAAAGATTGATAACAAGTGCTGATCTAATTTATTTTGAATTGCTTACTTGCTTACAGTTATAATGGTACTCACGCATATGCTCAGTCGAAACTGGCCAACATTTTACATGCCAAGGAATTGTCAAGACAACTAAAGGTGAATGAATGTATGCCATATTATTTCCTTTTTCCCTAGGGGTCGCTACGAAGAAATGGCATACACAAATATATTTTGGCTAGTTATAGTGCCAATTCTCTAGTTGTTTTGCTCATGTATTACTTTTTGACTGTTTGGATACTGAAAAAGTACTTGTTGGAATCTCTATTAGGCAAGAAATGCAAATGTAGCAATCAATGCTGTCCATCCAGGCATTGTGAAAACTGGAATAACAAGGGATCACAAAGGCTTTATAACAGGCATGCATTTTCTTTTTCTTGTTTTGTTTACTTTTCACTGAAATTTTGTGGCAGAAAGAATTAAAGACAACTAACTTTTCCTCATAATTTTACACAGATTCTCTATACTTTATGGCATCAAAGCTTCTAAAGTCAACATCACAGGTTTGTCTATATATGCCTCTTTTTCTAAAAATAATGTGGGGGGGGAAAACAACTAGCAAATGTTTGAGGTTAATTTTTGGAATGGCAGGGTGCAGCAAGTACATGCTATGTAGCACTGAATCCACAAACAAGAGGAGTAAGTGGGAAATACTTTGCAGATTGCAATGAATGTCACTGCTCAGCTTTAGCTAATGATGAAATTGAAGCTCATAAACTTTGGAAACACACTCGTGCCCTAAATTCATCGAAGATTATTTCCACCTTTGGAATGAGAAAATCATTTTCTTGAAGAATTTTTTGGGACAAGAGGCCTGTAAATAAATAGAGTATATCCATGAAGATAGAGAAGAACACACTAGCCCATTCCGACATAGTTTGAATCACTACGAAGTTTCAAACATAAAAAAAATAAAGAAATGTGTGATTCTTTTTCAACAAATTAATAAGGTAATAGTGAACTGAAACAGTTGTACTACTTACTAGTAAGAGCATGAATTTTCCCTGGAATAGTTAGATCTTTGAATTCATCTTTTTTGATGGTCCCAGACAATTATGGACCACACCATGCTTTCCCTTTTCTCTTTGCATTTTTTAATATTCAATTGAGTATAATTCAAAAAACACCAATAATGCCCCTTTACCACCTCTGCTTCCACGTACTAAATACCTTTTGGATTATACAAATACCAGTAAAGTGGATGCCATCAAGTTCATCAACTTTTTCAGGCATTACATGACTATTGATTTTGTTACTTTCTTTCGAGATTGCCTTCGAATCAACATTCCAAATAACTCTAACCCCAAAAGAATCAATACTATAATAGATTTTTATCTTTTTTTTTTTTAAACTCAATAATCCATCCAACTGATGGAGGAGTTTAGGTATGACTCTAACCTGTATATTTCAAAAAAGTCCCGATTACACGGACGACATAAACCTTAACCTCCAGAGCCTTGGGATGAGGAAAATGTACAACATTTGGATATAAAGAGCATAAAATTGACTTTCCAGCTGAAATTTGGAGAACCGCAGAAGAAAGTCGAATTCCAGAAGAAGAAAGTATGCAGAATATAAATCGTTGCATTGACTGATCACAAGAAGCAGTTCCTTTTGAGTCTGAATCTGAAGTTTGACATTCCTTTTGCTACCAACTTCATTGAGGCTCTGACTGACACACATAAATTGAGACAGCCTCAGTGAAGAGCACAATATGGAAAGAAAGGCCTGGTTGTGTTCCTAATATCCACTGCTGCATTTTAAGCAAGCAATCAATCAACGAAGCCTCAATCCCGAACAAATAGGAGGCAGCTATAAGACCCTTTTTTCCCCTATGTGCGCTCTTTATCTATCTTGCTATTAACATGTTCTACCAATACGCCAGAAATCAAGTACAGAAATGAGATAAATATTAGGGGCAGAACAGAAAAAATTAACTGCAGCAGTCACTGTTCCACAGTAGATACAAGATTAAAATGGATGAAGTAGAACCCGTAAGTTCTTGCAGAGACCATAGACATAAAGACCAATATAAATACAAGGAGAATGGAGTGTATAACTTGAAAGCTGTAACAATATACTTCAGTAAACTCAACGAAGTTTTTTGACCTAAGAAACAAAGTAAGCTAATTCAAACCCTATGTGTATATAACATACTAAAAATATCTGTTGAATTAGTCTTAAACATGCCATGTCATTCCTAAAAGGGATTGTCTCTACGGGTAACATGGGAATGTTAGAACTAACTATATAAAGGTGGCATTTTTTAAAATAAACTAAAAAGGAACATAATATACATATACTGAAGACAGAGTATTTGCTAGTCATCGCTCACTGAGAGTATATGATGGCTGATCAACTTCAAGAAGGTGCTTCAACAAATTTCAGATGGTAAGAAAAAGGCTGATCATTATCATTTCTTGACCTGCCAAAGAAGAAAATTTTGTTCATTAGGGTCTCATGTTGTATGAAGTGCTTATTCACATTCAATCTAGTTGACTTTATTGATGTTATGAGATGATTCTTTAAGCAATGGTGTGAACAGTAGATATTTGCGCTCAAAAATTATTCACGAGAAGGCATAATGAATAAATTGTTTGGGGTTAACTCACTTCTTCAGTCATTCATCTGATGCTGTAAAATAAGTGAAAATGTTTGTCACCACTGTAATCATTCAGATAATGTCCTCAAATTACTGAATCTTGTTTATTTTGTATGCCAAAGATGGTAAAGAGTTGCAGTGGGTTGCTCCTAATTTCCAGATGACCTCACACAACAAGAACTAGGAGAGATATAAGCTATGAAGTGCAGGAATAAGGTAAATAGCAGACACAAGGATTTTTACGTGGAAACTCCTTGCTCAAGGAAGAAAAACCACGACCTGCCTCCAGGATTTCTACGCTCCACTATATCCAAGCAACTTCTTGAATACAGGCTCCAAACTTTAGGATTAAACTCTTAATCCTTGTCCTCCTGGTAATAACTCTATTACAAGGAAACAGTACAATAACTCTACTACACTCACACTCCAGCTAACTCTAACTGGACATACCAAGCTAGGGCTGGCAACGGAAACGGAACTTTCCGTTCCGTTCCGATAGTGACGTTTCCGATTGATTTTCGGTACCGGTAACGACACGGTCCGGTTGGTTTCGGTTTACCGGTACCCAATGGTCCGGACCTACGAAAAATTCCGGTATTTCCGGTTCCAGTTGACCGGTTTAGGTACTGGTTTCCGGTCCGTAATGTTTAAATTTCGGCCTTTTTAAAAAAAAAAAAAAACTTGATTTGCAACGGCTCTTTTGGCCGTTGCATTTCAACCGTTATTACCCCCACCCCCACCTTCCAATTACCCCCCACCACCCTTTAAAATTTTTACTATAAATATACTTCATTTCAATTATTTTTTTCACACAAATATTATCAATTTTCATACTCTCTTAATATTCTCTCAAATTCTCTCTAAATATTTCTAGTTTTATTATATTAGTTGAACACTTGAAGTTGAGGATTCATTTATTATATTAGTTGGAGTTGAAGATTTTTTGAAGATATTACAAGCTTCAATTATCATCTTTTAATTCCGACATTTGTTATACGTCTGCTTTTACGCAAGCGTTCGGTATATTCGTTCCAACTTTAATCTCTTTTTATTTACGTTAATTATCTATATTTTTTATTTTTAGTATCTACATTTATTTACGAACATCAATTTGTATTTGTATTGCTTGTTTTAATATTTTATTTTGAATTATGGATTTTGAAAAAAATAGTAGTGGTAAAAAATCAAATTTTGGTAAGGTCTTTCGTAGAAATAAAAAAAGTAAGGCTAGTACTAGTTCATTACCGGCTAGATTTAATGAAACTTCATTATCACAACCTAATGGTTTCGATGTTGGTATCGGTATGGAATTAGATAATGAGACCCTGAATAGGCGTTATAATAATTTTGAGGAAGACTTACCAGAGGAAGATGATATAGAAGAACAAAAATTAGGTGATACCCCTACCCCTACTAGTCCGGTTACGGAATTACCGGAACACGGTGAAGAACTGCCCCCTTTACCGGAATTTACTAGGGCCAAAGGTACCGAACGTAAGGTCTTTAGTTTGGAAATTTATGGAGCATGATAGGATAAAAAGTACTGCTACTTGCAATAAATGCAAGAATGTTTTTAAACATTTGACTGGGGGAAAAAATGGCGGGACAGGATTGCTAACTTCGCATTTGATGAGATGTAATAAAGAATTTATGAGTCTAAAAAACGAGGCGAAGGCAAAAAAAGATGGTACAACATTTGTACATGAATCTGTAGGAGGTAATATGGTTCAAACGCGTTTAGACATGTTTAACCCGGCTGAAGCAAGTTCATCCTCGACATATAGTGAAGATGTAGATAGAGAAAAACTAGCGAAAATGGTTGTTGTTATGGGTTTGCCTTTTAGTTTTCCTTTGCATCCCGGTTTTATTCATTATATTCAACGAGTATATAATCCTTCTTTTAAAGGTTTTTCACGAAATACAATTAAAAATGATATTTTTAAATTTCAAGCTGAACATTGTCATTTTCTTCGTTGCTTATTTGATAAATTTGATGGTAGAATATCTGTTACTTCTGATATGGGTACTAGTGTTGTCGGTAATGATTATTTTACTCTCACGGCTCATTGGATTGATCACGATTGGAACATGCAAAAAAGAATTATTGCTTATAAATATGTCGATGAGTCTAAAACCGGTATGTATATAGCTAATACAATAGCGGAGAGCATGAAATATTTTAGATTTATTGGTAAACCTATGGCATGCACATTAGATAATGTTTCTAATAATTTGAAAGTTATTGACGAGTTAAAAACTAGATTATGTTTAATGTATCAAGATCATTTTCATGTTAGATGTTCTGCACATATTTTAAATTTGATAGTACATGATGGTATTCATTTGTTTGGAAATGGTTGTCTTAAAGTGCGAATTGCTTGTAGTTCTATGTTTAAAAATAAAAAAAAGGCTGTAATGGATGATTTTAAACGTAAATGTGAACAATGTGGCCTTCCATATAGAAAAATTCCAAAAGAAATTCCTACTAGATGGAATTCTTTGTTTCAAATGTTTGAAGTTGTTGTTATATATCGTAAACCTATACAATTAGTTTATAATTCTTATAATGAGGATGTTAATTTAATGCTAGATGAAGATGATTGGACTGAAGTAGAAGAACTTTGAAAATTTTTGAAAACTTTTTATCAAGCTACGAACACAGTATCTGCTCAATATACTCCAACCATTTGTTCTGTTTTAGTAACTATTACTTCTATTTCTAAAGTACTTGTTGAATATAAAAAAATGTCCTAACAAAGAGGCAATTGAAGCTATGATTGAAAAATTTTAAAAATATTATTTTCCTATTCCACAAATTCTTTTAACAACTAATTTATTAAATCCATTTTATAAAGAACATGGTACAGTGATGTTGGTTAGAAAATTATACAACAATTTAGAAATTGGACTTCATGAAAAGCCATCAGTTGAAACTTGTTGTGCTAGCATAGTATCTACAGCTAGGAGTTTATATAACTTGTATCAAGTTATGGAACAAAATATTGGGCCGATTGAACCTCCTAGTTCTAGACGTAGATATGATGATTTAGATGACGAGATGGGCGAAGAACTTGGTCTTCAATGTTGTAGGAGTAATGCTTTTGATTTGTATCTTTCGCAGGACCGGGAAAATATCAGAGATGAAACTGGAAAACAACAACTTTTATCGTGGTGGAAGACCCGGATCAGACAATTTCCAAAACTTTCAAGGATGGTTCAAGATTTGTTATCAGCTCAAGCTTCTTCAGTTGGTTCGGAGCAAGCTTTCAACGCAGGAAGATTTATAATAGGAGATCATCGGTATTCGTTAGCAAGGGATAGTTTGGAGATTTCGGTATTATTTAGAGATTGGATCAATGCCGAACGAAGAAATTTTGGGCTCCCCAAATTACCGCCCCATATTGAAGACGAAATAGATGAAATTTTTGAGGAAAATAGTGATGATGGAACGGAAGCAATGGAGGAACAAGGAAATAGACCAATTCCGGAGGATTTATCCATCGAAGAATTAGAAAAGTTACGCCAAAAAAATTATAGACAATTTAGATATTAATAAGATTCTACAATAGAAATCTAATTCACACAGAACCCTTCCTAGAAGATGGTTGTGTAGATTAGATTTACATTTAATATCTTTGTAATAAATGTACAACGTACGAAATTTGAATAAATATAACGGCTATTCGCCTAATTTTGTTTTAAATTTTCTCTTTTGTTTGTTGCAATTATGAAAAAAAATATATATTATATTAAGTATTTAAGTTTATAAAGTTATAAAAAAATTTAACTTCTTAAATTTACTAAAAATATTATATTAACTTAACATATATTTTTTAAGTTAAAATTTAAAACCTTTTACAATAATTAAAACTTAAACTTATTATAAAAAAGTTAATAAATTATATAAACTATATAAGTTAAAAATATATATATATAACTTATATATTAATCTCATTAAGTTATAATTTAAATTAAAACTTTAAAAAAAAAAAAAAAAAAAAACTGGTACCAGCGGCGATATTCCGGTAACGTTCCGGTATCGCTCCGGTCCGTTCCGGTTCCACACCGGTAGCTAGCGGACCGGTCCGAACAAGGGAAATTTTCCGGTATTCCAATTCCGGTAACTCCGGTTCCGGCGATATAAAACGGTAATGAGGTTCCGGTTCCGGTCCGTTGACAGCCTTATACCAAGCTAACCCTAGCTTGAAAATCACCTAACTCTAGATGATTACAAAGAGAAGAGGTTTACACCACAACACTGACTAACAATCATAAGCAAATGTAGGCAAACGTTTAAGAGCACATTACAAAGACTCAAATACAACAAGGAAAAAAAGTACTACAACTTGATGAGCTATCAGTTCCCTATTGCAAAAGGAGTCTTTGATTCACAACTTCAGAGAGATATTTAGTTGTAAGAAAATGGAAGCTCGGTTTTCTTGTTGAGGAAGATGAGCAATATATAGTATGACACAAGAAAACCTAGGAGAGACCCCATTGGCGGAGACAAAGGGGTGGCAACAACGTTTCACCAACTTTTGTACTTTGCGCCAGCTGTGCCAGTTAACTGTGATAGTGGCAAGTGAGCCCAACCTGTTCCCTAAGTGGTAGCAGCTTTGTCATCACATAATCTCCAGAAAACAGGTCCCAACATATAATTTGTCAATCATCAAAACTAAGAACTTAACAGATGGATTTAAATGGGGAACATGGTCAGTGAGGATTCATGTAGCCATACACAATCTCTTTTTTCAGACCAATTTTCAAGACATAGGATTACTTCTTTTTTTTTTGATAACCATGGTGTCCGGGCCAGCTTTCGCGTATCTTGAACAATTCCACGGGATACTTGTCACCTCCCACCAACAACAGATACCAGGTTACTCTATCCACCAAGAGGTAATTCTTTCTGCTAGTAGGCTGCTTCAAGCAATGGTTGATGTAATATCCACTAATGGATGGCTGAATCTAGCACTTCTAGCAATGGAAGTGAGCCAGATGATCACTCAAGGAATATGGGGGCATGATTCTGAGCTTCTTCAACTTCCACATTTCACAAAGGAATTGGATAAGAAGTGGCAAGAGAATCAATGAAAGAAAATAGAGAGAGTGTTTGATTTAGTGGAGATGAAAGATGATGAGAGACACGAGCTCTTGCAAATGTCAGAGTCTAGCTTATGGATATTAACCATTTCTGTGAGGGGTATCCATACATTGATTTGACATATGATGTGCTTGGCGGTGGTAATGTAAGAGCAGGAGACAATGTGACTTTACAGGTGACTCGAGAGCGAGATCTTAAGGGTAGAAGTGAGGTTGGACCTGTGCTAGCTCCTAAATATCCTTAAGACAAGGAAGAAGGATGGTGGCTTGTTGTTGGTGATATTGAAAGCAACCAATTAGTAGCTATTAAGAGGGTCAATCTTCAGAGGAAGTCAAGGATCAAGCTTGATTTCACCGCCCCTGCTGAAGCTGGAACGAGGAAGTACAAACTGTATTTCATGTGTGATTCTTATCTAGGTTGTGATGAGGAGCACATTTTTGCACTTGATGTAAAAGAGGCAAGTGTTGAAGAGTGAAGACAACAGTTGAAGAGAGTGACTTAGCTTTAGTTTTTGGTAATTTGCCCAGCTGGTTGATGTGTTACCTATAGACAATCTACTGAGACTAAGATCTGTTTTATCCTATTTTAAATTATTCACTAACTAATTTTTTTCACAATGTCATGCAGTTTATTTTTAGCTCTAAGAATGTGATCTGAAATGCTGCTTAGTTACTTGTCTCATATCCTATATTTTTCTGCCTTTTCTTCTTCACATTTGAAAGACATTATATTAGTGTCAGTGGATAGAAGCTAATCACGAGGATTCACCTGCTTACGTTGATGCCTAAAGGCAGTTCTATGGATTCACATTCAGTATAGGTATTACCTTCATCTTTTTTGGTAAGAATCACCTAGTGTTTTTTTCCTCTACTGGGATTTGAACCTGAGACCTCAGGTTCTCAACCACTTCATTGACCACTAGGCCACACCCTTGGGTGCCATAGCATTACTTATTCTATATCTATTCAACATTATCCAAGGGAAAAAACAAGTCACGGGATAAATAAACACCGAAATTGACTTGAGTAAATTGTCAAAATATGTTCGAAGTAAAAAAGTAAGATACCTTAAACCGAGGAGAATGGCGATGAGATGATGCAGATACAGGAGAGAGAATGGCTGACCTATCCCTTTTACCACGGGGAAGCTTCCTGGAAGTTCTCTTATATTCATCAGATTTAGATTCCACTTTCTGGGGTGAAGATTCATCTCTACTCCTAATTGAGATGGACGACATCAGGGGAGGCATAGAGACCATAGAAGCATCTTGGTCTTGTGATGTTAATCCTGGAAGGGACCACATAAAACATTCCCTTAAGAGTAACTTATCAAGTATATCCAAATTCAGAAACAATAACAACATTTGAATGAAAGGTGAAAACACTCCTATTATACTTGTGAGTCTGCAAACAACATCAATTACTCTTGAATGTCTTACACAACTAGCGATATATATAATTTTTTAAAAAAAAAGGAGGAAAAACTAGCAATGGGAAGAAGAACAAAGAAACAGGCAAGACACAGGGGCATACCACGTGCTACAACTTCTACAAACTTCTCTCTCATAGTCCTGATGAACTTGTACAGTCCATTGCTTTTATTTAACTCAATGAGCAGTTCTTTTGCATCATTCAGCTGTGGATCACAATCAATCACTAACAATCCAAACAAAGGAAGGATATCATTCAGAAGTCAGAACTACCGTTGATTTATTAAAGTTGATTAAGACCAGACTTACAAGTATGTACATCATTCTCACGTCGGACGGTAAAAGAGTACTCATCATCTGGATTGTTGGCATCTATATTGGTAAAGATGAATTTTACTCCTGCAGAGAATGTAGGCCATGAATGTTCCAATAATTGTATCTGTATGAGAGTTCAGAATCTGAACAAAAATCTGTCCTTTATTATAAAGCATGTTCAGCAAGAAAAGATTTGCTCTTCTAGTAGGCTAAAATGTGTCTAGCAGAGAAGATTCGACATACCTTGGCCACATTCAATACGTAAACCAAGCACCTTATTGTACCACACGGTAGCCTCCTCAATTGCCTCTCTATGTTCAGTGTTCTGGTTAAGCTTTTCTTCAAGTGTTTCCAGAACTTTCTCCCCAACAAAAAAGAAATGCACAGCTCAATTAACATACAATGTCAAGTACTTAATGGAAACAGCACAGATTGATAAGAATTATGTATGCAAAAGCACTTTAGGATTGCACTAAGTTTGTTGTTGTTATACTTCTCGAAACATTGACACTTCCTATTTTTGTAATTAAAAGATTAGAAACATGACTCCTGCTTCTAAATGGAATGAGAGAAGGAAAACTTTTTGACTCCTGTTTCTAAATGAAACGAGAGAAGGAAAACTTTTTGACTCCTGTTTCTAAATGAAACGAGAAAAGGAAAACTTTTTTTGAAAAAGGTAACAGATGAGAGAAGAACTTTTACAAGGATGAATTTTACCATCTTCTTGTTGAGATATTAGAGCGGAATATTCATGTTTCCTGGCCCTTTTATCTTCCACGACCCCTCTAAACTCTTCCACTCTAGCATTGGTAGTAGATATTAGTTCTGCTAATTCTATCTTCTTTGCCTCTTTGCGGGTCTTAACTGAAAATGAGATAACTAAAGTTATTAACAGAAAAAGGAATGAAAATATAAACTTAAAGAACCAACCATGAGTATCCAATTTTCCTGCTAAAATACATATATGTGCTGATTAATTCATTAACCTCTTAAAAACTATTAGCATTTGGTAATATTGGAAACGAGAAGTAATAGAAAAAGAAACAATCCCAAGAAATTGCCCTGACAAAGCTACTTTAATGTGAATCTTCACGCATTCTCCTTGTTTAAGCCGTGAAGCTATTGTTACTTTGAGGTTTCAATATCCTTACTACAATGGGAGTGTTAAAGAGACAATGTATTACCATATTTGTCACACTTCCGTCATTTGCAAAAATGCTGTTTCACCAATCATATCAAAACTACTAATGAGAATTCCACAATTAGTATCCACAAGCTTAAAAGTTAATCCAAATTCAATTACAGTTCATTTACCCTAGTATTTTGTAATGTGAAAGTACGTTCCACAGCTGCGTAGAAGAGAACTACATGAATCGACCTATCAGCTTCTTGTAAGTAAAGTATTCCTTTTCTGATATCAATAGTCTGAATAAACCATCAGATCTTGTTCAATCCTAAAAACAATTTCCTCAAATTTCATTCGCGTGTCACAGAAACACTAGTCTTTTCTAAAATTTAGCATATTAATCATAGAATATAAATCTTTAGAATTTTCAAAGACTGCCTAAATGTAAAAAAAACATAAGCTCTCGGAAGCAATGTTGTTAAAGGCTCACATGAGAGACACTTTATTCTTAATATTACGAGTAATGCAAGCTGGGAGCTTCGTCTCACTTAGGTGGTGTTTTAATATGTGTATGAGACACTTAGTTGTGCTCCTTATCACACAAAAGTTTGATCTTGTCACGGGAAGTACCGAACATAAGTTACACTTATGTTTTTCGACTTTGTCAATACAAAACTTAAAACCCTCCTCAACCTAGATACCCCGTTCTCTTCAAAATTTGATCCAGAGATCAAAGAAAACCACCAATTCACGTAAAGATTAAACATTATACTACTGAATGTAAGAGATAAAATGTGAGACATTGATATACCTGCAAGTGCTTTCACTAAATTATCTTCCGCCTCTCTAAGCTCAGTTTTCAATTTCCCAAGTTTTGCTGACGTCACAAAAAAAACATCAAAGCAAAAAGATACGTAATTGGAAAGATTCAATAGTGAGAAACTGTAAAGATATTTTGATTTAAATGAAAATACCCACCCAGAAAAAAATATTGACTTTTAAGGACCCGTAAAATAGAGTTTAATTCAATCCCAAATAGAAATCAATTAGAAAAAGAGAACCCTGACGGTGTTGGGGGAAATTGGTATCCATTTCGAAAGAGGAGAAAGTATACCGTGGAATTGAAGGGTTTGGTGAGCTAGGGTTTTGGTTGAATCCAAAGATTGGCGAAAGGAGACAGTGGCAGCATCTATACTGTGTTGTTGAATGTGTAAATTTCTTTCATATGTTAACCTAAGTTGTTCCATTTTTGATTCTATAGTTTCCCCTACTCCTCGCTGCTGCATCTCTTCTCCAACCCCTTTCTTTGGTCTCTCTCCACACTCTGTCTGAGAAATGGTACACCGTTTTATGTGTGTGTGTGAGAGAGAGAGATTTGAATAGTGGTGGGAAATATAAAGCCCGCGACTTTTTCCCTTTCTTCGAAAATTTTAAGGCAAGGAAAATGGTTTTTCATATTAATGCAAAAGAGAGTTCACAAAAGCCTTTAGACCAACAGCAAAACGAGCATATTTTCCTTCAACAACTGAATTGAATTTCTTAACATTCAAAGTATTCCCCTATTTCTCATTGTGTAATAGAAACAAACAAAAAAAAGAGCTAGGAATAAATGAAGGATTGCCAAGACTGATGAGAATTTAAATCCATTTATACGACTGGAAGTAGTCTTCAAGCTTCAAAGAATTGGATGTATCCATCCCTGTGAAATTGAACTAGCTTTCATCAACTCCGACAGTTGCTGCTGGGGATTTCTGTGCGGGTACCCTTTTACCAGGTCCAGATGAAACCTTAACCATTGCTGGCCTTAGAAGGCAGTCACCAAGTAAAAAACCACGGCGAAATTCTTCAATTACAATTCCCTCACTAAATTCCTGAGATTCCTCACGAGCAATTGCCTCGTGCAGCGCGGGATCAAACGGCTTGCCAACAGTTGGAACAACAGCGACACGCAAGCTCCGCATTATCTCCACGAATTGTTTGTATATACCCTGATAACTTGCATCAATTTTCTTTTCCATCTCAGTTTCTAGTTTTAGCTGTCGCTTAGCTCTCTCAAAGTTATCAACCATGGGCAAGAGGCTCTCAATTATTTCCCCTTGAGCATTGGTCCGAATTTTTAATCTCTCATTCTCAGATCTTTTCCTATAATTATCAAAATCTGCTTGCAAACGCATATATTTTTCCTTTCCAGAACTGATATCTGCTGATAGAGCAGATACTTTTTGAGCCAAGTCATTCCTCTCCGTTTCTACCGAGGCTATGACTAATGCCTCAATTTCAGATACGGCCTTTACATCTCCAACTAGGATAGCCTCCTTATAAACTTGCATCAGAGACTTCAATCTATATGAATATTCCTCATCTGCCGCATCGTTTGAGATTTCCAATTTGCTGAGGCTATCCTCGTCATCACTTGCTTGAACGGAGGTTTTGGCGGAGGAACGTCTGTTGTTATGGTTGATTATAATAGGTTTCCATCTGCTGAATAGAGCAAATTTAGTGCTTTCACATTGGTTGTAGTTGAGGCAGAAATTGTGATGAGCTAAAGGATGAATTGAGGTTCTTGGTGCTTTACAAGAAGAAGGGAATCGAAGTGTGTAGAAAGTGTGAGAAAGTGGAGGAGCCGAACCTGCCATTTTTCTAAGAGACTACAAATAAATTAGAGTTCAATTTACACATCCAAGACGAGGCGAGTTCAATCTCTTGTGCTTCACATATATAAATGAGCTTTTAGCCGAGCTCAGTAGCGTGGGCTTGGGCTTGTAACTCAAGTGGGGGAATGTTGGGCTGTCTCAGATGGTTGGGCTTGGTGGGCTAGTTTCTGGCCTGCTCTATCCAAACACAGAGTTGGATTACGGAGACTAATCAAAAGAATGGGTGTCCTGAGCGTCCTTATGTTAGAAAATAAGTTATCCCGATGTTATTATCGGAAGTAGTTTTTTCAAAAAATTAGTTATTTCATTCTTAAAAGAAAAAAAAATAAAAATTATAATCTTGAATAATTATTTTTGGGATGAGTTATTCCTTGAATTTTGTTCCAACTAAATATGAGATAAATTTATTTTAAAATTAATTTTGGATTAGCTATCTCTTTATCCCTCCTGTCAAATGACATTTGACACTGACAATTTAAGCGCCTCTTATACTTTTTTTATTTCAAAATAATTGAGCGTTGTTGACTTGATATTTCCTAAAGGAAAAAAATTATTAGGGGTTGATTTTATCAAATTAGCTTCATTAATTTTGTTTTGAAAATATAAATTTGAGTATATACATTTATTTAATCATTTAATGATAGAAATAGTATTAAAAATATAATAATAATCTCTTGATTTCATAAAAAAGACAACGTAATTAAAATAAATATTTTTAGAAAAAAAAAAGTCAGCTATTTTAAAATGGAGGCATTAGTTAAGAGGTTTCGCGAGTTGATTTTGACAAGAAAGGTCCCTTGTGCTTTGTACATAGGTTCAAAGTGATTACTTAAACACGCTCTTGAGCCTTTTTGGTCCTTTTAAGTTTATTGAAGTTTATTTTGTATACCATCAATTTGTTACTCCCTCTGTTAATCTTTACTTATTTAGTATGCTAAAAATAAATGTCTAACTTTACTCGTTCAGTTTGAAAAACTAAGAGATAGTTCACCATTTTGTGTCTATTTTACACATGTTATTGAATACCAATAACATTTTTGTTTCTTACTGATAGTTAATTGGGACGATGTAGTAAAATTACCCTTTTATTTATTGTTTTTTTAGAAGTGTCAAGTCAAACATGAACAAGTAAAGATGGACGGATGGAGTAAAAAAAAAAATTGCATGGCTACAAATAATAGTGAGTGACCTAATTATGAGCACTGAGCAAAACCAATTAATACTTCTAAAAGTAATAAAATATGACTCAAAACACTATATAATTCAGCAGAAACAATAGAGGATATTATGTACTATACAAGGCCAAGAATATGAAAGGGCATTTTCTTTATGGACAATTTGAATTCCTACCAGGACCACCAAAGTAAAAATAATCACCCCAAACATTATTTTTCCCAGCTTTAATGTCATAGCAATTAGGGTGGTCAGCTAAAAGCTGGAGATTTGACAAAGGGACCAAGCTATTGTCCCAATCAACCACTTGTAAATTTCTAAAATAGGATGCCTTGCCATAGCCTTCATCAGCAAAATGACCACTTCCCATTTGTGTTGAAGTGTGAAATCCTTGCATTGATGATATTGAGTGCTGAACAAGAATGATGGCCAGTACCCTACTAATTGCCTTGATCCCAATTCTAGCCACCAATGTCCATGCTTTGGGTCCTATACAAATCCAAGTTGTCCTTTGTTAGTGTGACTATATTATCTCAAGAATATATGCTGCCCGTTAAAGAAATGAACTTTGAACCTATTCAACTCAAAATTTATCTCACAAGGAAAGAATTTTCTAAAACTATATAAAGAGTCCAAGTGCACCTTATCCCACTGATGTGACACCTCGCCCCACGCAAGCAAGCTCGGACAAGACATTTGGAGTGTACACAATATAGGACGAAAAATATTTCCTGAATTTGAAAAAATGACACAAATATGCCATTGATATAAAAGGTAACCAAAATAGGTTCAGTGCGCTTTTTTGTGCACTATATATATTTTTTAACGGAATGGATTACGACGTCAAAAATGGATAGCGCAATATTTTTGTGCACTATCCATTTTTTTCATATAATGCACTATTTTTATGCACTATCTAATTTATTTAATATATGACACTATTTTAGTGCATTATTCATTATTTTCATATCATGTACTATTTTAATGCACTATCCTTTTTTTTTTTTTTTATTTAGCGCACTATAATATCTAATTTATTTCATATAATGCACTATTTTAGTGCACTATCCGTGTTATTTCATATAGTGCACAAATATAGTGCGCTAAAGATAGTCAAAGCATAATTGCACTATCTATTTTTTTTCATTATTATTTTTTTATCTAATTTTTTTCTGCACAATTTTAGTGCACTATCTATTTTATTTTTTCATTTAGTGCACTTTTTTTGTGCATTATCTAATAATTTAGTGCACTATTTAATTTTTTCATACAACACCCTAAATTTTTTGTTTTGTATATACTAAATTATCACTTTTGTTCTATTATACTAAACTTGATATAAAATATATAAAGTAAGTAAAGAGGACAAAGGGAATATTGGAGAGTATGAAAGTTCTTATTTTTTGTGTGTTTATTCCTTCAATGAACAAGGCTATTTATAGCCATAGTATAATGATGAAACTTGTTATGGAGACATGGCTTGACATCTTTAGCAAATGGAGAATGATTAGTCATCCATATACTTATGGAGGATGCGTAGGCATCCATTAGTTTCACAACACTCCCTCTTGAATGCCTATGAAATATTTATCGAATACGCATTTGAGTGTTGCCTCATTAAAGACCCTAGCAGGAAAAATTCAGTGGGATAAAAATCTTGGTTAAGAAAAAAAGAGTACGACGTGTATTCTTACTCCCCCTGATGAAGACCCTGATTCAACCGGTTCAGTCTTCGCATCCCAATCCTGTATATCATCTTCTCAAAGGTTGAAGTTGGTGAACAAATCTGTTGGATTGTCACAGGAGCAAATCTGTTGCACATCAATATCACCATTCTTTTGGAGATCATGCGTGAAGAATAATTTTGGCGAAATGTGTTTCGTTCTATCTCCCTTTATAAAACCTCCTTTTAATTGAGCTATGCATGCTGTATTGTCTTCAAATATGACTGTAGGTACCTTGGTATCAAGCTTCAGGTCATATCTCTCATTGATGAAATGTACCAGTGATCTCAACCATATGCATTCTCTACTTGCTTCATGGATTGCTATTATCTCAGCATGATTAGAAGAAGTAGCAACGATGGACTGCTTTGTCGATCACCATGATATTGCAGTACCTCCATATGTAAACACATAGCCTGTTTGAGATCGTGCTTTATGTGGGTCAGATAAATAACCCGCATCTGCATAACCAATAAGATCTGGACTAGCTTTGTTAGTATAAAACAGACCCATATCAATAGTCTCTTTTAGGTACCTCAATATATACTTAATTCTGTTCCAGTGTCTTCAATTCGGACAGGCACATTCGCTGCAGGGATATGTGACTTGGTTATCCTTTTCAAATCAGTAAATGCATCTGGCATTTGATTTGCTAATTTCTGTAAGTGAATGATCTTCCGGATCTCACTTTCAAATATGGGGGACGTGGATCAAAATGAGATAATGATGAAACTTTTCACGCAATTTCTCTTTTAAGGTCATGTTTTTCTCCCCCTAATTGCGAAAAATTTATATCATCAAATCGACAATCTGCAAATCGAGCAGTAAATAAATCTCCCGTCAATGGTTCAAGGTAGCGAATTATAGAGGGTGACTCAAACCCCACATATATTCCTAACCTTCTTCGGGGGCCATCTTAGTACGCTAAGGTGATGCAATTGGCACATATACAACACATCCAAAAATTCGTAGAAGAGAAATATTTGGCTCATGACCCAGAACCAATTGTAACGGAGGGTATTTATTATAATGAATTGGCTTGAGACGAACAAGTGATGTTGCATGTAACATAGCATGACCCCAAACAGTAGGAGTCAATTTTGTTTTCATAAGCAGTGATCTTTCTATCAATTATAGGCACTTAATAAATGACTCAGCAAGACCATTTTGAGTATGGACATGAGCAACAGGATGTTCAACTTTTATCCCAACTGACATACAATAATCATCAAAAGCTTGGGATGTAAATTCTCCAGCATTATCGAGGCGAATAGCCTTAATAGGATAATCTGGGAATTGCGCCCTTAATCATATTATTTGTGCCAATAATTTTGCAAACGCCAGGTTGCGAGATGATAAGAGGCACTCATGCGACCATCTTGAAGATGCGTCTATTAGGACCATAAAATATCTAAATGTCCCACTAGGTGGGTGAATAGGACCACATATATCCCCATGTATACATTTTAGAAATTGAGGGAATTCGACGCTAACTTTCAGTGGCGTCGGCCTAATTATCAGTTTGCCTTGATAACAAGCAGCACATGAAAATTCATCCGGTGTAAGAATCTTCAGGTTCTTTAACGGATGCCCTTTTGAATTTTTAATGATTCGTCTCATCATTTGAGTGAAAAGTTTCATCATTATCTCATTTTGATCCACGTCCCCCATATTTGAAAGTGAGATCCGGAAGATCATTCACTTACAGAAATTAGCAAATCAAATGCCAGATGCATTTACTGATTTGAAAAGGATAACCAAGTCACATATCCCTGCAACGAATGTGTCTGTCCGAATTGAAGACACTGGAACGGAATTAAATATATATTGAGGTACCTAAAAGGGACAATTGATATGGGTCTGTTTTATACTAACAAAGCTAGTCCAGATCTTATTGGTTATGCAGATGCAGGTTATTTATCTGACCCACATAAAGCACGATCCCAAACAGGCTATGTGTTTACATATAGAGGTACTGCAATATCATGGTGATCGACAAAGCAGTCCATCGTTGCTACTTCTTCTAATCATGCTGAGATAATAGCAAACCATGAAACAAGTAGAGAATGCATATGGATGAGATCAGTAGTACATTCCATTAAAGAGAGATGTGGCCTGAAGCTTGATATCAAGGTACCTACAGTCATATTTGAAGACAATGCAGCATGTATAGCTAAACTAAAAGGAGGCTTTATATAGGGAGATAGAACGAAGCACATTTCACCCAAGTTATTCTTCACGCACGACCTTCAGAAGAATGGTGATATTGATGTACAATAGATCCGCTCCAGTGACAATCCAACAGATTTGTTCACCAAATCTTTACCAACTTCAACCTTTGAGAAGATGGTATACAGGATTGGGATGCGAAGACTAAACCGGTTGAATCGGGGTCTTCATCAGGGGGAGTGAGAATACACGTTGTACTCTTTTTTTCTTAACCAAGATTTTTATCCCACTGAATTTTACCTGGTAAGATTTTTAATGAGGCAGCACTCAAATGCGTATTCGGTAAATATTTCATAGGCATCCAATGGGGAGTGTTGTGAAACTAATGGATGCCTACTCATCCTCCATAAGTATATGGATGACTAATCATCCTCCATTTGTTAAAGATGTCAAGTCATGTTTCCATAACAAGTTTCATCATTATACTATGGCTATAAATAGCCTTGTTCATTTGAAGGAATAAATATACAAAAATAAAAACTTTCATACTCTCCAGTATTTCCTTTGTCCTCTTTACTTACTTTATATATTTTATATCAGAAATAAATTAGATAGTGCACAAAAATAGTGCACTATATGAAAAAAAAAATGGATAATGCACAAAAGTAGTGCACTATCACTTTTAACATCGTTAACTCATTTCGTGAAAAAAAAAGTATATTGTACGAAAAAAGTGCACTAAGTCTATTTTGATTACTTTTTATATCAATGGCGTATTTATGTTATTTTTTTTAAATTTAGGACATATTTTCGTTTAGTGAAATGAAGTTGACTCTGATACCATGTTGGCAAGAACAAATTAAAGACGCTGAAAGATGTTGGTAGAGGGGCTTAAGTATACCTTCCATATCATTATGTCAATGTCCAATTGACTACCATCGGGTGTTGATGTTGGAGATATTGCAGCCCCCATTACAATCCTGTTGTTTGTTTGGACAAAACCTGTGCACAGTAAATTGTAGCATCCAGTGGTTTGGTATGCATCACTCTGCGTTTAAAAAATGTATTAATATATATTTTCAGTCTGTTAATGTCTAAAGCATGAAGACAAAAGTTAATTTAAAGGAAACTGGGATTCCCTTGTATTAATAAATCTTACCGTCCAATATGTGAAGAACCTTGGATAGATGTCTCCATATAGTTCTGGACTGACCTGACAATATGAACATGGCATATGCAGTTAAGAGATTTAATGTACTAAATCTCTGTTCACTCTGAAAAGGATTCAAACTTTGTACTAATTATTAGCTGCCATTATGTCATGTGGTTAGTTAGTAAATCATTTTCAAATAAAATGTAAGTGTCGTGTAATTTGCTAGGATAGTGGTACCAACGCTTGTGAGTACATTAAATAAATTAAACAGATACTAGTCGGTCTGAATTGTGTAGGATCGAGCCCCAGACGCATCCATTTTCTTGCTCGTTAGAGCTTATGGTGTGAGTCAAAACCTTAAACGACAAACGACATATTTATGCTGTGAATTTTGCAAATAATATTTACCTGCCAACCAGCTTCAATGGTATTAAGATCATCACCAAAAGTGCCAGAGATGATCCATAGCTGTGACAGACTGAATTCATATTGGTCGGTTACCTTTGGTGTCCATACACTAATGCTAGCCTTTGCTCCATAATATTCTTCACCATTCACAAATGCTACTGCATGCTGCAAATTTTAAAATTTTCACTAATTGTGTTATATTATTAATTGAACAGATCATGTGCATTCTTCTTCGTACACATATTGAAGGTGATGTGGCGCTACTCAGACTAAATTTACCTCATGATCACTGCTCATTGTGCCGCGCCTTACGCCTCTTATTATTTTTCTTCCAAATCTCTGCAAAGTGCTAGCTCTCATAACATCTTTCTCTGTAGTTCTCCTAATTGGAACTGTCCCTTCTGGGCATGATTCTCCCGAAATTGTCCACAGCTGAAAGTTGCTAGTATCTATCATTGAATCTGTCGATTCATTCGCTTTAGGCCTCTTTGGAGGCACCTGCATTCAGTCGGAAATTAGAGTCTATGTGTTCTGTTCTTTATATGTATGTTCAGACCTCTAACAGACATACTCTATAACAACATATGTAACAGTCAAGTTTTATTTGAAACTGATATTGCATGTTATGTTCTCTATTGCAACATAGCAGTCACAACAATATCTAGACAAACGACATTGTATAAAGAGGTTTTGACTATATCTTTTTGGGCGAATCCATAACTAAATTAGATCTCTGAGGTGAGCATTTCTTGGGAAAAATACCAATGGTTTCATTCCTTTGAGGTGAGGATGGTCAAAAGATGGTTGAAGATGAGATAATACACAATCTATTAGATCTCCATCTGGACTCTGCAATCACAAAAAACACAAAATAATAAAAAAGCAAAGGAGCCATTATTTTCAAAATCTTGATTCATGTGGTTAATTTTCTCATATGGTCACTCAATTTGTTGTTTCATCTTAGAAAGTCACTTTTCTTCAAGAAAGTAATTTTTTGAGATAATTAATATCAGTTGCGCGACCATATGAGAAATTAACTCGCGATTCATGGAAAAAGTTTCAAACTTAAATCTTGAAAAGAAGAACACAAAGAAAATTATATATATATTGCCTGAATTGTCTGGACTGCTGGCTTGTTGACCTTCCTGAGGTAAGTCCTTAATCTCCTAAGTTTAAGAAACTCTTGCTTTGGTTTGAAAGTTTGGTTTGTCAACAAGTGATGCTTTGCATCTTGTACATGAATTGGATCTGAGATGACACTACCAAATATAGAAGCAAGAATCAAGAAACCAACAAATGAGAAAATGATAGAAAATGGCTTAGAATTACTAATCATTATTGTCTTTGTATGGTTGTTTCTTCTGTTAACTTGGCCTTTTGACTCTTTGTGATTGTTGTCTAGTACTGTAAATGAGCAGCAAGACAAGAAGAGTCCAAGGGAATTTATTCCAAAATTTTGTCCGTGGAAACACTTCCTCTAGCTAGATATCTACAAATCCATAAAGGAGAGATTTTAAAAGGAAAAGTCCAAAGAGTAAAAGTTAAAACAAGGTCACTCCCTCACTATTTTCAAAAACTTTTGGTCTTTATATAAAGAATTAATTTGAAAGATAAAAACAACTGTGTGTGTCTCTGTGTTGTTTTTGGGTTGACACACAGAAACCTCAGTGCAGTTTATAGTAAAGGACAACCCTGATGAGTAGGGGGTTATACAACATAATGGGACCTAATTATTTTTTAAAAAAATGAGTTTAACCTTTAAGGTCCTCTAAACATAATTATAAGTAATTGTCCAATAACAACAGATGTAGATAATACTAACAAAAAAGATACAGGTTCAACTGAACTCAACATGTGGGACAAATCACATCAAGTCTGTTCGACGAGCTCAACTGATAAGGTGGAAAATGTAGTGACTAAAAATTTCCTTAGCACATTTCAGAGTGGCCATAGGCAACTAGGATCTCCTTTTAATATCTTTATGAGGTTTAGTGGCAACTGCCTCCCACTTCCACTTCTTCATATAGTTTTTAATCCAATAGTAATATATTGTTTCATCTCTTTGTTTATACAAACTTCAAAGAATGAAATGTATGTTAGAAGGGGAATATTTGTCCATAAGTTTCACTCAAATTATAAATTATTGTACTTTGTTTATTTTTGAATCTCTTCATATACTATTATCATGAGCACTAAGCCTACCTTTTTCTAAAGTAGATTCCCCACTCACTGCCTTGAAATTATAAATTTATTGTTTTTATTTTGAATATTCTCATCCTATTTCATGGGTATGTTTTATATTAGCATTTTAAAATACGGGCTCTGAGGCGAGGCGTTTTACTTAGCACAGGGCGAGCAAGGTGATGAAGCGTAGCATGGATCTTTAAATTTTTATTTATAATATAGTAAAATAGTGTTATAAAGCAAAATTATAAATAATAAATTAATAGTTGAAACAATTAAAAATATAATTAAACAAATTCATAGAAAATAAAACTTCTAATATAAGCTTACAAGTACAAATAATGAAATGCTATAATAGCTACTATGAGATGCAAATGAACTCTAACATTTTAACTTTCAATTAATAAAAGAATCACATTTTTGTAAAATATATTACTATCGTACTATACAATTTATATTCCTAAAAGAAAATAATCAATAAACTTTATTAGTATCCTCACAGTAATTTTGAGATGATCAAACATCATAATTTACTTTAAAATAATGATTATTTTGGTATGTATGATAAATGATAAAATATGATAATTTTAAGACATATGAAAATAATATGAAAATCAATGATAAGTTGAGATGTAAATTCGTCTATTAAATATTTTAAAAAATGTTAAATGATATTCACCTTCACATTGGCGGATCTACATGTAATCCATGTTAGGATTTGTCCTGAATTTCTTACCTTACTTGGATTCTACCATAATTGTGTTTTACTTCGGAAAAGATGTCTCAGTAGAAAAGGTTTCCTAATAGGAAAAATCTCTTCTATTAGGTTTATTCTTAAGGGTTTTGTAACTCTATAAATAGAACCATTCTAGTTTTTTAGTATTGTTTTATGAATCTTCTGAATTATCACCATGATAGTTTGTAATAGCTTCCGCATGACGCCGTCTCGATTTTGAACCCAACAATCCAGGGGTTCATCCGAACCCCTGTATCGAAAAATTACATTGCATGTGTAGGGGTGTAAAATTTCTCAATCTTGGTTCAGTGGTGAAGGGGTGTAAAATTTCTCAATCCGTGTGGGTTTGAGTCTGAATAACATTATTTTTTTCAATCTCTTTTATATTGGTTTTTTAATTCTATCCATAGTTACTTTCTTGCTCTCTTATATTCTATCCCCTTTTGTTTTCTCTTTTCGCTCGCTTTTCTATTCCCTTTTGTTTTCTCTTCTCTCACTTCCATGGTTACTAATTTGATGATTGACTTTTTTTCCTATTTTTTCACAAAATTATACTACATACTTTTGTTTGTTGTTTATTTATTTTGACTGATTTAAAATAGTTTATATTTTTATTCCTTAAAATTAAGAAAAAATTAGTATTAGTTTTATCATGTTAATGTATAAATAACTTAAACGTAAAGTAAAATACAGATAGTTTATTGTACTTTTTATGTAGTTTCTAAATATGTAAATTATTTTTAAAAAGTTTAAAGATTGTATGTTTGAACGCACGATCAAAATAAAGAAGTTTAACTTCTCCGTTTTATTGTTCATGTTGAGGTAGAGTTGAACTTTATCTAGCTCGATCAAATTAAATTCAGCCCGCTTATATCTAATCTATTTCGCTTATTTTTGAGGTCTTGTTAACATGCTTAGTTTTTTTTTTAACCCTCTTAATAGAAGTCCCGAGCATTAATATTAAACATGCTTAGAACGTACAGTCGGATGCTTAAGGTGTAAACCTTATGGGACTAAGCCTTCGGCCGATGCCTCGAGATATTTTATCAGTGCCCTGCCCTGAGGCGACCCCAATACTGACTTTTAAAATGCTGTTTTATGCCTTGATTCTAAAAACTTGTGTCACAATCTTTACTTTTACGGGCATAATTATAGATATTTGCACCAAAAAGTCACAATTTTGTTTTATCATTTAATTTAAACGTCATAACACTATCACCTTGTTAAGCAAACGGTCACAATTTATAGTCGAAAATGAAATTTCCTGTGGACTCAAGGACAAGTATGGTAGAAGTAATTTGGTCAATTAGATGAGTTTGCTAATTATTAAATATTGTATATGCTTGCTGCAAGTTAACTAGGAAAATATAATTTTGAGAAGAGACAAATTAATATGCAGATTTTTTTTGGTAAATAAAGATCACAGACAAGCAACGAATTTGCTAATATAAATAAATGCGCTCAAGGATATGGAGTTCTCTTCAGTCTACCTTATGCAAGAACTTACTATCTATTTTTCAACGTACCAAAAGACGGGGACGAAGCCCGACTTTGGCTAGGGGTTCATCCGAATCTTCAATGGAAAAACATAGTATTTATATACGATTAAAATTATTTTTATGTATATATATTAGGTGTTGAAATCTCTTTGACTAAATTCTTTTTTTTCAAACATTAAACTCCTTAGTTGAAATCCTGACTCCGGCTCTGTCATTTCAATAATTAGGCATGCGTAGACTTAGTGGAGAAGAAGAATGTGGTGAGCATGTGATATTGATTCATCTTTTTTGGTACATAAAAGTTGAACTATTTTCATCATCAAAAGTCCCACTCAAAAACTCCTAAGTAAGAATGCTTACTACACTGAAAATTACAACTAATAATATGACTTCCATTTTATTCCCCCCCCCCCCCCCCTCCTGTTAGACATCCAAATATAAGCCCTTGTGATTTATATAGATCTCAGCTTCAGAAGATTTGTTAAAAGGAAAAGAGATAATTGAGAAATTTTTCTGTGTGTATTATTGATCATTGTATCATCAATTTGTACAAGTAGGAATGAAAACAATTCCTTCATGCTATGTACACATGTCACTATCCTATAGGCTAACTTCCTAACAGACTTTGCAGAGGAATTATTTAGAATATTCCTTTGTTATGTACACATATTCATCCTTCTAGAAGGTGTCCAAAGTTCTTTTTTTGTCTTGATTAGCTCATCTTTCACACTCTTCTTCTTTATTCTATTTTTGATAGTGTCCTTGAGTTGAGAGAAGCGGGAAGTACTGTGATGGTTGGAGAAATCAAAAATTAAAACTGAGTTTGAATTTGAGATCCCAACACCCCCTTCAAGTTGGAGGATGGTGAAACAATCCCCAACTTGGGCAAAAAGGATCGATGAATTGGTCCAGAAAGAGGTTTTGTGAATACATCGGCCAACTAAGTATCCCAACACCCCCTTCAAGTTAGAGGATGGTGAAACAATCCCCAACTTGGGCAAAAGGGATCGATGAATTGGTCCAGAAAGAGGTTTTTGTGAATACATCGGCCAACTGAGTTGTGGAAGGAACAAAACGCAGTGAAATAAGTCCAACAAGGAACTGTTGGCGAACAAAATGGCAATCAAGGTCCACGTGTTTCGTCCTCTCATGGAACACCAAGTTTTTGGCGATATGAATCGCAACCCGACTATCAGAGTGCAGGGGAACAGGTAACAGTGAAGAAACACTCAGATCGTCAAGTAAACGAACCATCCAAGTGATTTCACCGACGACTCTGCGCATAGATCTGTACTCTGCTTCAGCTGATGAAAGGTAGACTAAAGATTGTTTCTTGAATTTCCACGAAATTGGATAACCCCAAGAGTAATGTAATATCCACTGATAGAACGTCGAGTATATGGGCACCTTCCCCAGTAGGAATCACAGAAATCTACGAGGTCAAGACTCGAATCAGCGAAGAAGAAAATACCCATTCCTGGATCTAATAAAAGATACCTGAGACATCTCAAAGCTGCAGTGAAATAAGGTATACGTGGACATTGCATAAACTGACTAAGGTGCTGAATGGTGAAGGATAAATCTGGTCGAGTATTTGTGAGAAAATTTAATTTCCCCAAAAGGATACGATATACAGTCAGATTGGGTAAAAGTTCTCCATCATCAGCTTGGAGTCGAATGTTGGGATCTAAAGGAGAAAACACAGGTTTTAAGTCGGTGCAACCCAATTCTGACAGCAAGTCAAAGGTAAATTTTCTTTGCCCTAAAATAATACCACGTGGTTCACGAATGATCTCCATCCCTAAGAAATAATTGGCAGCACCAAGGTCTTTGATCCAAAATTCAGGATGTAAAAAGAGCTTGATAGATTCCAATTTACAAGCATCATCTCCTGTTAACAAGATGTCGTCCACATAAACCGCCAAAATAGATATTCTTTCTTGAATTTTCTTAAAGAAGAGAGAGTAGTCATTTAGAGAATGAGAATATCCCTTGAAACTTAAAGCTACAGTCAGATGAGCATACCACTGCCTTGATGCTTGACGCAATTCATAAAGTGATTTTTAAGACGACAAACATGAAATGAACTAGGAGCTTGCATACCAATAGGAAACTTCATGTAGACTTCTTCCTGCAAATCACCATGTAGGAAGGCATTATATATTCACATCCAATTGTGAAATATGCCAATGTTTCTTGACAACCACTGTTAATAGACATCGTATGGTTGTCATCTTAACAATTGGGGAATATGTTTCTGTGAAATCGATCCCCTCTTGTTGAATATCCTCTCTTACAACTAACCGAGCTTTGAGTCGTTCAATTGTCCCATCTTGTTTATACTTAACCTTATACACCCATTTACAGGGTAGAGCTTTCTTCCCTTTAGGCAATTCCACAATATTCCAGGTATTATTTGATTCAAGAGCTTCAAATTCTTTAGTCATGACTTCTTGCCACCCCGGATGTAAACAGGCTTGGGAATAAGAAGTAGGTTCAATGATAGAGGAAACAGAGTTTAGAAGGGATTGATTAGCACTGGACAATGCAGAAAAAAAAATTAAAACAAGAGAAATAGGTGCAGAAAAACACTGAGCAGTGACATTAGTGAGAATGACAGAATTGCAAATGTAGTCACTTAAGTACTTCGGTGTGTGAGATACTCGAGTGGATTGTCTAGTAGGAAGTCGGGGTGCCTCATGATCAGGTACTACAATGTCCTGTGGATACTGTGGATGTGCAAGTTAAGGATCAAGGGGAATGCTAGGGATGTCCACCATTTTTGTAGGTAAAGAAGAGGAAGAGAAAAGGGTATATATAGGATTTGAAGTGGGTAAAGGAGATACAGAAGAGGAATATGAAATAAGGAAAGAGGAACCACAATCCGGAGGGACATAGGTGTGAGAGTGGACAGGGAAACTATTGTTTGCTGGAACAGTGCTAGAGAAAGGATAGATACCTTCATGGAAAACAACATTTCTAGACTCAAAAATTTTGTTATTATTTAAGTCAAGAAGTTTATATCCCTTCTTTCCAAAGAGATAACCTAAAAACACATATTTGACAGATTTTGGATCTAGTTTCCCTCTATTGACAGGTAAAGTATGGCATAACAAAGACAACCAAAATACCTGAGAAGAGAATAATCAGGTGAGTGACCAAATAAGAGCTCATAAGAGGTTTTCATATTGAGCAATTTAGAAGGGAACCTATTTATTAAGAAAGTTGTTGTTAAGAGACACTCCCCCAAAAAATGGATAGGTAAATTTGACTGGAAAAGCAAAGCCCTACACACCTCTAACAAATGTCTGTGTTTTCTCTCCACAACTCTATTTTGCTGTGGAGAGGATACACAAGAAGTTTGGTGTATGATGCCTTTTGACAGAAGAAAATCTTTTGCCTCTTTACTGCTACCTAGTTCTAGGGCATTATCACTTCTAAGTATCTTGAGCTTAGTATGAAATTGGATTTTAATCATAGCCAAAAATTGCTTTAAGACTGTGAAAGCATTAGATTTAGTGCTAAAAAAAAAGGTCCAAGTAGCTCTACTGTGATCATCTACTATGGTTAGAAAGTACTTAAACCCATCATGTGTTGGGGTCTTGTAAGGTTCTCATGTATCAACATATGTAAGATCAAAAATATGCTTGAAAACTGTAGTACTAGACCCAAAAGGTAATTTATTTTGTTTTGCTTTAGCACAAACATCACATGGAATAGAAATAGAATTGATAGGAACAAGACAAACATATTTCATATTAGAAAATGGCATGTGGCCAAGTCTACAATGCCAAGTGTTTACATCAACAGAAATTGATCCTAGGAATGAAGAAGATCTTGATACTTGTGCTACAGCACTTTGATTATATTTGGAATTAAAAACTCTGCTAAAAGAAGACAGACTATTTGAATGCTTGACTTGTCTAGTGCTACTTGAATGTAGAAGATACAGCCCCCTAGTGACTTTACCAAGAACCAGTGGCCTCTTCATTGAAGGGCCTTGCAGAATAGCACCAAAACTAGAGAGACTTAGAATAGAGTTAAATTGTAAACAAAGTCTATAAACTGATAGAAGATTATAACGAAAGGATGGTACATATAGGACATGATGTATAGTGAAATCTGGGAATAAAGTCACTGATCCTGATTTAAAAACAAGAGCTCTAGTAGAATTTGGCAGATTCACATATATAGGATTTGGGAGGCTCTTAACATTGAACAACAAATTAAAATCAGATGTCATGTGCTCAGATACACCTGAGTTTAGAATCCAAGAAACTGAGCTTAAAAAGACACTAACGAAGGACTTAGAAGAAGGTAGAGTAGTTATACCAACACAATTAACTGTTGTAGACTCCTCAGTATTAGTTTGTGCTTCTGCTCCTAGCTTTATATGGTGCAAAAATTGATACAGGTGATGATATTGATCCTGGGTCATTGTCTTGTCACCTGAACTACTACCTGGTTCATCAATAGAGTAAGCAGAATTGCTTTTCACAGTGGGTCCGATTTTCTTGGACTTTATGAATTTGAAATCAGCAGGGAACCCTATCAATCTATAATAATTTTCAATGATGTGGTTTGCCTTCTTACAGTAAGAACAAAAGAGCCCATTACCAATTTTCTTTCCTTCAGTTACAGGTTTTCTTTCTGCAAACTTCTGTGAATTGTAAGGTTGTCTAGGATGTCCTGCAGTGAAATTAGAAGATCCAGCTCAAAAGTTGTTTGCTTCATGCTTAGAAGCATAAAAAAATGTAGGTGCAACATGCTGTGATACATGAACTTCCCTCTGTTTCTCATCCCTGATGAGGAGAGAATAGTCATAGTTCACTGAAGGGAGAGGGGAGAGGGGAAAGCAACAATAAGTTGCTTCTAGGTCTTGTATAAGCTTCATTCAGTCTCATAAGGAACTAAATAAGCCTTCCATCTTGTTCAGATTTGTGAGATTTCATCGTACCGCTACATGAACAATCACAGGTGCAAGGTTGACACATATCCAGACTCTCTAAATCATCCCACAGTCTTTTCAGCTTAGTATAGTTACTTGCAATGTCCAGATTTCCTTGAACGGATGCATTGATTTCCTTTTGCAGTTGATAAAGAAGAGGTTCATTGCTCTGTCCAAACCCCTCCTCAAGTTCTTCCTAGATGTGTTTTGCAGTCTTAGAGTATAAAACACTTTCAGTAATCTCCTTTGAGAGGGAGTTCAGCAGCCAAGAGATCACCATGTTGTTGCACCTTGACCATGCTTTATAAGTATCAAAAGTGATACTTGGAGTGGTGATTGTTCCATCAATGAAACCAACCTTATTCTTTCCTGATAAAGTTATCAGAATTCCCCTGCCCCAACCACCATATCCCTTACCATAAAAAATGGTGTTCACGAGCACCATTTCAGGGGAATCTGAAGCATGAAGAAAGAAAGGGTGAGCTGTATCTAACATATTTCCTTGAGTTGAAGTAGTACCAACTCTAGGTGAGGAGGTCTGACTGGAACTTTCATTAGTAGGGATATTGCCTCCATTAGATCTAGAAGAGAAGAAGAATTAAAGGGAAGGAGACTATGAGAAAGGAAACAAAACTGGAAAAAAAAAATTAGGATCTATTTGTAATTCTCTGATACCATGTTAAAAAGAAAAGAGATAATTGAGAAAATTTTCTGTGTGTATTATTGATCACTGTATCATCAATTTATACAAGTATGAATGAAAACAATGCCTTCATGTTATGTACACATGTCACTATCCTAAAGGCTAACTTCCTAACAAACTTTGCAGAGGAATTATTCAGAATATTCCTTTGTCATGTACACATATTCATCCTTCTAGAAGGTGTCCAAAGTTCTTTTTTTGTCTTGATTAGCTCATCTTCCACACTCTTCTTCTTTATTTCATTTTTGATAGTGTCCTTGAGTTGAGAGAGGCGGGAAGTACCGTGATTAGGGCTGGACATATTTTAGTTTAAATAAAAAAAAAATAAAAAATCAAATTGAAATTTTAATTTTGATTTGTTTTTTCGGTTTTTCGGATCGGTTTCGATTTTCAATTTTTGAAATTCAGTTAAACAGTTTGGTTTTTGATTTTTCAAAAAAATAATTCGGATAAACCGATTAACCGAAATTCTATAAATAATTAATAATATATATATATTGTATATATATATATATAATATTTAATATATAATAATATAATATAAATATATAATAGCAACCTTATAACTAATAAGTAATAGCACGCCACATACAACTAATAGCATACATCAGTCCAATGGTCGAACAATTGATCGAACCATAGACCGCCGACGAGATCGTCGTCTGTACAACAACACCAGAGCCGGCGACCAGACGACCATTGTGGGCTGCAGCCGCAGTGCCGACCGTGGTCTTTCCGGCAGCGACCACTCTTCCGAGTTGCCACTGTTTATGCAAATTTATGCATAATGAAGTTATATATTATGCTAAACTTATGGTTATATCATTTGGTTTCATCCATGTTAAGTTATTTATATCTGGGAATGAAAAATAGGTTTGAGTTTTTTAAAATCATTAATTTTAAATGTCTAGTTATAACAAAGAGGGGTTCACTACTTTAATCTTCAAAATCGAAATAAAAATCCGAAATAACCGAATAGAATTTGTAGAAACCGAACCGAACCGAATTTATTTTGATTTGGTTACGGTTGTCATTTTTGTCAATCCAAAAATAAAAAAACCGAGCCGATATTAAACTATCAAACCGAACAAACCGAATGCCCAGACCTAACTGTGATGGTTGGAGAAATCAGAAATTAAAACTGAGTTTGAATTTGAGATCCCAACAAGATTCAATTGGCTTGGTAAATAACTTGCATCCAAACTAAAAACCATAACAATAGAGTGTAACTATTAACAAAGTTGTATAACATTCGACTACGATTAGTTAATGTATTATCTCAATTTATCATATGACGTAGTAAAGTCCAAGGGCTGTAGGTCCAGAACTTCATACGTGGGTTTGAACCATCCACCCAAGAGAGAGGGTAAAGGGTACATATAGTTGATTTTGGGACCCTATTTAAGGCATCGCAAAAAAAAAAGGGGAACTATAAATTTTTGTGAGTTTAGTTTCACTTAAGAATCAATTTCAGTTATAGGTGATTTATGTTGAAAAAAACCGCTTAACTATAGTTATCTGAAGTTAAACATATTTCTTGTGCATACAAATTTCATAGTTGAAGGTTTGGTAGTCCTCCTCCCGCAATACTTCTTAGTGACTCCTATACTCTAACGACCTTAGATAAGAGGGTTTGGAGGTCGCGAGATAGGCTTGGTAGTCTTATCCGTGGTATTATTATTATTCTTCAATTATCCCCCACTTTTCATAATAATAATAACATTTTGTTGTCATACTGTTCAACTCAAGGTTTCAAATACAGTATAACCTCGATAAATTAATACTCGATAAATTAATAACCTCGCTAAAATAATAGTTTTCTTCGGTCCCGAGTCGGGATCAACGTGGTAAATTAATAATTCGCTAAATTTATAAGATAATACAAAAAAAAAATTCATATAGGTCCCATTTGATATATAAATTAATAATTCATCTGTATCAAAATATTTCATACATAATACATAAGTAAACTAAACAGGTTTCTGAAAATATGAATCTAATGTTGTTTGTTTCTTCTTGAAATCAATATCACCTTGAATCTCATCTCTAACCCTTCTTACTGCATTAAGAATATCAGGTGTAGTCTTCTCATATTGCAAAAGGAAGTGATGTAAGGTGATTGTTGCTTTCAGAGCATCTTTGCGCGAAACTTGTTCTAATTCCACACTATCATCTTCCACTTCATCTTCTTTATGTGTTTCCATAACACTCTCAATTATTTGTTCATCCGTAGGTAGCTCAAAACTCGTATCATTTTCTCCCGGATAATTCAAAACATCTTCAGCATTCATTGCATTTCGATACTTCAATCCATTGATTAGATTCTGCAATTGTTGTAAGCCATCATTATTCAACTGTTCTTGATTTTCCGAGGATTCATCATCTAACAACCTAAGTTTACAATGCTTAAAACAATTTGCAATTGTACTTGAGTTGACATCCATTTTCCATGCCGAGATTGCAAGATTCATTGCATCTAAAACATTAATCTTTTCTGGATTTGAGATCCCAATTTAATAACCCTCCAAAAGATTTCGATAAAATCGCCTACGATAATGCATCTTAAAAGATCTTATGATCCCTGCATCACAAGGCTGAATCTTTGATGTTGTGTTAGGTGGTAAAAAAAACAATTCAACATTTCTCAAACCTTCGACATTTTTTGGATGAGCAGGACAATTATCAACAATTAAAAGAATTTTCCTGCCGTCCATTTTTGCATCAAGTTGTTGAACATATTCTTGGAATAGAATCCCAGTCATCCATGCTCTTTTATTGGCTCGATATTCACAATCCATGCTTCCCAAATTCACATTCTTGAAACAACGTGGTTTTAAATACTTCCCAATGATCCATAAAAGAATTTTCTCAGAACCATCCTCATTACAACAAATAACAACTGTAAGTCTTTCTTTATCTTGTTTCTTACCTTTAAGTTGCTTCGTTGCAAGAGAATGATCTGGTTGTAGCCTAAAGAACAATCCAGTTTCATCCATATTGAAAACATCTTTCTTAGCAAACTGATCAAGTTTCTCTCTGATGGATTGTAAATTGCTCTCCATGGCCTCCATATTAACTGATCCACTTTCTCCAAAACGACGATATTGCTTGATACCGTGTCTTGATTTGAAACGCTCTATCCAGCCTTGAGAAAAATGAAAATCAGGTGTATCGATGGGATACATCTTTTTTAGAAGCTCTTTTCCATTCGTTACAATTAGTTTCCCATTCATATTAACACGCTCTTGGTAATGAATAAACCACTCGAACAGAGCCTTCTCTAATTCTGGAAATTTGGCAGCTTTATGTCTTTTAGCCTCATCTTTTAGAATGTCGGCTGCTGATAGATACTCTGCTGACCTCTTGATCGTGTTTGATATTGTGGCTTGACTCACTTGCAAATTAAACTTCTCTAACACCCATTGTTGCAATTGCTTTTGAGTGCATGCTAGATTTTGTTGTTTATACTCACACAGTTCTCTACGTATACCATTAGTCATGGTTGATTTTTTAACACCTTTGAGATGAGAAGCCATTTTTTTTTGTTTTTTGATTTGAAGACTTGCATAATACATCTATTTATATAGTAACTTAGTTAATGTATGTACGTTTAACTACATTAATAATTGAGTGGATTTATACATTTTAATGAATGTAGGTACATGTAACTACATTAATAATTAAGTAGATTTATATATTTTATTAAGATATACATAGAATATTGAAAATGTATCAGCAAAAATACATGAATTTGGTTAAGTATGCATAATTAATAGTCAATGTAGAAATTAGTTTTCACGTACACCTAGGTACATTTATAATATGGACCCAAAAAGTATATAATTTATAAATTAATAATTATTAATTTATACGATTAATTAATACCTCGCTAAATTAATAAAATTTGACGGTCCCAACAGTATTAATTTATCGAGATTATACTGTATTCCTATGTATGTTGAAACAACGTCTCTATTTCTACAAGAAAGGAGTATGTTGCTCCAAGACCGAGTCCACTTCCCTTGCGGCAAGAGAGTAACACGCCAGCCAAGCATTGGCGATATTGCTTGCCATAGTTTATCTACGTCACACCAGTGTCAATTTTTGCGTTAAGATAGTTTATCTACGTCACACCAGTGTCAATTTTTACGTTAAGATAGTTTATCTACGCCACACCAGTATTAAGACTGTTCTCCCAAACTGTGGACTTACACCTTAAACAGTTGAATGGTATTGGTTTTCTTATAAACAAGCTGTAGCTCCTCAAATTCACATCTTTATATGTATGAAAACAATTAAACTTAAATTCAGTGTTGAATCAAATTAGAGAGATATGCACCATTGCGTCTCTAATTCATCTCAACCTTAAATACTTTCCATGCAAAATATAAATTTGTGTGCAAAATACACAACAAATATAGTCAGCCTGAATCAATAATTTTAAAAATGAAAATGGATTCAATTGTGAAATGTCTAAAAATAAAATTTAAATACTATCAAATTGGCATGAATGAAAACAAAATCAAGAGGAAAAAATGTGTGCTCAATGAATCTAGTAAGGTTCAACTTACTAATAAAGTTAAACCTTATAGATCCAGAAGCAAAGCAGTATGAAGTGCCTCACCATAATAATAAGAGCATTTTTTGTCACTTTGCGCAAAAGATGGCCGCTGTTGCCCATTTATTATTTTGCAAGCGGATGGAAGATTTTGCACGCACATATAAACTCTATTAACATATGGAAAAAAAACGAGCTAGTCAATTAATGTTTCCTACTTTTGCTAAAAAAAAATAAAAATGGTGAGTTACTTTTATTGTGTCATAAAAATAGTATTCAAAGAAATTACGAAAGGTGTTTGATGCACTAAAACTTAGACTATATGCATGGTTCAAGGAAGGGCCAAACCACAACGGCTTGAACTAGGTACTTGAAGGCTTCCTTTCTCCAATAACCACTAGGAGAAAAGTGTGAAAATGACTTACACTTGTGAGAGATTTGGAGTGCAAAGAAAACATTCAAGTGAAACCTAAACTATTCTACGAAAGGAAAAAGATAAGAATAAAAGAAAAAAAAGGAAGCAAAGGGAGGCCAACAATGAAAAGATGTGTCTCATTAGGGTTAGTTGTTGCCTTTTATAGGGTGGTCCAAGTTGTTAGAATATGCTTGGTATCAAAGGGCAAGTTGGATAGGCAAGTGGATCCATCCATCATTAAACAAAAAATTCTATATCTCTAGGGATTCATGCATTTTGGTTGCAACGGACAACGGATGTTTGACCATACGATTTGAGTAGGGCTGTCAATACGGGTCGGCCCAGCTCATTCAAGCTAGCCCATGCGAGCTTTGAGTTTGACGGGTCAGGTCGAGCTGGCCTATCAAAATGATGGGCCAAAAAACATCAAGCCACATCATTACTCTGTGGGCTGCGGGCCTCACGGGCAGACCCACTTTTTTTAAAAAATAATATTTGAAAAAATTACATGTATACACAACGTAACTATTACTTATTACATAAAATCCCTTATTTGAAAAGTAATTACAAAAATATCGTATTAATTACATAAAATCCTGTCCTTTTAGACCTTCTCTCTTTTGCCTCATACATCTCATAACATTCGATTTTTGCTCTATTTTTAGTCCAATTTTTCTCTTTTATTGCACTTCGTATTTTACGCCTAATTTCAAGTTACGTGATTTGTGGGGCTTCAAATTTGTTCAAATAAGGTCTATTATTTCAAATTATTATGGAAATAATTTATTTCAATAAATTTCAATAATAATTAGTTGGTTTGTTGTTTCAAACTATTATGGAAATAATTTATTTCATAATAAATTTTCATAAAATCAAATAATGCATTTTATTTTAAGTCGTTCAAATTTGTTCTATATTATAGAAGAGAGATTCATTATTTCTTCTATACCTTAATTTGAACTATAATATGCATTATAAATTATTATGAAAATAAAATTATATTCAATTATTTCTATAGTCAACGACTTGAAAGTTGATTTGACTATGATAGCCAAATTATTTCTTCTTTTTGGTTGCATGTCTGATTTTATCAAATTATCTGTTTTTGCAATATCATACATAGAGAGTAAAGTATAATAAAAACGAATACACTTGCATCATACATCGAAAGTAAAGTATAACACATTCTTATACATATAACACATGTTGTTGTTGGCGTGTCAATCATGTGTATAACACTGGCATCATACATAGAAAGTAAAGTATAATACGTTCTATACATATAATGTGAAATGTTTTTACTTAAATAGAAATCATACATAGAAAGTAAAGTATACTACATTCGCATACATATAGAACATGTTGTTGTCGGAGCGTAAATCATATATATAACACTGACATTATACATAGAAATAGAAAGTAAAGTATAGTACATTCACATACATATAGAACATGTTGTTGGAGCGTAAATCATACATATAACACTAGCATTATACATAGAAAAATTGTGTAATACATTCTCATACGTGTAAATTTCATAAACAATGTCAAAATATCATTCAAACTGGGTAATGTATTATAATTTCTCATACAATACTGTGCAAGTTTTTACTAAAAAACAAATACACTAAGAGGGGCGGAGGCTCCGTTGGATGTTCGTGATGGCGACGGTGGTGGCGACAGTGGAAGAGGAGCGAGAAACGACGTCGATCTTGGCGGCTAGTTGCCCTTGCGTGTTTACCGGCGTGAGGAAGTGGTAAAGGCGTCGTTGATTGTTTGTGATGGCGCCGGTGGTGGCGACAGTATGAGAGGAATGAGAAATGACGTCGATCTTGGCGGCTGGTCGCCCTTGCGTGTTCACCAGTGTGAGGAAGCGGTGAAGGCGTCGTTGATTGTTCATGACGGCGGCGGTGATGGCGATAATGGGAGAGGAACGAGAAACGACGTCGATCTTGGCGACTGATCGCCCTTGCGTGTTCAACGGCGTGAGGAAGAGGAGTGGAGTAGTGAATGGCGATGATAACCGTAAACCAGTAGTGGCGTCTTTGATTTTTTTTAGGGAGATGAAGAGAGATATTTCAGGATATTTTTTTAATTTGAATTATAGTTACTATTTTTAAGCATCCACAAAATCAGAACATTAATTACTACCATTATTAAGGTAAGAGAATAATTTGATCTGGTTTTATTTCCATAATTTAAGGAGAAACAGTTTCCTCATAGAAGTTATGTATGAGGTACATTAACATGTATATATATTTTTTCAAATCTGGAAAAGAGCAAGTCAATCCGGAAACTTATGTAATTAGTTTCATTTTGGATGGGATTTATGTTATTTATACAATAATATTTTGTAATTTAATTTTAGAATGTTAATAAACATAAATATTATCAGACAATATTACATAGTGTTAATACTTGTTAATCAAGTCTCTAACACCTCAAAAAATACTCGTAACAGCGAAATTAAGTAACTTTAGCATGATATCCTTCGAACTAAATAAAAACACTAATAAACAACATAAATAATTGCATGTATTTGACTTATGGGCCGACCTACGGGCTAGTCCAACCCACATTGCTCAAGCCCCATGAGCTTATCCGAGCCGGGATAAAAAGCCATGTTCTTAAATGGGCTGCAAAAATTAAAGTCCAACTCCATCAAATTACAGGTCAGGTCGGGCCGGTCCAACGGGCCTAGCCCATATTGACGGCTCTAGATTTGAGGTTTGAATTTGATATTTATATTTGTTTATAAAATGTGAACAAATAGTTCAATTTCAAATCATAATTTTAAATTTTCATTTCTCCAAAATGTAGAATTTCAAATTCTATATTATGATTTCACTTCTTTTAAAAAAAATTGACCCATAAATTTATAGTTTTCAAACAAAGACTTATTATTTTAATTTTGCAAAAAAAAGAAAAAAAAACATACTCAACATGAAAAGGTAGTAGTATGCAATATGTGGAAGAATTATATTAAAGGCTAGTTAATTTTTTTTAGTTAATAAAAGATTTTATTACCAAGTAAACATCATGTAATGTCCAAGGGTAAGTCCCGTTCCTCAGTTCCCTATCGAGGCAGTGGTCAATTTTTTCCCTTTGTCGAAATATTGAAGTTACATTTATTCCTCCTTTTACTTTGATGCGTTATACAAAATCCAATCATACGTACAGAATGAATAATAGTAGAAAGAAATTGTTTCACTTCATCAAATAAAGTTAGCCAACTTATTATATCGACCTCTAAGATAACAAATTTCTTGAACATTAAAGTTTAACCACATGAAGAAGCAGCAGCAGCGCAATAGCACAATGACTAAATTATAAATACATTGTAGATTGTAACTATAGTTTTAATATTACCACTGAAGTGGTTATAGCAAAACATAGAACAAACGTTGAGATGAGAATTGTTAGTTAAAGGCTCTAACTATGAACAGGGACTAGGGAAGAAATATATCATATAAATGCACCTCATAAGTCACAACTATACAAAAGAGGTGATTTCTATGATTAGGAGTTCGAACCATATGACCTCCTGATCACATGGCTACAACTTCCCCTGTTGCGCCAGCGATTCCCTAAAGGACAAGATCGGCCTAATCCCATTCGGTTCATCAGAGTCTAAATATTTCCCAATATGAAGTTGAAAAGGGGTAACATGGGAAGGGCATTAGCACCCCATTCTAATGAGCACATTTAACAAAAACATAAATTTACAAGACGAATATTTGCACTACTATAGCAAGCTCATCTACAAAACAATAACGGTATGTTCCTTCTTGGAGTTCTCCAGCAATGCTGCTGCTGATTGAACTAGCAAGCGGCGATATTTGCGCTGTGCTTCTTTAAGTTCCCCCCTTAACGAAGTTATCTACATAAAATAAAAGTACATGTTAAGTGATCTTTCATAATATAAGAGAAAGCTTGAAACTAGATGTTGCTGTTCAACTGCTACTAATGATATAGAATATGTCTTTTCAAACGTCAACACATAACAGGTAAAATAAATTCTATTAAAATTACCTTGGCAGTATATTCCTCTTCAATCTTCTCATTTTCCAAGCAACTGATACACAGAAAAAGCAAGTGAGAGGGAACTTCAGAAAAGAGAATTTGAAAAGGTTAGTATGTAACAAGTTACAACTACATGAGGATCTTTATACGGGAGAATGCATTTGCTGGCAATTATGAACATAGGTACAATTACATTTCCAAACATGAACTTCACTAAAGTCCGGCTGCAAAGGTATTCTATCATGCTACTCCTTCTGTTCCATTTTATATATATTCCCTTTGTTTCGATTAATGTATCTTACTTCCCTCTTGGCCTGTTCAAGCGAGAACGAAACTTTTTATATCTAATCTTGCTTTAATTCAAACATCTCAGTTGTCATGTTTAAGACCACAAGATTTAATGAACACTTTGGTATATTATATGCATATTAGTTTAAGACCAAATTAATCCAAAAGACACCTTGCTTAAATTTCAAGCCAAAGTCAAACTATGCACATAAAATGAAACAGAGGGAGAAACATTATTCATTTTCGTGACAATGACACCTTTTTATATTTGACAAGTAGTTTACTTTAACATTCTCATTTTTCACTTAATGGCATGAAATAGAAAACCACAAACTGCTTGTATGTTATTTTTGTGTCATAAGTTTCTCGTTCTTTGTTGAACTTCTCGTGCAATCTACACCATCATGGTGATACTAATTAGGATAAAGAAGAAGTCAATTGACACATTCTGAAATTACCTTGCATGGAGCCTTTTATTCTCTTTGAGGAGGAGGACCCTCTCCTGATCTTCCGAGTCACTTGTGATAGTGGCTGCAGGCTATGTTCATTTAAACACGAGAGATTACCAACAGTAGCAGAAAATGTGACATCAAATGCATGACAGGACAATAAAGATGGTGGAAAAACATAATGCTATGTTTCACAGCCAATTAATGAAGTCAAAGTAGGCGGAGGAAATTTCAATAGACAAACCGAATTTTGAATAGGCTCGGGATCAGGTCGATTTACACTTAATCCCGTATTTTGAATAGGCTCGGGATCAGGCCGATTTACACCTATTCCCGCCTTTTGTTTCTGAATTTCAGGTTCCATTTGATGATCATAGTTTTTCCTTTTTGCGGTTGCTGCAAGTCACAAGAGATAGTACATGAGAGGATACTTGGGACAAAAAGTGTTTAGAGCTAATAAAAACATTTAACAACACTTCTGTGAGGAAAACGAGAAACTGATAAAAGCTAGCATGTATAGTGCAAACTGAAGGATCAGGTTGTTAAATGGCCAAGTGACCTATATTTTGATGGCCAAGTGACCTTTTTTGATAGCAAATGGAGGTAAAATGCAAGTTGAACAAACCTCAAAGAATTGTAGTGAAATTTATACATCAATACTGTGACCAATGGATGCAATCATATAAATACATGAAAATGAGATCTCCAAAAATATGCAAGACAGCGGACAGCAAGAAGTTCCCCAACATTCATCTAATATGAATTGTTACTTTCTTCTGCCCCCGTCTGTCCCCCTAATCTGATCAACTACTTAAGAATGCCCAATGGGAGACATTAAAATATGTCAGTTTAAGCCCTCATTCAGAAGTTATACACTTCCAATTTCAGCTTTTGCACATCTTCCAATTGTGGATGTATTTGTGTATCTATTATGTGCCAGAAGCACTAAACATTAGAGAAGACTACAAACACAATAAATCATCTTTTCAAACTATATCATTTCGTGAGCTGCGCATTGGTTTGGTACGGTGTTAGTAAAATAAGAGAGTCCACTCGTGGACAAAGTTACTAAACCAAAAGATTCATCCAGGCTCATCATATCAGATTCTTTGACAGTTCACCTACTTCTCTCCGTTTACCCAAATTGCTACAAAATCTTCCCTGAAATGAGGTATCATCCAAGCCCCAACCAAATAAGCAGATAATCACAACAGATTCTATTCATGTGCTCTATCACAACATTTTTGGTCCGTTAGCATCTTGTCTGTTATTTGGGAAGGATGGTGTCAAGGTTTCCCAGACCAGTAACAGCAATATTTTTCTCAATGGAATGGGGTAATGCGTACCATGTTTCTTTCCAGATTCCGATGAAGCCTGAGAAGGTGCACGAGGCTTTTTAGTTGCATGATAACCAATTAGTCCACAGTGATGGTCCCTGTCAAAATAAAATACAAATATATACAAGCATTCAAACATCAGATAAAAACTAAATTACCAAACATCACACCATAAAACAAGCAAAGGGCATCAGGAATGACAAGCGACAGTGATCAATTTAAGATTTGCTAGCTGAAAACAGAAATCCACTCATAGAGTATGAAATCGCTGCCTAAGAACAGTAGGAATTCAATTCAGTGCCTAAGCAGCAGTTTATATATTATAATCCATATGCAGAAGTTAGATAAACTGGCTGTTCAATAATAGGAGTGAATCAGCAGAGTGCTAAACAGATCTTTGTAGGCGAAGACTCTCAAATAATAGCCTACCAGTATTCCCATGTCATCTCCTTTAATCGGTGCTCAAGCTTTTGAAAGAGGGGAGTTTTCTCAAAGTCCTGTTTATCATGAGTTGGCTTAATAAAGTTTGCTTCTAGAACACCTAGAAAAAGGCAAGTAATTACTAAGCACCTTTTCCAGACAGTAATTGACCAAAAAGAAAGAATGACATACAAGTGGAAAAGAAATGTCCAAAGAAAAGCTCCATAGGCTTACCTACAACCCCTCTGCTTCTATTGACAGAAGAGCCTGCCACGTTCCAAAATGGCTGCAAAGAGAGAAATGGAAAATTAAGAGAAAGATATAGGCTCTGAAGATCATTTATCTGTAACATCTGTTCTGGCAGAGGATAGTTAATCAAAGGGACATAAATAGAGAGCATAAACTGAGAACTTGTCCCAAAACCAGGTTAAGTACAGAATATACATTTAATATCAGTTGATAATTATCTTCAAAAAAATAAGATGGAAGGACAATTTGAGGAGGGTTACAAAAGAATGTTCAAGGAAAGCTCACGTATTCAGAGAAATACATAACTAAGAGCATAATAGAACTACTACTGGAACATTTTCTCAGCAAACTGTTTATCTTTAGAAATCCTTTTCCTTGTATCCTACATATTCATCAGGTCCTCATCATATTGCTTCTTCTTCTTTTTTCATTTTCTTATTCATCAAACGATTGGGTTCCTGGTGAAGGTCTGAAGATCTAGCTTTATAACTATGCAAAATAATTTGTAGGAACACGGATGGAATTTTACCATTTATAGCTACTCATTAATTTCAGTCACTATCAAGTCCTAGAGTCAACCTCGAAAGAATTGCTTTAAAGAAAGTGTTAACCAGCTTGGGAAGAAGCGTGGTAATTTCTAAAAGTGATAGACAAGGCAAAGCATCATTTACAAAATCAAAACATTGGAAAGAGGCAACACACCAGTATCAAACGATTCTTGTGGTAGACATTGAAACCATGAATATTCACCAGTGGAGCTTCCTTTAGGAAACCAATGGAAGTAATGACGGAAACCTGCAAAGAATCATAAAAATAACAGTTAAGAATCTTATAAAGGAGAAAGGGGATGCAGCTGAGTGTTACTGGAGCTTTATAGCAAAAAACTGCACTGAGCAGCTCTCCAAAAATACCATTTCTACTGTATTATTACATCCTCCATTCAGTGAGTGAATCAAATTACCCTTTTTATCCTTCATGAGAACAGGAAAGTTCCATTAACGTGTTAACTCAAACTACGTGTAACTCAAACTACCTGTTTACATGTTTATACGCTTTGTTCCAAAAATTCCAGATATATGTAGTAGGTTCCTCTTTTCAATCATTAAGCATATTAAAAGAAGAAATGAACATATACTGTTCCGATTTTTTTTATAACCAGATATCCCCGATAGACAGCCGGATCATGGTTCTGACAAACAAAATAGAGGAAAAGAGCATATACTGTTCTGACAAATAAATAGCAGAAAAGAGCAGGCTCTGATCAATGTTGTCAATGAATTGCTTTACAGCTAAGTTCTCTCATATCAAAGAAAAACTAGTGGATACCTCTTCGCCTCCACCAATATGAGGTCTGTACAAGATAAATTCTCGATACTTGAGGTCATTAGCAATGTTATGATACTCGACAATCTGCCCACATAGCCATATGCAAAAGTTTCCTGGGATTCGCAAGTACAAGATTGATAAATATGCCTGTCGTAAGAGAGTACAAAAGAGTTGAAAATTAGGGATCTCCTTGAATGAAGAAACTTCAAGTGCATCTTGTTCATTAAAAGTACTTACTCGGAGTGAATATCGAAGTGTATTGGCAAGATGCAGGTCACTTACTGACATGCGGGAGCAACTTTTACCACTTTCTGCATCACAAGAGATACGAATATCCTGCTTATTGTAATAGAAATAGTCCTATTATGGTGAGTAACAACGCAAGAAATTCCAAATGGGACAATTAAATTAGATAAAGAAAACAAACCTCAGGATCTGACTGAAAGTCGAGCTCCATTTTGCCTTCATCATTTAGCCACAAATTGTAGATTATGATCTTCGTGCCATGATCACCAATGTCATCAAACTGTTACGGGGAAAAGAATGGCACGTTGAAGAAAGGTTATATCAACATTAGTAACACAAAGAAAAAGAATCAAATAGACATAATTCAGGATATTAAGGATCCTTCACGAATTTTGCCACAAAATTTAAAGGATCTCTAAGTTATGCATGAGAGATTCCCTGCTCACATGCCTTCCATCCCCAACACCCCCCTCCCCCCCCCCCCCTCTTTTATATCTGACATGTCAAATTCCAATTTTATGCATTTTTCTTCAGCATTCAGATAGAAATGGGGAAGGAGCTGCTCTGTTGGAGTTTGCGAGGGCTTTTGGGCTGGTGGTTGTGAACTCGAGTTTCGCGAAGAAAGAGGATCACTTGATTACTTTTCGAAGCACGATAGCCAAGACCCAGATTGACTTTTTGCTGCTAAGGAAAGGGGATAGGGCCCTTTGTAAGGACTGTAAAGTCATCCCGAGTGAACATCTTTCGACCCAGCACAGGCTTCTGGTGATGGACTTGATAATCAAGAAGAGCAAGAAGAGTAGGGCCGTGGAAGGCCGCCCTAGCATTAAGTGGGGACGCTTGACGCCAGTCAGTGCGCTGGAGATAGGTGAGAAGGTGGCAGGAATGGGGGTGTGGGAGTGCAGGGGGGACGTGGATATTATGTGGGATAGGGCTACTAGCTGCATCACGAAGACTGCAAGAGAAGAGTTGGGTGTTTCGAGGGGTCGGGCAGGACGACATAAGGGGGACTGGTGGTGGAATGAAGAAGTTAAAAAGAAAGTGGAGAGTAAGAAGGGGGCGTATGTAAAGTTAATTGAGAGTAAGGATGAAGAGGAGAAGCGGGAGAATAGGGAGGCGTACAAAGTAGCAAGAAAGGAGGCTAAGTAGCAGTTACAGCTGCTAAGACAGCAGCTTTTGAGAGCTTGTATGCGGGGTTAGAGGAGAAACGTGGGGAAAAACGATTGTATAGACAGGCTAAAGCTAGGGAGCGAAAAGGGCGTGACCTCGACCAAGTGAAGTGCATAAAGGGGGAGAACGGGAGAGTTTTGGTGGAGGATGTCCACATTAAGAAGAGATGGAAGGATTATTTTCGTGGCTTATTGAACGAGGAGGAAGACAGAAGCTTTGAGCTAGGGGAGCTGGAGCACTCGGAGAAGAATCAGGATTTCGGTTACTGTAGACGTTTTAAGGTAGAGGAGGTTAGAGAGGCTATTCGTAGGATGCGGAGGGGAAGGGCGGCAGGGCGACAGGGCCCGACGAAATTCTGGTGGATTTTTGAAAGTTTACTGGTAAAGCGGGTTTGAGCTGGTTGACAAATTTGTTTAACGGCATTTTCAAGACTGCGAAAATGCCTGAGGCGTGGAGATGGAGTATGCTGATTCCGTTGTATAAAAACAAGAGTGACATTCAGAGTTGCAACAACTATAGGAGAATTAAGTTGTTGAGTCACACTGAAGATTTGGGAGAGGGTGGTTGAACGAAGATTGAGGAGGGTCGTGTCCATTTCGGAGAATCAGTTTGGATTTATGCCTGGTCGCTCGACGACAGAGGCAATCCACCTGGTGAGAAGATTGGTGGAGAAGTATAGGGAAAGGAAGAGGGACTTACACATGGTGTTCATCGACCTGGAGAAGGCTTATGACAAAGTCCCGAGGGAGGTGCTTTGGAGATGCTTGGAGGTGAGAGGGGTCCCGACGGCATACATCAGAGCTATTAAGGACATGTACGATGGAGGGAAGACTCGGGTGAGGTCAGTGGTAGGAGACTCAGATCATTTTCCGGTTGAGACAGGGTTGCATCAGGGATCGACTCTCAGCCCATTTTTGTTTGCGCTGGTGATGGACGTGTTGGCGCAGAGTATTTAAGATGAGGTGCCTTGGTGTATGTTATTTGCAGATGACGTGGTGCTAATTGATGAGACGCGGGGGGTGTCAATGATAAATTGGAGGTTTGGAGGCAAACCCTCGAATCTAAGGGGTTTAGGTTGAGTAGATCCAAGACGGAGTATTTCGAATGCAAGTTTAGTGAATCGAAGCAGGAGGACGGAGTGGTGGTGAGATTGGATTCCCAGAATGTTTGTAAAAGGGACAGTTTTAAGTATCTTGGGTCTATGATTAAAGGGAATGGCGAGATTGATGAGGATGTCTCTAAACGTATTGGAGCAGGTTGGATGAAGTAGAGGCTAGCCTCGGGAGTGCTGTGTGATAAGAAAGTACCCTTAAAGCTTAAAGGCAAGTTCTACAAAGTGACAGTCCGTCCGGCTATGCTGTATGGTGCGGAGTGTTGGCCAGTCAAGAACTCTCATATTCAAAAATTGAAGGTAGCGGAAATGAGAATGTTGTGTTGGATGTGTGGACTTACTAGAGGAGATAGAGTTGGGAATGAGATTATTCGGGGGAAGAGGTGAGAGTGGCTTTGGTGGAGGACAAGATGCGGGAAGGAAGGCTGAGATGGTTTGGGCATGTGATGAGGAGGGGCACAGATGCCCCAGTACGTAGGTGCGAGCGGCTAGCTTTGGATGGTGTCAGGAGAGATAGAGATAGGCTGAAGAAGTACTGGAGAGAAGTGATTCAACAGGACATGGAGCTGTTACAGCTGTTTGAGGACATGACCCTAGATAGGAAGGTGTGGAGGTCGCGAATAAGGGTAGAAGAATAGTGCGTGAGTGGGTTGTAACTAGTAGTTAGGGAGCTCCGATGTAGCCGGGTTAGTAAGCCTACGACTGTGTACATTGGTAGGAGCCACTAGTGTATGCTACTACTAGGGGCCGCCTTTTCCTTCTTTTCTCTTCCTTTCCCTTTTCTTATTTCTTATTTCCTGTTTTTTTTTAAATTTTGTATTGCTCTTTTTCATGGCTCGCTTAGCTCTACTGTTATTATTTCTCATTTCTTATTTCGTTTATGCCACCTATTCCGTGTCATATATTACTATGACCTTGTTGACTATTCATTATCTTGAGCCGGGGGTCTATCGGAAACAACCTCTCTACCTCTTCGGAAGTAGCGGTATAGACTGCGTACATTTTACCCTCCCCAGACCCCACTTGGTGGGACCAAATACACTGGGTCTATCGGAAACAGCCTCTCTACCTCTTGTTGTTGTTGATTCAGATAGAAAAACCTCTAGAACGATAACAGTATCTAACAACATTGTCAGAACATACAAAATACAATGTTTCATCCAATTAAAGATAGATCCACACGTCCAGAAAACACTGGCATGGTAACAAAATCAAACCCTCCAACACCTTGAGAAAAAGAGGCAAATGGCTTATAAGTCTAAGACAGCTGGGCGATGGATCAATTAAGTATTTGAACAATCATTCTGATGAGGTGCTTAGAGATGAAGAAATCATGAATAGAACAGTGAAGTAACTAGCCCTAGGAAACTGAGTGTGAACAGCTTAAAATAAACTTAGAACTCGGAGTATCAAACCACCATGACATCCTAGTCACATGTAGAAGGGCCAGAACACATTTTCATCAATGACAAGAAAGCACGTGTTTATAGATGTTCTAACTCATGCACCAGATGTTCCCCAAGTCACATGCCCTCGCATTCCCACACACTTTAGCTCCCTTTTACATGTCAAATCACTCTTTCAAGTTTCAACATAGCCAAAACACCATCGGCATAACTAAAATTGATTACATGATCTGTTTATGGAAGTACATATAATACAAGATGGATGAGAGCCGGGTTGCTTTTTCTTTTAGAACTAAAACAACTATATCAACATGTTTCACTGTCAGATAAGCAATGATCGAAATGTAAATTGCTCCAGAGTACTAGAGTACTGCAATGAGCAGAGTAAGAAACGAAAAGCGATGGGATGACATCACATTACAGATGAAGAACAAGTGAGATAGCAATGGAACTCACAAGAAATTGCCATGACTAAATAATAAACAGAACTTCCTCTAATTTTTGAAAAATATGGTATAGTTATTACAAAAAGGTCCAATAAGAACCATGAGGTCTCAAGTTCAATTCCCGGCAGAGACTAAAACACTTGGTGATTTCTTCCATCTGTTCGAGCCTCGGGTCAGAGTTACCCGGTAGTTCTAATGGTGGGAAGTAACAGGTGCCCCGTGAAATAAGTGGAGGTGTGTGCGAGCAAGCCCGGACACCACAATTATTATAAAAGAAAAAAAAAAGAATTTCAACAAACGGTAAAATCAAACTGAGCATAAATTAAAAGGATAATTAATTAAAGAAAAATACCACCTAGCTAATGATGACCATTTTGTGTAAATTGAAATTCACAAAATTATGAATTGTTTCATTCATCATTTTAGTTGTCTCTTGTTTTTATGATAAGTAGGATGACATAGATATTATACGTAGTGCACACAAAAGGGTGTCAGCACTAATTTATTTTTTAAAAAAAAACACAGACATACAGAGGCTCAAGAAGTGATAAATAAACTAGATAGTCCTAATCTGATCCGGAATGTTAGCATAACATTAGTCTGCAACAGATTTCTAGCTCCTCCAGATGGTCAATATGCTTGAAATACAGCTGGCAAAGCCGAATACATATGTTCAGTTGGGAGCGCAACAAATTTTCAGGTTTTAGCTTCTCCGGATGGTCAATATGCTTGAAATAAAGCTGGCAAAGCCAAGTACATATGTTCAGTTGGGAGCATGAGATGTAGCACTTTTTGTTATTTTATGGGTATTATGGACGGAAAGCATCAGGAATGTTTTGAAGGTTCTATTTTTTGTATTTCAACTTAAGTTTTTAAGTTCTTCTATACTTGTTATTTAGGGTTTGAATGTTTAGAAAATGATTTTCCACAAATGAAGGAATGGCACCTCATTTGTCTTTTTTTATAGTTAATTGTTGGAGCATTCATGAGATTCTGCTAATTTAAATATAAATGAACACATATTATTTGTTCAGAACCACATTGTGTAGGTTCTTTTATTTTGTGTACCAATTGTATCCCGAGAATTTTTCCACTACATTACTATACTAATTCATAAAAGGAAAAAAAAAGGAGTAAATTTTCAGATTGCCATACAACCAAAAAGACAACTGTAAATGAAGTTGATCTGCCGCCAAGTACAAAATTCAACACAAGATTGAGCCTAGCATGGAATTATGGATCATTACAATAGAAAATAATTCTGAATGACTGCCAAATTGAGTATCAGTTGAAACATAATTTTTCTTTTTCCTTTTGATGGGAGAAGAGACAAATTAGGTACAGGTTTAGACTCACTCGCTTAAGAAGCTCTTCCTCTGCTGAAAATGGAGACCACTGCAACAACAATGAGAGATTGTTCACAAAATGCTGTTCACTGCAGGTTGAAGTCCATTTTCTAGTTGTTGACATGAACTCATATTCAATCTGTATCATATGAACAAAGGAGTTAAAATACAAACAATTAAGAACAAGAGAGGGGCAGAGAGTTGAATGGTTAGAATCATTTGCCCCCTGAACTTCGAAAATCTCTCAACAACAACAACAACAAACCCAGTGTGTTCCCACCAAGTGGGGTCTGGGGAGGGTAGAGTGTACGCAGTCCATACCGCTACCTCCAGAGAAGTAGAGAGGTTGTTTCCGATAAACCCCCGGCTCAAGATAAAGAAAAGCAGACCAAAGCGTAATTAAATAAGAAGCAAGATGGATTGCATAACATGACAAGGAATAAGACACATAAAAATAGAAGTCAGAGCAATAAGAAATAAAATAAATAAGCGCAATAGGAGAAAGAGACACACGCCCGCCTGACCGGGCTCCTATCTTTGGACCCAATCCTAGGTTTACTAGCCCGACTCAACCTGAGCTCTTCTAACTACTTACTAAATCCACGCACACAACCTAGCCTTCTACCCTTATCCGTGACCTCCACACCTTCCTATCTAGGGTCATGTCCTCAGTAAGCAGAAGTTGCTCCATATCATGTCTAATCACTTCCCTCCAGTACCTCTTCGGCCTACCTCTCCTTCTTCTGAAGCCATCTAACGCTAACCTCTCGCACCTACGAACTGGGGCATCCGTGCCCCTCCTCATCACAAGCCCAAACCATCTCAACCTTCATTCGCGCATCTTATCCTCCAACAAAGCCACTCCGACCTACTCCCGAACGGTCACATTCCTGACTCTATCCCCTCTGGTAAGTCCACACATCCAACGCAACATTCTCATTTCCGCTACCTTCATTTTTTGAATGTGGGAGTTTTTGACTGGCCAACACTCTGCTCCATATAGCATAGCAGGACGGACTGCCGCTCTGTAGAATTTACCTTTAAGCTTTAGTGGCACCTTCTTGTCACACAACACTCCCGAGGCGAGCCTCCATTTCATCCAACCAGCTCCAATACGGTTAGAGACATCCTCATCAATCTCGCCATTCCCCCGAATCATACACCCAAGATACCTAAAACTATCCCTCTTTCGAACCTCCCGGGAATCCAACCTTACCACGACATCATCCTCCTGCCTCACCTCACTAAACTTACATTCCATATATTCTGTCTTGGACCTATTCAACCTGAACCCCTTAGATTCAAGGGTTTGCCTCCAAACCTCCATTTTTTCATTCACACCCGCCCGCGTCTCATTAATCAGCACTACATCGTCAGCGAACAACATACACCACGGCACCTCCCCTTTAATACTCCGTGTCAACACGTCTATCACCAACGCAAACGGGAACGGACTAAGAGTCGAACCCTGGTGCAACCTTGCCTCGACCGAAAAATGCTCTGAGTCTCCTCCCACCGTTCTCACTCGAGTCTTCCTTCCATCGTACATGTCCTTAATAGCTCTGATGTACGCCACCGGGACCCCTTTGGCCTCTAAACATCTCCACGGAACCTCCCTCGAAACTTTGTCATAAGCCTTCTCCAAGTCGATGAACACCATATGCAAATCCTTCTTCCTTTCCCTATACTGCTCCACCAATCTCCTCACCAGGTGGATTGCCTCTGTCGTCGAGCGACCAGGCATAAAACCAAATTGATTCTCCGAAATGGACACGATCCTCCTCAATCTCAGCTCAACTAACCTCTCCCAAATCTTCATAGTATGACTCAACAGCTTGATACCTCTATAGTTGGTGCAACTCTGGATGTCTCCCTTATTTTTATATAACGGAATCATCGTACTCCACCTCCAAGCCTCCGGCATCCTTGTCGTCTTGAAAATGTCGTTAAACAAATCAGTCAACCACCTTAAACCAACCTTACCTATAAACTTTCAAAAATCCACCGGAATCTCATCAGGCCCTATCGCCCTTCCCTTTCGCATTCTACGAATAGCTTCTCTGACTTCCTCCACCCTAAAACGCCTACAATAACTGAAATCACGTCTCTCCTTACTCGATGCCTCTATCCCCCTCCTCGTTCAAAAGCCTAAGGAAATACTCCTGCCATCTCCTTTTAATGTGGACATCTTCCACCAAAACAGTACCATCCTCCCCTTTAATGCACTTCACTTGGTCTAAGTCCTGACCCTTCCTCTCCCTAGCCTTCGCAAGCCGATATAACCTCTTTTCCCCGCCTTTCGCATCTAACCTCGCATACAAGCTCTCAAACGCTACAGTCTTAGCTGCCGTGACTGCAAGCTTAGCTTCCTTTCTAGCAACTTGTAGGCCTCCCTATTCACCCGTTTCTCCTCTGCATCATTACTCTCAATCAACTTAACATAAGCCCCCTTCTTAGTCTCCACCTTCTTCTTAACTTCTTTATTCCACCACCAGTCCCCCTTATGTCGACCTGCCCGACCCCTCGAAACACCTAAAACTTCTCTAGCAGCTTCCATGATGCAACTGGCAGCCCTATTCCACATAGTCTCCACGTCCCCCCTGCACCTCCACACCCCCAAACCTGCCACCTTCTCCTCAATCTCTAACGCACTACCCAGTGTCAAGCCACCCCACCTAATTCTAGGCCAACCCTCTTCGGCCCTTCTCTTCTTGCCCTTCTTGATAGTCAAGTCCATCACCAGAAGTCTGTGTTGGGTCGAAAGATGCTCACTCGGAATGACTTTACAGTCCTTACAAAGAGCCCTATCCTCCTTCCTAAGCAACAGAAAGTCGATCTGAGTCTTGGCCATTGCGCTTCGAAAGGTAATTAGGTGATCCTCCTTTTTCGGGAAGCTCGAATTCACCACCACCAACCCAAAGGCCCTAGCAAAATACAACAGAGCAGCTCCCTCGTCATCCCTATCGCCGAATCCAAAACCTCCATGCACATCGTCATAACCTCCAGGCAAAATCCCAATGTGCCCATTGAAGTCCCCTGCTATGACAATCTTCTCCGAACTAGGCACGCTTCTCACCACCTCATCCAAAGCAACCCAAAACCTCGCTTTCTCCTCCTCAGCCAAGCCCACCTGCGGTGCATAAACACAACACACATGCAGCGAAACACCCCCAACGACCAGAGTAATCGTCATCAGCCTATCACTAACCCTCTTAACCTCCACCACCTGCTCTCTAAGCTCCTCATCCACTAAGATCCCCACTCAATTCCGACGCCTATCGCACCCAGAGTACCACAGCTTATACCCATCCACATCCCTACCCACTTAGTCTCCTGCACACACGCAATGTTGATCTTCCTCCTCTTAAGAACCTTAACCAGCTCTATGGACTTACCCCGAAGGGTTCCTATATTCCACGACCCTACCCGCAACCTATCTACTCTCACCTCTCGCCTACCTTTACCATCCCTCACCACACCAGCCCTAACACTCGACCTAAATCCCCCACCCACCCCTGCCCTCCCCTCCTCACCCCCACCCAAAACCGGCCCCAACCCCAACCCCCTCGGACATGACCCTATACCACCATCAACCCCTACCTCCACCACTTAAGCAGCAGGGAAGCAGGGATCGCACACAGATAAAACTATCCGGCCTAGCAAAAGGACACAACTCTAATCACAAGAAACAGTAGACTTCGAAAATCTCTCCCTATGCAATATGGGCTGGCAATTGACTAGCCACAAAGGAGTTCTTCAACTTCCAACATTCTACAATCATTTTCCATCTCAATTTTCATCCAATTTGATTCTAAATGTTGATCTAATTGTCTGAACTAGTTTAGTTTATCAAACTCTACTTCATAACAAACTTCTAATCGACTCCCAACTACAGCAATTCCATCTCCCTCAAGAACGTATCATCATTTATATCTGGAAATTAATATAAGAGCAGTGCAAAACTCAAAACCCCTACATATTATTTGATATTAGTTGCATATAAACAAATTTTTCACTTTCGTGATGCAAATTGCATGTAAACAGAGTAATACATGAATTATGAATAGAAAAAAGAGTAGGAAGCAAATAAATTACATGGTTAAGCCTAGTTATTCCAGTTAATCCTTAATTTTTTTAAAAAAATATATCTAAAGATTGACATATTTGTACAACACTAAAGTTTATGAATGCAGTACCAAAATTATGAGTATAAATTTCCATTATAAATGTAGAAGTAACGTAATAGCATGCGGTAAAGTGTCAACTAGTCTTTTCTGACTTTTTTCGGATAAATACCTTCTAAACTTCATATTTTCCCAACTCTCTCTACTCGCGGATATAAGCGTCCGATAATGCTTAAGGTTTTGAGCCACATGCTTACTAATATAGATTGCCCTAGGCAATTAGGGGCGGCTTAATGGAATTTTCGGCCTAGAGCTAAATCATTATCTTTTTTTGATAACCGTGGTGTCTGGGAGAGCTAAGTCATTATCTAAGAAGCCCCTAAACTTATTATCTCGTAAAACTCATATACTAATGAGGCACAAAAGAACTTGTTTTTGATTCATGAATCAATCAAACGAGACAAAGAATAGCTAATTCAGAAAAATTAACTCGAAATTACAATTGCTATAAACAAGAAAAAGAAATGGATGTACTAATACAAAGGATGAATCAGAATTGAAAATAAATAAATGTATTAATTAATGAGAGAAAGAAATTTACCTTAATTTATGGACTTACCGCCCCAACCTCAACTAAATTTAAAAATAAAAATATAAACAATTGAGCCTTTTTATTAACATTTGTCATATGAATTACATTTCATACATTAATAATAGTACATAGCTTTTTGGGGCCTTTTTAATTTTTGGGGCATAAGGCAGTAACTTCATTTGCCTTTCCCTTGAGCCGCTCCTGGTGGCAATGGTAGTCTATGAGAAATAACATCCCAAACAATTTAAAAGGACATTGGCAAGATAAAACTTGCATCTACATTCTAAAGGTAAGATTTACGCATTCAACGAACCACAGATACACAAGTACCAATGCTCATGTGCTCGGAGGGGTATTGAGAACTTAAAAAAGAAAGGAATTGTCTTGAGAAAAAAAGGGAAAGAACGGGGTTGTCAGAATAAATAAATGAATGTTTGTATATCAAATAACCAATCCAACTACTTGTAGATTAAACAGAATGTTAAGAATAAGAAAGGCAAATAAAAATGCTCACCATAGGAACCACTATTCTGTCAACGCCTGCTCGTGTCAAAAATGTAAAAGAGAGAAGACCAACGGTTTGCGTCAATTTCCTGCTCACAGTAGCAATATAAAGAGATTAAGGGATTAATGTTCAAAAGAGCAACTGCAGAGAGAAAATAATCGGACCAACAATGATGCTGCTTTCATTCACCATTAGAATGAATATATGTAGTATCTTCTTTAAACTGACCATTCATGAAATAAAAAAGAAAACACTGAGTCCATGTTCCAAAAGGGGAATAGCCTAAGGTAGAGTGGCATTCCCTAGATCTTCAAACAAAAAAGAAGAAAGAGCGATCCTTTCTGCTTTTTACATACTACTAGTCCCAAGAAGAGATTTATTCATCTCAATGTTTTCTTTTTGGAGTAATATCTCTTCTGGGACTAGTGCATCTAAAGTGAACATTCACCTTGTTTAGTAAAAAAGGTCTCGCTCCTGTGGTGAGTTATCCTAAAGTAAAAGAAACCTCACTTTGATGGAGAAACTCTTGTCCACTTCTACTCCATAAGTGCCAAAAAGAAAAAAACACGATGAGAATGGAACAATGGGGAAGAGAAAATAAAAAGATCAAGCATAGGAATGAAAAATTAAAGAAACAGTAATCTTCATCACTATTCAATATGACAAATTCTAATTGATGGAGGACGAAGAAATCTAAAGCAGTATGAATCCTTATATCATACTCACAAAAGTCAGCATCATGTAAACCTAAAGTGAGAAAACAATACCTTTAATTCCTAAAACTTATGACCAACTCCAATTTGGTCTCAAGTTAATTTGGTGAAAGAGTTTGTCCTGGAACTCTTAAATCTAATTTACTTTTTTTTGCACAAAGAAAGTGACAAGGCTCATATTGCTTGAAGTGGAAAGCGAGAAGTGAAGTGCATTTTTCGCTGAAGCACATAATTTACAAAAGGAAAAAGGGTCAAAAATACCCCTCTACTATGGGAAAAGGATCATTTATACCCTCCAACATACATTGGGGGCATAGTTTCCCTTGACATTGTAAAATTGGTGCAAAAATACTCCTCTGCCATTAAGGCCCCTCCAACATGGCAAACACCGGTCCAAGTGACATGATATTTTGCTGATCTGTTGACTGTTCCCAATTTCCCTAACTCTTCTTACGACTTGAAACAAGATTTTAAGGTCGTCAAATGTTCCCAATTTCCCTATTTCTGTTTTACGACTTAAAACAAGATTTTAAGGTCGCCAAATGTTGGAGCAACGAAATCGACAGGGTTTCTAAGATTAAATTTGAAGAATACACTAACACACTTGTTTGGGAATTACATGAGTATGAGAGAGCTGAAGCGTACACGAGCATGAGAGAAGTGGTGGGATGAAGGGGGCGTTAGTGGTGGAAGAAAAAGTAAGGAGGAGGTGGTAGGGGTGGAGAGGTGGCATGCCGTTAGGCATCCACCTCAGCGAAATATCAAGCCACTTGGACCGGTACTTGGCATGTTGGAGGGCCTTAACAGCAGAGGGGTATTTTTGTACCAATTGTATGACGTTAGGGATTCTAATAGCCCGAAAGTATAACAAAGGGTATAAATGATCCTTTTCTCATAGTAGTGGGTTACTTTTGACCCTTTTCCGTTTACAAAATAAGTATATGTGAAATACATGGATAGACACTCTATTTTGACACCAAAATCCATTTAGACACCTTAACGTTACCCATGACCAGATGGCCACCTCTTGGCAGAAGTACCACCATGAACCCCTCATGCTGAAATAGCAAATATTGTATTTTCCAGTCAACTTTGGGCGAAAAAAGACCCTTCGAATTACATTCTCTTTCGTGTGAACCCCACTTCTTCACTCACTATCCTAACAAAAGCAATACCACCACCACATATGCACCACAATAAACATATACACGGAGGGATGGAGAGAGAATGGAGAAGAAGAAGAAAAGGGAGTTGATCTTAGAAGAAGAACAGCAGGACGAGGAGAGGAGGGAGGAGTAGGGAAGAGGGCTATCTTGAAAGAAAAAGACAAGGGGGACAAGGCAGTGGAGCGAGGGACGAGCAGTGGATGGGAGAAGGGGCTAATGTTGGAAGAAGAAGAGGGTGAACGGAGATCAGGGGTAGCCTTTTTCTATTTCTTTTAATTGCTATTAAACAAAAAGAGCAGCCCAATGTACTTAAGATCCCGCTATACGCAGGGTTCGGAAAAGAGCCAGACCAATTGTACACAATTTACCCTCCATTTATGCAAGAAGCTATTTCCCACGTCTTGAACTCGTGAACTTCTGGTCACATGAAGCAACTTTACCAGTTTGATTTTTAACAAGTAATAATAAAAGTTGCAATTACTTATTTTGTTACACATGTCGTTCACTGATTTGTTTGTTTGACACTTCAGTTGTGTTCGCACTTTAAACATATGGTATATCGGTTATAGTGCTTTAAGACATCCACTTCCTCCCAGAAGAGATGTCTATCTGATCATTGACAAACCTAAGGCATCTAACTAAATTTTGGTGTCAATTTTGAGTGTCAATCTGTGTACGTTGCCAAAGGAACATCAAAAATAGCTGTCTGTTTTATGTACTATAATAATAAAAAGATAACTACAATTTTAAGGAATAGATCAGCTTCTAGTTGAGATCATTTGTGCATCATTACGTAATAACTCCTTGCTTCACATTACTTCATCACTTTAAGGGGTTGTTTGATAGAGTGTATAAGAATAATGCAGAATATAGTGTATTAGTAATGTTTGCATTAGTAATGCTTGTATTAGTTATGCTTGTATTATTTCTTATACATTGTTTAGTTTGATGTATAAGAAATAATATATCTTACATAATTTCTATAAAAGTGTTTGTTTACAAAAACACCCTTCTTTGACTTTGTACACTTTTTTTGCAACAAAGTTCTTTTGTCATCTCAAACATAATTAGTATTGTTGAACTAGTATATAGAAATTTAGGATTAATTGGTCTTTGCACATGAAATATTACACACAAAAATAAAATACAAGATGTAAAATTAAGGAATAGTCTCAACAATTTTTTTTTTATTTTCTTAAAGACCCTTGAAGCAAAACAAAAATATGTGGCGGTTATTTAAATCAACTATTCATTGTTGTAAATTAAAATGGCGGGAAAAGAAATTGTGAAATATTTTGAGAGGAAAATTAAGAGGTATTAAGGTCATTTAATAAGTTAATGCATGTGTTAAAAGTTTTTGTATTACTAATACATAGGAAATGGAGTGTATTACTAATATACACTTCAATACACAATAGAGTGTATAACTAATGTTTGCATTAGTTATACATAGGCAAAAAGATGTACCAAATAAGATACTAGTAATACACATTAATTAATGCATGCATTATATTTTCTAATACACTCTACCAACGACCCCTAAGAGACATTGGTTAAATCAGTACCAGATCAAACCAACTAAAAATCAATTCCAAGCAAAATAATACCCCCTAAATTCAACTGCTTCAAGGTATATAGATAGATAGCAAGTTTCTTCCTTCACTTCAACAAGTCAGAAATCAAGATTAATATGTCAAACACAAAACCATAAACCCCTATTATACAAAGTTGAAATGTTGCGTAGAGATACATCAGCATTACTCTCGAACTAACTGCATATCCTAAAGAGAGAGACACCCCATTTTGACTGCTCATTAGTGTAAAGTTCTCTCAGGTCAACAGAAGGAAAAAAGCAAACAGCACGTGAAATTGGAATTCACTGGTATCAAACCTGTTCTTCATACAGCGGCTGAAAACAACAACGTCAGCCCCAAGTCTCATCGAACTTGTCTTAAAACCATTTCCATCTGAAAAGGAGGTGTAATACTCATATTAAAGAAAAAGGAGAACAAGAAAGGAACAATAATCACTTAATATCCATACACTGTCCAATGGCTGATTCGGATTTCTTATCTGAAAATCCAAAACTCAGACAGCAACGCATGGCTTCTTGGTCCATTCCACCACCATTATCTAGTAGAATATCAAAAACAGCCACAATCTCGTCTTAACAGTTGTTCAACAAGAAGAACAACAAACTTCTAACAAGCAAAAAGGAAAAAAAGAAAGATGTGGAATACCTTGAATAAATAAAGCTGAAGTTCCATCCTTAGGATTTAACATTTTATCAATAACGGCGAAGGTGGCCCCATTTTGTATCTGTTACATCAATGAAATATGGAATTCAAAAAATAAGAAAATTAGAATACCTTGAATTAATAAAGCTGAAGTTCTGTCCTTAGGATTTAACACTTTATCTATAATGGCAAAGGTGGCCCCATTTGGTAAGCACATTACCAAATGCATGAGATGGGCAAGTTACAATTTTTTCACGTATTTGCTGACTATAAACCTTGACATTGTCATCTATATGTGAAAAGATGAAAAAGAGATCTCGTATTGAATTGAAAGGTGAACATATAAAAGACACTTTATTTTTCATTTTACGACCACTTAATGGGTCTAAAAAGAACAAAATGATTAAGACCGACAACAAACTCTTGGTAGGCGTTTGGCCATGGAAACCAAAAAATTTTGGAGTTGGAGTTGGGGTTGGCCATGAATATAAATTGGAGTTGTTTTCGAATTTTTGTGAGAGAAGCGAGAGTGAAAAAAGTGAAAACAAGTTTTTCTAAATACAACTCCAAGTTGTATTTGATATTCTTATGGCCAAACACCATTTTTGGAATAAAGTGAAAAAAGTTTCCGTAAAATAGTAAAGAAATCTTATGGCCAAACGGGGCCTTAATATCATTACTACAAAGATGACATTTCATCGCTACTCCATCCACTGCTACTCCATCCACTTTTACCCTAGCCACCGCCACTACCATTGCAGCCGCAACAACTTCCTACCATTCACAATCACCACTGCCTTCAATCACTACAATCAGTCTTAACACCACTAACCACCATTTACAATCATCACCACCAACTATTACCAGAAAGATCATTCATCATTACAAACAACCATCACGTTAATTACAATAATAAAATACCCAGTGTAATTTCATAGGTGTGATTTGGAGAGAATATAGTGTAACCGGACCTTACCCCTACCTCATAAAGGCTAAGACGTTGTTTCCGGAAGGCCGTTGACTCATGTAACGCATATCAAAGCAGTTTGAAAAAGAAAATAAAGAACTAAAGAAGACATAGCAAATAATAAGGAAAGCATTACATAGCATTCAGAAAATAATGAACAGTAACAATAGCCAAAAAATGTAATAATTGAAGCACAAGAAATAACAGATAGTAACATACATAGGACAAGAAACTATGAGAATAATGCTACTACTACTACCACAGGTATGAAAGGAGAAACACGTACAATTACCCCAAGCCTAACCCACAAGAAAGCTAGACAACGCTCGACTACAAATCAACCTTCTGTCCTAATCCTCCATATCATCTTATCTAAGATTATGTCAAAGATGTGTCATGTCCTGTCTAATTACCTCTCTCAAATCGCATTTCCGCACTGAGGCATATTGTAACACTCCGCATTTTAAAACTAGAAATAGAACTGTTGTTCCTACGTGTGTAAGCTCTAATAGAATTATTTCTGAGTAAGAATAAGTGACATGATCTATATCCTCGTGTTTGAAGTGCTTTCGAGGTGAAAAATCTTCATAGGGATCACTTACAGAGAAGTTGAGCTAAGAACGTTTGATTCGGCTAAATCTTTATTTTCGATGTTACAAGAGTCTACTTTGAACGTGTATAACTTTAGATGCACGTAGAATTTTGCAGCTCAAGACTCCCAAATTGTAGATAATTGGATCAGCTTTCCAATGATACCAATTTCTCCTTAATCCGATACCCGAGCGAAAAGTTATAGCCATTTTCGTGAGGGAGGCAGTGAGGTCGCGCGATTAGCGTGCGTCCACCCCTAGTTTACAGCTGTTGGTTCCGCGTTTTTAAGGGCTTTTTAGTCTTTTCACGCCCACGCTAATCCCCAAATCTGAAATAAAATAACTCCCAGCCCACGCCCGATAATCTTCAAGGGGCGATATTTTCCCCCTATTTCATCAATTAAACATCTCAAATCTTCTCAAAAACATAACCCTAGCTCCTCCCCAAAAATCAAGAATTCAAGCCTTTCAATTCAAGATTCTCAAGAAAGGTTTCCAGATTAGGTTTCCAATCTTCAAACTAATCAATATAAGGTACGTGGGACTATCCTAAACCCCATGGGCATTGATTTTGGGTTTTCAAATTAGTTTTAAAGAATATATATTTGTATATACGAAATTATTTCAAGATCATTGATAAACTTGCTCCGAAATTATTGCATCTTGACGAAGTGTTGTGAAAATTAAGGTATGACACCCCTAATCTTGAATTGTTTTTCGTATGACATGATGATGATTAAATTGTGAACTTAAATGAGAGCATGGGATATGTGATTCCCTCTTTTACTATGAAATTATATTGAAATTACATGTTGGGAACGGATTACGCAAAATTGTTAAATGTTGAGCATATTATGCATAAATTTCACTGTTTTCATGAGATAATGGAAAAGTACTTTACTTGTTTTATGATGATCATGATTTCATTTTAAAATGACTTGAAAGTGATTGAAAAAGGTGACCGTCGTAGAATAAGTATTGAAAATGGTTGTTTTGTTTCAACTGATTTGAACTATGAACATTTGTTCAAATAGTAGAGCTTTTAGGTGGTCAATAAACCTCTTCTGAAATAAAATAAGGGCAGTAGATATGTTGTGACACGACTTGCAAGTCGGGGTATGACGATACCCTGTTTTTGATGTGCCCGAATGATATTAAGAAAGAAAGAATGTTTCAAAGAAGATATGGTTTAAAGGATCTAAAATTGGGCTTAAGAGAGTTAGATGGTTACCCGAAGAAGGCATGAGCCATAAGGTTCATTGCCCGAAACCGTGATTTGCCGACACGGGTTTATGTTACCCGAAAAGGGAGATTGTACAATGGCGACGGCCCTGTGGCGTAGTAGATAAGCAGATACTCCAACCCTTGCGGCAAACTTGGGTTGGAGGCTTGGCCACCGAGTCAAGGGCGGATTTCATATAGCCCGTGGAATATCAAAGTTGTAGGGTGTACCATCTAGCTCAGAAGTAAGACAAAGAGTAGAGTTGTGATTTGCAAAATGTGTTTTGAAAGACTCAGATTATGCCCATGTGTTTTCAATTGTTTTTAAGATGACATGTGATTTATGAAATGCTCTCACCTATGTTTTATAAGTATTCACATATTTTGTTTTTGGATTGTTCTGCGTACCAGTATATCTGTATTGACCCCCTATATTTCAGGATCTGAGTCACAGTCCTGGGGTCCCGTTAAGCAGTAGAGTTATTTGGTCAGAAGTTGCAGTTGGTGAGCCTCTATTTTTTCATAAGGCCTAGTTATGAGTTATTGTTATTTTATTTTGATTCATGGTCCGACTTGGGGCCTTGTCCCAGTTTTATTATGATATGTTGATTCTTATATTGTTTTCGCAGACTGGTGTTGATACGGGTACGACCACGGAGGTGGGTGAGTGCGAGAGTGAATGAACCCAAGACTTGGAGTGTACACGTGAAGTGCAAAGAAAGGCCTAACTAGGCTCCAAAATCAATCCATACAATGCACTCCAAGGGAGCCCACTTGAAGACTTTGACTAAGGGGTCATTTTGGACATTTCACACTATTCTTATAATACACTATAAATACAACCTTCTAGGGATTCATTAGATTTTGATGATGATGAATGTTGTATAACATTGAAAGACAAGTCCTCTCTCCTTGAGGCACAAATCTGAAATTGTAACTAGGGAAATCAACTTGAGTGTGGAATCACTCGTGTTGGATTCAAGCTTGGAAACGTTGGTCCTTGGGAGATCGAGATCCCTCTTGTGCCTATGTAGGAGATAGGTTAGTGTTGTGTGTAGTATTAAAGGTCCAAGGGTGTAACAATTCTTGGGTTGTTAATATTATTCTCTCATTTGGTCTATCTATCTTTATCTTATTGCACTTTGTAGATTCATAGTGGACTGTTTTGTGTCCTTGAATCCGAAATTTGTTCTCATTGTGTTCATCTTGTTATCATTGTGTTGCTACTGTTTTTGGTGTCAAATGCATCGTTGTTATCTCGTATTGTTGTTGTAGTGAATCCGAGAGTGGTCTCCATCTTAGTCCTCAAATCCTTAAGATTAGTGGACTGTTTTGGAGTTGTTTCGTGTTTTAGTTGTTTTTCCCGTATCATTTGGTATCAAAGACATCGTTGATTTTGTTCTAACAAGATCAATCTTGGGCTTGAGACTTGAAAACTACAAAAAAAAAAAAAAAAAAAAAAAGTTGAAAACTGAAAATTCCAGAAAAGAGAGCAATTTGTCCATTTTGTGTTCTTGGCCGAAAATTGTGTTTTTGTTGTGTCTTGGCCGAGATTTTTACTTGTCTTTATTGTCTCTAAGTGTTAGTTTTTTTTCATCACTAACACATTGAGTCTATATCTTGAGTTGAGCTTGAATTGTTGAGATTGTTGTTTTGACAAGTTAATGGTCGTGTATTGATGTTGTTGTTCTTGGCCGTGTGGTGACCTTTCTTGTGGACTTGGGATGGACGTTGTTGGTGTTGTTATTATTCTTGAAAAGTTGTTGTATTCTTATTGTTCATCACAATCTTCACCCCTTGTTAAGACCAAAACACCACACTAAAGGACTTGGCCGTTTGTTGGAAGTTTGTAGTTGACCTTGTTGTTGTTCTTGGGAGATTGTTGCTGATTTTCTTGGTGATTGCTGAAGTGTTCTTGATATTCTTCCAAACCTTCATACCTTGTTAAAATAAAGTGAAAGTTAGATCCAAAAAGGTAAAGGAAAAAGTGTGAGAACTTTGTTAGTCTTGAAAGACTTACCATCACTCACCAACAAGTCAGTCACATCTCAACCACTTTCCCATAAAATAAGGATCCATGTTTTAAGGAGGAGTACAAAGTCTAGTCCAAGACTTTGAGTCTTGAAATTTTAATTGAAAAAGAAGCTCTAAAGACTACATTGTGTTTCCCTCCATTGAACAAGTTCCACCAAAGTCCAAATTGAAAAATTGACTAAGACTTGAAATTGGACAACAAAAGTTGTGTGCAACCGAGACCAATACGTGGCTGCCACATCATCATGTTTTACTGTTCACGCAACATATTTAAGCTCAAATTTTAGATTTCTTAGTTTCCGTTTGTTGTTTCTTAGTTTTAGTTTCGTTGGTTCCAATACTAATTGGCAAACTAGTACTTATCTACTAGATTGTTAGTTAGTTTTTGTGTTCGTTCATTCGTGTTACGCATTTGTTGTGTGCTTTTCTCTTTTGTGAAATCGTTGTATCCTGTTGGTTCAAGTCCGTAACAAATTTTGCTTGAGTCAACTCAAACGAAAATCTATTTTGGGCAACAGTAGACTCGACCCTCAATCACTCGCGAAGTACAAGCCGGCTTTCAACACTTGTGAAACCAAGTGTGAGACGATCAAGTGTGCGAGAGTGTGGTGAGGTTGTTTCGAACTAACTTGTGTTTTGTTTTGTAGGTGTTCTTTTCTTTCTTTTTTTTAGGTACAATTACAAGGAAATCCGCGGCTTCCACCTCTCAACCCATGGACAACAATGCCACCAATGTCATTTTAGCCTACCTTGACACTATGTCCCGAGACCTAGTTATGGCAAATGAAAGGTTGGATCGTATGATAGGTCAAAGGGAGCAAGTGGGCTGCCCGGACACACGTCAAGAGGAAGGCCGTAGCTCATGTGAGCTACGAGGTAAAAACACTATTCCCTACACTCCTATGAACTTAGAATGTTGTGTTGTGGCTAGTAGTGGCCAATTGGATGTAGTTGCAGATTTACCTAGAGTAGAGGTATTTGAGTCTCCCTATGGTGATACTCTTGGTGATGTTAGGTTACGTGAAGACCAAACTCTTGTTGTAAGTACGCAAGCACTAGTTGATCCTTTAGATGACGAAATTGATTCTTCTTATAAGAATGATTTATGTCCATCTAGTGCTAACCCTTATAACTTGAACAAGGTTTTATTACCAATTGACAAGAGTACTCACACACTAGTTGACCTTTGTGCGAACCAAGGTGAGTCTACGTTGGTATGTGAGTTGCCAACAACTAGTGAGGATGTGAATGAAGATCAACTTACTCATGAATGTATTCCGCTACTTGAGCATATGTGTGGCGTGCTTAAAAAATCTCAAGTTAGTGATGGTGTTTATAGAGTTGATCTTGATGGTGCACGTGACTCTTTGAACATCTTGTCTGGTAAAAGCCTTGCTAGTAGTTTTGTTCATAGAGATCATGTGTAAGGAAATGTTGTAAATGATGGCATATGTCTTTTTGAGGTAGGACTTCTAGGTCGTGTCTCTCTATTCTTGAATGTTAGTCTTCTCTTAAAGGCAAATGTCATACGTGGTTGTGGGAGTGACATTCCAGGGGAAGGAAGGGCTAACCTCGGCTTAGACCCTTGGCTACTTCTCCCATTTGACCCCGGCACCCTCCGGGAATGTGGGAATTTCTACACTTCCTACTTGATACTTGGTTAAGACGACAAGCAATGTTTGATTGTGGGTGCTAATAAAGGAAGGCAAGGCTCTTCCTTGTCTCTTTTTGTTGATGATGACCTCTTCCTTTGTGCCATTTATATTAAGGTTTTCATGTTCAACACAAAGGACCCGTGGGTATACTCCAAGTTTGTCCCACCTTGGCATGGCATGTGATGTGTTATTTTTGCAAACCCTAACCCCTCATGTCATGAGGATGTGTGCTTGTTTGTCTTCTCTTGATTTTGCAAGGTACGGATTCGAGGTCGAATCCTTTTCAAGAAGGGAAGGATGATACGGGTACGACCACGGAGGCGGGTGAGTGCGAAAGTGAATGAACCCAAGACTTGGAGTGTACACGTGAAGTGCAAAGAAAGGCCTAACTAGGCTCCAAAATCAATCCATACAATGCACTCCAAGGGAGCCCACTTGAAGACTTTGACTAAGGGGTCATTTTGGACATTTCACACTATTCTTGTAATACACTATAAATACAACCTTCTAGGGATTCATTAGATTTTGATGATGATGAATGTTGTATAACATTGAAAGACAAGTCCTCTCTCCTTGAGGCACAAATCTGAAATTGTAACTAGGGAAATCAACTTGAGTGTGGAATCACTCGTGTTGGATTCAAGCTTGGAAACGTTGGTCCTTGGGAGATCGAGATCCCTCTTGTGCCTACGTAGGAGATAGGTTAGTGTTGTGTGTAGTATTAAAGGTCCAAGGGTGTAACAATTCTTGGGTTGTTAATATTATTCCCTCATTTGGTCTATCTATGTATCTTTATCTTATTGCACTTTGTAGATTCACAGTGGACTGTTCTGTGTCCTTCTTGAATCCGAAATTTGTTCTCATTGTGTTCATCTTGTTATCATTGTGTTGCTACTGTTTTTGGTGTCAAATGCACCGTTGTTATTTCGTATTGTTGTTGTTGTAGTGAATCCGAGAGTGGTCTCCATCTTAGTCCTCAAATCCTCAAGATTAGTGGACTGTTTTGGAGTTGTTTCGTGTTTCCGTTGTTTTTCCCGTATCAGGTGTCATGTGTTTTAAATGTTAAGAACACCTTTTGAAATTGTTCAATTGAACTAAGAGATTGACCATATTTCCGTATGTTAATATTCTGCATTTCTTTACATTGTATGAACGTTGTGTATGATACCAGATAGAAAAGGGAGCTCGGGCCTTCATGGTTCGAGATGTCCGTCATGGCCAGGGCCTCGGTTCGGATCGTGACACATATGCACATCTCGCCTTCATATGTCTGAACTATCTTAGTCTCGCTTCTCTCATCTTGTCTATCATGGAGGCCACTACCACTTTGTCATGAATACTTCATTCCTAATCTTATCTCTCTTAGTATGCCCACATATCCACCTCAACATCTTTACTTCCACCACTCTCATATTTTGAGCATGAGGGTTCGTAACTGGCCAACACTCCTATACAACATAATTAACCTAACTATCACTCAGCAGCACTTACCGTTAAGTATATCTCGCAGATTGCAGGACTAAAATGACAACCTTTGTTTTTTCTTTATCTCAAATAGCAACTCACTTCACCGAAAAGGACGGCTTAACCACATACTATACTCCACAAAATTGGAAGGTTTAACCACATACTATACTCCACAAAATTAAGTGTTTTTTATACATTAATATACTTCTTCTCTAGTAGAATTCTCAAATATCAATGCTAAGTAATGGCCTTCATTTCCCCTCTCTTAACACAAAAGAATCCGCATATTGAAATTTTACGTTGCTACTCATGTCAACTGTTTGAATTCCCACATGGTCGAGCTGAATGAATTATTGTCTCCTCCTCATATGGTATTGGGCAATCCTCACTTCATTAGCTAGTTTTAAGGGGGTTAAGTTAGACCCTCGAGAGTTGGACACATACCTATTGTTAGTTTACCTAATGTTTGGGTCATATATTATACCGTCTACGCTCCAAACATCCCGACCTAGGCATTTAATGGGAATGTTAGAATGTCCCATATTGGTTGAGAGAATATACTCGTCTCCTTATGTGGTATTGGGCAACTCTCACACATGAGCTAGCTTTGGGGGTACAGCTAGGCCCCATATCCTTTTTCTCTACAACAATAAACTTTCAATTCCGGAAAAATAGAGTGACATTATATTTAAACATGGATGTTTCCCCGTTTCACTTTTAGGGTTTTTGAATAAAAAAAGTAGGTCAAAGACAACAGAATTAGGACTTCTAAACAAAAGTAGGGTTCAGTAGATAAGAGCATGGAAACTTCAGAAGAAGAATAGCATCCACATACGAAGTATGTTGGCAACTTTACCCATAGCAACAGAAAATAGGAATCGACTTTTATGATTTTCTGACCAAAATGGAAACAATACAGAAAAACTAAGAAACTTGAGCAATAATTTACCTCATCAACAGCGTTGTCAAGCAGTTCAGCTATGGCTACAAAATAGAACACAAGGAAAGCAAGTGAAAGTTAGAAATTCTGTTGCATAGCTACTTGTGATATGTATAAGCTCTTCAGGCAATGTAGACTAAGACATTGACAAGAATACATACCCCCAAATGCCCATTTATGTGACGTAGCATTTGAGTGAAGGAACTTTGGGTGAACACTCAGGAAACTAGTCCCATCTACCAAAAGAGACCAAAAGTCAGATAACAAATAATGGAGATATAAAATGCATACTTGACCAGGAATCAGCTGGTGAGTTAAAAGACATGAAGCATCGCAACATATTTTAACTGGCAGGAAAAAGGAGGAAAATAGGTGAAAGTATCACTTCAAATAATTTAAAAGCAATAGGCAATCACTGCCGGACTCATCATTAATTTTATCTTTAAAGTCATCAAAACATCTTGAAAGAAGAATACTTTTCGAGGAAGACTTGGAAATAAGCCCGGAATCGTAGTTTCCAGCTTTCCAAAACTGGCGGCAAAGAGGTGCTGGACATATTGGTGACATAGAGTACAGGCTTGAGGCATCAATTGGAGAGTGTTCTTTATCCAACAGAGTGGTTCCACAATGTCCGGTACTTTTAACGTCTTGTCTTCGACTACTAGCTTGGTACTCTGGTTGCATGTTAATTCAGTTTTTTGGAACTCCTTCAGTTGCATGACCTTTAAAACCAACTGCCAAAATTTAAGAGCCTTCAGATCCACCCCTGCAGGATCGTCGCTGAACAAGTCAAGAATGTTTTCGAAATCACCTTAAGGATTGAAGAGGAATTAAATATATGAAAACAATATATTCCACAAATAAAGTCAGGAATAAGGATTCAAAAGCTAGAAGGTGACCTGGTATAGGACTTCTAAAGATTAGGAGAACAAAAATTTCAGAGGTAGCCGGAGACAAAATGCGCATGGGGTTTCAAAAGAGCATGTTGACTAAACTCTTCACACATGCATATAAAATTCTTACTCAGGGAATCCTGTAAATTAAAGCCCAACTATACTAGACCAGGGAACTATTATCTGTATTTCCACCTCCATGCCTCTAAAACACCTAAACTTGTTTAATTTTTAGCAGGGTGCAAAGAGACAAGATGGAAGTCACAATTTGCACATCTAAAATTTCATTCAGAGGGACAAGATGAACTAAAAACTTTTTTGTCACTTAGTAATGAGCATTATATAGGGCCTACAGCATGGAAAAAATACAATAACCAGTTCAGCTAACCGATTGCTGGAGCCAGGAATCCTAACAAAGGGATTCAAGGAAATGAAAAAAATACTATAACTAGAAAGTTCTTCTATGTTAAGGAAATTCAGCAGTTAAATATACAAAAGAACACATGTTTTTACACTACTAGCACACTGTAATTTCAGGATGAAGGGATACAACTGAGCCCGCTTCCTTCCTAACCTTTAGCTCCACCACTGCAGCCAGCCTTTCAATTCAACAAGCATTAAAACTTACTTCATTGACTTTCTCAGAGTCCATCCAATATTAGTTAAGCAACAACAACAACATACGCAATGTAGTCACACAAGTGGGGTCTGGAGAGGGTGGTGTGCACACAGCCTTACCTCTACCTTTAGAAGGTAGAGAGGCCAGCATTAGTCAAGTCAACTGGAGGCCAGCGAGGAAGTATATCTTTTCCAGGATGACTAGTCATTCAAAAATCCAAACAGCAAATTACGCCAATAACATTGTGATGAAATCTTTATGATTATCTTCTATTTTTATGCCGTTTTTCTTTTATCTTACTGAAGAAACAATCTATTACAACAACATACCCAGTGTATTCCCACATAGTGGGGTCTGGGGAGGGTAAGATATACACAGTCCATACCACTACCTCTGAAGAAACAATCTATTAGTTTAGAGATAATCTTATCTTATCTTACCATTTAGCCTTGGGGGACAGGGTTACCTAAAAACTGTTGCTGGTGGGAGGTGGCAGATGTCCCGTGGAATTAGTCGAGGTGCACGCAAACTGGGCCGTACACCATGGCTATCCAAAAAACAAAAAAATACCCTTAATCTTACCCCTCCATTTTATTTTATATGACAGTGTTTGACTCGCACGAAGATTAATAAAAAAGAAATTCCGACACATATCAAAAGTACAATTAGAGCACCCAAAGGCGTGGCCTAGTGGTTCAATGAAGTTGGGTTGACCACTGTGAGGTCTCTGGTTCAATTGTTTTCCCAACAGAGACAAACATCAGATGATTTCTTCCCATCTATCTTTAGCCTTGGTACCTCTTGCTGCTGGGAGGTGGCAGGTATCCCGTGGAATTAGTCGAGGTGCGAGCAAGCTGACACCATGGCTATTTCAAACCAAAAAAAAAGTACCATTAGAACTCTGTGGTCTTAATTTACATTTCTATAGCTAAAAGATCATATGATTAAGGGTGTGTTTGGTATGATACTACTGTGAGAAATATAAGAGAAAAATATTATTGAATTGTTGTAACTACATTATTACATTGAGGCCCTATTTATAGACAATACATTCCAATACTTTTCCTAATAGGACACTAAATTACAATCCTTTTCCAAGTAGGATTTTATATGTTATTTCTATTCCTACTCATATTCTAACACTCCCCCACAAGCTGATGCATAGAAGACATATGTACCAAGCTTGTTATGAATGTAACTAATATGAGAATCAGTGAGGGACTTGGTGAAGATATCTACAAGAAAACTGATAAGGACTGTTTTGGACGTCTGGGAGACCTCAATTGAAACGGAACAAACTGAAAAATGATCCGAAAAGTAGTAAATATTGGCGTAAAGTCGATGTGTTGCTGGAAAATTGCCGAAAACTGGTATAAAATATACGGGTCATCTCGAAATCAAGAGACGAGTAGATCTTGAACATGAAAGTCACCGGAAACTTAGCCGAAACATGCTCACACGCCGGATTATTAGATTTGATGGCTGAAAAATGACTACAATCTGAGGAAAAAAAAATATATGGGTAGGGTCGGAATGATGACACGACCCTACTGAAAAAGAGAAATATGTGTAGGGTGGGATGGCACGACCCTATTGAGAAATAGAAATTATATGAGTAGGGTCGGAATGACGGCACGATCCTACTGGAAAAGAGAAATTATATGGGCAGGGTCGGAATGATGGCACGACCCTACTGAAAAAGATCTGAGTCACCGGAAAGACGTACGGAACTATGTAAATTAAATCTGAGGAGTCACCAGAAAGATTCATAGTGCTATGCAACTCAGATATGAGACAGTAGTGCGAAAAAATGCACGGTGCTACGCAAATCAGATATGAGAAAATAGTCACCGAAAAGAAGTACGGTGCTAAGAAAAACAGATATGAAAAAGTAGTCACCGGACAGATGCATGGTGCTACGCAAAGATATGAGAAAATAGTCACTCGAAAATACACAGTGAGTCAGTGACCCAACTTTTGCTAACATAATCATTGGCCAGACGGGCGGCATATATGGATTATAGCCGCCCGCCGGCAGCGGAAACTCTTTGATTCTTTACCAAGATCGTGGAAGCTTTGATACCATGTGAGAAATATAAGAGAAAAATATTATTGAATTGTTGTAACTACATTATTACATTGAGGCCCTATTTATAGACAATACATTTCAATCCTTTTCCTAACATGACACTACATTACAATCCTTTTCCAAGTAGGATTTTATATGCTATTCCTATTCCTACTCATTTTCTAACAACTACAAAATATTTTTTGGGAAGAAAAGTGGGTTTCTTCGTTGTTTCTAGTGTTCCGTAAGTAAGAAAAAAAATATATGACCCCAAGAACATTTATATGTAACCTAGCAAAACACTATGGGATAAGATGGGTGGAGTTGATGATTTGGGTCGACGGGGGTTGGAATGGGTAAAGAGTGGAAGTTAGAGGCATTGGGTGATACGAAAGAGTCAATGAACTTGAAAGGTCACTTATGGAACTTGTTTTTCATTAAGGAAGCCATGTTCGTTCTTCTTTTTTAAGAAACTTATTTTCCTAGAGAAAATAGTTTGACCAACCATACATGAAAAAATTGAAAAACATACCAAACACAATCTAAGAGTAAAACAAAAGTTTAAAGTTAATGACTTTTCAAATATAAAAAGGAGTCATTTTTATGGCATAGACTATTAAGGAAAGAGTATAATTTAACCTATGTTGCTTAGACTTGTCAAAAATGTCAATGGGTGCGTGTCGGATTCACCAAAAGTAAGTGTATTTTTGAAGAATCCGACAAGAGTGCGGCATCGAAAGTGAAGAGTCCGCGCAACTTAGTATTTAACATCAATGCGAAGGAGTTTCTGCCCTTTTTTTTTGGGTGGGGGGGGGGGGGGATATTTCAAGATAGAGTTCGAGTAGTTCTAAGTATTCAAACTTGTTCGGAACTCATCCTATTATACAAAAGACACACGTATGGGGGGGGGGGGATTTCAAGATAGAGTTCGAGTAGTTCTAAGTATTCAAACTTGTTCATAACTCATCCTATTATACATAAGACACGTATACTTTGCTCGCAGAGTACTTGAATAACAATTTATGCAACAATAATCCAATTTGATTTATCCCCTTTTTAATTCCCATTGCGATAGAGAAAGTGGTTCAAAATCCAAATCCCTATTAGAGCTAACCAATTTTTTCACTCCCTCAGGGTCGTTTAGTAGGATGCATTAGAGAATCTCCTTCATGTATTAGTCATGGTTTCGTTTAATAATTTGTATGGTAGAATTTTCAATCAACCTATGTATAACTAATACATGTATTAGCTACACACCCTATTCAATATTATAAGGTGCATTAACTAATACATAGCCAACCATGGTATAAGCATGGGTAAAGACAGAACTTCCCTTAATATACCAAACTAGACAGTGGATAGGAAATAGTCTCAGCATTACACAACATTACTAACCCCAACATTAATAATACATCATATTTAGTATTATTCTTATATATTCTACCAAAACAACCCATATTTTTATACACTCTACCAAACGACCCCTTAATGACTTGAACTTTCAACCTCTTCGATGGACAAAAAGCTCTCAAAGGAACCTTCTTTTGGTTGGGGGTAGAACAAAAAAAGCAAACTTCCCTTATTCTTCTCTCTTTTTCTTCATTTTATATTTGTTCTTCTCCCTTTTCTTCATCTTTTTTTCTAATTCATCGATATCACCACATAAGTACATGCATGCACGCGCACGCATATATACAAAAAAAAAAAAAAATGTTAGCAACTATAGACCTTCAAAGCCAGAGGCGGACCTACGTATAGAGTAGGGGGTGCACGTGCACCCGCTAGCCTCGAGAAAAACTCTATATATATAGGTTGTATATCTGTATATATACCAGTGAATTTAACTAAATATATATTGTGCACCCTCAAAGACAACTGATTGTGTTGGTGTAGTGGTTGAACTTGTAGCATAAAATTCCTTTTTGGGTGGAGGACTTGGTTCTAAACCCACCCAACTACAATTGTTTTATTGCTCCTTTTTCCAAGTACAATTTGCCGCAGCATTATTGCTGCTCTCTCCCCCAGACAACATTGACACACACATTATTTATGTATTTTAAATTTTATTCCAAACATACAAGCTCTCCTCCAATTTCAAAAGGTAAATTCCCCCTATCTTATACTATATAATGTTTATTTTACTTTAATTTTTTAATCATTGACTTATTTTCTATTTAAAAATTAGCAATTTAAAGTTTGAAATAGGCTTAAATGCAACGTTTTCTCATAGCAACCATTTAGCAAACAAATCTCTCAGATTTTTCTATTTTTCAAAAACTCTCTATTATTGTTGAAAATATAAAAGTGCATCGAATACAAGTAGGGTGAATAATACTCTTTTGTCATATTAAACCAAATTAATGATATTTAATAATATTAAGTTTTCAAAGAACTATATGTCGAACTTTGGCACTATCAATTATTATGTTTAAATATAAAAGTGCACTCGTTAAGCTCAAATCCTGGGTTCGCCTCTGTTCAAAGCACTACACTTCTTCTCCCTCACTTCCCTTCACATACCCACTTCTCACTAAGCTCACATAGCAACCTACTTTTTCCTTGACAAGTGTTATGCTATAAGTCAACTTATGTGCACCTCGACTGTCACATTAAATATTTGTTATCTTTCACCAATGTAAGTACAAACTTACTCTACTTATCAAGTATGCATACTTTTTTCCTTGACAAGGGTTATGCTATAATTGAACTTAGGACAAGTTCAAGAGTACAACAATCTAAAATAGAATCAACAACAACAATAATAAACCCAGTATATTTTCACAATGGGAAAAAATCTAAAATAGAACCAACAACCACAACACTAACACCAACACCAACAAATCCAATATATTTAGTATATTCTCACAAAGTGAAGTCTGAAAAAATAAAGTATACGTTGTACATACCACAACCTCAAAAATAAGATAGAGAGATAGGTTGTTTCCGATAAAATCTAAAATGGAACCAAACATTAAAAGATTAATGTCCAGTTCATACCTTCCTAGTTACCCAGTATATGCCCAATCACACCAAAAGTTGAGAAGATTGGGCTAAATTTAAGCCCTAATCTAACATTTTATGGAATTGGAAAAGGTAATTTGAGAAATTAAAGCCAAAAACAATGGGGGAAAAGAAAAAATGGTGAGAATTCCAAAGCAAGTGTGCTTTTAGAGGAGGTGTAGTAGCTTAATAGAGAAGCTACTCTAAAGTGAATGTACATTTATACCCGCACTTCTAATAAGAGCTTGTAGCTGATGTCAGCACCAAAACTGTCTTTTCAGGTAACAACCTCAAAGTACACGTGGCAGCCGGGTGCCGCCAAGCAGACTGGCGATGAGCGTCTATACTGTACAGTTCACGGTAATGGTGAGTGTGGCGCGTAGCAGTGGATTAATCATTTCCTTTACTAGTTGTTGTGACCATAAAATTTGAGGCTCAAAATTGAAGTTTTGATCCAAAATTAAAGCTTGCTTTATGAAAGGTGAATAAAACTTTGACTTGTATTTCATACTTCTTCAAATAAGTTGTTTTTTAATTTTTGCATTTCAAATAGATTGAAGTTTAATTTTTATATTTGAAGTATTTGAAATGAAAAATATATCGTATTTTAAGGACTTGAAAAGTAACTCATGAGGTATTTATTATGAAATATAAATTTATGTCTTGACAAAAAAAAATAAAAAAATTCATCGTTAAAATAAAATTTAAAGACCATCACAAGATAAAAACAAACCACAAATAACCCTTTCAAATTCCAAAAGAAAAAGTTTTTAGTTTTTTAAAAATTTAAACTTTGACTTTTAAGTTTCTATTTCGTCAAAAAAGTACTCTAATTACTTAACATATTAAAAAAAGTTCTATCATTTATTGCAAAAGTAATTACTTAACCTATTTACTTTATTGAATAGCTTGGAAGCATATATTTTAAGGACCTGTTTGATCATAAAAAATATTTATTTTTTAAAAAAAATTATTTATTTTATTAAAAAAAATATTTAGTCATAAAAAATTCAAATACAATTTTTAAAAAGTGAAAATAACCTTAACTTGTTTTCACTTTCTTTTCATCTCGTTGTTTCACTGTTTGTTTTTTAAAAAAAAAACTCAAAAAGGTATGATCAAATAAAATTCTAACTCCAACTTCAAATTTTTTTGATTTCATGTACAAACGCATGCTAAATACATAATTTATTATGACATTAACACATATGTGATTATTGTCACGGCTCATGCAACGTTACCTAGTTATTTATGAAGAATATTAAAGAAGTGAAAATATTTATGAACTATGAACATTGTTAATGACATTTATTAACAATAGACTTAAAGTAACAATATTGTTTATGTGATCAGAAAATACATATTTGACGTCAATAGATTATTTATATCATGTGGTGATTTATATTAAAGTCATTCCAGAAAAATTAGAAGAAGAAAAAAATTATAATGGAGAGAAATACTGATTTTTTAGGTACATCCTTCGTGGTTCGATCACTCATTTCTTATCATGTATTTGATTTGATAAAAAAATAGAAAGCAAATTCAAAAAATGTATAAAAGATGATTCAGTTAATGCTCTGATACCATGATAAAAAATAAAAGAAAAATATGAAAATCTTTTATTTGGTATAAAATAAAATGACGGAATAAAAAAACTAAGAAACAAATAGTAGGGACTTTTATTATATTTTGATCTGTGTACAAATTTAAACAAAGGCATACCGTTATAGGCAATTTTGTCAACATTTCAACCAATGAGAATAGTTGGTTTATGCATGAAAAGTCTTCATTTGAAAATAAAGGCAATATTGACAATGGAGAAGACATCCACACTACCGATTATTTTTTAACACTCTCTCTTGGATGTCTAACACAAAATAAAAGGAAACTTTAATAATGAATATTTTGTAATATACATTTTTTTCTCAATTGCCTTATTAAAAACCTTATCAAGGAAAATCCAATGAGACAAAATCTTGACTAAGGGAAAAAAAGTGCAATGTATATTTACTATCCCTGATTAAAACATCACTTAACATCTCGGAGATATCGCATCTCAATCTTATATATCATCTTCTTAAATGTTGAGATTGGCAATCCTTTGGTGAACAAGTCTATTAAATTGTCACTTGAACAAACCTGTCGTACGTCGATATCACCATTCTTTGGGAGTTCATGTGTGTAGAAAAGTTTTGGCGAAATGTGTTTCGTTCTATTTCCTTTTATGAATCCACTCTTTAATTGCGCTATGCATGTTGTATTATTTTCATATAAAAATATTGATATTTTGTTGCCTTTCGAACCGCATTTTTCTCGAATAAAATGTATCATGGATCTTAACCATACATATTTTCGACTTACTTCATGAATAGCTATTATCTTCACATGTTTTAATGAAGTGGCCACGATAGATTGTTTTGTAGATCTCCACGATATGGCAATACCCCCATATATGAACACATAGTCTGTTTGAGATCGAGCTTTGTGTGGACCAAATAAATATCCTGCATCAGCATAACCAACAAGATTGGGACTGCAATCTTTAGTATAAAATAAGTTTATATCGATAGTTCCTTTTAGATACCGCAATATGTGTTTAATTCTATTCCAATGCCTCCTAGTAGAAGAAGAACTATACATTACTAACAAATAAACAGAAAAGGCTATATCAGGCCTTGTAGAGTTAGCAATATACATTAGTGCATAGATTGCACAAAGATATGGTAATTCAGGATAAAAAAAATTCTCGTTCTTTTCTTGAGGTTGGAATGAATTCTTAGTCATATCAAGTGATCGAACAACCATTGGAGTACTTAATGGATGTGCTTCATTCATATAAAATCTTTTCAAAACCTTTTCTGCTTGGGTAGATTAATGGACAAAGATACCATTTGTCAAATGCGTAATTTGCAAACCAAGACATAATTTTGTCCTTCCAAGATCTTTCATCTCAAATTCCTTCTTTAAATAGTCAACTGCCCTTCGAAGCTCTATTAGAATTCCAATAAGATTTATCTCATCAGCATAAACAGCAAGTACAACAAACTCCAAAGTTGTTTTCTTTATAAAAATACATGGGTAAAATTCATTATTTGTATAACCTTCTTTAGATAAATACTTACTAAGATGGTTATACCATATACGTTCAGATTGCTTCAAATTATATAATGATCTCTACAATTTAATTGAATACATTTACCGAGATGCCTCGTGTATTTTATATCCTTCGGGAATTTTCATGTATATCTCATTATCAATTGATCCATAAAGATAGGTTGTAACCACATTCATCAAATGAATTTCAAGTCTTTCTTGGACAGTGAGACTAATGAGATAACATAATGTTATTTCATCCATAACTAATAAGTATGTCTCTTTATAATCGACACCAGGCCTTTGTGAAATTTTTTGTGTAACAAGTCGTGTCTTATACCTTTGTATTTCATTTATCTCATTTTTTTTATGCACAAAGACCCACTTATAGCCAATAAATTTGATATCATTTGGTGTTTTAACAATAGGTCCCAAAACCCCGCATTTGACAAGTGAATTTAACTCAGATTGAATTGCTTCTTGTCATTTTGGCCAATCATTTCTTTGTCGACATTCTATGACAGACTGAGATTCAAGATCCTCACCATCTTGCATGATTTTTGTTGCAACATTGTATGCAAAGACATAGTCCACTATTTTTGATTGATTCAAATTAGTTTCACCATCAGTTGTATTTATGGATAATTTCTCATTTTCTTGAGGTCCAAGCTTATTGGTTTCTTCAGGGATATCAAAATTGTTCAAATCTTGAACTTTCTTATGAGATTGTTTCGTAGTGTCATCTTGAACATTTATTTTTTTTCTAGGATTTCGATCATTAGAATTCAATGATCTACCACTCTTCAGGCGTGCTTTGGACTCATTAGTCACGACACTAGTAGATGATCCTACAAGGACCTTAATTTGTATTGGGACATTCACTGCAAGAATGTATGATTTTGTAATTTTTTTAAAATCTGTAAATGCGCTTGACTTTTGATTTTCGATTTTCTGCAAGTGAATAATCTTTTGTACCCCTTGATCACAAATAGAAGCATGTGGATCAAGATAAGATAATGATGAATTTTTTCACAAAATTTCTCTTTTGATTTCACTATTTTCTTCCCTTAATTTTGAAAAAACAGCCTCATCAAACCGACAATCTGTAAATCGATCAGTAAACATATCTCCAGTTAATGGTTCAAGGTAGCAAAAAATAGAGGGTGATTCAAACCCAACATATATTCCTAGCCTTCTTTGGGGACCCATCTTTGTGTGATGTGGTGATGCAACAGGTACATACACAGTACATTCAAAAAATCTCAAATGAGATATATTAGACTCTTGATCCAAAACCAACTGTAACAGAGAAATTTTATGATAATCTATCGGTTTGAGACGAACAAGTGTTGCAACATGTAAAATAGCATGACCCCAAACAAAGGTGGACAACTTAGTTTTCATAAGCAATGGTCTTGCTAACAATTACAGATGTTTAATTAATGATTCAACAAAGCCATTTTGAGTGTAGACATGAGCTACTTGATGTTCAACTTTTATCTCAATTGAGAAACAATAATCATTTAATGCTTGGGATGAAAACTCTGCAGCATTATCAAGACAAATAGACTTGATCTTATTATCAAAGAACTGCGTTCGTAATTATATTATTTGTGCCAACAATTTTACAAATGTCAAGTTGCTAGATGACAATAGGCATACATGAGACCATCTAGAAGAATCATCTATTAAGATTATGAAATATCGAAATGATCTACTAGGGGTGAATATGTCCACAAATACCTTTTGTATATGTTCTAAAAACGCCGAGGATTCAATCTCAACTTTAGTTAGTGAGGGCCTTACAATTAATTTTTCTTGATAACAGGCAGTACAAGAGAATTCATTATTTAAAAGAACCTTCATGTTCTTTAATGGATGCCCATTTGAATTTTCTATAATTAGTCTCATCATTATAGATCTAGGATGTCCAAAATGATCGTGCCAAAGTTCAATGATATTAAAATTAGTAAACTTTGGATCTATTTTAGAATGTGCCTCAATCACACTAATTTTTGTCCAATACAAATCAGAAGATAAACCAGGAAACTTTTCTATAACACATGTATGTCCAGAGACATTCTTGATAATACCAAAATATTCATGGTTCAACTCATCCACTGTCTTGATATGATAATCATTTTCACGGATATCTTTATAACTCAACAAGTTTCTTCTAGACTTAGAAAAAAATAACATTATTTATGATGAGTTCAGCTCCCTTAGGCAAAATTATAATGGCTCTTCTGAAGCCCAGTCAAATTAGTACCATCAGAAATTGTAGTATAATATTTATTTTGCCCATATTTAAATAAAAAAATATTTCTCATTTTTAAATATTGTGTGTGTTGTACCAGAATAAATTAAGCAAATAATTACATAACTTGCTTTAAAAATAATCCATATCTTCAAATAAAATGACATATACAAAATAAATATATATTAAATATTAATGTTGGGTAAATTACAAAGTCAACATTTGAGCAATTAAATGAGTGATGTTCACTTTCATGGTAAGTATTGATAGAAATTCACAAGCACTAAGATTCTTTTTTCACATAGTTGTTGAGAAAACAATATCAATATGTTAAAAAAAGACTTATATGTAATTTGATTAAATATTTCTCTATAAACATAACTCAGTGAACTATATTTTATGATATCCAAAAAGATGCAAGAATTAAAACTATAATTTAATAAATATTTTTTTTTGTAAGCAGACAATAAATTGCAATATCAAAATGTAATAAAATTAAATCAAAAATAAATTACTACGAAACTTACGATAGTATGACTAAAACAAAAATACTAATAAAATAGAACAACTACTTTAACATTTATTCACTACAATATTATTACTAACAAATATTAAAAGTTGTTCACTCTTCCATAGCCACAGAACCATCACCAATCACATGATCTATCTTTCCCTGAGGATGATCGAAGAAATCTGCTACATCTAAGTGAGCAACGCCAATATGATTTTCAAAGGTAAAATTAGCTTCAGAGTTTTTATTTTTTTTCTTTAGTGGTGCTTGATAAAGCTCAACCAAGTGTTTGGGAGTACGACAGTCACTTGCTGTCACGACCCGAACCAGGGCCCTGGCCGTGACGAGCATTCCCGAACCCGAAGGCCCGAAACGCCCTCTGTCTATCTTGTAATCATGCACATAATTCATATGATCAAAGTAATACGGAATAGACACAATAATACGGAAACATGGTCAACAATTTAAAACAGTTAAAGGCCTGAAAACACGCCCAACAATATTTAATAAACATTTGCAACAGTCTGCGAAATCTCTACTAACATACTATCTGAATAACTGGGACAAGGCCCCCAGCAGACCAAAAACCATACTGAAATAAATACCTAAATGACTTGGCCTTCCGAACCAAAGAAGGTTCACCAACTGAACTCTGAGACAACCCTATCTGTAGACTCTACTGAGGATCTGGACCCCTAGACTGCGCCTCAGTACCTGGGAGGAATGAGGGGTCAGCACAATTGTACTGGCACGCGAAACAATCCAAAATAGAGTAATTGAAAATATATATATATATATAATACGTGAGAGCAAATGTTCATCAAACATTATGCATAAAACAGTTTCTGAAAAACACATGGGCACCTTCTGAAAACATGTAACCTGTCTGTAAATCTCAAACTCTGATCTGTGTATTACTTTTGAGTTAGGTGGTATTCCCTACAAGTCTGATATTCCACGAGCGATATGAAATCCGCCATTGACTCGGCGGGGAAGCCTCCAACCCGAGTATGCCGCAAGGGTTGGAGTTCCTGAATCTGATACGCCACACGACACTTAAGTCAGCGTATAATAATATACCCGGGTCGGTAAACCACGGTTTTAGGCAATGAGTTGCTTGAACTCAAGCCCTCTTCAGGGAACCACCTAACATCTCTGTACGCCTATTTTTAACCTTTTCTGTACATGCAACATTCTGAATGTCTAAAATCATGATAGTCTGAAATGTCTATTAGTCTGAGTCTGATATGGCATTGGTCTGAATTGGTATCGTCATACCAAGACTTGCAAGTCATGATTTCTGAGCCATAATACATTAAGCTAAATCTTTCATTTAAAGCATAATTTAGACCACCAAAAACATGCAACTGATATAGAAGATTTCGTGTTTCGAAACTCAAGTCAAAATCATGCAGAAACTTCATCAACATATGGTGGTCTAGTGCCTTTAGCAAATCCATGCACTCTTTCATTACATGCATTATGAACATTAAACATTCATGTTAGATTCCCTCTTTAGTGATTTAAAACCATCTTTAAATTATAACAAGAGTTCAATCATTTCATATAGTGATTTTCAAGGATGCATTGCAAAACAATTCTTATGCTATGAGAAATCTGAAAAATTCATAATAAGAGGGAATTCACCGAAAATCATGCTCTCTCAACAAGAATTCATTCTTAAATACATGATTTCATACATTCATATTCTCAAATCACTTTGGGGAAGGTCAAAAGAACAAAACAATGATGTTAAAACATTTAATACATGAATATATACATAGATTCAAAAACTCCATTCTAAAACATGATTTTTCTATGCCCATGAGAATTTAGGCAAAAACCCCCACGTACCTCTATTTTGGAAAATAATGGGTGCTTCTTGAAGCCTGGGGATTGGGGATTTCGAATCTCTAATCAATTTTGAAAACCCACAGTTGAATCTTGATTTATTTGGATTTTTAGTTTGAAACCCTTGGGAGTGTTATTGAGAATTTTTAGATGAATGTGGGTGTATTTTGGAGAATTGGGGACTGAATTTCGGGTTTATGGCTGAATAAGGGTGGGAAAAGGACCATTTTGCCCCAAAAACGGAGTGTTTAAGTCACTTGAAACCATAAGATATGCGCCGCATATGATATCGCCTATATTTACATAGGCGCCGCATATGCTATCGCATATGCTTTCCAGTGGCCATGTGCGATTGGTTAGGCTACGCATACTACTTTGAAAGGCCATAACTTCTTGCTCGGGTGTCGAATTTTAGCAAAATTAGTATCGTTGGAAAGTTAACTCGAAGACCTATCATTTTACACATAGTAGGCTCTCTAATTCGATATATAAATAGAGGTATGGTCGATGGAAGCTGACACAAATTACAACGTTCACTAAAACTTAATCGATCGAAATAGTTTCAACTCGTCCTTGAGTTGAAGGACCTCTATGGTCTAAATTCATGCTCAAATGGATTCACATACTACATAAACATGCCAAATTGGCATAGGATTTAAGGCTCTGGGATTATCAACGCATCAGAGTCATGATTTTTATTCTAGCCCGAAATATGGGGCGTTACATTATCTCCCCCTTAGGATCATTCGTCCCCGAATGATGGATAGAATGTCGAAGTCTTAAGGGTATGGGATAACGCGGACATGATATGTTCCCTAATAAGGAATACACTGATAGGAAACATGACTATAAGATTAGAGCTACTGATATTTTAAATGCTTATGCCGGACATGCATATTCGAGGCATGGAATACACAACTGAAGCTACTCATAGGCTGAATTCTCATAATGAATCATGCATATCTGATGCATGGATCTGTGACCGAGTTGTTCTCATGAATGCAGGACTGAATATACTGATAAGCTGAACTTTTCTATTGAACATGCATTTCTAATGCATACATATCTGACTGAACTGACGTATGAATGTATGGATATATACACAATAATAACTGATGCAAAGCTTGTAATAAGAATCTATGCATGCAACTGAATGAAGTATCTCCCCCTTGGTACCCTACGTCTCTCTATGAATGCTCAATTCACTAAGATACTCGGAAAACTGAGGCGATGCACAGGGCACCTACGAATTGAATCATAACTGAACATCTGGAATCTGAGTTTAATGCATGATGCATGAAATGAGCTATACTCGTAACTACTGGTATAATCTATCTTGGAATAGTAGCATGTCTGAGATTTCTAGTAGCATGAATAAGTGCAAAGACGAGTAAACAAGTCATGCAAATCTGACTGCTAAACTGACTTATTGGCCATACAGACTGAATTATACTACACCCTCATACTTAACTGGAGTATCTCTTCAGCACAATTCTCTAAAGAAATTCTAGCAGTAATAGGGAGCCATGAATCTTGGGTATGGATTACACAAGACATCCAACAGAGGAATCACCACATTGGCACTACTCTGCAGTCTGGAACATAGGCATATAACTCCTGAATTAGGATAGAATTACCAGGCCTTTGGCATTACAACTTCTTACTTTCAAGCTTAGCACACTTCTCGAATATCACTTAACTATACTATTCTCCTTAAATATCATATCTATTCAACTCAGCTTAAAATTCTCATATGAGCGTTGACAAATCTTTCTACTAATGTCGGGAATAACTTAATCCCTTCGCCGTGATCAAGCCTAACTCTAAGTCACAAAAATACAACATGTCAGACCACGCTATTATTCTAAACCATATGATGTTATAATTTATATCTCCTTAAAAGATCACATCCTAAGTATAACATGCCTTACCACTTCAATGACTACTCTGAACTCTTACTATGAAGTCGCTAGCGCATATAGCGTTCCTTTACAACAATCTCAACATGTCATTCAAGCCTATCTTTATAACCACATATGAACTTCAAAGCAAACACTCATAAAGGCATACTTCACATATTCTCTAAACCACTATCAATATCACTCCCACAAGCTACCCCAAGAATATACACATACAAAATTCCACTAACCATCACATAAATAAAAACTTGACCCCAAATATTACTTCATACTTATGGCCTTATCTAAACAAGCGTACTATGATCTTCAATCAACAAGGAATAATTACTCACCACCACTATCATCGCATAAGGAGGAGTCACAAAAAGGTTAGAACATAAGATCTGGAGGCATGAAATGATACTATATGAAACTTGACACTCATCTGAGGCCTGAGGAATAGCAAAACAACAACAGGGACTCACCAAAACGCTCTGAATTTAGGGTATTCATGGTTATAAGCTGAATCTCGCCAATCATTTGGCGTAAACACATGAGTTATGGAAACGGAACACATTATAAAGCGTGAGTACATGACTCTCTATCATATGTATGAACATGAACTGATCATGGAACTAAATCGTAAAGCATGAGTAGGTATTAGGATCACTGAGAAATACTGAGATAGGAATGGGTTGAGATTCACCCTTACTTTTTGATGTTCTATATCATCATGAGATCACTACAAGAATCTGAGAGTCTTACTTGGTTATTCGTTTAGTCATCTCCCCCTTAGCTTCAAGCCATCATCTTAAGTTTTTGGGAGATACCTTACTAGACTTTAAACTTAACTGCACTCTGGGTTCTGAAATATGTCAATACACAGAATTAATAAAACTTAACCCAAAAGACCACATATGAGAGTGGAACGCCCACTGCTAATACTACCTCCTGAGGCATACTCTATCATTCTGTAACCCCAATAGTCATCATCTATTACTCTAACACTTACTAACTTCGAATCTTCATGAGTATCCCCAAAGTTGAAGTGCACACCCTCTAGTGCCTCTACTCTTATTTCATTAGCACAACTTTCAAGGACTCGATCTTAGATTATAACACCTAGCATGGGTATCACCAAGTCTTCAATGAGACACTCTATTTCTACCATAGTCTACCAACATAACAACTTCAAACTTATTTTTCTCTACCATGAGAATCAAGCTCATATCAAAAGGCTCAACGCTATCAATCAAAGGTCCTTAACTTGGCTATTTAGAACACCATATACCATCTATCTAGTCTTTTTCCACCTAGCAACTCAACGGTACCAGTAGCCACACACAACATGTAATAGCCTTAGAAAAATACTACAACTTCATACCACCTTGGGCATACTTCGACATCACATATACAACGTCATACTTCATTATGAATCAAATAAATTTAGGCACTTGCATACACTGTTCAAGCCTATAGATCACTTCCATATAACTAGTATCATTAACCAAGAAATCATCACATCCACCTCCATGACCATCAATTATTTCAAACTTAATGTCTAGTGCTAAACATGATTTACAACAAACCTTACACACAATCCTCACTTAGAAACTATGAAATAAACATAAAAAAACACTAGTACACTAGAAATTCATAACCACAATAATCGATCATGACCTTACGATTTTCCTTGTCATAATCCATTAACACGTACTATTTCAACACATCAAGCTTACAAATCTAATCCCACGAAACATGTATCATCAATCTCTTGCCACTATTCACCACCACACCATTTAAATTCAAGCCTATAGTCTAGCATCAATCATTTACAACCAATGAAGAGTGCAACATAATATAAATATACTAATCTTTCAAATTGGGATATTCTACCCAAATACTTCAAAAATATACTACATACTTTCTCACAAGTAGTATTAGTTTACAACTACCAATGAGAAAAAGGTTAAGGGGTAAGGTCACATAATAGACATGATCAACCTTAAGCTTATATTATAACCATACAATCTTATCTACTTATACGGCTTTATCACATCACACTTACTTACCCCAATGGGCATTTAGACTACCTTCAGATACCCCATATGACAATGAGTCTATACTTACAACCTACTAGCTAATCTAGCCATTTTCATTCATAGCCTATAAGGGGTTTCTATAACCACCTTAAGTATCCTCTCTGGTCTCTTTATCTATTTTGAAAGGAAGAAAACAAATAACATTCTGAGTCAACACTTCCTCCACGGACTACCATACAATTCATAAATGGTACCACCACATTAGTCTACCACCACGAAAGGGTAAATCATTCTCAATCAACGGTTATTCAACTATAAATATTTAATCATAAAAATCATCCTCACTCTGACCTCTAACCTTATGACTTCATATCACAACCTTCTTGGTCTAATTTCACTAACAATATGTCATGCCATCGATACTCTAACTTATACTACTACTCGGGTGGAAATACAGTTCCAACAAACACAAGAACAACAAGATGAACAACAAGTTGCTAGTGAATCGAAATAGGCCTCACACGGCTTCACTAGACTTTTGTTTTCAACAACACAATGATATCAAGATTACAAGAGATAGAAGCTTGATACATAATATTCAAGGACTCAAGAATACACATATTACTCTTGTCTTAACTGAACGCCTCATAAGAACGAGGACACAATTTTACACTAGGAAACTCCTCTCCCGTCCTTTGTGGGACTTCTGAAATTTCTGTTAGATAATCGGAGAATATATGGAAACACCAGAGTGAGGAAGAAATTAGGATAACTTTTCTTTTCGTATGGGTGACACCATAGCACGAATTAGAGTATGAAGGAGGAATATTCTGACTCTATAGCACGAACTAGAACATGAAGAAAGAGAGACATTCCTAAATGCCTTGTAGCTTCTTGCTTATAAGTGTGGCGCGCTACACACCCATAAATAAGACTCTACCTGACGCGATTTCGCAGACACCCTGGTACCATGAACCATGCTTTGATACCAAGTTTGTCACGACCCGAACCGGGGCCCTGGCCGTGACGAGAATTCCCAAACCCGAAGGCCTGGAACGCCTCTGTCTATCTAGTAATCATGCACATAATTCATATGATCAAAGTAATACAAAATAGACACAATAATACGGAAACATGGTCAACAATTTAAAACAGTTAAAGGCCTAAAAATATGCCCAACAATATTTAATAAACATCTGCAACAGTCTGCGAAATCTCTACTGACATACTATCTGAATAACTGGGACAAGGCCCCCAGCAGATCAAAAACCATACTGAAATAAATACCTAAATGACTAGGCCTTTCGAACCAAAGAAGGCTCACCAACTGAACTCTGAGACAACCCTGTCTGTAGACTCTACTGAGGATCTGGACCCCTAGACTGCGCATCAGTACCTGGGAAGAAGGGGGGTCAACACAATTATACTGGCACGCGAAGCAATCCAAAATAGAGTAATTGAACATATATATATATATAATACGTGAGAGAAAATGTTCATCAAACATTATGCATAAAACAGTTTCTGAAAAACACATGGGCACCTTCTGAAAACATGTAACCTGTCTGTAAATCTCAAACTCTGATCTGTGTATTACTTCTGAGTTAGGTGGTATCCCCTACAAGTCTGATATTCCACGGGCGATATGGAATCCGCCATTGACTCGGCGGGGAAGCCTCCAACCTGAGTATGCCGCAAGGGTTGGAGTTCCTGAATCTGATACGCCACACGATACTTAAGTCAGCATATAATAATATACTCGGGTCGGCAAACCACGATTTTAGGCAATGAGTTGCTTGAACTCAAGCCCTCTTCAGGGAACCACCTAACATCTCTGTACGCCTATTTTTAACCTTTTCTGTACATGCAACATTCTGAATGTCTAAAATCATGATAGTCTGAAATGTCTATTAGTCTGAGTCTGATATGACATTGGTCTAAATTGGTATCGTCATACCAAGACTTGCAAGTCATGATTTCTGAGCCATAATACATTAAGCTAAATTTTTCATTTAAAGCACAATTTAGACCACCAAAAACATGCAACTGATATAGAAGATTTCGTGTTTCGAAACTCAAGTCAAAATCATGCAGAAACTTCATCAACATATGATGGTCTAGTGACTTTAGCAAATCCATGCACTCTTTCATTACATGCATTATGAACATTAAACATTCATGCTAGATTCCCTCTTTAGTGATTTAAAACCACCTTTAAATCATAGCAAGAGTTCAATCATTTCATATAGTGTTTTTCAAGGATGCATTGCAAAACAATTCTTATGCTATGAGAAATCTGAAAAATTCATAATAAGAGGGAATTCACCAAAAATCATGCTCTCTCAACAAGAATTCATTCTTAAATACATGGTTTCGTACATTCATATTCTCAAATCACTTTGGGGAAGGTCAAAAGACCAAAACAATGATGTTAGAATATTTAATACATGAATATATACATAGATTCAAAAACTCCATTCTAAAAATTGATTTTTCTATGCCCATGAGAATTTAGAAAAACCCCCGCGTACCTCTATTTCGGAAAATAATGGGTGCTTCTTGAAGTCTGTGGATTGGGGATTTCGAATCTCTAATCAATTTTGAAAACTCACGGTTGAATCTTGATTTATTTGGATTTTTAGTTTGAAACCCTTGGGAGTGTTCTTGAGAATTTTCAGATGAATGTGGATGTATTTTGGAGAATTGGGGACTGAATTTTGTGTTTATGGCTGAATAAGGGTGGGAAAAGGACCATTTTGCCCCAAAAACGGAGTGTTTAAGTCACTTGAAACCATAAGATATGCGCCGCATATGATATTACATATATTTACATAGGCGCCACATATGATATCGCCTATATTTACATAGGCGCCGCATATGCTATCGCATATTCTTTCCAGTGGACATGTGCAATTGGTTAGGCGACGCATACTACTTTGAAAGGCCATAACTTCTTGCTCGGGTGTCGGATTTTAGCAAAATTAGTATCGTTGGAAAGTTAACTCGAAGACCTATCATTTGACACATAGTAGGCTCTCTAATTCGACATATATAGAGAGTTATGGTCGATGGAAGCTGACACAAATTACAACGTCCACTAAAACTTAATCGATCGAAATAGTTTCAACTCGTCCTTGAGTTGAAGGACCTCTATGGTCTAAATTCATGCTCGAATGGATTCACATACTACATAAACATGCGAAATTGGCATAGGATTTAAGGCTCTGGGATTATCAACTCATCAGAGTAATGGTTTTTATTCTAGCCCGAAATGCGGGGTGTTACACTTGCATAGTATCCTTTTGCACCACATCGAAAACAAACACATGCTTTACCTTCATGTTTCTCATTATTTTCTTGTTCCTTTTGATGGAGCCATTTTTTTTATGAATGACTAACACTAGGAACATGATTTCTTTCTTGACCATAATCATAGCCACGATCACGTCTGTGTCCATGTTCACGATCAGATCCGCGATCCTTTCCATGCCTAGCATGGTGGACCTCATTCACTTCAGAAAATGGTGTAGATACAGTAGGTCGAAGTTCGTGATATTTCATTAATAAATCATTATTTTGTTCAGCCACAAGAAGATGAGAACTTAGTTCAGAATACTTTTTGAAACCTTTCTCTCGATATTATTGCTGCAAGAGCACATTTGAGGCATGAAAGGTGGAGAATGTCTTTTCCATCAAATGCATCCAATCTTATCGTGCTTTTGAATGTATGACCATCTTTAGGTGGTCATACCTTCCTTTTAGGTTATTCCACAAAATAGGTGGATCCTTAACAGTAAGATATTTAATTTTTAAAATTTTGTCAATATGATGACGAAAGAATATTATGGCCTTAGTACGATCTTGATTTGATGCTTTATTTTCATTTTATTCGTGTCTCCAAGACTCATAGCATCCAAATGAATTTCAGCATCCAATATCCATGAAAGATAGTTCCTGTCCGAACTCTGAAGGGCAACGAACTCAAGTTTCATAAGATTAAACATATTAAAATAACGAGAAAAATAATACCTTAGCCTTCAAATTTTGAGACAATAGAGTCTCGTGCTGATATCGTGTTATAAAATAAAATGACGGAGTAAAGAAAATGAGAAACAAATATTAGAGACTTTTATTATATTTTGATCTATGTACAAAATGGAAACAAAGGCATGCCTTTATAGGCAATTTCGCCAACATTCCAACCAGTGTAAGTAGTTGATTTATGCATGGAAAGTCTTCATTGGAAAATAAAGACAATGTTGATAATGGAGAAGACATCCATACTACTGATTATTTCTTAACATTATTGCATTAATCTTTATATTTTGTATATTAATTTTAGGCAAAAGGGTAAAACATACTCCATTACTTTGATAAATTGGCTAAATTTGCCCCTCGTTATACTATTGAATCAAATATACTCCTATTATTATACTACCGGGCCAAAGATACCCTTGCCATTAGCAAAGTTATTAAAGATACCTTCTTTTTAACACCTCTCCACCATGACCAAGTGTGAGCCACGTGGCATGACATTTGGATGAGGTGGATGCCACATGACATGTCATCTCAGCATCAATTTTTTTTTTCCTTCAAATTTTATTTACTTAGTTATTTAATCTATAATTTTTTCTAAACAAATAAAATATGTGAGTATTTAACACCAAAAGAACAAGACTAATCACTTCACTAGTAGTGAAATATTCATGACGGTGTCAACTTTTATTAGCATTTCGCTAACCTTAAACCCTTATTTTCGGCACCTTCCCACTGGACTTTTCAAAATTCATCATATTCTCCGGCAACTCAGTTTTCAAACTAATCGTTTTTGCTCTTTACAACTCGACGTGTGGCACATCTTTTTCTTCCGCCACCTTTGATGGGGGTTGTCTTTCATTTGATGAGGAGATATCGATGTTTATTAATGAGATCAGTTATTTTATTTTAAATAAATAAAATATGTGAGTATTTAAATTGTTATTTTTTTAAAATACAAGTAATTAGTACAATTTGAAGCAAAAAGTTCAAAATGAAAAAGGAAAAAAAAATTGGATGTTGAGGTGGCATGCCACGTGGCATCCACCTGAACCAAATGTCATGCCACATTGCTCTCACCTTGCCATGGTGGAGAAGTGTTATAAAGAAGGATATTTGTGATAACTTTGTTAACGACAGAGGTGTATTTGGTCTATAGTATAACAATCAGGATACATTTGGCCAATAGCATAATAAGGAGCAAATTTAGCCAGTTTATCAAAGTAAAGAGGTATTTTTACCCTTTGCCCTTATTTTTATGCATAAAAGATGATATATTAGCAAGATAAAAAGAATATTTCGCCTTAACAAATTCAAATTAATAAATCTATATGGTAATTAATATTTACTAACATTCTCTTAGAACTCTGATACTTGTTGCGTCTTTAGTCTCACATGTGTCTTGCTTTCATTTTGTCAAAAAAAAGTAAAAAAAAACAAAATCAATAATTTTTTTCTTTGTAATTCGTCTTGGTGGACTACCTAGTCCACCATTTTCTCAGAGCACAGGTTGAGTCGCCGAAATTTAATATTTTTTTCCAGCTACGCTAAACGATTTCTTATAACAAAATAATCACTCAAACTCTGTTGCTACATCAAAGAAAATTATTAGGAGAAAACTCGAAATACATTTTAGGTGATACTCGAACTAAGTTGAATGACCTTTTGATTACAAAAGAAAATTGTTTGATAACAGCTTTATGTAACACTTAGGAAAACTCGAATCATTTTTTCGTTACAATTACGACACTTAGGCGAGAAATGAGATGCTTTTTTGTTTCAAAATAACTTAGTAACTTTGGCGCAATAAAATAAAAATTGGGTAAAGCGTCCGCAAATGCCTCAATAATTTCCCTTTTTCTTGTTTTACTTTCTATTTGGGTTCTAACAAAGCATTATTAAATCATGAAAAACTACCATACCATTACTGCTGACTGAAAAATCACATTACAATTTCATTTTGGTCTTTTCTTTCACTCACTTTGTTGTCACCTGCCCTTCCTTTGTACTTGTACCATTTTGCACACACAAGAAAATAACCCAAATTCAGAATCTCTAGTGCTGCAATGAGGTAATAAAAATAGTCTAACTTCCCCTTGTTAAGGTCTTCATCCAACCAATTTGATGTCTTATGAACAAGTGATGCCAAGAAACTGCTCAAATAACTTGACCCTGCCATTCCAACAAAGAAGAGAGACGCCGCGATGCTCCTCATGTTTTCAGGACATTGTTTGTAGAAGAACTCGTTCTCGCTGATCAATGTAAATGCCTCGGAAAGACCTGAATTCAATTACGAGTATATTTGAAGTATGTTAAAGTCAAGAATAGTATTAGAATGTTGGAATTGTGTTTCAACATGAATTGCAGTTGGAAAAGAATTTAAAGTTCATTCTTGATTACTGAAAACATCCTTTGCAAATGTTTTCACTGCCCGCGACTGTCCACTGGTGCATGATCAATGCATGGACACATGCACCATTGGACAGACAGCAGAAGATTGTGAATGAAAATTATTACTACTGTTTGATATTACTCATCAACTGTTCGTGAACTTCAAATTCTCTATTTCAAGTTGAAGTTGAAATGATAAATGAAATTGTAAAACGAATGTTGATTTGCAAATGCTTACCTAATAATGCCAACTGAGGTATTAGCCAGAGTCCTGACATGGATGAAATTGCACCTTTCCCCTGAGTCATTTGTAGCATTGGCCTAGTTATTGCCAGGGTTCTTCTCTTGTCTTCAACAATCCCTGATATGACCATTGTTACGATCGATAAAAATATGCCAATTCCCATTTTCTGGAGAAGGGTGATTCCATCTTCTTTTCCTGTGAATTTCCGAAGCCATGGAAGTAAAACACGATCATAAATAGGTAGCCAAATTGTTATGCTGAGCATGGAAATGACTATGAAAGATGCTGGTGGGATGTGGAAATTGATGTGGCCAAGTTGATTGTCACTTTGTAAGGCTTGGAAGATGACATAATTTTGTGATTGAACAACGGAGACATAATAGATAGTTCCAGCAACCCATATTGGGATTACTCTCAGTAAGCATTTCACTTCTTCCACTTGTTGAATGCTGCAAAGCCTCCATGGATCAACTGCTGATCCATCTGATGAGTTTATCTGGTCTTCCGGAGTTTTTATTGCTGCTTTATTCAAGAATCTGAAATCATGAGATGTTTTAGTTAGTCAAGCAGTTACGCGTAAGAAAACAACTTTGTGATTTTACTGTTACATAGGGTTGAATTCTATACTCATACGTCAAATTAACTCGTAAGTTATGATGCTAGCAAGAGGATTTACCTAAACTGATCAGTGTAAGGAAGCATAGAATTCAAGGAATTGGAAGGCACATAGTTGAATAGGGAGAAGCATGGTTGTTGTGGCAGCTGCAAGTGCCTTTTCTTGAATGCAGCCACTAAGACCTGTGCCACACTTGACAAAGGGCTGCCTTTTGGCACAAACCTGACATAAATATTAGTGCCCACAAAGAAAAGTGCACAAGAAAGGAACATAATAATTGCTGGTATGGCTAATCCCAGAGACCAGCTGATATTTGTTTGGACATACACAATGACAGTCATTGAGACCATCACAGCAAACGTGCGCGTGAAGTAGTACCAGTTGAAGAAGCTGCTGATTCCTCTTCTTCCTGATTCAGTGTTGGGATCAAATTGATCAGCACCAAATGCTAAACTACAAGGCCTTATGCCAGAAGCACCAATTACTAGCAATCCGAACCCTCCTAGTAAAAATGTCATTTGTCCTGTTGTTGGACCAACACATACTGGTGCAGTTCCTTGTTTTTTACATTCAGGTGGATGAAGCTTTGAGACTGATGCTGTAAAACTCAGAACTAACATCCCCTGTAAATTATCAAATTGGAAAACAAAGATAAAATCTGGTCATAACAAGGACTTTTAAACAATTGATTATAAGTTAGTGTGCGCTTAGTACGACAGAAGTCATTTTCTAGACAATTTTTGTCCTTTTTTCCCATGTTGTATGATAAGGAGATTGTACCAAGAAAGAAGACTGATATTACTTTTTCACTTCTATGACCAATATTTTCCATAAAAAAATGACTTCCGTCATACCAAACAACTCTTAGTCTCAACTTTTACTGAACACGATTATTTCTTATACCAAGAAGGAAGACACTGAAGCAAATGCAAGGACATTGTAACGGCCAAAGTAAGTATCAGAAAGGAAAGCTCCAAGCAAGGTGCCAAAGTTGCAAGTGCCATTGAAGATGTTGACAATATTAGTAGCTGTTATGGTCTTCAAATGAAATATACTTGTCAGATAAACCAAGAGATTTGATGAGGTTCCAATTGTTCCTAGCTTCTCAAATGTCTCATTCCCTGCAGTTTAGCATGCAAAAACAAGTTGAAGTCGACTATGAAATCCTCACTTTCATTTAAGCTCATTTCACATCAGCTGTCATACTAAATAGTTTAGCATACAAACAATAAGTTTGAGTCGTCTATATGAATCCTCTCTTTCATTTAAGCTCATTTCATACCATTGTCATACTAAACAGTTTTAACATATATTGAAAACATAAAGTAATGTCAAGAAAAGGAACACTATGAAACTACTCAATAATAAGCAGTTTTTTTCTGTAGAAGTTTAGAACACACAAAAATTACAATACCTATGACAAAGGGCATTGCTCTTATTCCTCTATATTTGATTTCATCTTTAGTTGCTTCTTTGTTAGTTTCCTCCATGGCTGCTAGTAAGGTTGTAGTTCTTCTGTTATTTTTTCAGTCAATACTACCAAAAAAATGAGATGGTTATATAAGAGGGAGATGCACATATATTAATTGAATCTTATTCTTTTCTCATTATGGAATAAGTTGACTTTTTCCTCTATGCACTATATGTGGAAAGAACTCTGTGGAACTTTTTCTATACTATTAGGACATGTGGAGAAAGGGAAACCACCTTAGTGGAATCACTGTATTGAGTCTAATATTCAAGGATATATCAAAACTTAAATTTCATTCAACCTCAGACTAACTTAAAATTTACAGACATGTTTGCTTCCTAAAGTAAAATACTCCTTGTTCAAGAAAGTTAATAGAGGATTTTCTTTTATGAAAAATATTGAAGTGGGGTTAAATCAATTCTTTTTTGTGTACAATATTGAAGTGGTGTTAAATCAAATCATACGTTGCATCCATTAAAATGAAAAACCAGTGCTGTTGGAAGATGAGTTGTTGCTGACAACAATCCATCTATGGAAATTGGAAAGGTATTCCATTGCTGAGAAACAAACCAATATTAGTGTGAACTAGTTTATCAATATGGTCAAAGTACACATTATATATCCTCTTCGGCGGTATATGTTGCGTATGCGTACTTATATCATACATATAGTGTAGGTAGTATTATATATATATTTAATATATAAAATATACACTATCTATCTGCATATTACGTACATATTCTGTAAACTAGATGACCTAGAGTAATTGAAATGTAATTTTCCTATGATTATTTTATATCGTTTGGTAGTAAAAATAAAGTGGATTTAAAAAGAAATACAACAAGATTACCATAGTTTTTGTATAATAAAACATGATCCATATAAAATAGAAAAAATATAAATGAAAGTAGAATTCAGAGATTGTCCTATTCAAATGTCTTTAAGAGCTGTCATAATACAAAAAAGTAGAGCACCTTTTATAGGATGAAAAAATCATCCATGAATTACAAAAGCTAAGCTTAATAGTAGTAAGTAGGTACATGTACAACAAATATATCATCATAATCAAGCCTAATAGGAACCTTTTTGATGTTCATTTACCTAATTGTATGTACTATATGGCACTACACTTCTATACACTATACTTTCTTTTTCTCTGCCATTCAGATTAGATTGCAGGAGTTGGATTGATTTATTGGGACTTGTTTCCACCACAATGGTGGCATTTAGTTGTGGGCCTGGTTTCTGGCACCCATCACATTCAGAGAAAAGTAGGAACAGACGTATAATAAAGTAACAGTATCAAGCAAAATCTTTTGCCTCTCCTTCAGATATGCACAAAGTATGTTTATGCAAGTATCAAACTTCTGTACTATATGCTATCTTGTAAAAGCAATTCCTTTCATTTTTTTAAGGAATTGCTAGTTTTTTCAAGAACTTCCAATGGCAGACTGCTAACAGTAAGATTAGATCAAGCTGACTAGCCAGCCTCACAAACGTGTTATATTGACAGGGACAAAATATATATATATTTTTTACAGGAAGATTATCGGTCTGAGTCCTCTTCATAGCACTTTATGCAAGGTACATGAACAAGCTGCTTCCAGCAGAGCAAGCGATCAAATTGTGTGTTGGATGCCAAGCCAGATGCAGCAACTTGGACTTCAGATTACAGGAAATCTCATTTTCTGAGCTATCTTGTCCTGAAATCACCAACAAAAGGCAATGTAAATAAGATGAAAACCAAGTCACGGGGGTTGGATATGCTACCATTTGATGAATTACTGGCCCTGCACAGGCACATGCATACTTGTTACGAACTACCTTGGCGATAAAATCCTCGTGCTAAGTTGCTCAATGATGACCTTCGTGGCCTTGAAGTAGTTTGAGAGGTCGGTTTTCTACAAATGAAGGGTCAATTCAAGAATAAACGAAGACAAATAGAGGATGATCTTAAAACAAGGGTTACCTATTTGGTTCTTTTTTGACTTCCACCGTGATGCCATCTTCATTCCCAGTTCCACAAGAAAATACGCGAAGATGATTGCTAAATCAACAAAAAGTTACCGGAATTCATCATATGTACAGCAACAAAATGAAAGTACAAGTAGACGACAACCCATATCACTATTCATACGTTGGCATAGGTTAGAAATGTAATTGAAGGATAAACCTGTAAGATCCAGTTGCAAATTGAAGTCCATCTCCATTCAGGCAACAATCAAACTTATCGAAGATGGCATCATTCGTATACAACTTAGGAAGCTGCCACACAACATGTAAAGTCAACATACTGCAGTACATGCATAACCATTTTCAGTTTTACACATTACACCATATCACTAACTGTTTATATCTCGGTAAACCTCTGAGAAAACATCGTGGTGAAGACCCTCATACCTTAGGGCGGAGGTGTTCATGAATCTTATATGTTGCAACTGGGGAAGTCTCCATGTGAGTGTCCCACAACTATCAGATAGTAAACAAATAAGACATAATTACAGATCCATCTTATGATAGCAAATGTAAGACATAAAAGCAGGCCATGAACACTGGAAATATGAACCACACGAAGTCACAGCTTAGTTGTCATGTCACCAAGATAAGAGAACAAAGAAGATTCCAATAATGAGAGATGAAAGAATCAAAAGGTGGAAGTTAACAAGGCAAAAAAGGAAAAGCACAAGTCAACAAGCTGAATACACGGTTAAGGCCCCAAAAGATGAATTAAGGAAAATGTTGGACACAGAATTCCCCAGAATAAATAGTGCAGGAAGCAACTAACCGAGGAGTGAAAGATGTGTGAGAAGCACATATTAATACTATCCTTAAATCACTCGGTTTAGCTCTTGAGTATTAAATTGAAAATTTTGTATTCAGAATTCATTTCTTTGATGAATGTAAATGCAAAGGAAATATAGTTGACGAGAAGTTCAGTGTACATATACAGTAAAAGGATTATCGAAATTAAGAAGACCTTCAGAGTCATGTAATCGCGACTTAAAATATGCCTTCCGTCCATTGCATACTTCATGTCAGATATAGAAGCAATGATCTCACTGAAAAGTGTTTTAGAGCCATGGATCCTCCCATCTTGCATTCTGTAAAAGGTAGTACCATAAGTTGCAGCTCGTAAGAAGAAGTACCGTAAGCCTTGTTAGAGAAGCAGACTAGAAGCATCACTGCATCATACAGATGAGAGAAATAAAATGGAGATGGGTATAGAACTCACATTTTCACATTGTGATCACATAGTGCAGACTTCCTCATGTCAACAAGCCGGATGAATCCCCGCGAACTACTATAAGCCAACAAATTGCAATGAAGTGGATGGAATTCTGCTGATGTGATCACCTCTACATAGAAAATGGTGCAATGGTCCTTTTCAGCCTTTATCAGGTGGCAGTCTGGCCAAACTTTTGATGCAGAATAGAAGTATATGGTGATGAAACTAAACTACCTAATGGCATTATTCGATCCATATCATAAAGTGGATCATCATTTCAAATTTACAAGTCAAGTCCTTTTCAGGGGAAGGAGTAAGGGCGGCTTCTGATTCCTTTCAAACGTTCATAGAGTTTCTTTCTTTCTTTCTTTTCTTCTATCCTATTTTTTCTTGCTTGGAGATGATAGGAGACATTCTCCTTATATCAGAGGAGAACAAGATGTCAGAATGATGAATGAATGCACTTAAAGAAGAAAAAAAAAACTTTATGGATTTGGCTGCATCTTTTTCCTTTTAATGCCTTTCCAAATCACAGCTAATGATCCCTTAGATGTTGTATCATTCTTTCTTTCATGCATCTTGGAATTTAATGATAAAACCAAAAGCAACCTATGATTGCTTTCCTCCAGAAATCTTTTAGCGAAGAAGAGTATACAATGACAGGCCTGTCATTCCAAACTAGCACCACCACCTCCTCCCCCCTCACCCCAAAAAAATGAGGCTAAAACTGTTCTCTTCTATATCAACAGGACAGGCCAAGAAGCTTCCCCCGCCCTCACCCAACTAATGTCATCCCTATCATGAGCTTTAACTGTAGATCACTTAAGATGGTATATACTCAATAAGCGAGGCTTATGTAGATTTCAACTACATAAATGTTCAATCTACACATATCCTTATGTTGCTAAGTGTACCTATGAGGACTAAAATTACTGCCTGAAATCATATCTTTCCTTCTGTAAGTTCTTGAAGTACTTGGCATCATATCATTAGCAGATAGTGTTTATAAATTATACCTCCATACTTTTAGAGACTATAAACTCAGAAACTTCAAATAATGGGTTAACAGAGAGTAGAAGCGATGCGTGAGATAAGATCCAATAGGTTATATCATATGAATTGCTTCTAGATTACCTGTAAGATCTTCCATATCCTTCGGTTTCATGTCGATGATATTGAAACACTGATCGCTAACCTCAAGGTTCCATACGTTTATCCTAAGGTCATCCCCAGAAAGGAATGTCTCACCATCGCTGTAATATTAAAACCAGATTATTACCTAATGCCTGGCACTTCTCCAACTGTTAAACAGCTTTCATAATTTTTCTGGTACAGATACTTAAAGAAGGATAATCTGATCTGATCGATCAAGCTCAATCAGAAATATGAAAAACAGGTGCTGGTCAAATTTCATTTCAAGTGAGCAAGTTTAAAATTCATAATATATGCAAGAGCATAAGAATACCTATTGTTTGAGATGGAATTGATGTTGAAATCATGAGCATTGGCATACACTCTCCGAGATGTTATAGAAGCCTCATTTGTGATATCTGCAAGCTAGATACAATGGAAGCTGGAATTACAAGCTATCACAGCATGTCAAATGCATATAGTTTGGGGAGAAGTAAATGTAATAAGAATGCAAGAATATTTCAGGTAACAAGTAAAATGATTACACTCTTCCATGTCATACATGTGATGGCGATGTGCCGTTCATTTTGTTAGTCCATTCTAGACTGCTACCATTAGCATGAGATGGTTCACTTTGTCCGCTCGTATAACTTCTATCAGCTAAAAGAGAATTCTCTGACGTCACAGATGGATTGATGTCCATTTGTTTAACGTTCTTTACTTTCTGTTCCTTGATCTGTAAAAGAAACAAATAAAGAAAATAGTAAATTGATATGTACAACTTAGTAAACACACAGTAGATGGGAACTGACAACTCGATCTAATTCCATCGATAAGGAACACCCATCTAGCTTTTTTTCTTAATTTCATAGACAATAAAATTCCATCTTGGATAGACTGTGAACAGACAATATAGTTAATACTTGATTTTTTCAGGGTGCATTGTAGTATTAGATCACACAACATAACAAATGGATAACAGAATCCCCTGAAAGGTCTCATCCAAACTTCCAGAAACTTATAAGCCAGAACCATTTGTCTGAAGTTTCACGCATGCCATAGGTATTTCATACCTTCCAAAGTTTTATCGTCCTGTCATTTGCTGTAAGAAGAAATAATGAACTGTTGAGTTTCGTACACCATCTGATTTTATTAATCTTCTCTTCAATTTCCACACTCTTCAAATAATCAAACTGAAGAAGATGTAACATGATCAGCATCTGTAGTTCATAAAGATCACCTATACATGCAGAATTTTAAGCAGCCGTATGCCCGAAGATAGATAAAATGAATATCTAATTATACCTCGGGTTCATGACTCTGGAACTCCGTCTTATATTTAAATTCAGGATGCTGCCTTTGTGGAAGGTTGAACCGACCAGAGTCACTTCGAGAACTGTACTCAAAGGGATCCTAAAAGACCATAAAGGTGAACAGGTTACATGTGATGCGAAGTTTGAATGACACAAATGATATTTCTGAAAATTTTGTCCGCACTTCTTTACCAGCCTGCCGCTCAAAAATCATGACACGTCCACCTTGATCTCCAACAGCCAGATGATCACCATTCTTGTCAAACTCCATTGCAGATAAAATATCGCCTAACATAAAATGTTTTTTATGCGCAGGTCATTGAGAAATGTAAAGGCAGAAGTAAAAGTGACACCATTCCTTCTTGTTCATTGTATTTCTTTTGTTCATAATTCCTCTTCTTTTTATTCAGGTGAGAGGGCAAAATAAGGAAAGAAGAACTAGACATCTCTTTGCTGTTTTCACTTTCATATAACTGAAACACAAAAAATGTTATAGAAGTATGAAGTTGTGCACCAGCAGTCACTTGCAAAGGTACCAAAAGCTCACAGACAACCAATTTTCTTTTGCCGGGTGTATGAGAATTTCAAGATACATCTATTTTAGATGAAGAATAAAATCCATGTAGATGTGGTCCAACATGCTCAGAGAACTGAAAGAATTATTTTCCATTATATAAACAGAATTGGCTTCAACAACTTTTCCCAACTTTCTGTGGTTTAACAATCCTCATACCACGCGCAAGCCCCTTCTCATTCAAAGGAAGCAAAATCCCATGCCAGTTCTTCCCCTTGTCATATATACGATGAGTTAATTTGATTGATTGGTTTGTGAACAGTGTTCCTCTTTTTTATTGTTTTTGGCTCTATGATATTGTTTCTTCTCACATTCTATCAACATAACAAACATGGCTAACAGAAAAGTGTAAACCATAATATCATTCCTATTGTGAGAGCCTCATCAACTTAAGTCCACAACTAAATTTTCAAAGGAACACCTTACTCAACTTCAAGATTGTTCTATACATAATAAAGGAGTACAAACTAGTTCCCTGACGTCCCTCAGCTAACAGGTGCCTTGTTCTCAACTTAATCATAGGGAATTGTGTAATACTAAAGAAAAAAAAAACGCATCTTGGTGCACTAAGCTCCTATTATGCATGGGGTTAGGAGAGGGACGGATTACAAGGGTATATTATACGCAACCTTACCCTGCATTTCTGCAAGAGGCTGTTCCACAAAACCTGTCACATGGCAACAACTTTACAAGTTAAGGCTACCTTCCGTGTAATACTAAAGAAGCAGGTGGAAAATGCTAAAGGATTCTTTCTGATAGCATCAATCAGTCTCTCGTCTCAACTGAACATCGGCCACTCCAAATTCAAGCAATATCCTTCATTCCACAATTAACAACAACAACTACTACTACTACTACCGACACCACTACTGAGCCTCAATCTCAAACTAGTTGGGATAAGCTAAAATGACACCTGCCAGAATTGAACCCGCATCCCAGATTTCTAATTATCCTTGTATTATCTTTTGTTAATTAACACGTGTCACTTTCTGTATGGAACCAAATCAGACAGTTTTACCCTATTTGGCTTCAAGATTTCAGGTATAAAACTACAGGACAGCAAAATTCCTTCGACCCTCCTACTTGCCTTCCAGTTACCTTAAGGAAAGGACCGTTCAAATAAGAAGAATATTACTATCATTCACCACTCATATTCTTTCAATACTTTGCTTTCTGATATATTTCAGAAACAAATAGTATTACACATTCCATACCAAAGCAAATTGAAGAAATGGAAAACCAAAGGAAGGCAACCATTCACAAATTAAATAGCAATATGATACTCATATTGATCGATATCAACCCCCCCACAAACTCCAATGAAGAAAAATACAAATAAAACAGTATACTAGTGGAATTCATGACATAAAGAGCAAGTGGTTAAGAAAAGTTGAAGAAACATACAATCTTGAATGTCTTCATGAGGAGTTTGTTCACCAAAGACTTGAGAGAAGTTCCATTCAGACCCCAAACTCATAGCTCTTAATTCCCTCACTCAAGAAACTGAGACTCCCAAGATTCTAACAGTACTTACAAGGTTGAATCTTGGAGGCAAGAAGAATACGGGAGAATCTTGAAAACGAATGAAGTGAAAGTGTGTGTACATGGGGGTACTTTATTTTCTTTGTTATCCACCCCAGATGTTTCCCGGGTAAAAAAAAAAGGCTTGTGCATTAACTGTTTTTTGTCTTTTTATATGAGTAACCAAAGGTCTGATACTAGCAGCGCATATATATGACCCATCCTTGTTGGCTATAAAATGGAGTTAAATTTAATATTAACATATTTCGAAAACAAGATTTTGAATGTAATTTAAATATAATGTAATTTCAATTTTAAATAGTCTGTTTAGGGGTAACAAGATTTTATGACAAGTAAAAGTGAAAAAAATTATTTTAAAATAGGGGACAAGTAAAAGAAAATAGAAAAGATATTAATGACATAACACATAAAGATGTTAGTATTCCCTTCGTCCCAAATTATTCATTCCAAATTTTCTAATTTGATTTCCCATTTTACTTGTCTTTTTTTTATTAATCAACACAAGATAAAATTTTCTTTTTCCATATTTTACACTTTGCATTAATTACTTTTTCTTCAAATTAAATTGTAAATATCATTTAATAGAAATATTATGGTAAATTAAACATGTTATTAATTATTTTTCTTAATTAATGTGTCATCTCAATTTGAGATGAAGGGAGTATTTAACTTGGCTTAACTGACATTTATGTACTCTAATTCTGAATGTGCACTTAAACTTGTACATAAACTTTAATAAGTAGACACATTCATCCGTAAGCGACGTCCTATACTATAAGGTGTATGTGACTGGTTCAAAATTTAATTCCTACTTGTGCACGTGCAAACTTTACAATTTTGACCCCGTTTTCAAACTAAATAAAAAAGTAGAAAAATGAAATCAAGATTATTTTGACCTTTTAAATGTTTTTATTCATGTAAGGAAAAAACGACAAGTTAACTCAGAAGACTTCACGATGGCTGGGTAAAAATAATCTTGGAACTGACTAGTTTGACTCAGATTTCCAGAAATGATAAAAATGAGTGTACATATATTTTTTCTTCTTTTTTCCACTCAGAAAATATAATGGCCAGCATAGAGCCATTTCTTTATGCTTGTTTATTGTCATTACAAACAATGCTTTCCACAGAAATCTACAGCTGCCGTACAAATTTCACAAGACAAAGTTGCATTTGTTTTTTGTTCTCTTTTCAACCCCTTCTTCTAGTCCTTCTCCAAGCCAAAATTGCAAGTTTTGTGTTATCCATTCTTTCTTTGATTTTGAATCTTTTAACAATTACTCAGCAGGGAAAGCTGCTGACTCCCGAGAATATAACATCGACAGCTTGATGTCTTCCACCAGTTCACGTAGCAAGTGGAGTGACTCGGGGTACTGCTTCCTTCACCTTCTGTAAGTAAGCAAAGACGTAGCATGAGTTCAAGTGATCATATTTCTATCAAGAAATTGCAGACAAATTCTCCTTACATTGGAAACTTCTATCCATTGATCAAGTGTCTTCACCGCTTTGCCAGAGAGTAGTGTTTCATGAGCTAATGCTACTCCCTCAGCCAGATTATTAACACGTCCACTTACCAAGAGAGCAGCTGATGCATTTAGTACCTGTGGAGTTATTTGATAGATAGCATAAGAACTTCCGAGGTGAAAGGAAGCTATTGAAAACGGAAACAAGCTATGTCTATTTCTTTAAAGAGGATTCGCATGTCCGTTAACAAGCTATTGAAGAAACTTACAAATGCATCGGCAATCGACCCTTTTTCTCCTGAGAGCACGCGTCTGAGCATCTCTGCATTGTACGCTGGACCTCCACCTCGCAGACTTTCAAGAGTGCAGCGAGGGATGCCAAAGTCCACTATTGAAGAATAATCATGTCAGAAATTTTTTTCAAAGAGAAAATGTTAAATGACTACAGAAAAAGACATCACTCATAATGCAGCACTCTTTAGTGCAGAGTTCTGCAATGTATATTTAGAGCGCCATTCATTGGTTATCTGTGCGAAGCAATAAGATTAAGAAATCTTGCACCCAAAAACAATTTAAAAGAAAAAAACAAGCTCTAACTGATCCTGATATTAACTGGTTACTTACATGGATCAAAGGAGAACTTCTCAATATTGTCTGGTGTGACGTCAAGGACTAATCCAGGGCCTGTGAAACGAATTGTCATACGTAATAGGATGTAAATGCCCAGATCTAATCACTCAAAATAAACAAGCAAAGTCGACAATAAAAAAGACCATGAATGAAATTTCTAAACACAACAGATATATTAGAGGCATGGAAAAGGACCATACCAAGAGGACTCATCTCATCTAGGCCTTCCGAGTGAACAACCAATGCTCTTTTCATGCCAAACCTCTGCACTGCTTTAGCCATTTTGTGGACCTATAATAAGAGATGCTTCGTTCATCAAATGAATGTAGCACTGAGAAGAACATTATAACGGATTAGGAAGCAAGAACCATAGGACAGAACGGAGATAACACCAGAAAATTAGCACCTGAGTTCACATAAATTGTGTTTACAAGATTCTTAAAGCCACATTCATAGAATGCATGGTATTAGTGTAACCAAAGTCAAAACATACCAGGTCTTCTTTGTATACCCCTATAACAGCAAACGGCATTCTTGCTGGGTTCAACATAGGTCCCAGGATGTTGAACACTGTCTTTACTTTCAGTTTTTTCCTGATAGGTCTGACAATCTTCATCGCCGGATGGTAGATTGGAGACATCATAAAACCAATTCCAGCTTGATTTACACACTCTTTCACCCCCTGAAGTCAGTAACAATGAGATACACCAACATCAACCAAGTTGAAATTATATGTACTGTCAGTTATCCCTAAAGTATCATGCATTTTTCAATAATACTCTTAACACGATTTATTATAGAAACTTGTTCTTAACACCATTAACCATCATCCAAAAGTAAGAGAACAACACAGCATATCCTTTTGTCTCTTAGTGGCAGTTGCCAAGAGCAAATAAAATGAGCACATGATGCAGGCAACTGAGATATAGTTATATAGAATAAGCCCCAGATGAAAGAAGCACGTACTGCTATTGCCATCATACTACTGGGGAGTTATTATAGTGGACAAGTTAGTGCCAGATAAGAAAAGCAGCAGCTTTAGAGGTTAGCATCAAGTACAATGGCATGGGAAATGTGCTGAATTTAGCTCTCCACCTCTTCTAAAGGGTGATTTTAATTAATAATAACTTCTCATTACATGCTTGGTCGCTTAATGACTCATTAAATTAGTCTGATACTAACTGATTTGGTGCATGTCATAACCAGTCATTCTCCTTATAAAGCATCTAACTACATAAAAAGCAACAAAAACTTCATTTTAAAACAACAATTTCACTGACCTCAGGGTCCAGCTCAATGGCAACACCTAGTTCTTCCAATACATCTGCGCTCCCACAAGCGGATGAACTGGATCTACTCCCTTGCTACAATTTAATTCCACAAACATTCAGCCTCAAATATACACAGTTATACAATGAAATGAGATATGCAGTGAGAAGGAAGAGCCTTGACAACCTTGGCTACTTTTGCACCACAAGCGGCAGCAAGTATTGAAGCACCTGTTGAAATATTCACCGTGTTTGCTCCATCCCCTCCTGTCCCAACAATATCAACTGCGTCGCCTAAGCCTTCAACTTGTCTGCATTGCTTTATCATTGCCCTTGCCAATCCCACTATCTAACGGTCATCATTGGCAGTAGTTTCAAATTGATGGTTTCCAGCTCTCAATAATAAAGGTGAGAATTAATGCATTCTAATTCTATGAAATCAGATTCCTAGGCAGAGGATTATACCACCTGATGCATAGGACTGTACATCAAAATGGAACCTTTACATTATATTTTGAATTACACGCTCTTGCTTCAAAAAGCAAAGATTTTTCTGAATTATTTTTTCTCAGAAAGGCAATGCACAAGAGAGTCACTCTTCTCTCACTACCAAGGGAGACTATAAATGCTAATGAACAAGGAAAAATATTCATTTCACCTACTCTATGCTCAGGAGTATATATAAACCTTTAAGGCTTATAACTTATGGCATATAAGCATAAGTCATAAGTTAGGAATGCTATTCCTACACTTTTTTTTTATCTTACGCAAACACTATAAAACTTAAAAACTCGTAAAATAAGCTAATGTTTTTTTCTTTTTGATAAATGTGATGTGCGAGCAAGCTTGCGCACACCGTGACTACATCCACAGGATACCAGCAATAGGTACCGGATAACTCTATCCAGTAACGCTAGTACAGATGGAAAGAAATCAATGAGTGTCAAGGAAAAGGAACTTACTTCTTCAAAGGTTTCACCTTTAGCTCTCAAAAGAACAAGAAAAGCACTAATCAAAGCTTCATCAGCACCCTCCAACAAAAAATCAAGAGAATCTTCTGATTCAGATTCCGTCAAGTCTTTCCCACTTATTAAAGTCTCGATCAACTGCACCAATAATCAAAACACACACACATACTCAAATCACAAAATATCAATCAGATTAACAAAAATCCCACTTCACAATTTTATTCAACAATCTCAAATTATGTGACACTTTTGCTTCCTAAAAAGTCTAACAGTTCAAGTTTAACTGAGAATTTTCACATGAACACTTCCAAGTTTTTTGAAATAAACTTATATATTTAATTATTATAAGTCACAATAATTGATAATTTGAAAATATTCAAAACATATATGAAAACATTACGATTAACAGATACAACTTACATTTGAATCTCAAAATCCGAAAAACCACACCTAAAAAAACAGGTCAAACCTTTTACTATTAATTACCTGAGTAAAGGTGGATATGGATGAATGTCTATTGGAATTATTGAAAGCAGCAGCACAATGAAGAGATGAAAATTTGTTTAGTTGGGTATATTTAGCAAGTGGGTTATTCCCAAGAAACAACTTTGCAAATTCCATTCTTGCAGGTGCTGTCAATGGAATGCTGCACAGAAACCCAGCCATGCTTCTCTTTTTTGTGATGGAAAATAGTAAGGGTACCCAATTTAATAAAGTGGGTTTGTTTGTTGCAATAAATACGGGGAGAAGAAAATTTAGAGCGCGTGCGCAATTGGGCAAAGAGATAAATCATGTGGAATAAATAATTAACTCCTTTTAATTTGGACATTGTTTGGTCATTTAATTTCTAGAAAATTAAAAATTATTTTCTTCCAGCTACGCTAAACGATTTCTTATAACAAAATAATCACTCAAACTCTGTTGCTACATCAAAGAAAATTATTAGGAGAAAACTCGAAATACATTTTAGGTGATACTCGAACTAAGTTGAATGACCTTTTGATTACAAAAGAAAATTGTTTGATAACAGCTTTATGTAACACTTAGGAAAACTCGAATCATTTTTTCGTTACAATTACGACACTTAGGCGAGAAATGAGATGCTTTTTTGTTTCAAAATAACTTAGTAACTTTGGCGCAATAAAATAAAAATTGGGTAAAGCGTCCGCAAATGCCTCAATAATTTCCCTTTTTCTTGTTTTACTTTCTATTTGGGTTCTAACAAAGCATTATTAAATCATGAAAAACTACCATACCATTACTGCTGACTGAAAAATCACATTACAATTTCATTTTGGTCTTTTCTTTCACTCACTTTGTTGTCACCTGCCCTTCCTTTGTACTTGTACCATTTTGCACACACAAGAAAATAACCCAAATTCAGAATCTCTAGTGCTGCAATGAGGTAATAAAAATAGTCTAACTTCCCCTTGTTAAGGTCTTCATCCAACCAATTTGATGTCTTATGAACAAGTGATGCCAAGAAACTGCTCAAATAACTTGACCCTGCCATTCCAACAAAGAAGAGAGACGCCGCGATGCTCCTCATGTTTTCAGGACATTGTTTGTAGAAGAACTCGTTCTCGCTGATCAATGTAAATGCCTCGGAAAGACCTGAATTCAATTACGAGTATATTTGAAGTATGTTAAAGTCAAGAATAGTATTAGAATGTTGGAATTGTGTTTCAACATGAATTGCAGTTGGAAAAGAATTTAAAGTTCATTCTTGATTACTGAAAACATCCTTTGCAAATGTTTTCACTGCCCGTGACTGTCCACTGGTGCATGATCAATGCATGGACACATGCACCATTGGACAGACAGCAGAAGATTGTGAATGAAAATTATTACTACTGTTTGATATTACTCATCAACTGTTCGTGAACTTCAAATTCTCTATTTCAAGTTGAAGTTGAAATGATAAATGAAATTGTAAAACGAATGTTGATTTGCAAATGCTTACCTAATAATGCCAACTGAGGTATTAGCCAGAGTCCTGACATGGATGAAATTGCACCTTTCCCCTGAGTCATTTGTAGCATTGGCCTAGTTATTGCCAGGGTTCTTCTCTTGTCTTCAACAATCCCTGATATGACCATTGTTACGATCGATAAAAATATGCCAATTCCCATTTTCTGGAGAAGGGTGATTCCATCTTCTTTTCCTGTGAATTTCCGAAGCCATGGAAGTAAAACACGATCATAAATAGGTAGCCAAATTGTTATGCTGAGCATGGAAATGACTATGAAAGATGCTGGTGGGATGTGGAAATTGATGTGGCCAAGTTGATTGTCACTTTGTAAGGCTTGGAAGATGACATAATTTTGTGATTGAACAACGGAGACATAATAGATAGTTCCAGCAACCCATATTGGGATTACTCTCAGTAAGCATTTCACTTCTTCCACTTGTTGAATGCTGCAAAGCCTCCATGGATCAACTGCTGATCCATCTGATGAGTTTATCTGGTCTTCCGGAGTTTTTATTGCTGCTTTATTCAAGAATCTGAAATCATGAGATGTTTTAGTTAGTCAAGCAGTTACGCGTAAGAAAACAACTTTGTGATTTTACTGTTACATAGGGTTGAATTCTATACTCATACGTCAAATTAACTCCTAAGTTATGATGCTAGCAAGAGGATTTACCTAAAATCTGAAATCATGAGATGTTTTAGTTAGTCAAGCAGTTACGCGTAAGAAAACAACTTTGTGATTTTACTGTTACATAGGGTTGAATTCTATACTCATACGTCAAATTAACTCCTAAGTTATGATGCTAGCAAGAGGATTTACCTAAACTGATCAGTGTAAGGAAGCATAGAATTCATGGAATTGGAAGGCACATAGTTGAATAGGGAGAAGCATGGTTGTTGTGGCAGCTGCAAGTGCCTTTTCTTGAATGCAGCCACTAAGACCTGTGCCACACTTGACAAAGGGCTGCCTTTTGGCACAAACCTGACATAAATATTAGTGCCCACAAAGAAAAGTGCACAAGAAAGGAACATAATAATTGCTGGTATGGCTAATCCCAGAGACCAGCTGATATTTGTTTGGACATACACAATGACAGTCATTGAGACCATCACAGCAAACGTGCGCGTGAAGTAGTACCAGTTGAAGAAGCTGCTGATTCCTCTTCTTCCTGACTCAGTGTTGGGATCAAATTGATCAGCACCAAATGCTAAACTACAAGGCCTTATGCCAGAAGCACCAATTACTAGCAATCCGAACCCTCCTAGTAAAAATGTCATTTGTCCTGTTGTTGGACCAACACATACTGGTGCAGTTCCTTGTTTTTTACATTCAGGTGGATGAAGCTTTGAGACTGATGCTGTAAAACTCAGAACTAACATCCCCTGTAAATTATCAAATTGGAAAACAAAGATAAAATCTGGTCATAACAAGGACTTTTAAACAATTGATTATAAGTTAGTGTGCGCTTAGTACGACAGAAGTCATTTTCTAGACAATTTTTGTCCTTTTTTCCCATGTTGTATGATAAGGAGATTGTACCAAGAAAGAAGACTGATATTACTTTTTCACTTCTATGACCAATATTTTCCATAAAAAAATGACTTCCGTCATACCAAACAACTCTTAGTCTCAACTTTTACTGAACACGATTATTTCTTATACCAAGAAGGAAGACACTGAAGCAAATGCAAGGACATTGTAACGGCCAAAGTAAGTATCAGAAAGGAAAGCTCCAAGCAAGGTGCCAAAGTTGCAAGTGCCATTGAAGATGTTGACAATATTAGTAGCTGTTATGGTCTTCAAATGAAATATACTTGTCAGATAAACCAAGAGATTTGATGAGGTTCCAATTGTTCCTAGCTTCTCAAATGTCTCATTCCCTGCAGTTTAGCATGCAAAAACAAGTTGAAGTCGACTATGAAATCCTCACTTTCATTTAAGCTCATTTCACATCAGCTGTCATACTAAATAGTTTAGCATACAAACAATAAGTTTGAGTCGTCTATATGAATCCTCTCTTTCATTTAAGCTCATTTCATACCATTGTCATACTAAACAGTTTTAACATATATTGAAAACATAAAGTAATGTCAAGAAAAGGAACACTATGAAACTACTCAATAATAAGCAGTTTTTTTCTGTAGAAGTTTAGAACACACAAAAATTACAATACCTATGACAAAGGGCATTGCTCTTATTCCTCTATATTTGATTTCATCTTTAGTTGCTTCTTTGTTAGTTTCCTCCATGGCTGCTAGTAAGGTTGTAGTTCTTCTGTTATTTTTTCAGTCAATACTACCAAAAAAATGAGATGGTTATATAAGAGGGAGATGCACATATATTAATTGAATCTTATTCTTTTCTCATTATGGAATAAGTTGACTTTTTCCTCTATGCACTATATGTGGAAAGAACTCTGTGGAACTTTTTCTATACTATTAGGACATGTGGAGAAAGGGAAACCACCTTAGTGGAATCACTGTATTGAGTCTAATATTCAAGGATATATCAAAACTTAAATTTCATTCAACCTCAGACTAACTTAAAATTTACAGACATGTTTGCTTCCTAAAGTAAAATACTCCTTGTTCAAGAAAGTTAATAGAGGATTTTCTTTTATGAAAAATATTGAAGTGGGGTTAAATCAATTCTTTTTTGTGTACAATATTGAAGTGGTGTTAAATCAAATCATACGTTGCATCCATTAAAATGAAAAACCAGTGCTGTTGGAAGATGAGTTGTTGCTGACAACAATCCATCTATGGAAATTGGAAAGGTATTCCATTGCTGAGAAACAAACCAATATTAGTGTGAACTAGTTTATCAATATGGTCAAAGTACACATTATATATCCTCTTCGGCGGTATATGTTGCGTATGCGTACTTATATCATACATATAGTGTAGGTAGTATTATATATATATTTAATATATAAAATATACACTATCTATCTGCATATTACGTACATATTCTGTAAACTAGATGACCTAGAGTAATTGAAATGTAATTTTCCTATGATTATTTTATATCGTTTGGTAGTAAAAATAAAGTGGATTTAAAAAGAAATACAACAAGATTACCATAGTTTTTGTATAATAAAACATGATCCATATAAAATAGAAAAAATATAAATGAAAGTAGAATTCAGAGATTGTCCTATTCAAATGTCTTTAAGAGCTGTCATAATACAAAAAAGTAGAGCACCTTTTATAGGATGAAAAAATCATCCATGAATTACAAAAGCTAAGCTTAATAGTAGTAAGTAGGTACATGTACAACAAATATATCATCATAATCAAGCCTAATAGGAACCTTTTTGATGTTCATTTACCTAATTGTATGTACTATATGGCACTACACTTCTATACACTATACTTTCTTTTTCTCTGCCATTCAGATTAGATTGCAGGAGTTGGATCGATTTATTGGGACTTGTTTCCACCACAATGGTGGCATTTAGTTGTGGGCCTGGTTTCTGGCACCCATCACATTCAGAGAAAAGTAGGAACAGACGTATAATAAAGTAACAGTATCAAGCAAAATCTTTTGCCTCTCCTTCAGATATGCACAAAGTATGTTTATGCAAGTATCAAACTTCTGTACTACATGCTATCTTGTAAAAGCAATTCCTTTCATTTTTTTAAGGAATTGCTAGTTTTTTCAAGAACATCCAATGGCAGACTGCTAACAGTAAGATTAGATCAAGCTGACTAGCCAGCCTCACAAACGCGTTATATTGACAGGGACAAAATATATATATATTTTTTACAGGAAGATTATCGGTCTGAGTCCTCTTCATAGCACTTTATGCAAGGTACATGAACAAGCTGCCTCCAGCAGAGCAAGCGATCAAATTGTGTGTTGGATGCCAAGCCAGATGCAGCAACTTGGACTTCAGATTACAGGAAATCTCATTTTCTGAGCTATCTTGTCCTGAAATCACCAACAAAAGGCAATGTAAATAAGATGAAAACCAAGTCACGGGGGTTGGATATGCTACCATTTGATGAATTACTGGCCCTGCACAGGCACATGCATACTTGTTACGAACTACCTTGGCGATAAAATCCTCGTGCTAAGTTGCTCAATGATGACCTTCGTGGCCTTGAAGTAGTTTGAGAGGTCGGTTTTCTACAAATGAAGGTGTAATGAAGGGTCAATTCAAGAATAAACGAAGACAAATAGAGGATGATCTTAAAACAAGGGTTACCTATTTGGTTCTTTTTTGACTTCCACTGTGATGCCATCTTCATTCCCAGTTCCACAAGAAAATACGCGAAGATGATTGCTAAATCAACAAAAAGTTACCGGAATTCATCATATCTACAGCAACAAAATGAAAGTACAAGTAGACGACAACCCATATCACTATTCATACGTTGGCATAGGTTAGAAATGTAATTGAAGGATAAACCTGTAAGATCCAGTTGCAAATTGAAGTCCGTCTCCATTCAGGCAACAATCAAACTTATCGAAGATGGCATCATTCGTATACAACTTAGGAAGCTGCCACACAACATGTAAAGTCAACATACTGCAGTACATGCATAACCATTTTCAGTTTTACACATTACACCATATCACTAACTGTTTATATCTCGGTAAACCTCTGAGAAAACATCGTGGTGAAGACCCTCATACCTTAGGGCGGAGGTGTTCATGAATCTTATATGTTGCAACTGGGGAAGTCTCCATGTGAGTGTCCCACAACTATCAGATAGTAAACAAATAAGACATAATTACAGATCCATCTTATGATAGCAAATGTAAGACATAAAAGCAGGCCATGAACACTGGAAATATGAACCACACGAAGTCACAGCTTAGTTGTCATGTCACCAAGATAAGAGAACAAAGAAGATTCCAATAATGAGAGATGAAAGAATCAAAAGGTGGAAGTTAACAAGGCAAAAAAGGAAAAGCACAAGTCAACAAGCTGAATACACGGTTAAGGCCCCAAAAGATGAATTAAGGAAAATGTTGGACACAGAATTCCCCAGAATAAATAGTGCAGGAAGCAACTAACCGAGGAGTGAAAGATGTGTGAGAAGCACATATTAATACTATCCTTAAATCACTCGGTTTAGCTCTTGAGTATTAAATTGAAAATTTTGTATTCAGAATTCATTTCTTTGATGAATGTAAATGCAAAGGAAATATAGTTGACGAGAAGTTCAGTGTACATATACAGTAAAAGGATTATCGAAATTAAGAAGACCTTCAGAGTCATGTAATCGCGACTTAAAATATGCCTTCCGTCCATTGCATACTTCATGTCAGATATAGAAGCAATGATCTCACTGAAAAGTGTTTTAGAGCCATGGATCCTCCCATCTTGCATTCTGTAAAAGGTAGTACCATAAGTTGCAGCTCGTAAGAAGAAGTACCGTAAGCCTTGTTAGAGAAGCAGACTAGAAGCATCACTGCATCATACAGATGAGAGAAATAAAATGGAGATGGGTATAGAACTCACATTTTCACGTTGTGATCACATAGTGCAGACTTCCTCATGTCAACAAGCCGGATGAATCCCCGCGAACTACTATAAGCCAACAAATTGCAATGAAGTGGATGGAATTCTGCTGATGTGATCACCTCTACATAGAAAATGGTGCAATGGTCCTTTTCAGCCTTTATCAGGTGGCAGTCTGGCCAAACTTTTGATGCAGAATAGAAGTATATGGTGATGAAACTAAACTACCTAATGGCATTATTCGATCCATATCATAAAGTGGATCATCATTTCAAATTTACAAGTCAAGTCCTTTTCAGGGGAAGGAGTAAGGGCGGCTTCTGATTCCTTTCAAACGTTCATAGAGTTTCTTTCTTTTCTTCTATCCTATTTTTTCTTGCTTGGAGATGATAGGAGACATTCTCCTTATATCAGAGGAGAACAAGATGTCAGAATGATGAATGAATGCACTTAAAGAAGAAAAAAAAAACTTTATGGATTTGGCTGCATCTTTTTCCTTTTAATGCCTTTCCAAATCACAGCTAATGATCCCTTAGATGTTGTATCATTCTTTCTTTCATGCATCTTGGAATTTAATGATAAAACCAAAAGCAACCTATGATTGCTTTCCTCCAGAAATCTTTTAGCGAAGAAGAGTATACAATGACAGGCCTGTCATTCCAAACTAGCACCACCACCTCCTCCCCCCTCACCCCAAAAAAATGAGGCTAAAACTGTTCTCTTCTATATCAACAGGACAGGCCAAGAAGCTTCCCCCGCCCTCACCCAACTAATGTCATCCCTATCATGAGCTTTAACTGTAGATCACTTAAGATGGTATATACTCAATAAGCGAGGCTTATGTAGATTTCAACTACATAAATGTTCAATCTACACATATCCTTATGTTGCTAAGTGTACCTATGAGGACTAAAATTACTGCCTGAAATCATATCTTGCCTTCTGTAAGTTCTTGAAGTACTTGGCATCATATCATTAGCAGATCGTGTTTATAAATTATACCTCCATACTTTTAGAGACTATAAACTCAGAAACTTCAAATAATGGGTTAACAGAGAGTAGAAGCGATGCGTGAGATAAGATCCAATAGGTTATATCATATGAATTGCTTCTAGATTACCTGTAAGATCTTCCATATCCTTCGGTTTCATGTCGATGATATTGAAACACTGATCGCTAACCTCAAGGTTCCATACGTTTATCCTAAGGTCATCCCCAGAAAGGAATGTCTCACCATCGCTGTAATATTAAAACCAGATTATTACCTAATGCCTGGCACTTCTCCAACTGGTAAACAGCTTTCATAATTTTTCTGGTACAGATACTTAAAGAAGGATAATCTAATCTGATCGATCAAGCTCAATCAGAAATATGAAAAACAGGTGCTGGTCAAATTTCATTTCAAGTGAGCAAGTTTAAAATTCATAATATATGCAAGAGCATAAGAATACCTATTGTTTGAGATGGAATTGATGTTGAAATCATGAGCATTGGCATACACTCTCCGAGATGTTATAGAAGCCTCATTTGTGATATCTGCAAGCTAGATACAATGGAAGCTGGAATTACAAGCTATCACAGCATGTCAAATGCATATAGTTTGGGGAGAAGTAAATGTAATAAGAATGCAAGAATATTTCAGGTAACAAGTAAAATGATTACACTCTTCCATGTCATACATGTGATGGCGATGTGCCGTTCATTTTGTTAGTCCATTCTAGACTGCTACCATTAGCATGAGATGGTTCACTTTGTCCGCTCGTATAACTTCTATCAGCTAAAAGAGAATTCTCTGACGTCACAGATGGATTGATGTCCATTTGTTTAACGTTCTTTACTTTCTGTTCCTTGATCTGTAAAAGAAACAAATAAAGAAAATAGTAAATTGATATGTACAACTTAGTAAACACACAGTAGATGGGAACTGACAACTCGATCTAATTCCATCGATAAGGAACACCCATCTAGCTTTTTTTCTTAATTTCATAGACAATAAAATTCCATCTTGGATAGACTGTGAACAGACAATATAGTTAATACTTGATTTTTTCAGGGTGCATTGTAGTATTAGATCACACAACATAACAAATGGATAACAGAATCCCCTGAAAGGTCTCATCCAAACTTCCAGAAACTTATAAGCCAGAACCATTTGTCTGAAGTTTCACGCATGCCATAGGTATTTCATACCTTCCAAAGTTTTATCGTCCTGTCATTTGCTGTAAGAAGAAATAATGAACTGTTGAGTTTCGTACACCATCTGATTTTATTAATCTTCTCTTCAATTTCCACACTCTTCAAATAATCAAACTGAAGAAGATGTAACATGATCAGCATCTGTAGTTCATAAAGATCACCTATACATGCAGAATTTTAAGCAGCCGTATGCCCGAAGATAGATAAAATGAATATCTAATTATACCTCGGGTTCATGACTCTGGAACTCCGTCTTATATTTAAATTCAGGATGCTGCCTTTGTGGAAGGTTGAACCGACCAGAGTCACTTCGAGAACTGTACTCAAAGGGATCCTAAAAGACCATAAAGGTGAACAGGTTACATGTGATGCGAAGTTTGAATGACACAAATGATATTTCTGAAAATTTTGTCCGCACTTCTTTACCAGCCTGCCGCTCAAAAATCATGACACGTCCACCTTGATCTCCAACAGCCAGATGATCACCATTCTTGTCAAACTCCATTGCAGATAAAATATCGCCTAACATAAAATGTTTTTTATGCGCAGGTCATTGAGAAATGTAAAGGCAGAAGTAAAAGTGACACCATTCCTTCTTGTTCATTGTATTTCTTTTGTTCATAATTCCTCTTCTTTTTATTCAGGTGAGAGGGCAAAATAAGGAAAGAAGAACTAGACATCTCTTTGCTGTTTTCACTTTCATATAACCGAAACACAAAAAATGTTATAGAAGTATGAAGTTGTGCACCAGCAGTCACTTGCAAAGGTACCAAAAGCTCACAGACAACCAATTTTCTTTTGCCGGGTGTATGAGAATTTCAAGATACATATATTTTAGATGAAGAATAAAATCCATGTAGATGTGGTCCAACATGCTCAGAGAACTGAAAGAATTATTTTCCATTATATAAACAGAATTGGCTTCAACAACTTTTCCCAACTTTCTGTGGTTTAACAATCCTCATACCACGCGCAAGCCCCTTCTCATTCAAAGGAAGCAAAATCCCATGCCAGTTCTTCCCCTTGTCATATATACGATGAGTTAATTTGATTGATTGGTTTGTGAACAGTGTTCCTCTTTTTTATTGTTTTTGGCTCTATGATATTGTTTCTTCTCACATTCTATCAACATAACAAACATGGCTAACAGAAAAGTGTAAACCATAATATCATTCCTATTGTGAGAGCCTCATCAACTTAAGTCCACAACTAAATTTTCAAAGGAACACCTTACTCAACTTCAAGATTGTTCTATACATAATAAAGGAGTACGAACTAGTTCCCTGACGTCCCTAGGCTAACAGGTGCCTTGTTCTCAACTTAATCATAGGGAATTGTGTAATACTAAAGAAAAAAAAAACGCATCTTGGTGCACTAAGCTCCTATTATGCATGGGGTCAGGAGAGGGACGGATTACAAGGGTATATTATACGCAACCTTACCCTGCATTTCTGCAAGAGGCTGTTCCACAAAACCTGTCACATGGCAACAACTTTACAAGTTAAGGCTACCTTCCGTGTAATACTAAAGAAGCAGGTGGAAAATGCTAAAGGATTCTTTCTGATAGCATCAATCAGTCTCTCGTCTCAACTGAACATCGGCCACTCCAAATTCAAGCAATATCCTTCATTCCACAATTAACAACAACAACTACTACTACTACTACCGACACCACTACTGAGCCTCAATCTCAAACTAGTTGGGATAAGCTAAAATGACACCTGCCAGAATTGAACCCGCATCCCAGATTTCTAATTATCCTTGTATTATCTTTTGTTAATTAACACGTGTCACTTTCTGTATGGAACCAAATCAGACAGTTTTACCCTATTTGGCTTCAAGATTTCAGGTATAAAACTACAGGACAGCAAAATTCCTTCGACCCTCCTACTTGCCTTCCAGTTACCTTAAGGAAAGGACCGTTCAAATAAGAAGAATATTACTATCATTCACCACTCATATTCTTTCAATACTTTGCTTTCTGATATATTTCAGAAACAAATAGTATTACACATTCCATACCAAAGCAAATTGAAGAAATGGAAAACCAAAGGAAGGCAACCATTCACAAATTAAATAGCAATATGATACTCATATTGATCGATATCAACCCCCCCACAAACTCCAATGAAGAAAAATACAAATAAAACAGTATACTAGTGGAATTCATGACATAAAGAGCAAGTGGTTAAGAAAAGTTGAAGAAACATACAATCTTGAATGTCTTCATGAGGAGTTTGTTCACCAAAGACTTGAGAGAAGTTCCATTCAGACCCCAAACTCATAGCTCTTAATTCCCTCACTCAAGAAACTGAGACTCCCAAGATTCTAACAGTACTTACAAGGTTGAATCTTGGAGGCAAGAAGAATACGGGAGAATCTTGAAAACGAATGAAGTGAAAGTGTGTGTACATGGGGGTACTTTATTTTCTTTGTTATCCACCCCAGATGTTTCCCGGGTAAAAAAAAAAGGCTTGTGCATTAACTGTTTTTTGTCTTTTTATATGAGTAACCAAAGGTCTGATACTAGCAGCGCATATATATGACCCATCCTTGTTGGCTATAAAATGGAGTTAAATTTAATATTAACATATTTCGAAAACAAGATTTTGAATGTAATTTAAATATAATGTAATTTCAATTTTAAATAGTCTGTTTAGGGGTAACAAGATTTTATGACAAGTAAAAGTGAAAAAAATTATTTTAAAATAGGGGACAAGTAAAAGAAAATAGAAAAGATATTAATGACATAACACATAAAGATGTTAGTATTCCCTTCGTCCCAAATTATTCATTCCAAATTTTCTAATTTGATTTCCCATTTTACTTGTCTTTTTTTTATTAATCAACACAAGATAAAATTTTCTTTTTCCATATTTTACACTTTGCATTAATTACTTTTTCTTCAAATTAAATTGTAAATATCATTTAATAGAAATATTATGGTAAATTAAACATGTTATTAATTATTTTTCTTAATTAATGTGTCATCTCAATTTGAGATGAAGGGAGTATTTAACTTGGCTTAACTGACATTTATGTACTCTAATTCTGAATGTGCACTTAAACTTGTACATAAACTTTAATAAGTAGACACATTCATCCGTAAGCGACGTCCTATACTATAAGGTGTATGTGACTGGTTCAAAATTTAATTCCTACTTGTGCACGTGCAAACTTTACAATTTTGACCCCGTTTTCAAACTAAATAAAAAAGTAGAAAAATGAAATCAAGATTATTTTGACCTTTTAAATGTTTTTATTCATGTAAGGAAAAAACGACAAGTTAACTCAGAAGACTTCACGATGGCTGGGTAAAAATAATCTTGGAACTGACTAGTTTGACTCAGATTTCCAGAAATGATAAAAATGAGTGTACATATATTTTTTCTTCTTTTTTCCACTCAGAAAATATAATGGCCAGCATAGAGCCATTTCTTTATGCTTGTTTATTGTCATTACAAACAATGCTTTCCACAGAAATCTACAGCTGCCGTACAAATTTCACAAGACAAAGTTGCATTTGTTTTTTGTTCTCTTTTCAACCCCTTCTTCTAGTCCTTCTCCAAGCCAAAATTGCAAGTTTTGTGTTATCCATTCTTTCTTTGATTTTGAATCTTTTAACAATTACTCAGCAGGGAAAGCTGCTGACTCCCGAGAATATAACATCGACAGCTTGATGTCTTCCACCAGTTCACGTAGCAAGTGGAGTGACTCGGGGTACTGCTTCCTTCACCTTCTGTAAGTAAGCAAAGACGTAGCATGAGTTCAAGTGATCATATTTCTATCAAGAAATTGCAGACAAATTCTCCTTACATTGGAAACTTCTATCCATTGATCAAGTGTCTTCACCGCTTTGCCAGAGAGTAGTGTTTCATGAGCTAATGCTACTCCCTCAGCCAGATTATTAACACGTCCACTTACCAAGAGAGCAGCTGATGCATTTAGTACCTGTGGAGTTATTTGATAGATAGCATAAGAACTTCCGAGGTGAAAGGAAGCTATTGAAAACGGAAACAAGCTATGTCTATTTCTTTAAAGAGGATTCGCATGTCCGTTAACAAGCTATTGAAGAAACTTACAAATGCATCGGCAATCGACCCTTTTTCTCCTGAGAGCACGCGTCTGAGCATCTCTGCATTGTACGCTGGACCTCCACCTCGCAGACTTTCAAGAGTGCAGCGAGGGATGCCAAAGTCCACTATTGAAGAATAATCATGTCAGAAATTTTTTTCAAAGAGAAAATGTTAAATGACTACAGAAAAAGACATCACTCATAATGCAGCACTCTTTAGTGCAGAGTTCTGCAATGTATATTTAGAGCGCCATTCATTGGTTATCTGTGCGAAGCAATAAGATTAAGAAATCTTGCACCCAAAAACAATTTAAAAGAAAAAAACAAGCTCTAACTGATCCTGATATTAACTGGTTACTTACATGGATCAAAGGAGAACTTCTCAATATTGTCTGGTGTGACGTCAAGGACTAATCCAGGGCCTGTGAAACGAATTGTCATACGTAATAGGATGTAAATGCCCAGATCTAATCACTCAAAATAAACAAGCAAAGTCGACAATAAAAAAGACCATGAATGAAATTTCTAAACACAACAGATATATTAGAGGCATGGAAAAGGACCATACCAAGAGGACTCATCTCATCTAGGCCTTCCGAGTGAACAACCAATGCTCTTTTCATGCCAAACCTCTGCACTGCTTTAGCCATTTTGTGGACCTATAATAAGAGATGCTTCGTTCATCAAATGAATGTAGCACTGAGAAGAACATTATAACGGATTAGGAAGCAAGAACCATAGGACAGAACGGAGATAACACCAGAAAATTAGCACCTGAGTTCACATAAATTGTGTTTACAAGATTCTTAAAGCCACATTCATAGAATGCATGGTATTAGTGTAACCAAAGTCAAAACATACCAGGTCTTCTTTGTATACCCCTATAACAGCAAACGGCATTCTTGCTGGGTTCAACATAGGTCCCAGGATGTTGAACACTGTCTTTACTTTCAGTTTTTTCCTGATAGGTCTGACAATCTTCATCGCCGGATGGTAGATTGGAGACATCATAAAACCAATTCCAGCTTGATTTACACACTCTTTCACCCCCTGAAGTCAGTAACAATGAGATACACCAACATCAACCAAGTTGAAATTATATGTACTGTCAGTTATCCCTAAAGTATCATGCATTTTTCAATAATACTCTTAACACGATTTATTATAGAAACTTGTTCTTAACACCATTAACCATCATCCAAAAGTAAGAGAACAACACAGCATATCCTTTTGTCTCTTAGTGGCAGTTGCCAAGAGCAAATAAAATGAGCACATGATGCAGGCAACTGAGATATAGTTATATAGAATAAGCCCCAGATGAAAGAAGCACGTACTGCTATTGCCATCATACTACTGGGGAGTTATTATAGTGGACAAGTTAGTGCCAGATAAGAAAAGCAGCAGCTTTAGAGGTTAGCATCAAGTACAATGGCATGGGAAATGTGCTGAATTTAGCTCTCCACCTCTTCTAAAGGGTGATTTTAATTAATAATAACTTCTCATTACATGCTTGGTCGCTTAATGACTCATTAAATTAGTCTGATACTAACTGATTTGGTGCATGTCATAACCAGTCATTCTCCTTATAAAGCATCTAACTACATAAAAAGCAACAAAAACTTCATTTTAAAACAACAATTTCACTGACCTCAGGGTCCAGCTCAATGGCAACACCTAGTTCTTCCAATACATCTGCGCTCCCACAAGCGGATGAACTGGATCTACTCCCTTGCTACAATTTAATTCCACAAACATTCAGCCTCAAATATACACAGTTATACAATGAAATGAGATATGCAGTGAGAAGGAAGAGCCTTGACAACCTTGGCTACTTTTGCACCACAAGCGGCAGCAAGTATTGAAGCACCTGTTGAAATATTCACCGTGTTTGCTCCATCCCCTCCTGTCCCAACAATATCAACTGCGTCGCCTAAGCCTTCAACTTGTCTGCATTGCTTTATCATTGCCCTTGCCAATCCCACTATCTAACGGTCATCATTGGCAGTAGTTTCAAATTGATGGTTTCCAGCTCTCAATAATAAAGGTGAGAATTAATGCATTCTAATTCTATGAAATCAGATTCCTAGGCAGAGGATTATACCACCTGATGCATAGGACTGTACATCAAAATGGAACCTTTACATTATATTTTGAATTACACGCTCTTGCTTCAAAAAGCAAAGATTTTTCTGAATTATTTTTTCTCAGAAAGGCAATGCACAAGAGAGTCACTCTTCTCTCACTACCAAGGGAGACTATAAATGCTAATGAACAAGGAAAAATATTCATTTCACCTACTCTATGCTCAGGAGTATATATAAACCTTTAAGGCTTATAACTTATGGCATATAAGCATAAGTCATAAGTTAGGAATGCTATTCCTACACTTTTTTTTTATCTTACGCAAACACTATAAAACTTAAAAACTCGTAAAATAAGCTAATGTTTTTTTCTTTTTGATAAATGTGATGTGCGAGCAAGCTTGCGCACACCGTGACTACATCCACAGGATACCAGCAATAGGTACCGGATAACTCTATCCAGTAACGCTAGTACAGATGGAAAGAAATCAATGAGTGTCAAGGAAAAGGAACTTACTTCTTCAAAGGTTTCACCTTTAGCTCTCAAAAGAACAAGAAAAGCACTAATCAAAGCTTCATCAGCACCCTCCAACAAAAAATCAAGAGAATCTTCTGATTCAGATTCCGTCAAGTCTTTCCCACTTATTAAAGTCTCGATCAACTGCACCAATAATCAAAACACACACACATACTCAAATCACAAAATATCAATCAGATTAACAAAAATCCCACTTCACAATTTTATTCAACAATCTCAAATTATGTGACACTTTTGCTTCCTAAAAAGTCTAACAGTTCAAGTTTAACTGAGAATTTTCACATGAACACTTCCAAGTTTTTTGAAATAAACTTATATATTTAATTATTATAAGTCACAATAATTGATAATTTGAAAATATTCAAAACATATATGAAAACATTACGATTAACAGATACAACTTACATTTGAATCTCAAAATCCGAAAAACCACACCTAAAAAAACAGGTCAAACCTTTTACTATTAATTACCTGAGTAAAGGTGGATATGGATGAATGTCTATTGGAATTATTGAAAGCAGCAGCACAATGAAGAGATGAAAATTTGTTTAGTTGGGTATATTTAGCAAGTGGGTTATTCCCAAGAAACAACTTTGCAAATTCCATTCTTGCAGGTGCTGTCAATGGAATGCTGCACAGAAACCCAGCCATGCTTCTCTTTTTTGTGATGGAAAATAGTAAGGGTACCCAATTTAATAAAGTGGGTTTGTTTGTTGCAATAAATACGGGGAGAAGAAAATTTAGAGCGCGTGCGCAATTGGGCAAAGAGATAAATCATGTGGAATAAATAATTAACTCCTTTTAATTTGGACATTGTTTGGTCATTTAATTTCTAGAAAATTAAAAATTATTTTCTTCCAGCTACGCTAAACGATTTCTTATAACAAAATAATCACTCAAACTCTGTTGCTACATCAAAGAAAATTATTAGGAGAAAACTCGAAATACATTTTAGGTGATACTCGAACTAAGTTGAATGACCTTTTGATTACAAAAGAAAATTGTTTGATAACAGCTTTATGTAACACTTAGGAAAACTCGAATCATTTTTTCGTTACAATTACGACACTTAGGCGAGAAATGAGATGCTTTTTTGTTTCAAAATAACTTAGTAACTTTGGCGCAATAAAATAAAAATTGGGTAAAGCGTCCGCAAATGCCTCAATAATTTCCCTTTTTCTTGTTTTACTTTCTATTTGGGTTCTAACAAAGCATTATTAAATCATGAAAAACTACCATACCATTACTGCTGACTGAAAAATCACATTACAATTTCATTTTGGTCTTTTCTTTCACTCACTTTGTTGTCACCTGCCCTTCCTTTGTACTTGTACCATTTTGCACACACAAGAAAATAACCCAAATTCAGAATCTCTAGTGCTGCAATGAGGTAATAAAAATAGTCTAACTTCCCCTTGTTAAGGTCTTCATCCAACCAATTTGATGTCTTATGAACAAGTGATGCCAAGAAACTGCTCAAATAACTTGACCCTGCCATTCCAACAAAGAAGAGAGACGCCGCGATGCTCCTCATGTTTTCAGGACATTGTTTGTAGAAGAACTCGTTCTCGCTGATCAATGTAAATGCCTCGGAAAGACCTGAATTCAATTACGAGTATATTTGAAGTATGTTAAAGTCAAGAATAGTATTAGAATGTTGGAATTGTGTTTCAACATGAATTGCAGTTGGAAAAGAATTTAAAGTTCATTCTTGATTACTGAAAACATCCTTTGCAAATGTTTTCACTGCCCGTGACTGTCCACTGGTGCATGATCAATGCATGGACACATGCACCATTGGACAGACAGCAGAAGATTGTGAATGAAAATTATTACTACTGTTTGATATTACTCATCAACTGTTCGTGAACTTCAAATTCTCTATTTCAAGTTGAAGTTGAAATGATAAATGAAATTGTAAAACGAATGTTGATTTGCAAATGCTTACCTAATAATGCCAACTGAGGTATTAGCCAGAGTCCTGACATGGATGAAATTGCACCTTTCCCCTGAGTCATTTGTAGCATTGGCCTAGTTATTGCCAGGGTTCTTCTCTTGTCTTCAACAATCCCTGATATGACCATTGTTACGATCGATAAAAATATGCCAATTCCCATTTTCTGGAGAAGGGTGATTCCATCTTCTTTTCCTGTGAATTTCCGAAGCCATGGAAGTAAAACACGATCATAAATAGGTAGCCAAATTGTTATGCTGAGCATGGAAATGACTATGAAAGATGCTGGTGGGATGTGGAAATTGATGTGGCCAAGTTGATTGTCACTTTGTAAGGCTTGGAAGATGACATAATTTTGTGATTGAACAACGGAGACATAATAGATAGTTCCAGCAACCCATATTGGGATTACTCTCAGTAAGCATTTCACTTCTTCCACTTGTTGAATGCTGCAAAGCCTCCATGGATCAACTGCTGATCCATCTGATGAGTTTATCTGGTCTTCCGGAGTTTTTATTGCTGCTTTATTCAAGAATCTGAAATCATGAGATGTTTTAGTTAGTCAAGCAGTTACGCGTAAGAAAACAACTTTGTGATTTTACTGTTACATAGGGTTGAATTCTATACTCATACGTCAAATTAACTCCTAAGTTATGATGCTAGCAAGAGGATTTACCTAAAATCTGAAATCATGAGATGTTTTAGTTAGTCAAGCAGTTACGCGTAAGAAAACAACTTTGTGATTTTACTGTTACATAGGGTTGAATTCTATACTCATACGTCAAATTAACTCCTAAGTTATGATGCTAGCAAGAGGATTTACCTAAACTGATCAGTGTAAGGAAGCATAGAATTCATGGAATTGGAAGGCACATAGTTGAATAGGGAGAAGCATGGTTGTTGTGGCAGCTGCAAGTGCCTTTTCTTGAATGCAGCCACTAAGACCTGTGCCACACTTGACAAAGGGCTGCCTTTTGGCACAAACCTGACATAAATATTAGTGCCCACAAAGAAAAGTGCACAAGAAAGGAACATAATAATTGCTGGTATGGCTAATCCCAGAGACCAGCTGATATTTGTTTGGACATACACAATGACAGTCATTGAGACCATCACAGCAAACGTGCGCGTGAAGTAGTACCAGTTGAAGAAGCTGCTGATTCCTCTTCTTCCTGACTCAGTGTTGGGATCAAATTGATCAGCACCAAATGCTAAACTACAAGGCCTTATGCCAGAAGCACCAATTACTAGCAATCCGAACCCTCCTAGTAAAAATGTCATTTGTCCTGTTGTTGGACCAACACATACTGGTGCAGTTCCTTGTTTTTTACATTCAGGTGGATGAAGCTTTGAGACTGATGCTGTAAAACTCAGAACTAACATCCCCTGTAAATTATCAAATTGGAAAACAAAGATAAAATCTGGTCATAACAAGGACTTTTAAACAATTGATTATAAGTTAGTGTGCGCTTAGTACGACAGAAGTCATTTTCTAGACAATTTTTGTCCTTTTTTCCCATGTTGTATGATAAGGAGATTGTACCAAGAAAGAAGACTGATATTACTTTTTCACTTCTATGACCAATATTTTCCATAAAAAAATGACTTCCGTCATACCAAACAACTCTTAGTCTCAACTTTTACTGAACACGATTATTTCTTATACCAAGAAGGAAGACACTGAAGCAAATGCAAGGACATTGTAACGGCCAAAGTAAGTATCAGAAAGGAAAGCTCCAAGCAAGGTGCCAAAGTTGCAAGTGCCATTGAAGATGTTGACAATATTAGTAGCTGTTATGGTCTTCAAATGAAATATACTTGTCAGATAAACCAAGAGATTTGATGAGGTTCCAATTGTTCCTAGCTTCTCAAATGTCTCATTCCCTGCAGTTTAGCATGCAAAAACAAGTTGAAGTCGACTATGAAATCCTCACTTTCATTTAAGCTCATTTCACATCAGCTGTCATACTAAATAGTTTAGCATACAAACAATAAGTTTGAGTCGTCTATATGAATCCTCTCTTTCATTTAAGCTCATTTCATACCATTGTCATACTAAACAGTTTTAACATATATTGAAAACATAAAGTAATGTCAAGAAAAGGAACACTATGAAACTACTCAATAATAAGCAGTTTTTTTCTGTAGAAGTTTAGAACACACAAAAATTACAATACCTATGACAAAGGGCATTGCTCTTATTCCTCTATATTTGATTTCATCTTTAGTTGCTTCTTTGTTAGTTTCCTCCATGGCTGCTAGTAAGGTTGTAGTTCTTCTGTTATTTTTTCAGTCAATACTACCAAAAAAATGAGATGGTTATATAAGAGGGAGATGCACATATATTAATTGAATCTTATTCTTTTCTCATTATGGAATAAGTTGACTTTTTCCTCTATGCACTATATGTGGAAAGAACTCTGTGGAACTTTTTCTATACTATTAGGACATGTGGAGAAAGGGAAACCACCTTAGTGGAATCACTGTATTGAGTCTAATATTCAAGGATATATCAAAACTTAAATTTCATTCAACCTCAGACTAACTTAAAATTTACAGACATGTTTGCTTCCTAAAGTAAAATACTCCTTGTTCAAGAAAGTTAATAGAGGATTTTCTTTTATGAAAAATATTGAAGTGGGGTTAAATCAATTCTTTTTTGTGTACAATATTGAAGTGGTGTTAAATCAAATCATACGTTGCATCCATTAAAATGAAAAACCAGTGCTGTTGGAAGATGAGTTGTTGCTGACAACAATCCATCTATGGAAATTGGAAAGGTATTCCATTGCTGAGAAACAAACCAATATTAGTGTGAACTAGTTTATCAATATGGTCAAAGTACACATTATATATCCTCTTCGGCGGTATATGTTGCGTATGCGTACTTATATCATACATATAGTGTAGGTAGTATTATATATATATTTAATATATAAAATATACACTATCTATCTGCATATTACGTACATATTCTGTAAACTAGATGACCTAGAGTAATTGAAATGTAATTTTCCTATGATTATTTTATATCGTTTGGTAGTAAAAATAAAGTGGATTTAAAAAGAAATACAACAAGATTACCATAGTTTTTGTATAATAAAACATGATCCATATAAAATAGAAAAAATATAAATGAAAGTAGAATTCAGAGATTGTCCTATTCAAATGTCTTTAAGAGCTGTCATAATACAAAAAAGTAGAGCACCTTTTATAGGATGAAAAAATCATCCATGAATTACAAAAGCTAAGCTTAATAGTAGTAAGTAGGTACATGTACAACAAATATATCATCATAATCAAGCCTAATAGGAACCTTTTTGATGTTCATTTACCTAATTGTATGTACTATATGGCACTACACTTCTATACACTATACTTTCTTTTTCTCTGCCATTCAGATTAGATTGCAGGAGTTGGATCGATTTATTGGGACTTGTTTCCACCACAATGGTGGCATTTAGTTGTGGGCCTGGTTTCTGGCACCCATCACATTCAGAGAAAAGTAGGAACAGACGTATAATAAAGTAACAGTATCAAGCAAAATCTTTTGCCTCTCCTTCAGATATGCACAAAGTATGTTTATGCAAGTATCAAACTTCTGTACTACATGCTATCTTGTAAAAGCAATTCCTTTCATTTTTTTAAGGAATTGCTAGTTTTTTCAAGAACATCCAATGGCAGACTGCTAACAGTAAGATTAGATCAAGCTGACTAGCCAGCCTCACAAACGCGTTATATTGACAGGGACAAAATATATATATATTTTTTACAGGAAGATTATCGGTCTGAGTCCTCTTCATAGCACTTTATGCAAGGTACATGAACAAGCTGCCTCCAGCAGAGCAAGCGATCAAATTGTGTGTTGGATGCCAAGCCAGATGCAGCAACTTGGACTTCAGATTACAGGAAATCTCATTTTCTGAGCTATCTTGTCCTGAAATCACCAACAAAAGGCAATGTAAATAAGATGAAAACCAAGTCACGGGGGTTGGATATGCTACCATTTGATGAATTACTGGCCCTGCACAGGCACATGCATACTTGTTACGAACTACCTTGGCGATAAAATCCTCGTGCTAAGTTGCTCAATGATGACCTTCGTGGCCTTGAAGTAGTTTGAGAGGTCGGTTTTCTACAAATGAAGGTGTAATGAAGGGTCAATTCAAGAATAAACGAAGACAAATAGAGGATGATCTTAAAACAAGGGTTACCTATTTGGTTCTTTTTTGACTTCCACTGTGATGCCATCTTCATTCCCAGTTCCACAAGAAAATACGCGAAGATGATTGCTAAATCAACAAAAAGTTACCGGAATTCATCATATCTACAGCAACAAAATGAAAGTACAAGTAGACGACAACCCATATCACTATTCATACGTTGGCATAGGTTAGAAATGTAATTGAAGGATAAACCTGTAAGATCCAGTTGCAAATTGAAGTCCGTCTCCATTCAGGCAACAATCAAACTTATCGAAGATGGCATCATTCGTATACAACTTAGGAAGCTGCCACACAACATGTAAAGTCAACATACTGCAGTACATGCATAACCATTTTCAGTTTTACACATTACACCATATCACTAACTGTTTATATCTCGGTAAACCTCTGAGAAAACATCGTGGTGAAGACCCTCATACCTTAGGGCGGAGGTGTTCATGAATCTTATATGTTGCAACTGGGGAAGTCTCCATGTGAGTGTCCCACAACTATCAGATAGTAAACAAATAAGACATAATTACAGATCCATCTTATGATAGCAAATGTAAGACATAAAAGCAGGCCATGAACACTGGAAATATGAACCACACGAAGTCACAGCTTAGTTGTCATGTCACCAAGATAAGAGAACAAAGAAGATTCCAATAATGAGAGATGAAAGAATCAAAAGGTGGAAGTTAACAAGGCAAAAAAGGAAAAGCACAAGTCAACAAGCTGAATACACGGTTAAGGCCCCAAAAGATGAATTAAGGAAAATGTTGGACACAGAATTCCCCAGAATAAATAGTGCAGGAAGCAACTAACCGAGGAGTGAAAGATGTGTGAGAAGCACATATTAATACTATCCTTAAATCACTCGGTTTAGCTCTTGAGTATTAAATTGAAAATTTTGTATTCAGAATTCATTTCTTTGATGAATGTAAATGCAAAGGAAATATAGTTGACGAGAAGTTCAGTGTACATATACAGTAAAAGGATTATCGAAATTAAGAAGACCTTCAGAGTCATGTAATCGCGACTTAAAATATGCCTTCCGTCCATTGCATACTTCATGTCAGATATAGAAGCAATGATCTCACTGAAAAGTGTTTTAGAGCCATGGATCCTCCCATCTTGCATTCTGTAAAAGGTAGTACCATAAGTTGCAGCTCGTAAGAAGAAGTACCGTAAGCCTTGTTAGAGAAGCAGACTAGAAGCATCACTGCATCATACAGATGAGAGAAATAAAATGGAGATGGGTATAGAACTCACATTTTCACGTTGTGATCACATAGTGCAGACTTCCTCATGTCAACAAGCCGGATGAATCCCCGCGAACTACTATAAGCCAACAAATTGCAATGAAGTGGATGGAATTCTGCTGATGTGATCACCTCTACATAGAAAATGGTGCAATGGTCCTTTTCAGCCTTTATCAGGTGGCAGTCTGGCCAAACTTTTGATGCAGAATAGAAGTATATGGTGATGAAACTAAACTACCTAATGGCATTATTCGATCCATATCATAAAGTGGATCATCATTTCAAATTTACAAGTCAAGTCCTTTTCAGGGGAAGGAGTAAGGGCGGCTTCTGATTCCTTTCAAACGTTCATAGAGTTTCTTTCTTTTCTTCTATCCTATTTTTTCTTGCTTGGAGATGATAGGAGACATTCTCCTTATATCAGAGGAGAACAAGATGTCAGAATGATGAATGAATGCACTTAAAGAAGAAAAAAAAAACTTTATGGATTTGGCTGCATCTTTTTCCTTTTAATGCCTTTCCAAATCACAGCTAATGATCCCTTAGATGTTGTATCATTCTTTCTTTCATGCATCTTGGAATTTAATGATAAAACCAAAAGCAACCTATGATTGCTTTCCTCCAGAAATCTTTTAGCGAAGAAGAGTATACAATGACAGGCCTGTCATTCCAAACTAGCACCACCACCTCCTCCCCCCTCACCCCAAAAAAATGAGGCTAAAACTGTTCTCTTCTATATCAACAGGACAGGCCAAGAAGCTTCCCCCGCCCTCACCCAACTAATGTCATCCCTATCATGAGCTTTAACTGTAGATCACTTAAGATGGTATATACTCAATAAGCGAGGCTTATGTAGATTTCAACTACATAAATGTTCAATCTACACATATCCTTATGTTGCTAAGTGTACCTATGAGGACTAAAATTACTGCCTGAAATCATATCTTGCCTTCTGTAAGTTCTTGAAGTACTTGGCATCATATCATTAGCAGATCGTGTTTATAAATTATACCTCCATACTTTTAGAGACTATAAACTCAGAAACTTCAAATAATGGGTTAACAGAGAGTAGAAGCGATGCGTGAGATAAGATCCAATAGGTTATATCATATGAATTGCTTCTAGATTACCTGTAAGATCTTCCATATCCTTCGGTTTCATGTCGATGATATTGAAACACTGATCGCTAACCTCAAGGTTCCATACGTTTATCCTAAGGTCATCCCCAGAAAGGAATGTCTCACCATCGCTGTAATATTAAAACCAGATTATTACCTAATGCCTGGCACTTCTCCAACTGGTAAACAGCTTTCATAATTTTTCTGGTACAGATACTTAAAGAAGGATAATCTAATCTGATCGATCAAGCTCAATCAGAAATATGAAAAACAGGTGCTGGTCAAATTTCATTTCAAGTGAGCAAGTTTAAAATTCATAATATATGCAAGAGCATAAGAATACCTATTGTTTGAGATGGAATTGATGTTGAAATCATGAGCATTGGCATACACTCTCCGAGATGTTATAGAAGCCTCATTTGTGATATCTGCAAGCTAGATACAATGGAAGCTGGAATTACAAGCTATCACAGCATGTCAAATGCATATAGTTTGGGGAGAAGTAAATGTAATAAGAATGCAAGAATATTTCAGGTAACAAGTAAAATGATTACACTCTTCCATGTCATACATGTGATGGCGATGTGCCGTTCATTTTGTTAGTCCATTCTAGACTGCTACCATTAGCATGAGATGGTTCACTTTGTCCGCTCGTATAACTTCTATCAGCTAAAAGAGAATTCTCTGACGTCACAGATGGATTGATGTCCATTTGTTTAACGTTCTTTACTTTCTGTTCCTTGATCTGTAAAAGAAACAAATAAAGAAAATAGTAAATTGATATGTACAACTTAGTAAACACACAGTAGATGGGAACTGACAACTCGATCTAATTCCATCGATAAGGAACACCCATCTAGCTTTTTTTCTTAATTTCATAGACAATAAAATTCCATCTTGGATAGACTGTGAACAGACAATATAGTTAATACTTGATTTTTTCAGGGTGCATTGTAGTATTAGATCACACAACATAACAAATGGATAACAGAATCCCCTGAAAGGTCTCATCCAAACTTCCAGAAACTTATAAGCCAGAACCATTTGTCTGAAGTTTCACGCATGCCATAGGTATTTCATACCTTCCAAAGTTTTATCGTCCTGTCATTTGCTGTAAGAAGAAATAATGAACTGTTGAGTTTCGTACACCATCTGATTTTATTAATCTTCTCTTCAATTTCCACACTCTTCAAATAATCAAACTGAAGAAGATGTAACATGATCAGCATCTGTAGTTCATAAAGATCACCTATACATGCAGAATTTTAAGCAGCCGTATGCCCGAAGATAGATAAAATGAATATCTAATTATACCTCGGGTTCATGACTCTGGAACTCCGTCTTATATTTAAATTCAGGATGCTGCCTTTGTGGAAGGTTGAACCGACCAGAGTCACTTCGAGAACTGTACTCAAAGGGATCCTAAAAGACCATAAAGGTGAACAGGTTACATGTGATGCGAAGTTTGAATGACACAAATGATATTTCTGAAAATTTTGTCCGCACTTCTTTACCAGCCTGCCGCTCAAAAATCATGACACGTCCACCTTGATCTCCAACAGCCAGATGATCACCATTCTTGTCAAACTCCATTGCAGATAAAATATCGCCTAACATAAAATGTTTTTTATGCGCAGGTCATTGAGAAATGTAAAGGCAGAAGTAAAAGTGACACCATTCCTTCTTGTTCATTGTATTTCTTTTGTTCATAATTCCTCTTCTTTTTATTCAGGTGAGAGGGCAAAATAAGGAAAGAAGAACTAGACATCTCTTTGCTGTTTTCACTTTCATATAACCGAAACACAAAAAATGTTATAGAAGTATGAAGTTGTGCACCAGCAGTCACTTGCAAAGGTACCAAAAGCTCACAGACAACCAATTTTCTTTTGCCGGGTGTATGAGAATTTCAAGATACATATATTTTAGATGAAGAATAAAATCCATGTAGATGTGGTCCAACATGCTCAGAGAACTGAAAGAATTATTTTCCATTATATAAACAGAATTGGCTTCAACAACTTTTCCCAACTTTCTGTGGTTTAACAATCCTCATACCACGCGCAAGCCCCTTCTCATTCAAAGGAAGCAAAATCCCATGCCAGTTCTTCCCCTTGTCATATATACGATGAGTTAATTTGATTGATTGGTTTGTGAACAGTGTTCCTCTTTTTTATTGTTTTTGGCTCTATGATATTGTTTCTTCTCACATTCTATCAACATAACAAACATGGCTAACAGAAAAGTGTAAACCATAATATCATTCCTATTGTGAGAGCCTCATCAACTTAAGTCCACAACTAAATTTTCAAAGGAACACCTTACTCAACTTCAAGATTGTTCTATACATAATAAAGGAGTACGAACTAGTTCCCTGACGTCCCTAGGCTAACAGGTGCCTTGTTCTCAACTTAATCATAGGGAATTGTGTAATACTAAAGAAAAAAAAAACGCATCTTGGTGCACTAAGCTCCTATTATGCATGGGGTCAGGAGAGGGACGGATTACAAGGGTATATTATACGCAACCTTACCCTGCATTTCTGCAAGAGGCTGTTCCACAAAACCTGTCACATGGCAACAACTTTACAAGTTAAGGCTACCTTCCGTGTAATACTAAAGAAGCAGGTGGAAAATGCTAAAGGATTCTTTCTGATAGCATCAATCAGTCTCTCGTCTCAACTGAACATCGGCCACTCCAAATTCAAGCAATATCCTTCATTCCACAATTAACAACAACAACTACTACTACTACTACCGACACCACTACTGAGCCTCAATCTCAAACTAGTTGGGATAAGCTAAAATGACACCTGCCAGAATTGAACCCGCATCCCAGATTTCTAATTATCCTTGTATTATCTTTTGTTAATTAACACGTGTCACTTTCTGTATGGAACCAAATCAGACAGTTTTACCCTATTTGGCTTCAAGATTTCAGGTATAAAACTACAGGACAGCAAAATTCCTTCGACCCTCCTACTTGCCTTCCAGTTACCTTAAGGAAAGGACCGTTCAAATAAGAAGAATATTACTATCATTCACCACTCATATTCTTTCAATACTTTGCTTTCTGATATATTTCAGAAACAAATAGTATTACACATTCCATACCAAAGCAAATTGAAGAAATGGAAAACCAAAGGAAGGCAACCATTCACAAATTAAATAGCAATATGATACTCATATTGATCGATATCAACCCCCCCACAAACTCCAATGAAGAAAAATACAAATAAAACAGTATACTAGTGGAATTCATGACATAAAGAGCAAGTGGTTAAGAAAAGTTGAAGAAACATACAATCTTGAATGTCTTCATGAGGAGTTTGTTCACCAAAGACTTGAGAGAAGTTCCATTCAGACCCCAAACTCATAGCTCTTAATTCCCTCACTCAAGAAACTGAGACTCCCAAGATTCTAACAGTACTTACAAGGTTGAATCTTGGAGGCAAGAAGAATACGGGAGAATCTTGAAAACGAATGAAGTGAAAGTGTGTGTACATGGGGGTACTTTATTTTCTTTGTTATCCACCCCAGATGTTTCCCGGGTAAAAAAAAAAGGCTTGTGCATTAACTGTTTTTTGTCTTTTTATATGAGTAACCAAAGGTCTGATACTAGCAGCGCATATATATGACCCATCCTTGTTGGCTATAAAATGGAGTTAAATTTAATATTAACATATTTCGAAAACAAGATTTTGAATGTAATTTAAATATAATGTAATTTCAATTTTAAATAGTCTGTTTAGGGGTAACAAGATTTTATGACAAGTAAAAGTGAAAAAAATTATTTTAAAATAGGGGACAAGTAAAAGAAAATAGAAAAGATATTAATGACATAACACATAAAGATGTTAGTATTCCCTTCGTCCCAAATTATTCATTCCAAATTTTCTAATTTGATTTCCCATTTTACTTGTCTTTTTTTTATTAATCAACACAAGATAAAATTTTCTTTTTCCATATTTTACACTTTGCATTAATTACTTTTTCTTCAAATTAAATTGTAAATATCATTTAATAGAAATATTATGGTAAATTAAACATGTTATTAATTATTTTTCTTAATTAATGTGTCATCTCAATTTGAGATGAAGGGAGTATTTAACTTGGCTTAACTGACATTTATGTACTCTAATTCTGAATGTGCACTTAAACTTGTACATAAACTTTAATAAGTAGACACATTCATCCGTAAGCGACGTCCTATACTATAAGGTGTATGTGACTGGTTCAAAATTTAATTCCTACTTGTGCACGTGCAAACTTTACAATTTTGACCCCGTTTTCAAACTAAATAAAAAAGTAGAAAAATGAAATCAAGATTATTTTGACCTTTTAAATGTTTTTATTCATGTAAGGAAAAAACGACAAGTTAACTCAGAAGACTTCACGATGGCTGGGTAAAAATAATCTTGGAACTGACTAGTTTGACTCAGATTTCCAGAAATGATAAAAATGAGTGTACATATATTTTTTCTTCTTTTTTCCACTCAGAAAATATAATGGCCAGCATAGAGCCATTTCTTTATGCTTGTTTATTGTCATTACAAACAATGCTTTCCACAGAAATCTACAGCTGCCGTACAAATTTCACAAGACAAAGTTGCATTTGTTTTTTGTTCTCTTTTCAACCCCTTCTTCTAGTCCTTCTCCAAGCCAAAATTGCAAGTTTTGTGTTATCCATTCTTTCTTTGATTTTGAATCTTTTAACAATTACTCAGCAGGGAAAGCTGCTGACTCCCGAGAATATAACATCGACAGCTTGATGTCTTCCACCAGTTCACGTAGCAAGTGGAGTGACTCGGGGTACTGCTTCCTTCACCTTCTGTAAGTAAGCAAAGACGTAGCATGAGTTCAAGTGATCATATTTCTATCAAGAAATTGCAGACAAATTCTCCTTACATTGGAAACTTCTATCCATTGATCAAGTGTCTTCACCGCTTTGCCAGAGAGTAGTGTTTCATGAGCTAATGCTACTCCCTCAGCCAGATTATTAACACGTCCACTTACCAAGAGAGCAGCTGATGCATTTAGTACCTGTGGAGTTATTTGATAGATAGCATAAGAACTTCCGAGGTGAAAGGAAGCTATTGAAAACGGAAACAAGCTATGTCTATTTCTTTAAAGAGGATTCGCATGTCCGTTAACAAGCTATTGAAGAAACTTACAAATGCATCGGCAATCGACCCTTTTTCTCCTGAGAGCACGCGTCTGAGCATCTCTGCATTGTACGCTGGACCTCCACCTCGCAGACTTTCAAGAGTGCAGCGAGGGATGCCAAAGTCCACTATTGAAGAATAATCATGTCAGAAATTTTTTTCAAAGAGAAAATGTTAAATGACTACAGAAAAAGACATCACTCATAATGCAGCACTCTTTAGTGCAGAGTTCTGCAATGTATATTTAGAGCGCCATTCATTGGTTATCTGTGCGAAGCAATAAGATTAAGAAATCTTGCACCCAAAAACAATTTAAAAGAAAAAAACAAGCTCTAACTGATCCTGATATTAACTGGTTACTTACATGGATCAAAGGAGAACTTCTCAATATTGTCTGGTGTGACGTCAAGGACTAATCCAGGGCCTGTGAAACGAATTGTCATACGTAATAGGATGTAAATGCCCAGATCTAATCACTCAAAATAAACAAGCAAAGTCGACAATAAAAAAGACCATGAATGAAATTTCTAAACACAACAGATATATTAGAGGCATGGAAAAGGACCATACCAAGAGGACTCATCTCATCTAGGCCTTCCGAGTGAACAACCAATGCTCTTTTCATGCCAAACCTCTGCACTGCTTTAGCCATTTTGTGGACCTATAATAAGAGATGCTTCGTTCATCAAATGAATGTAGCACTGAGAAGAACATTATAACGGATTAGGAAGCAAGAACCATAGGACAGAACGGAGATAACACCAGAAAATTAGCACCTGAGTTCACATAAATTGTGTTTACAAGATTCTTAAAGCCACATTCATAGAATGCATGGTATTAGTGTAACCAAAGTCAAAACATACCAGGTCTTCTTTGTATACCCCTATAACAGCAAACGGCATTCTTGCTGGGTTCAACATAGGTCCCAGGATGTTGAACACTGTCTTTACTTTCAGTTTTTTCCTGATAGGTCTGACAATCTTCATCGCCGGATGGTAGATTGGAGACATCATAAAACCAATTCCAGCTTGATTTACACACTCTTTCACCCCCTGAAGTCAGTAACAATGAGATACACCAACATCAACCAAGTTGAAATTATATGTACTGTCAGTTATCCCTAAAGTATCATGCATTTTTCAATAATACTCTTAACACGATTTATTATAGAAACTTGTTCTTAACACCATTAACCATCATCCAAAAGTAAGAGAACAACACAGCATATCCTTTTGTCTCTTAGTGGCAGTTGCCAAGAGCAAATAAAATGAGCACATGATGCAGGCAACTGAGATATAGTTATATAGAATAAGCCCCAGATGAAAGAAGCACGTACTGCTATTGCCATCATACTACTGGGGAGTTATTATAGTGGACAAGTTAGTGCCAGATAAGAAAAGCAGCAGCTTTAGAGGTTAGCATCAAGTACAATGGCATGGGAAATGTGCTGAATTTAGCTCTCCACCTCTTCTAAAGGGTGATTTTAATTAATAATAACTTCTCATTACATGCTTGGTCGCTTAATGACTCATTAAATTAGTCTGATACTAACTGATTTGGTGCATGTCATAACCAGTCATTCTCCTTATAAAGCATCTAACTACATAAAAAGCAACAAAAACTTCATTTTAAAACAACAATTTCACTGACCTCAGGGTCCAGCTCAATGGCAACACCTAGTTCTTCCAATACATCTGCGCTCCCACAAGCGGATGAACTGGATCTACTCCCTTGCTACAATTTAATTCCACAAACATTCAGCCTCAAATATACACAGTTATACAATGAAATGAGATATGCAGTGAGAAGGAAGAGCCTTGACAACCTTGGCTACTTTTGCACCACAAGCGGCAGCAAGTATTGAAGCACCTGTTGAAATATTCACCGTGTTTGCTCCATCCCCTCCTGTCCCAACAATATCAACTGCGTCGCCTAAGCCTTCAACTTGTCTGCATTGCTTTATCATTGCCCTTGCCAATCCCACTATCTAACGGTCATCATTGGCAGTAGTTTCAAATTGATGGTTTCCAGCTCTCAATAATAAAGGTGAGAATTAATGCATTCTAATTCTATGAAATCAGATTCCTAGGCAGAGGATTATACCACCTGATGCATAGGACTGTACATCAAAATGGAACCTTTACATTATATTTTGAATTACACGCTCTTGCTTCAAAAAGCAAAGATTTTTCTGAATTATTTTTTCTCAGAAAGGCAATGCACAAGAGAGTCACTCTTCTCTCACTACCAAGGGAGACTATAAATGCTAATGAACAAGGAAAAATATTCATTTCACCTACTCTATGCTCAGGAGTATATATAAACCTTTAAGGCTTATAACTTATGGCATATAAGCATAAGTCATAAGTTAGGAATGCTATTCCTACACTTTTTTTTTATCTTACGCAAACACTATAAAACTTTAAAACTCGTAAAATAAGCTAATGTTTTTTTCTTTTTGATAAATGTGATGTGCGAGCAAGCTTGCGCACACCGTGACTACATCCACAGGATACCAGCAATAGGTACCGGATAACTCTATCCAGTAACGCTAGTACAGATGGAAAGAAATCAATGAGTGTCAAGGAAAAGGAACTTACTTCTTCAAAGGTTTCACCTTTAGCTCTCAAAAGAACAAGAAAAGCACTAATCAAAGCTTCATCAGCACCCTCCAACAAAAAATCAAGAGAATCTTCTGATTCAGATTCCGTCAAGTCTTTCCCACTTATTAAAGTCTCGATCAACTGCACCAATAATCAAAACACACACACATACTCAAATCACAAAATATCAATCAGATTAACAAAAATCCCACTTCACAATTTTATTCAACAATCTCAAATTATGTGACACTTTTGCTTCCTAAAAAGTCTAACAGTTCAAGTTTAACTGAGAATTTTCACATGAACACTTCCAAGTTTTTTGAAATAAACTTATATATTTAATTATTATAAGTCACAATAATTGATAATTTGAAAATATTCAAAACATATATGAAAACATTACGATTAACAGATACAACTTACATTTGAATCTCAAAATCCGAAAAACCACACCTAAAAAAACAGGTCAAACCTTTTACTATTAATTACCTGAGTAAAGGTGGATATGGATGAATGTCTATTGGAATTATTGAAAGCAGCAGCACAATGAAGAGATGAAAATTTGTTTAGTTGGGTATATTTAGCAAGTGGGTTATTCCCAAGAAACAACTTTGCAAATTCCATTCTTGCAGGTGCTGTCAATGGAATGCTGCACAGAAACCCAGCCATGCTTCTCTTTTTTGTGATGGAAAATAGTAAGGGTACCCAATTTAATAAAGTGGGTTTGTTTGTTGCAATAAATACGGGGAGAAGAAAATTTAGAGCGCGTGCGCAATTGGGCAAAGAGATAAATCATGTGGAATAAATAATTAACTCCTTTTAATTTGGACATTGTTTGGTCATTTAATTTCTAGAAAATTAAAAATTATTTTATTAATTTATTTTTAATTAAATTTTATTTCTTTTTAAATTAATATTAATTATTATATTTAAACTCCATAAAATTATCAAAGTATTTTTAAAAATTTAAATATACAAAATTTAGGACAAAGAGTAATAAAAAATGGGGATATGATAATGGAGTAGAAGCAAGATTAAATTCAGTTTTTTTTTTGCGGGGTGTGTGGCCGGGGGGGGGGAGTTGTCTCTTGTTAATTTTACAGTCAAAATTGATAAGGGCCCAGATTCATAAATTATGGGTTCTGACAAGAAAATTCCATCGATTATTATTGGTCAACATGTGATTTTTCTTTGATAATGTACAGAAGAGTGAAGGAAGGGGGTGAAGTCGTCGTGCCTGTTTTTTCTTTTTTTTCATAATTTTACTATATTATTTTTAATTAATTATTATATATTATTTATATATTAAAAATTAATAATATTTAATAAAAAATAAAATAAATATTTATGACATACCTGCTTCAGCTGTTTCCATCGTAATTTTACTATTTGACTCCTTATTAATTACTTAAGTCATTTAAGTATTAAAAAATGTAATAATATTTAATAAAAGAGGTAAAATAAATAAAAATGATAAATTAATTATTGATGTCTTAAATTAACTTAACATCTTATATGAGGTCCACTTAGATTTTTTTTACAACTAATTTTTATAGTAATTTGGTTATATCACTTCTAATTTCGCTACTTTAATCGTGATATTTGTTTGACTGTTGAAATTATATGTGTCACTTAAATTGGAATAGAAGAAACAGTATTATAAATCACAATAATTTAAAACTTAAATTATTTTGAAAATATAATTGGCTATCAATGCCACAAAAATCTAGACAAGGAGAGTATTATAAAGTACAATAGCTTACAGCTTAAAATAGTAAATTACAATGTCAAAAAGTAGTATAAATTACAATAGCTAATAACTTAAAATATTTAATAATATATTTAAAATATAATTAATTAAATTTATTTGTGTCACATAAATTGAGATAAAAAATAACATACATTAAATCCGTACTAGCACGAGCCCTTTGGTGTCTAGTGGTATCAAGAAAGGAGTTATTTGGTATATTAAGTATATGGTTGGATAATCAATTTTATTATGGGTGTGTTTGGTATGAAGGAAAATGTTTTCCATGAAAAATATTTTCCTAGAAAATGTTTTCCATGAAAAATATTTTCCTAGAAAATGTTTTCCTGAAAAACAAGTTGATTTTTTTACTTGTTTTCTTATGTTTGGTAGGTGGATGAAAATATTTTCCGAAAATTATTTTCTAGTATTTGATTGGTGAATGAAAAAATATTTTTCAAAAAATACATTTTAGAATCCCTTTTAAAAAAATAAATTAAAAGAGATTAAATTCTTTTTTGAGAAAGGGATTGCTAGGCAGGTGGGTGGGAGTGTCAGAATAGGCAGTAGGGGTGGGGTAAAAAAATGTTTTGAATCTTTTTGTTCAAAAAAAAATTAAAAAATTGACGGGGGAAAGGAGGGTAGTAGGAGCTGGGGGTCAGAGTAGGGGAGTAAGGGGGAAGAAAAAAATAAAAAAAAAAATAAAAAAAAATTTAATTTTTTTTTTTAGGCTGGGGGTGGGGGGAAGGGATGGGAGAGGGGGATGGTTAGGGGGGAGGGAGGGTAGGGGTATGGGGTAAGAAAAATGTTTGAATTTTTTAATAAAATGTAGATATTATTTTTAGAAGGGGGGCTGGTAGGGGTAGGGGTAGGGGTGAGGTGGGGGTAGGGGATGGACTAAGAAAATTTTTTGAAATAGTTTTTAAAACAATTAAATTTGGGAGGGATGGGGGTAGGGGTAGGGGTAGGGGGTGGAGTGGGGGTAGGGTTGGTATCGGGGTGATAGAGGTATTGGGCGCGGAGTAGATGATTTTGAGAATTGTATGAATATTTCAACTTTAAAGTGAGGTTGAAAGAGAGTTTTGGAAAATGTTTTCATTACTTTTTGAAGTGAAGTCATTTTCCTTAGGTTTAAGGAAAATAAGTTAGTTTGAAAAACATTTTCCAAAACATATACGCCAACCAAACATAAGAAAACTTCCTTCATACCAAACACACCCTATATGTCTCTAACCCATGAAATAACTTTGCATGTACCATTTGAATACTCTCTTTATTTTATTTGATATGATCGATATTTTAAAATATATATTTTTTATTATATTGTTACGAGAAAAATAATAATTTAAAGTAATTTTTATATAACTTATAAATATTTAAATTTTAATTTTAAAATAGTAAACTAATCTAATCTATTCAATTTTGAAAATCGAATAAATTAACTCTTGAGAAGCGAAGCATGACAATTATAAAGGAATGGGGATGTCCCAAGTGAACCAAAAAAATTTACTCCAAAATAGATATATAAAAACTTAGCATTATATTATATCAATTTAATAAATGTGCGATTCATACTTTTATTAAATTATACTTTCTCTATTTCAATTTGTTTGTAGTTACTATTTTGATTTTTGATAATCAAAGGACATTTTTTCTTATAGGGAGAAATGATTTTATAGTCGTTTACAAACTTCTTTTAGTTTGATATTTCTTTATATCTTCGTTCTTACATATAAATAGATCAAAAAAGGCTATGCTCTTTTATTTAAATTGTAAAAGGTCAAGAGATTTCATGATCTCTTTTCTTTGATCATATTTTTCAAATACTTTCTAAATTTGAATTGTTAATTATTATGACTAATAATACTTTTTATATAATTTCTAAATATGTAGATCTTATTTTAAAGAACTAAATATTTGATGTCTAAATTCATTCCAAACTTTGGTTAGGTTAACTTTCGTACTTCAAGTTTGAATCAAGCCAATCAAATTGAAACAGACTATTGTTTGCTCTGTATATTCTTACAATCAAACTCAAAACTATTATTCTTACCATTTTTTATTAAAAGATTATCCTTTATGAAAATACGTCATGCAAAATAATATCTACAATTCTACATTCAGAGACTTTTTTATTATTTTTTAAATTTGTTATTGTTGGAGCAAAAAAGGAAAATGGAGAACAATCTAGTGTTTGACAATCAATTTCAATACGTAAAAGATGGTAGTTACATTAAAAGTTTAAAACAGATATAATAACCAAAAATAGAAAATATAAATTTCGATGTAGTAAATGTCACTTCAGAAATTTACTGGTTCTCATGTTCCTTCATTGATAATTGGTTACAGGGTTGTGAATGTATGTTATAGAGTTTTTAATTGTAATTTAAGATATGTGGACTTATGGTGACAAATTGCCAAAAAAGGTTGTTAGGCAGTAATATATGTAGGTATTAATACGCAACTTTGAATAGTACACATTGATAGTGCACTCATTAAAAGTCAGCAGAAATGAAGATGTCGACTTATTGTCGATGGATGTGTAAGCATATTAAAAGAAATAAAATTACGAATAATAACATATAGGCAAGATCGGAATGAATTTTTTATTTATTTTTTTTGGTTAAAAGGGTGCATTTCAATATAATAAATAAAACATTACAGAAAGTATTACATACGACAGGGCTCAGCCCGGGTTAATTACAAAAGTGTAGTAGTTTCGCTCATCTGAGGATAGAGCATTTGGATTAACAGATCTTTCAAAAAAAGTTCCTCTCATGTCTGCTCCCAAGTCATGTTGAGCATACATGGGTGAAACTAGCAAAAGATGGGCCTCTTCGAAGTAGTTTGAGGCTGCCCCATGTTTGGCCCAGACCGGAGAGTCCTTGACCACTTTGGTGTTGGGATAGAAGGAATTCTTAATATGATGAACTAGGTCAGAAAAAATGTCCATGGAGATGTTGTCAAAGCACCAAGAGCCCTGGTACCAGACCCGGCAAAGCTAAAGTTTCTCATCCAAAGATGTTAGAGGGCCCTGGATGAGATTCCTGAGGGGAGGGGAGTTAGGTATCTATCTATCATACCAGAAAATGACATTTGAACCGTCCTTGACAGCCCAGGTTGCTAAATCCTTGCATCTGGCCCAAGCTTGGCAAATATTCCTCCAAGTTCTGGAGGCATAAGTATAGCAAGTAGTGTCATCTCTACAGTACTCGTTTCCTAGAAGTTTGATCCATAGGTTGTCAGGTTGGGTCATAGCTCTCCAGGCTAAACTCATGAGAAGAGAGTTGTTCTTCTCGGAGGCTTTTTGGATGCCAAGTCCACCCTCAGTCTTGGGGAGGGTCACAGTAATCTAAGAAATCATGTGGATTTTCCTCTTCTCAGAGGTGGACCCCATATGAAGCTCCTAATGATTCTATCAATCTGGTTCAAGATTTGTTTAGAAATGAAAATGTATTGCATTACATGATTGGGAATACTACTGAGGGAAGCTTTTGCAAGGGTGGTTTGACCAACCATATTAAAGAGCTTAGCTTTCCAACCACTAAGCTTGGAGTTTAGAGAGTCAATGATGAAGTGAAAGTCCCTATTACTTGGTTTGGAGTGGAAGATGGGGAACCCCAGATATTTGCCCAGCTCAGCCTTAGGATTGATCTGGAGTAGGTTAGCTAGTTGGCTTTTTAAGTGGGTGTTGCAGTTGTTAGAGAAGATAACTTTAAATTTAGAGTTGTTAACTCTATCGCCAGAATGGAGTGAGAAACTGTTGAAAGTGGCATTGATGGTCTTACAGTTCTTCTCATCAGCTTTGGTTAAAAGGATAAGATCATCAGCAAAGAAAAGGTGGGAGACCTTGGGTCCTGATTTGGTGATAGAGATTGGGTCCTAGTGTAGCAGGTCAACCTCATGGTCAATCCTTCTAGAAAGGAGTTCCATGCACAGTATAAAGATGTAGGGGGAAATGAGATCTCCCTGTCTGATGCCTCTGGTTGGGTGGAAGAAAGTAATCTTACCCTCATTAATGAGGATAGAGATATAGGAAGTAGAAATACAAGACATGATGAGTTTGATTAGATTGGGTGGAAGATTGAAGAAGTGGAGGGCTTGTCTAATGAAGGACCATTCAATTCTGTCAAAAGCTTTCTCAAGATTAATTTTGAGCATCATATTAGCTTTCTTCCCCTTCATCTTGGAGAAGTGGGTAATATATTTTTGGAAAATTATGGCATTGTCAGAAGCCCTTCTTTTGGCCATAAAGCTTGATTGTGAAGGGCTGATGAGATTACCAAGGTGAAGTTTTCATCTTTTGGCAATGATCTTGGTAATGATTTTGTATTGGGTATTACAGAGGCCAATTGGTCTAAAATTTCTGAGATTAGTAGCATTCTTGCACTTAGGAATCAAACAGAGGTAGGTTGAGTTGACATACTCATTCATGGTACCTAAAGAGAAGGTGTGGTTGCAGAATTGCACAATGGAAGGCTGAAGGATATCCCAGTATTTCTGGTAAAAAAGGGGGTGGATGCCATCAGGTCCAGGAGCTTTTTTAGGATGAAAGGAAAACACAACTCTTTTGATCTCCTCCAGACTAGGCAGGGCTCCTAAGGAGGGGTGATCTTCTTACCTAAGAGAACCCCCTGAAGGAGGGGTTCCTTTGGAATCTAAGAGGAGAAGAAGTTTGATCAGAAGAGAATAGATTGTGATAATAGTTGAGGATTGAGGTAGTGATGTCCTCAGGAGTGTACAGCCAGTTGCCAGAATCATCTTTAATGGAGTTAATCCTATTGTTCCTTCTCCTATTGATGGTGGAGGAGTGGAAGAACTTGGTATTCTGGTCACCTTCAGTGAGCCAGGTTATTCCAGATTTGAGTCTCCAGAATTCCTGTAATCAACTTCTTCGTGTTGTTTACTTTTATTAGTCACTCCGCATAGTTTGAATAATTATAGAATTGTCTCTATTTACGTATTTTGTAGGAATGAGGATAAATACAAATCTTATTTATATTTATAATCTTTTAAAAAAAAGATAAATTAAATGATTGTAGGTCCATATTTAGTGTATAATTAATGTACAAGGCATATATAAAGATTATACATAGATTATGTAGTGATTATTCTCCAATTATATAATTATTAATTATACACTAAATATAGTCCAGTAATTATTTAATAAAAAACTATTTAATTTACCTTTTAAAAAGGGACATAACTATAACTAAGACTTGTACCTACAAATGCATGGATTGAATCAAAATAAAAAATTAAACAACACGTGAAAATTGGTTATAATGTGGCTATCAAAATAAAGTACGACTATTACTAAGTTTAAAACTTATATGAGCTGCTATATGACTTAATTTTTCTAAATAATATGTATTCTCACTTTAATTTTTAATTATTTAGGTCAAATTACTTGTTTTGGTATAAACACAAAATACGAGTGCATCAGGCTTCTTAATTTGACCCAATCTGTCACGCTTGGAACATTATCACCGAGATTGTTGAGCTAGGCCTATATAGACAACTCTACTTCACTGGAAAGACATGATACTTATTAGCGAGCGTATGATGACTAACAATTCTGGACTGGGAGCTATGTTCAAATCCAGTCCTTTTATACAAAACTAGAGTGCCTATACCTTTTGTGGAAGCCCATTTAAATGGAACCTGTTGAAACATGAAAGCCAAGGGACAATCTTTGTGATATAAATCATATAATAATAATGACTCTTTAACCAGCTTTTTTGACTGGGATTGAAATTCTTTTCCAGTATATCTAGTCATTATTGCCCCACCAAAAGTTACTTGAGATCTCAACAGTGGTGTTGAACCTGTACAATTTAAGTTAACAAAGCACATTGTAGTGAACAAAGTAGGGAAAATAAATGCTTATACTTCTTTATAATGCATATAGAATACTGCATTTTCAATCATATGTACATATTGCAAGTAAGAGCTCAACAATAAGTTATATGAATAAACAAATCTCTTTCACCATAATTACCCAAGATGCACATCTAGCAAACCAGAAGTTCAAATCCCTATATTTTCACAGCTACTTTGCTACGTAAAAATTTTGTATTTTCTACCTCATCGTTACTTCCAGAAAAAGGACCAGCGAACCAAGTCTGGTGTTCAAAACACGAGATTATGTCACACGTAGAAATATGTTTCCCTTATATGGCCGTCTTGAAAGCTGAAAATTTCTTATTTGGCCTAAGAACGTCAAGATTCATACAACCGATCCCAACTTGGTTAGAATTGAGGTGTCATCTTGCACACCGATAAGAATGAGGAAACCACTTCGAGAACAAATGGTGTTTTAGCTTTATGACCAAAACGAAAATACCATAGCACGGTATGTGCATAAATGCCACCAGCAAGTACCTGAAAAATCACCAGCAGATCGTATATTTGCTTAAACAAACTCATGGACTTCATTGTATAGTTTAGGACATGATAGGAAGTACATACCACAAAGGTGAAAATGCAGATGATAGATCAAGGAATGGATAGGGCCACCTGTTCAACAAAACAACATCAGTACTAATAATTAATCGATTAACCAAGATTGAAGAACGTAACAACATAGCAATGTAGCATTATCATTACCAGATTGAGATGCAGGCATGAACAGCCCATTGGAAAATAACATAAATTCCTGTCCACATAAAGAAGTATCCAATTCGAAACCAAGGAAATCGCTGAAACAACACAACAATAGGAAACTGACGATCAGTTTTAAAGTCTACGAATACCACATTTGGTATTGATAAAGTTTGCAACTTACCAGGCAATTCATAGCAGTATCACCAAGTAGAAACACAACATTGACTGAATGCATATTTATAATCCACTGCAAGATACAGAACATAACATTTAGAAACACAACGAACAGTAATACGCAGAACTTCACTCAACTAGTCCCTAGTGACTAGTGTAGCATACTTACAAAATTTAACTTGTAGCCTTTAATGGTCAGATATGGAACAAGTATGAACCAGAAGACACAATCCGTAAGCGTTACAGCCCCTGCATTCATCTTCAACAACAAGAAAAGAACAATCTTTAAAGTCATTACATTGCATCTCAAACTTCACATTGAAGTAGCGAATCGCGATATACCTGGAAGATTATTTGGAAAACATATTCCCAAAACTCAGCAATTTGACGAGAAGTTTGTTCTGCATTTTCCCCTATATGTTTTTCAGCAACTGAACTTTGTGAACCATACTCAATATCTAACCTCTCAACATCAGTTCCATCAATACCAACTTTGTTGTGACACTTGTAACATCCATACATTGATAGAACAGATCCAATCTACATAATTTAACACATTATTAACATTAGCAAAATAACATAAGAGATAAAAAAAATGTACCTACTGAAAGGTAAATTTTTTCGCTTTCACTTACCGCGAAATAAATAGTAATCAGAGTAAATGTCCACCTGTTCCACAGCAAATATCAAATCGAACTACAGTCAGTCAGACTTATCTATAACAGTCAACACATACAATAACGTTTATAGAAAGGTTTGGCTGTACTTACTGTGTGTAATAGTAAAAGATTTCACCACCATCGGCAGTAACATTTAATATTAGCAACAACAGAAGAATCATAAAGGCAAATACTCTGAATGCAAGAAGCCAAGCAGGATGTATAGTTTTAAGACATGGTCTCCATACTTCATCTTGATACAATAATCCAGGGGACTCTTTTTTATTTTCATTACTTCCATTTTTTCGAATTCGAGGTCCTTCATACTTAATTATTAGCACTGCTGCAAACACCATAGAAGCCAAAACCCAAATGCAACATAGCAAAAACCTCCAATTAAGCCAGTAACTAGAAATTGTTGTATCAGCAGTCATTACTGGCTGCCAAGAATTCTTTGGAGCTCTTGCTAAAATACTCATCATAACATTGATTTGAAAATTAACATAAGGTGAAAAAAGAATATGAAAACAATGGGTAGAGCTTGTTATATGATGTGTAAATGTGGTAGGGGAATATATTTATGTACTGTAAAAGCAGCTAGCAGTGAAAAAGATAAAGGAAGCTACAAGGCCAAAGCTGAAATGTTGTAAGTAGTATAAAGCAAGTTAGTCATGGGGGAATTGTGGACAATGTGTATAACAAGAATATTTGTATAGTTATTGTTGTGGTCAGAAAATGCAAAACAGGTGGTAAGAAATTGACCAACATTGATGTTTGAAAGTAACCAGAGATTCCTAACTTTTCAGTATATATTTGTACAGTAAGATAGATATAATAATATTTTTTTAGAAAAAAAGAAGGCAGTCTGGTATAACAGAGCTCTCAGGCGCAAAGATCTGATACACGCAATCTTATCTTATATTTGTTCAAGAGACTATTTCTACCGCTTGAATCCGTACCCGCTGACACATAATATAAGAAAGTTTAATGCAAAATTTTGGAATAAAAGATTGTAAGTTATTAATTGTAAGCAAAGAAAGACAAGGTGGTGGGGTGTAAGAGATGCTTTGCTTCTTTGCTTTTAAGGATTAAAAAATTATAAATAAAAAAAGGAGAAAAAAAGAAAAAGACAAGTGATGAGGAGAATAAAAAAGTATGATGTTCTTTGAGAACAAGTTTATTTATTTATTTATTATCCCAATAAGATCTGCTAATAGGGAATAGTCCTAAAATGTGAAGTCACAATCTCTATATGCCCATGCAAATATAAAATTGTACCAATACACAAACATACATTTTTTTTGGTTAACTCAATAAATAAATATCTTATCCGTCTCAATTTATATGATGGTATTTAATTAGATACAAAATTTAAAAAGAAAAATGAATTTAAACAGACACTCAAACTTGATCTCAGCTAGAACGTAATCACTTTAACTTTTGAGCGTGCACATCTAGACATCTCAACTCATCTCTACTGTATCAGTTGAACAGTACTCCAACGTACAAAATGATCACCTAGATACCCCAGAATCATTTATGTGCCAAATCAGCATCAGTTGTACCCATAAGACACGGTTAGGACAAGGGGAAGTGCTTAGTTGTCAACTGAAACCAAATTAATTTACCTATAATGTACAATCTCAAATTTTAGAGTGTTTTGTATCAGCTGAGGTCAAATTTGAATATCTATATATGCATTATGCCAAAGTAAACTATTGAAATTTATGTATTTATAATCATTTCACTAATACTCCCTCCATTTAAAAAAAGATTGACATACTTTGACTTGACACAAAATTTAAGAAAATAAAAAAGACTTTTGAATCTTGTGACCTTAAATTAAACTTGTGTCAAATGTACCAAAATGCCCTTTAATCTTCTAGTCCTAAATATGTCATATGAAAAGTTGAAATTAAATTATTGTCAAAAAAGAAAAAGGATCATTCTTTTTTAAACGGACTAAAAAGGAAAAATAGGTCATTCTTTTTTAAACGGAGAAAGTAACAAATGAGAAATTTAAATTTAAATTTTTACGTACTAAATATATTTTTTTAATAAAAATAGTTTTTATTAGCTATGTCTTGGCCATTTATTTTTCCAGCAAACATAGGTGGAAGTATCACAAACTTTATCTTATGAGGAAAGACACGGCACATATCACCTTTTTTGTTGTATATATAGTTTATTGGAGTCCCTTTTTTTAGTCTTTTGAATTTCAAATACCCTCCTCCTCCTCCTCCTCCTCCTCTATGTTTGTGGTTTTTGTGTTGGATTACTTGTCGAGTTTTCTTGTTTAACAAAATAAAAATAAAAATGTACAGTTGTAGTATGTAAAGCTTTGTGGGTTACGTTCCCAAAAAAGAAACAATGCACTTTGCAAAGATTTAGGAATTGAAATGATACTAATTGCAAGTCTTCAAGATATATCATAAGCTCAACAAAGATTGTATTGACTCAAGAAATGTGTTCTATTTTATTAGTTTCTTGTTATGTTAGACGACCATTATTAAATTAACATACAAAGGTGTATGAAGGATATGGTCGAATGCTAATTAGTGGAATATAAAATAGAGGGTGGTGCAATATTTCTACAAATATTAGAGGATTATCAGGTTTCTACGCTAGCAAGTTCTAGAAAAGGATGAATAACTTTATCGGATACCTTAAATAAATTTCGTATCGAAATGAGAGAGAAAAAGAAAAATTTACAAAGCATAACGCAAATTTACATTATCCGCACACTTTTAGCTTTTGATATAGCTTTGTACTCTAACAAATAAAATATAAAGTGAACGCGACTTAGCTAGCTGGTGTTTGACTATAAATTTTGAATAAGACTTATCTTTAAAAATATGTTTGTCCTTAATTAAATTTTGAAGAAATGATCTTTAAAGTTTTCAAAAATGAGCTCAGTGGATTTCAAACTTCAAAAGAAAAATTTAAAGTGGAATATATATTCAAACATAACTTTAAATTTAGAAAATTAATAATGCAAAAATTCAAAAAATTAAATTCTCAAACTTTAAAATCTATGATGAAATGGAAGTTTATGCTACCCATTACTTTGATTTGATCTAAGAAAGTGAATAAACATAAGGAAAGTGTTGGGTGATTACTATACATGTCAGGTTGGAGGGTCACCATCCTGTAAAGCAAATACATAGAGCATGAAAAGGCAAGATGGTTAAATCGTTACGCGTATAGAATATGCTTTTCCATCACGATTTTTTCTTCAAGAACACTCGCTTCGTTGATTTTTTTTCTCATTTCTTTTATCTTAACGATCTTGAGACTATCTCAGAGAGAGGCCTACACGCCATACGCCTCCTCTTCATTGACCATACGGCATGAAAAAACGCATTTTTGTAGTTGAAGGGTCCACATCCATCCAATATAAAATCTATAAAGTTTATATTTGCTAGCTAAATAAATTATAGATAATATAAAATGTATATATATTTATTGGTTATTTTTGGGTGAGCAACTATACTGTTTAGTTATTAAATCCGTTTGAAAAAATGGTCAAGCTTGATTTGCAAGCAACACAATGTACCTTTCCTACCACTTTTCCTTTTTTCAAGGTTTTAGTTTCCGAAAGTATTATTCACTATTGGGATCAAACTATTAGTATTAGTCTCCCATCATTTCAAGTAAGGGGTTCAATATTAAAAGAAAACTAAGTTGAAGGGGTTCAACACCTACTATAACCACATAAAAAATAATTTTAATCATGTATAAATATTAGTATATTTTTCCATCGAAGGGGGTTCGGACAAACCCTTAAAGAGGGCTGGCTCCGCCTCTGAATTCATAAGCTCAACAAAGATTGTATAGACTCGTGCTAGAGGGTGGTGGCGTGAGGGTAAAAGAAAGAAAGAAATTATTATTTCTAAGCCAGCAAGTTTTGAAGAAATATAAATAGCTGCGCAGAACAGTTGAGATCAAATTCAGATCGAATGAGAGTAAAAAAATAAAAAAATTATTAGACATAATTAACATAAATTTACATCATGAGCACAATTTAAGCTTTGACTATTAATTAATTGGTCAAGAAAACAAAATCGAAAGCAAACATAATTTAACTAGCGTTGGACAATAGATTTTGAATCAGATTTTTTTTTTTTTTTGATCTTAATTAGATTTTTGAATTTGTTGGGATTCTCACTCACAATTTTCTTGCAAGTAAATGCATGTCCAAACGTAATTTTTAATTTTAAAAATTATAAGTTCAACTATAAACTATAAACGTAGTTAAGAGAAGTGTTGGATGATAAGGACCACCATCCTGTAAAGCAAATACATAGAGCATGACTTTTCTTCTTGGCCATATGGAATGAAAAATGCATATTAGTCTTTTCTTCTTGTTAAGTTCTGGACCCTCGTTAATAAAGGGTCCACATCCCAATATAAATGTAAAACTTAAATAAATTTATTCCTAATTACTTTCTGTGACTGCTTTTTGCTATATTATAAATAATTTCTTATCTTATAATTTTCATATACATGATTAACATTAGATTCATAATTTTGAACTTAAAAATGTAACGGTTAATTACTTCATTTTTGCTTGGATACATAATTTCGATGAATGAGATCGATGCATTCATTTCTAAAATTATTTGATCGAGATACATAATACACTAACTAGACCAAAGGGAGATATATAATTACAATTATGTATCCAAAAATTTATGGGTTTGTGAATGTATCTGTCTTTTTTAAAAAAAAAAAAAAAAAGGATTTAATAATTAATAAAAAAGTTAGGAATTTTATGTAGATCAGTGAAGATAAGTTGTGATGTTATGTACTTTTCTTATGAGCTGAAAAGATGGTGAAGCTTGGTTCAGAAGCAACAAAATATCCCTCTCATCACTTTTAGTTTCTATGGTAAAGGTAAAACTGCTATTAGGATCAAACTAATACTATTAGTTTCTCATCATTTGCCTTTATGATCTTCACACAGTCAAAAGGATCGTTGGTTCTTGCATCACATGTTTAAAGGAGAGCATATATCTTATTTTAGAGACACTTTCTTCAACCAAAGTAGTATCATTTTCTTTTGGCAACAAACTTTGTAAGTTCTAAAATATTATACATGGACAAATAAGTTGTGATACCAACAAGGCTGGAGACTACATTCACAAGAAAATCCCAAGCCCTTACGACGTCTGGAATTTGATTTCCCAGACGAAGGTGTCAAACCAATGAAACCTGTTTCCAAATAACTGATCTTTTGTCAGTATGAAAATTTTATCATCTTTGTAGGATTTATTGCATTCCCAGGAGAGGTGTGTAAGAGGGATAGTTTCAAGTATCTCGGGTCCTTGATTCAGGGGAACGATGAGATTGACGAGGATGTCTCCCACCGTATTGGGGCGGGATGGATGAAGTGGAAGCTCGCCTCGGGAGTGTTGTGTGATAAAAAGGTGCCGCCCAAGCTTAAAGGCAAAGTCTATAGGGTGGCAATCCGCCCGGCCATGTTGTATGGAGCGGAGTGTTGGCCAGTCAAAAACTCACATTCAAAAATTAAAGGTGGCGGATGTTGCGTTGGATGTGTAGGCTTACTAGGGGTGATAGAGTTCTGAATGAGATCATTCGGGAAAAAGTTGGAGTGGCTTCGGTGGAGGATAAGATGCGGGAAGTTCGATTGAGATGGTTCGGCCACGTGATGAGGAAGGGCACGGACGCCCCCGGTTCATAGGTGTGAAAGGCTTGCATTGGATGGCTTCAGACGGGGTAGGGGTAGATCAAAGAAATACTGGAGAGAGGTAATTAGGCGGGACATGAAGCAGTTACAGCTCAATGAGGATATGACCTTAGATAGGAAGATCTGGAGGACGCGAACTAGGATAGAAAGCTAGTGCCAGTTTGGGGTCGCTGGGGTAGGGCTTTACTTGGTGGGTATATTATTCTTGTTATGCCACCTTGTTGCGTTCTTTATTACGAATTTGTTTACTATTATTTGTTTATTATTCATTGTGGGTGGCGTATTTATGTCTTCTCATCTTGTTCCGTGCTTTATTACGGATTTGGTTACTATCTCGTGAACCGAGGCTCTATCGGAAACAGCCTTGCTACTTCTTCGGAGGTAGTGGTATGGATTGCGTACATCTTACTCTTCTCAGACCCCACTATGTGGGAATACACTGAATTTGTTGTTGTTGTAGGATTTATTGCAGTTTTATATGTTCCATCTGTAAACCAGACTAACCCTTTGCACCATTTCCTTTGGCAAAAGGAAATGTTTCAATATAAAGCCTACTTGGGAAAGGCATATAACCAAAATATAACACCAACATACGAATTGATAGCAGTAGAACTTACTAGCCATAGCTAAAGCATCATCAACAAGACAATAACGGAACAGCTAAATCGGAAACTTATATATTCATTTCATCCCCTGATAAGATTTATCATTGACAGAGCACATAACTAACCAGGAATCGATAACAGAAACTCCTCAACTACATTCGATGTAAAACAAATATCTGAACAGTGTAATAGAACAGGAGAGAGAGATCAAATTCTGCTGCACAAGCAATCTAGAAAAGAGAGGTTCCTTTTCCTTTCTTGTCACCGCCAATCTCAAAATGCTTGCACCTCTGCACAGCACCAAAGACGATGAATATTTATAATAATGAAAATGCAACTGCATAGTAGAGTCGTATGAGTTAACCTACCTTGATTGGGTGCTGTGACACATGTTTGCAACCTTGGCATTGCAATCTCAAGACAATCTTCTTCGTGGTCTTTGCCTGGTTTGGAAAGATAAACGTAAATCAGTGATAAAAAAGTAGACTTGAAAGTCAAACGTGCACACATACCGACTATGCCGCTTAATCAGTGAAAATCTCCTTCTCTTCCTGTTTCTTGTTTTAACAAATGACTAATATTCCATATTTCTATTTCAACTATCAAATGTTCATTAGTTATTGGATTGAGACAAATCCAGAGCCCGTTTGGCATAGCTGGCTTGAAGTAGCATTTAAACACCGGATGTTGAACACCACTTAAGTATTGAAGCTAATTTATCTATGAATAGGCAGTCAGATGTTAGAATATAAGTGCTAAAACTAAAGACAAACAATTAAGTATTTGTCAAGAAAGGAACTCGGAACCAAAATAAGCCAAGAAATAAAAAAAAGTGACCAAAATAAGTCACCTATTTAATAAGTTATCAAAATAGGCTAAATGTAATAAATTATTACGTTTTCCACTTTTTCTTAACAATCAACTAACGGAGTTGACTTTTTATAAAACGTAAGAATTTCTTACGTTTTACATATTTATTTGTAAAACGTAATAATTTCTTATGTTTTATCAAAAAAAATATGTAAAACGTAAGAAATTCTTACGTTTTACACGAAATTCAAAATAAAGAAAGACAATGTTTTGTCACATCATTAATAGTATACTTTTTCTAAAAATTGTACCAAATCGTAAGAAATACTTACGATGTATACTTTTTGGAAAACTAACAAAACGTAATTAGTCTGACTATACCTCAAACATGGATATTCATTTTTATTTTGTCAGAAAATGTTAATTCCTATAAGCTTGATTCCGATGGCACTATTTTAACATGATGCTTGCTTGATGTACTAAAAGTCATAGGTTCTAGTTAAGTAGCCACTATGAGGCTCCCCCAGACATGGAAAGGTAGTCATGTGTGATAGGTTTTTTCTCATTTTAAATGTTAAAGCAATTAGTTTTATCTTGAAAATTCTGATGATACAGCATAAAGAAGCTGAATAATGATTCCAAATAATTTTCAGTTAGTGTCCTCAAACACTGAGTCACTTTCTCTTGCTCTTCATAGTTTCTGAGATTTTTACAGATTTGGGCTTTTGCAGTGCTTTGCTGAAAGTAGAAAAAGCAATGGCAGGAGGCGGTGGAGCAGCTCCAGCAAAAGGAAGTGAACCAGTACCACATCCACCAAAAGATCAGCTTCCTAATGTTTCTTACTGCATTACTAGTCCTCCCCCATAGTTGAGAGTTTGTAATGTAATTTGAGGTATAGTTGTTAGGTTGTGGAGCCCCCCACCCGAAGGTGGGGTTCGGGGCGGAGGCCCGACCCAAATTTTAGGTTGTACCTTTTATTCTCATTCTCTGTGTAATTGTACATACTCCAAGTCATTAATATAAATAGCCCGTCCGCCGTGGAGGTTACCCACGGGTGTTACCACGAAATTACCTCTCTCTCTCTCCTCAAGAACTCTCTCTAGTTTTCTTCATCCTCTCCATAGATTTAGTGTGTGTGAACTGCTAATCGATCCTAACAACTGGTATCAGAGCTTGGGAGATTCATCACGATCACTGAAGATAGAAGGATCGAAATTTGGAATCGAGAAGTTTGATGGATCCGATTTTGGTTTCTGAAAGATGCAGATCGAAGACTATCTGTACCAGAAAGATCTTCACGAACCCTTGACCAGGGTGAAGCCGGAGTCCATGAAGGAGGAGGACTGGAAACTCAAGGATCGGCAGGCTCTAGGGCTGATCCGGTTGACTTTGTCGAGAAACGTGGCGTTCAACATCGTCAAGGAGAAAACCACATCTGATCTGTTGAAGGCACTATCAAATATGTACGAAAAGTCATCTGCGATGAACAAGGTATATTTGATGCGTAGATTGTTCAATTTACAGATGCCTGAGAATGGATCTGTTGCTGATCATATAAACGAGTTCAATATGATTGTTAGTCAACTGTGTTCTGTGGATATTGATTTCGAAGATGAAATTAAAGAACTGATTTTGATGTCATCTCTGCCCGAGTCTTGGGATACTGTTGTTGTTGCGATTAGCAGTTCTCGTGGATCTGAGAAACTGAAGTTTGATGAAATCCGAGATGTTGTTCTTAGCGAAAGCATTCGCAAACGAGAAATTGGGGAATCATCTGGTAGTGCTCTCAGTGTTGACCGAAGGGGGAGAGACCAATCGAGGGTTCAGAATACACATGACAGATCAAAATTGAAGAATCATGGAAAATCTCCACAAAAATCCAACGTGACATGTTGGAATTGTGGAGAGAAAGGACACTTTCAAACAGAGTGCTAGAAACCCAAGAAGAAGAAGAATCGAAAATCAGGAGATGATAATGATTCTGTTAATTTGGCAGAAGACTTGGGGATGCTCTAATCCTTAGTGTGGACAGCCCGGTTGAATCCTGGATATTAGATTCTGGTGCATCTTTTCATTCATCTCCTAGTAAGGAATTGTTCCAAAACTTCAAGTTTGGAAATTTTGGAAAAGTGTATCTTGCTGACAACAAGCCATTGGCGATTGAAGGAAAGGGAGATGTCTGCATAAAAACTCCAGCAGGAAACCAGTGGACATTGGAGGATGTCAGATATATTCCTGGTCACAAGAAGAATCTGATCTCTGTTGGTCAGTTGGATAGCACAGGCTACGCAGCAGAGTTTGGGAAAGGTTCGTGGAAAATTGTGAAGGGTGCTATGGTTGTAGCACGTGGCACAAATCTGGAACTTTGTACACCACTGCAGGGTGTATAAACATGGTTGTTGTTGCTGAGGGTGCTTTCGGTTCATGTTTATGGCCCAACAAACTTGGACACATGACTGTCAAAGGAATGAAGATGTTGGCTGCAAAAGGAGCTTTAGAGGGGCTAAAATCTATTGATATGGGTCTTTGTGATAGTTGTGTTATGGGTAAACAGAAGCAAGTAAGCTTCACGAAGACTGCGAGAGAGCCGAAGCAAGTACGGCTGGAAATGGTCCATACAGACTTTTGGGGACCATCTCCTGTTTCATCACTTGGTGGATCCAGATTCTATGTCGCCTTCATTGATGATTTCAGCAGGAAGGTTTGGGTTTACTTCTTGAAACATAAGTCAGATGTGTTTGCTACTTTCAAGAGGTGGAAAGCTAAAGTTGAAAATCAGACTGGCTTGAAAATCAAATGTCTGAGGTCTGATAATGGAGGAGAATATGACAAGTCGGAATTCAAACAACTCTGTGCAGCTGAGGGAATCAGATTGATGAGGACAGTTCCCGAGAAGGCAAGGCAGAATGGAGTTGCTGAAAGGATGAACAGAACATTGAATGAGCGTGCAAGGAGCATGAGGAGACACTGTGGGCTACCTAAGACGTTTTGGGCAGATGCTATGAGCACGGCTGCATACTAAATCAACAAGGGACCATCAGTTCCTCTGGGGTTCAAGATTCTTGAAGAAGAATGGACAGGAAAAGAGCTCAAGTATTCTCACTTGAGAACCTTTGGTTGCACTGCTTATGTTCATGTTGATCCAGAGAAGAGAGATAAGCTTGATGCTAAAGCTATAAAGTGCTACTTTATAGGTTATGGTTCTGACATGTTCGGGTACAGGTTTTGGGATGACAGGAACAAGAAAATCCTAAGACATTGTGATGTGACATTTGATGAAAATGTCTTGTACAAGGACAGAGAGCAAAAGGTTCAAGAAACTACAAAGCAAGTGGGAGTTGAGCTTGAGTTGCCGAAGAGTACACCCAAAGATGTTGCAGCAGATACTCAACAAACTCCAGAGACTGTCGTTGAGGAGCCAGAGGTGGAACAAGGGCACCTGAGCAGGCTGACAGGAGATCATCTAGGACCATTAGAGCACCAGATAGGTATTCACCACCATTACATTATCTGTTGTTGACTGATGAAGGGGAACCAAAGTCTGTTGCTGAGGTCCTGCAGGTGGAGGATTTAATCAAGAGGGAGTAAGCAATGGATGATGAAATGAGCTCACTTGAGAAGAATAACACGTGGATGTTGACTGAGTGAAGAGAGCCTTGTTGAACAAATGGGTGTTCAGAATCAAGGCAGAACCAGATGGCAAAGGAAGGTTCAAGGCTTGGTTGGTAGTTAAAGGATATTCACAAAGGAAAGGTATTGATTATGCTGAAATATTTTCTCTTGTTGTGAAATTAACTACTATCCGAATTTTATTGAGCATTGTTGCATCGGAGAATTTGCATCTTAAGCAAATGGATGTAAAGACTGTGTTTTTACATGGAGATTTGGACAAGGAAATCTATATGCAACAGCCAGAGGGGTTTGTAGTTCCAGGCAAGGAACACATAGTGTGCAAGCTCAACAGGAGCTTGTATGGGCTGAAGCAAGCACCTAGACAGTGGTACAAGAAGTTTGACTCCTTTATGAGCAAGAGTGGCTTCCGCAAGAGTGAAAAGGATCAGTGTTGCTACTTCAAGAAATACACTGATTCTTATGTATTTTTACTCTTATATGTGAATGATATGTTGATTGCAGGATCCAGTATGAAGAGATAAACTCTTTGAAGGCAAGCCTGTCTTCTGAGTTTGAGATGAAAGATTTAGGTGCAGCGAAGCAGATTCTAGGGATGAGGATTTCTCGGGATAGATCTGCTGGCACTTTGAATCTATCCCAAGAGTAGTACGTCGAGAAGGTGCTGGCCAGATTCAGAGTTAATGATGCTAAACCCAGGACTACTCCATTGGCAAATCACATAAAATTGTCAAAGGAGCCGTCACCGAAGACAGCTCAGGAGCGGGAGCACATGGCACTTGTTCCATATGTCTCTGCAGTTGGGAGTCTGATGTATGCTATGGTCTGCACTAGACCAGATATAGCACATGCAGTGGAAGTTGTTAGCAGGTACATGGCAAACCCCGGGAAAGAGCATTGGGAAGCTGTGAAGTGGCTTCTAAGATATCTGAAAGGTACATCCAGTACTTCACTTTGTTTTGGCAATGGTGAAGTGATTCTGCAAGGTTTTGTTGATGCTGATCTTAGTGGAGATGTGGACTCAAGCATGAGCACTTCCGGATACATTTACACCGTAGGTGGTACAACAGTAAGTTGGATGTCTAGGCTTCAGAAGTGCGTTGCTCTTTCATCTACTGAGGTTGTGTATGTGGCAATAGCTGAAGATGGAAAGGAGATGATATGGCTGACAGATTATCTGGAAGAACTGGGCAAGAAGCAGCTTAAGAAGATTCTTTACACAGATAGCCAGAGTGCCATACAGTTGGTGAAGAACCCGGTATATCATTCGAAGACGAAGCATATTAGAAGACGGTACCATTTCACTCGCAGGGCAGTGGAAGAAGGTGATATGTGTTTGGAAAAGATAGAGGGTGCAAAGAATCCAACAGACATGTTGACTAAATGTGTTGATGTTGGTAAACTAAGGTTGTGCAAACCCTTAGTTGGCTTTCTGGAGTTGTGTCTACAGATGTTGCGGTGTGGCGAACATTTTGATGACGGAGGAATATTTTTTTATTTTTTTTGAGAATGTAATTCTTGGATGACAGAATCAGTCTCCAAGTGGGAGAATTGTTAGGTTGTGGAGCCTGATTAATATGTGACGTACTGTTATATATTAGGTTGTACCTTTTATTCTCATTCTCTGTGTAATTGTACATACTCCAAATCATTAATATAAATAGCCCGTCCGTCGTGGAGGTTACCCACGGGTGTTACCACGAAATTACCTCTCTCTCTCTCCTCAAGAACTCTCTCTAGTTTTCTTCATCCTCTCCATAGATTTAGTGTGTGTGAACTGTTAATCGATCCTAACAATAGTCAGACTAATTACGTTTTGTCAGTTTTCCAAAAAGTATACATCGTAAGTATTTCTTACGATTTAGTACAACTTTTAGAAAAAATAGACTATTACTGATGTGACAAAACACTGTCTTTCTTTATTTCGAATTTCGTGTAAAACGTAAGAATTTCTTACGTTTTACATATTTTTTTGATAAAACGTAAGAAATTATTACGTTTTACAAATAAATATGTAAAACGTAAGAAATTTTTACGTTTTATAAAAAGTCAACTCCTCTAGTTGACCATCAAGAAAAAAGTGAAAAACGTAATAATTTATTATGTTTAGCCTATTTTGGTAACTTATTAAACAAGTGGCCTATTTTGATCACTTTTTTTTTTCTTGGCTTATTTTGGTTCCGAGTTCTCAAGAAAGTGTTGATAAACAATTCTTTTGTTAAACTAACATAAATGTTTATTGAGCTGTTAACACTATAAGTGAGCAAATTATTTCAAGATCTTTTAATTTTAAATTAATACCAACACAAACTCATTTGCCTCAACGCACTTTAAATCATAAATCAACTGGATTTGATTATTTGGAGTCTAACATCAAACAAGAGATGGAAGCCTTAAAGTCCATATTGTTTGGTAGCCTTTCACGTAAACAACTCAAAACATCAAGAGAAATTCTCAACGGACCGATTTTTATTGAATATATACATGAACATTAGACCAAAGCATATCGCGAGAAAACCCAAATAGCAAGTCCTTGGAAAAGCTAAATCGAAGCATTTCTCTAGTGTTCGGACGTCTTTTCTATGGGCCCCATTCGACCAGACAAATAAGTTTGACTAAAATGATAACTTATGTATTTCCATAAAGTGGAGTCGGGGGAAATAGAGTGCACACAGTCCGTACCTCTACCTCATATGTGAGGTTGTAATCTTATCTAATCAATTTAGAAATATTAGTGACATAAATTAATTTAAAACTAAAGTTTAGCAATAATCAGCTTAACCAAACAGGCAAATGCTCATTTATTGAATTAGCTACAACACTTGAAATTTGGATTATTGGATTGAGAATATTGGAAATGGATCTTCTAGATTGTATAGGCAACTAGTTAACTTGCTCGCGCTTTGCGCTGCCATTAAAAAATCAATGAATCTATTAAGTACTAATTTTATATAGCCAATATACACAAGCTTGGAATTTAAGCAATAGGGTATGGTTCTCACCTTCTTGTGGAAGACAGGCTTTGTCTGTCCACCGTAACCAGACTGCTTGCGATCATAACGACGCTTTCCCTGAGCAGCTAAGCTATCTTTGCCCTTCTTGTATTGTGTAACCTTATGCAAGGTGTGCTTCTTGCACTCCTTCGACTTGCAGTAAGTCTTCTTCGTTTTAGGAACGTTTACCTTCAAACGTTAAAACATTCAAAACTCAGTTAATCAAACAATTAAAAAAAAAGGACATCCTAGTACACTAAACTCCCACTATGTGCAGGGCGACAAGAGAGGCTGGACCACAAGCGTCTCTATTGTACTCAGCCTTATCCTGCATTTCCGCAAGAGACTGCCTACCCGACTTGAACCCATGACCTCCTGGTTACATACAGTAACTTTATCGGTTATTCAAACGGCAGTCACGTGCACTAAAGTTACTGCCGTAAGTGGGGTCCGGGGAAGGGTTAGACCACAAGCGTGTCTATTGCTGCATTTCTGCAAGAGGCTGTTTACGTGACTTGAACACGTGACTGTGACAACAACTTTACTAGTTACTCCAAAACTCAAGCAAATTGTAATATAACTTAATTTTAATTCGTTTTAGGAGAATAATGAAACAAAATTACGTATGAAAAAGTCTATAATATGGAAAAACACGAGTATTACCATTGTGGCCGGCGTGATAATGGAACGAAAATGGGAGGGAATACTGATGCCTTTGATGTATGAAGAGATTGGGTTTTGCAGTGAAGCTTAGGGTTAGTAAAAAATAATAAAAAATAATTAAATAAAGTTAACTTCAAGATATTTTTTTATTCTAATTTTAAAAATAATCTAAAAATTTTTAAAAAATATATATATTTTCCTTTTATAAATTTTTAATAAATAAAGTAATTTTAATATTATTTTTATTATATTTATTTTTTGTCTATTTATAAATTATTATTATGTTTTATTAAATATAAAATTAATTGATTTATTATTATTTTATTCTTTTTATTATTTACTTTTATTTATTTATTTATTTATTATTATTATCTTTATTATTACTATTATTTTCTATTTTAATATATATATATATATATATATATATATATATAATTTGAATTTCAAATGATTCCTCCCTTATCTGTTAAAAAAAAAAACCTCCCTCAGTACAAAAAAAATTGTTCCCCCCAAAACCCCTTTACTTAAGGGACTCTCTCACCCCCGAACAAACTACATACTATTCTACTTTGACATAGAGCAAAAAAAAAAAATTGATCAGAAAAAATACAGCGAGGAAATACCAGAGAGAAAACAAAAGGAGAGTGAATATCAAGGAAGTCAAGTTTGGTTCACGTTCGAGTTTCCGAGAACGATATTCAAAGTTTCTGCTTTATTATCATTACAGATTTCTTTTAAATCTTGTATTTTATTTTATCAGTTTTGTCATAAACTGAATCATAACATGATTATTTTTAGTGATTTCATGAATTGATGATGAATAAGTTTATTGAAATGACTTTATCTTGTGCATAATATTGTAATGTGTATATTATAATGACGAAAAGAAACTGATATTATGCAGCATCATTTTTTTATTATCTGTATATGACAATAAACATGCTAATTTATTAATTTATTATATTTTACTCACTGTTATAGTAGGCAAAATAATATATGATCCTCCACTAACACTCCACTCTTTATCACACCTCATTGATACATATATACTGCACACACATAACAACGATTCATAAATATCATGGATATGTTACTAAGTAAAAAATGGTAGAAAAGAGAAAAATCAGTAAAATTGGATGAATTAGAGAACAAAAAAAAAAAAAAAAAAAAAAAGGAAAAGGAATTCATTGCCTACATGACAGCACATCACACACCGGCCATATTTATATACACATTTTGTTTAAATCACAGTGACTAACACACAGTACATACACAAATATCCACTTTCATTGAAAAAGCAACATTTTCCCTTTCCCGTTTTTTTTTTAAAATAATATAAAGATGTTAATATCAATAAATCTTCTAGATGTATATAAGAGTCCATTTGTAAAAGTATGTCAAATAGTTAGTTACCTGATGACTTTCTCGTGGGGCCATTAATTTTTGATTTTTATCAATTAAATGTTTCTTTAGTATTTACCTTTTTAATTAATAATTTTAGTGATAATTGAATTCATTTTTTTTAATGAATTGACAAATATATGAGCAAACTACTGAATATGATTTAGTATTTAAATTCTCTCATATCTGTGATTCTATTTTTGTATTAAAATTAACTATAATAAATTTGGAGATAATATTAAATTTAGGATAATATGGGTAAATTTGTTTATTCATTATTCTATTATTTTATTTCATTGTTATTAATAAAATTCTGTAATTATTTATTTATTAATTTAATTAATGGCTTTAGTCTATCGTTAAAGAACAAATAATTTTTAAAATAAAAATTGTTGTGAATTTTTAAGCGATAAACTAACGCTTTTAATACTAGATAAACTTTAAGTAAGTTTAATATATTTGTCTCGATTAAGAACGCGGCGTGCGTATCTTTCTGAGACCTTTAAAATTCAAGAATGCAATACTGCACCTTGACAAATATTTTTCTAAATTAACTTTTACCGATTTGTTTAATATAAAATAAATAGATAGATTTTAGATATTAATATGAGCAATTTTAGGCCTTAACATAATTTGTTAAAATAATTTAAATCGAGATAAGTCAATAAAAGAGATCGTGTTAGAACCACGGGACTCGAGGGGTGCCTCACACCTTCCCCTCGGTCAACAGAATTCCTTACCCGGTCTTTTGTTTTCGCAGACCATAATAAAAAGTCATTTCCTTTTAATTAGGAATTCAAAAAGGTGACTTGGAACACCAAAACTCAATTCCAAGTGTCGACTCTGTAATTAAAATAATCCCTATTCAATATCGTCACTTTAATTGAAAAAATCCTTCGACTCGATCCCTTCGAGCGAAAAAGGGGTGTGACACATACTGCAAAAGAACGGTGCAAAAAGAAGGTTATCATCACTTTCATTTTATCGTTTCACATTGTTTAAGTTTTTTTTTTTCCAGTTTTCACTTGAAAAAGGAGGAGATTGCTGTAAATGACCATCACTCTCCCAAGTACAGAAGTCAGAAGGAGCAACTACGATAAACCCACCGGAACAGTTCCAAGGTTGTAGACTGCCCTATGAAAATTAAATTGTAGTTGGATTGCTGCACGAAACTGCAAGTTCATAAAAATTGATAAATGACGTGTGAGCGCAAACAAAAATTAGATAAACAATGTTTTTCAGGATTCTACCGAACTACTGGACTTAAATGATTTTGCAGCTTATTCGTATATTCAAAACAATAGCAAAAGGAGAAGTAAACATCAACAACAACATGCCCAGTATATTCCCGAATCTCTATTAATAATGTTAATTCAAAACAATATAGCCTAAACAAACGATAATCAAAGAAATTGAATAACAAAAAAACTGAAAAAATCACTTTGTAAACCCAATCGCAATTTTTTTTTCTTTTAAAAAAAAGCGTAAAATAAGAATAGAAGAAACTGAAGTTGATTTTAGGGAAGAAATTTACCTTAATTCAAAGGTTTGAATTAGAGAGAGAAATTGGATAGAAACTGCTGCTTGAATTAAGGCGTATAAAGAGGAGAAAATGTGTTAATTTTTGGTAAAGTTACGACTAAAGAAAAGGAGGTTTTAACTTGTTTCTCAACTTACCAAAAAATTATAAATATTGGGATTTAAGTAATATTTTAGAATTGAAGGGATTTTTAGTAGTTTAGAAACATAAGTTGTTTATTTAGGTAATTATTCCTTAAATATAATATTTTAAAGAAGTGTATTTTAAATTTTCAAATATAAAAAGTGAGTTTAAATGAAACTAATAGACTACATATATAATTATTAAATACATCTGGGTTATTCTGTAATTAGTTATTCTTCAGTTCTCTATATATACAGCTGTAACCCCTTCAATATCAATGAGATCAATTATTATTAAATTGTATCATGGTATCAAAGCTAGGGTTTCTTCTTCCGCCCAAACCCTGTTCTCTCCTCTTTTCCGACGTGTGTGCGCCGCCGCCACCGTCTACACCACGCCGCACGGCCTCCCTCCTCCGCCGTAGGTCGGCGCCATGGACAAGGTTATTGATCCTCTGTCAAAATTACCGTCTGGAGTAAAATTACTGCTCAGGAATCTCCACAATCTCATCCCCGAAAAATTATCTGACAACAACTACCCGGCCTGGGCACTTAACGTCCGCACCGCCCTCGCAGCCAACTTGCTGCTCGGATGGATTGACGGTGCGGAGAAGCCGCAGCCCGAGACAGCCGAGAAGGACGGCGTCAAGCTCCCAAATCCCGACTACCTTCCGTGGATGATCGTAGACACTCAGATCCGAGCCTGTCTTCTCGCAGTTATTAGCCCCTCTGTGCACAAACACGCCCGGGGTTTTCTCACATCGGCTTCACTTTGGGACGCACTAGCCACAAGGTACAACTCTGTGTCCACGGCTCATATTTTTCAGTTGCGTGACAAATTGCATACTCTTCGGAAGGGAACGAAGACGATGACTCAATACCTTGATGATGTGGCCTCTATTCTGTCTGACCTAGATGCTGTGAACGAGATTATTCCTGAACGAGACGTGGTGAATGCCGTGATACGTGGTCTTCCGGCTGGCTATTCCTCTCTCAAACAGCATATTCGCCTCTCGCCTGTCCAAATCACTCTGAATCAACTGTCTGGATGGCTTAATGCAGAAGAATTGAATCTAGACATGGAACACAAATTACTGCTCGGAGAAGCCAGTTCCACCCCTGGCGTCACGGCTCTTTACTCGGCTGGCAGCGGAGGCTCGGCCAGGGGTCGCGGTGACGATCGCCGTAACCAAGGGCGAGGCAGCGGCGGCGGTGACCGTCGAAACACCGGGCAGCAAGGCAGAGGCGGGCCTCCACCGAGGGACGGCTTCCAGTCAGGCCGCGGACAGGGACGAGGAAACCAGCGGATGCCCACACGAGATCTTCCGACGTGCCAAATTTGTGCTAAACGGGGCCATTCTGCGGCTAATTGTTGGTATCGTTATGATGACTCGCAGAATGTAAATAGCCAGTCCGGAGGATCAAGGGCAATGCATGCGTCCACAAACGCTCAATCTGGCAATTGGTATCTAGACACAGGTGCTAACACCCATGTGACGTCGGATTATTCACAACTTCAAGCTCCTCATCCGTATCATGGCTCAGAAACTATTACAGTAGGCAATGGTCAATCCCTTCCCATCACAAACACCGGCTCTGGGTATGTCTATACCCCAAATGGTAAATTTCATCTCTCAACCCTTCACCACGTCCCTTCCCTCACATCCAATCTTTTATCTGTTTATCGCTTTACTAAAGAAAATAACTGCACCCTCATTTTTAATGACACCAATTTCCAGATAGTGGACAATACCACGAACCGGGTGCGGTACACGGGCCGCTGTGAGCATGGGCTATACACTCTTCCATCCAGGTCTCCGTCTGTTGTGAGTCAAGCCATTCTCTCGTCAATCTGGCATCGCCGGCTTGGGCACCCATCATCCGCCATCACCAAATCCATTTTATCTTCCTTAGGTTTTAATTTTTCAGAAAAATTACATTGCGAGTCCTGTTCAGTGTCTAAATCTTGTCGTTTACCTTTTTCACTGTCTGAACACAAGGCCACTGCGCCATTTCAATTAATTCATTCTGATGTTTGGGGTCCAACCTCAGTTCCTTCTGTTCAAGGTTTTCGTTATTATATCTGTTTTGTTGATGATTACAGTAAATTCACTTGGCTTTATCCTCTGAAATTTAAATCCGAAGCTTATACTATTTTTGTAAACTTTGACCGAATGGTTCAAAATCAATTTAATGCCAAAATCAAAATTTTTCGAAGTGACAATGGCAAAGAATTTGTCAACAATGCATTTGGTGTTTTTCTTCAAAATCTAGGGGCTCTTCATCACACTTCATGTCCATATACCCCTGAACAAAATGGCGTTGCTGAGCGCAAACACCGTCACCTAATAGAAACAGTTGTTGCGCTCCTCCATGATTCCACCTTACCTGTTACCTTTTGGGTTGATGCCCTTGCTACTGCCAACTACCTCATAAATCGCATGCCCACTCACACTCTCTCCAACTCCACCCCATATGCCCGTCTCTACAATCATCCACCCGACTATATCCATCTCCGCCCGTTTGGGTGTCTAGTTTATCCCTGGTTGCGTCCGCACACTCAACATAAACTTCAACCTCGGTCCACCCCTTGTGTCTTTCTAGGCTATCATCCCACTATCAAAGGTTACAAATGTTTCGATCATGTATCTCAGAAAACATATGTTTCCCGTCATGTTCGTTTTGTGGAGGAACAATTTCCTTACACAAGTCTTTCCTCTACTCCATACTCCCCCAATCCACTTGGCGTTGTGCCATTATTTCCGTCCTTTTCTCACGCTCATGCTCCGGCTCACTCGGCACCTAACCCGGTACCCCACTACACCACTACCCACCCGAAACCCCAAACCTCCCACCCGAACACCCAGCCGACTGCCACACAACCCACCACTTCCCTACATCATACTCCTAACACACATACAGCCACCCCATCCACCGCTGCACATCCCAGCTCCCACGGCAGCCCCACCCAACCCCCGCCCACACATCATACAACTCCACCACCCCTTCCTAATCACCCTCCACTCAACACTCATCCTATGACAACCCGAGCCAAGGCCGGTACCTTCAAACCCAAAGCCTACCACACTCAAATACCCTTTGATGCACATCCCACAACTGAGCCTACTACCTACAACCAAGCCTCCAAAAATAGTTTCTGGTGCCAAGCTATGGATGAGGAATTTCAGGCTCTGAATGAACAACGTACATGGGATTTGGTACCTCTGCCTAGTAACCGAAAGTCTATTGGGTGCAAATGGGTGTTTCGCATCAAACGAAATTCAGATGGATCTCTTTCTCGCTATAAAGCACGTCTGGTTGCAAAAGGGTATCATCATGAGTATGGTGTGGATTATAAGGAGACCTTCAGCCCTGTTGTTAAGCAACAGACTATTCGTCTGGTCTTGTCTCTTGCTCTTCACTATGATTGGCCGCTTCATCAGCTAGACGTCAGCAATGCCTTTCTTCATGGTCATCTTGAGGAAGAAATATATATGGTTCAGCCACCGGGATATGTTAATCCCAACCGTCCTCACTATGTTTGCAAGCTTCGCAAATCACTGTATGGCCTGAAACAGGCCCCTCGTGCCTGGTACACACGTCTCTCTACTTTTCTGCAGGGTCTTGGTTTTCGCACCTACCATCATGACAACAGCCTCTTCACTGTTCTCGAGGGACAGTCATCATTCTTATCTATGTGGATGATATTGTTATTACAGGCAGCTCGTCATCACTCATCACTGAAATTACTGAAGCTATGCATCGTGACTTCAAACTTAAGGACCTCGGTCCTCTGGAGTTCTTTCTTGGCCTCGAACTCATCCGCAAATCGGGAACCATATTGATGCATCAGACAAAATATACCCTTGAACTTCTAAATCGGGCTGGAATGACAGACTGCAAACCCGCGGTCACTCCCATGGCAGTCCGCCAATCCCCAGGGCCGAATACTCCCTTTGCCGATCCTACACTATATCGGAGCCTCGTCGGTGGACTTCATTATCTTGCTGTTACTCGTCCGGACATCCAATATGCAGTCAATCGAGTCTCCCAATCAATGCATGCTCCCACAGAACAACACTTTCAGGCCTTGAAACGCATTCTGCGCTATCTTCAAGGTACTCTTCACTGTGGAATTTTATTTCAAAAGGGCTCGTTTGATATATCTGTTTTTTCTGATTCGGATTGGGCTAACGACAAAGATGATCGAAAGTCCACTACTGGATATATTGTTATGATGGGACCGAATCTGATTTCCTGGTGCACCAAGAAGCAAACGCGAGTGTCCCGTTCCTCCACAAAAGCAGAATATCGTGCCATGGCTGCGGGTGTTGCTGAAGCCATGTGGTTACGATACCTTACGGATGCACTTGGCATTCCCCCGACGAAACCACAGATTTATTGTGACAATCAGTCCACTATTTGTGTTACCAAAAATCCAGTCCTTCATGATCGTATGAAGCATGTTGGGTCTGACTGTCACTTTGTTCGCGATGAGGTACTTGCAGGAGCGATGGCCACGCACTATGTCCCATCTACTGACCAGCTTGCTGATATTCTCACCAAGCCTCTTCCGTTACAGCCTTTTCAGTCTCTCTGCTCCAAGCTGCCCCTCGTTACCGCTGATCAGCTTGCGGGGGGATAATAGACTACATATATAATTATTAAATACATCTGGGTTATTCTGTAATTAGTTATTCTTCAGTTCTCTATATATACAGCTGTAACCCCTTCAATATCAATGAGATCAATTATTATTAAATTGTATCAGAAACAATAAGGGTAACTAACCATAATTGTAAAATTAGTTTCTTAATTAGATTTGTTATTGTTTTACAAAATAATGATCAGAGTTTTTTCTTTACTTTTGCAGGATATATGAAATTTATGTGTTTTAAAATTGAGTTTATCTGAAGTAACTTTAGTAATTAATTATTGAAATATTAGGAAGAATTTTTTTGGACAAAAACAAAATCAGTTGTACGTCATACCACATAGCTGAAGTTATAGCCAATTTTTATACACAGTTTCGTAGACAAAATTAAAAAGGGTGCTAAGTGGCTTTACTCTGCTTGCTTATTTTCACAAATTGATGATTGAAATTTGTTCTTTATAATGGCATATGAATCTTATGTTTTAAAATCGAGCTTATTTGAGTAGATTGGGTATTGAATCGTTTGTTGAATTTCTTGAAATTTGAAAAATAATTCCTCCTATTATTTTTGACAAAAAACACTTCTAACACACATGACTAAGCTTTTCATCATTTTTTATATGTCTACCTGGTAAAGAAAGTTCCCTAATATAGAGTTCTTAGTAAAGTCAATTTAATGATGACCGCTTATCTAAGTAAGCAGACGATGGCCCCTATTATCGGCGAGCAGGGGAGCTCCTCTACACGTTATATTCATTGAAGTACCCGAAACACATCCTAATTGGTTCCATGGTCTAGCGGTTAGGACATTGGACTCTGAATCCAGTAACCCGAGTTCAAGTCTCGGTGGAACCTCACTTTTTCCTGAATTTTTTTTCTTCAGTAGATAAAAAAATTAGCATAAAACAACTCAAGGAAACATAAATATTTAAGGTAATTATTTTTATCATACTTAAATAAATATTTAAACAACATGTATAGATCAATTCTCACAACATCAAAAACATTGTAATATCTATGGATTAATTAACTCTAGAAATCATCTCTATCAAATCAATCTCCTTGTTGACTTCACCTTGCATCATCAATGTTGGCATTTCATAATTACAAGGCATAATGGAAGTACCAACATTAGGATTAATCTCTTCCATAAAAGCATCCATTGATTTATTCTCATCAAAGAAATTATCACCCAATGCAAATTCTGGCACTTCGCTCAAATCAAAATCACCAGCATTATTGTCTTGGCAAAATTCAATCGCTTCTAGCTTAGGCGACGCCTTCACTTTGGCTATATTAGCGTGGCGCTTAGGCCTGTTAGCCAGATTTTCATTTCTGTTCTCAGCGACCGGAACTGTATACTCCCCGCGACCATTAGGATTTGTGTCCTTTTTGGTGCTTCCTTTCTCTAAATTCAAACTTTTGATGTAATTTTGGAGAAGAGAACTAGGTCTTGGCCATTTGGTACGACATTTTCTTCTTGAAAATTGTCTTCTTTTTGTTGCATTCCAATGGTTCTTAATTGAGTTCTCAGTTCTTCCAGGAAGTTTCTTTGCAATTTCTGCCCATTTATTTCCCACTTCACCATGAGCTTCGATTAAGATCCTGTCTTCCTCCTCCGTCCAAAAATCTTTCTGGACAATACAAATACGGAAAAAAGTTTTAAGTTTTATGCATCGACAACCAAAACATGCATATCATCGATAAGGTTAATTACGTGTAGAAATATTTGTATAATAAGGTAATAATCACATATGAATCTAAGTTTTAATTATGGTAATAAACATTAGTGATTTCTAAACTGATAAAAACGATGATACGAAAAATCTTTATACCTTGGCTATGGGTTGATTAATGACTTGATTTATGCAAACGTGCCGCCGTTTTTAAACTAGCATTTACATTTTGTCCGTATTTTTAAAAGTTGTGCAAACGTAACTTTTAAAATACTATCTTTTTGGAGAATTTTAAACTCTGATTTAGTTTTTTCTCATATATCGCTCAACCTTATAGATAAACATTAGACCATCGTCTAATATTTGCAGCAATTAACTTACAAAGTCTTAGATCACCGTCTTAACACTTTTTAATAAAATTTCTAGTTTGTTCAAAAAAATCTTTAACCAATAGCATGAAAGGTCCACATATTATAAAAATATAAAAAGAGAATCATTTACTAAACAACTTACTAAATTTTTTGTGTATATATAACTTGATGAATCAATAGAGAAATTGTTAACAAAATTCATCACACGCACAGATATAGTAAGAACAAAAACAAACAAAGAAAAAGAACCTTTATAAGGGATGTGATAAACTTGTATTTAACAAAAAGATGATAAAAAAAATTAAGAGAAGATCCATAATTATAATTAAACAGAAAGCAAGATTAATAGTACTTGCAAATAAAGAAATTAATTAGAAAAAAAATATATACTTACTTTTATATCAGGTCTAAGATGGTTGTGCCACCTTTCCCTACATTGCTTGCCTATCCTCCCTTTGAGCATTTGAGCAATTTGAGACCATTTTCTAATTCCAAATTTCTCTACCAAATGGATCAAAAGCCTTCACAAGCATATAAGCTATTATTACTATTTGATAAGAATATCAAGTAATTTCTTAATTAATAGGAAATTAACAAAACAAAAAGGCATAACGATCTAGGCACTATCTCGAACAGAGAGGCTTAGTGAAATAGATATATGATCGATTCGATTCTTTTAAAATTGTTTCCCATTATTGAGAAAAAAAAAAGTAACAAAGATAAAAGTATGAGCTTGTTTAATAGCAAGAACATATACTAATTGTTATGGTTTCAAGTTCAATCTAGCTATTCAGTAGGTGAAAACACTTTGAAAAGTTTGATTAGTCACAAGAAATCATATAGACAAAATGATGTTTAGCTTCATAAAAAGAGTATATAATCGTTTATTTTAAGATCAATCTAGCTATTCAGTCGGTGAGAATACTTTGGATTAAAAAAGTTTGATCAATTTTCAAGAAATCATATATAGAGAATGATGTCACAATATATAATTAATAACCGAGTAAAAATACAAATTTATTTTATAGCAAAATATATACTTGTTGTGTTTCAAGGTCAATCTAGCTATTCACTCGATGAAAATGTTTGGATTGAAAAAGTTTTAATCCATTTTATGAAACATTTATATGTAGGTGATTAAACGTATGCACTCTGATGAGATGATCATATAATTCAAAATGATATAGTTACTTGCCTGTCTTCTTCAATCGTCCATTGCCCTTTGGACGATTTAGACGACTTCTTCGGCCTCCCTCTACCACCTAGCTTTTTCTTAATAGATGAAGATAAATTGTTATCACCAGTGACACATGAACTTTGATCATCAGGCACATTAACAAAGTTCAAATTAGGCTTCATAAATTCATCATCATGAAAATTATTCATCATTACTTTGCTACCACCACTTTCTCCATTTTCTTGATCAAATGGAGTAAGCTCATGACTACTAAAGTTAAAATCCCCTAATGAAGAAAAATTATCCTCAATATTTGAGAATGGATCAAAGGGGTCATGATAAGTAGTACCATTGGTATCATCATCAATCATAAAATTTTGAGAAAAATTGTTGAAGGTGGTATTAGAAAAATTAAGATCAAGGTGTTCAAAATCTTTAAGATAATAATCTTTAGAGTCTATGCAAAAATCATCATCAATTTCTGGTTTCAAAATGTTGTTATTGGGCATAAAAAATGGCTGGCGAATTGAAAGGTTTTGGTTGTTACTTTGATCAAGTTCCATTGAAAGAAAATTGGATGAAGGGAAAATGGAGGAGGAATTAGTTAAGAGGGGAAATAAAATAGAGTTTTTTTATATCTCAAATTCTCTCATCTTTAATTTAATTTAATTTCCCTTTCTTTGTTATCTTAATGGTAGTAGTAAAGGAGTGAGATTTATTGCAGTGTGAAATGTGAATGTACCTAGACCTTTTTGGTGTTTAATTTTTATAATTTTTTTCTGTTATAAAAAAAAAAAAAAAAAAAACTTTTAATTAGGACTGAAGTTATTTACTTAGAAAACAGTTTTAGGATATTAGTGAATTCTAACTTGTGATAGCACGTCGGTTATTATTTTTGTCGACTTATCAATTACAGTAAATATTTAGCAAGAGATTTATCTAACTGGTACCAAATTGTATAAGTATTTTTATATGATCAGTGCGTAAGTACATCATTTATAAAATAATTACATGTATCAAAGCTGATAGTTAAAATTTTATTTTTGATGTATATAAGTCAAATCCGATATTTTTATACATGAGTGATCTAATGGTAAATATTTAAAAACAGTAAGACTTGTTCTGGTCAGATCTTAAAACAAAGTATTTACCAAATTGAGGTATAATGATTGGATTTCACAAGTAGATAACTCTAATTTAATTACAAATCTGATTTCCATGTGATTTCTTGTTTTGCCAAAATTTTCCTCTTCTTTTTTTTTTGGGTATATATTGTTAAATAGTATCTCACCTTTTCCATGGATGGATATACATAAATTAGAAAGGAAAAAAAAAAAGGAAGAAGAAGTAGTTTGTGTGTATCTAATATTAGATTCAAACTAACTGTCCCAAAGAATTAGTAGGTTATGTAATATTTATTCATCTTTTCCTTTTCATTCATATGCAAATCACTATTTAAAAAATAAGAATTAGCAACAAACAAGTTCTATCGCAAAATAATAAAATTTGTTGTCATTCTTATTAAATGACATATTAATAGAATCGATTTAGTAAATGTACCATTTAATAAATTGTTTTAAAATTAGTAAATTCACATAATACTCTTTCCGTTTTAAAATATTAGTAGTATTTTTTTTTAGAATCAAATGGTATGAACTTTGACCAACATTATAAAATGTATTTTTTAATTAAATTTATAAAATTGCAACTTATAGTAATCTAATTTAGTTTTAAAATTAATCAACTTAACTCTCAAGAAATAAAACGCTGACAACTATTTTGGAATGGTGGTGGGGTATAAAATTTATCTACTTAGATTACCCTTTTCACTTAATTTAGTTTGCCTTGCAAAATGATTTCAGAAGAATAAGTCAATGGCATTTCTTCAATTAAAATCACTAGTTAATACTACTCAATAGTAGCAATTCCTTGTTCAATTTAGTGCAAATTAATGTAATAAAAATTTACTGCCATTTATTAATTTTTTTGACTATGCATAATTAAAGTTTGTTTTGAGGTTAGTCTTCATTAAACAGCAATTATCCTAGCTATATTTTCAAAATGACAATTTTATCATTCTTCAATTTTAGTTTTGGCCCTTAAATGCTTTTATCTTAAATAAAATTAATATGATAAATGTTACAAAAATAAATTTTTTGGTCAAAATATTCATGTGGTGATATGTGGGAATTAATGTGAAAACCAACTTTTATTTTTGAGAGGATAACTTACCAAAGGTAAACCAAAACATGTTTCATGTTTTAGTTAGTATTCTATTATACTATTCTTTAGAAGTCATAAATATTTTTTACCATTATAGTTCACCAATAAATTCCTTGACCATTTAATTGGACAATTAGGATGTTTGTTTTAGGACTCATTTGTTTGCACTTAATGGAGGTTTGAATCTGAACGGTTCAGACTTCAGCTCATTAAGTGCATTTGTTTTTTCTTAAGATTTTAGCTCTTAATAGGTCTGAATAGGTCTTAATCATACAGATCTAGAATCAAGTCTTAATAGGTCTGAAGAGTTACTCTGGTATTGGATAATATTCACCGCCACTCTATTCATAATCATCAATCACCACCCCTGCCACCACCATCATTGTCAACCACTACCCACCACCACCAACCACCTCCACCATCACAACCATCATCGACAACAAATATCGTTAACAACCAGTATTGTCAACCGCTACCACACCTACTACCTCTATTATTCTAATTATATTTACCGCTACCACCGCTGTCAACATCATCACCATCATCAACCACTACTGGTCAATCCCTACTATCGACCAACTCATCTATCACAACTAGCACCACCGCTAACTGCGACCACTAATACATCACAACCTCCACGCATTCTTCGGCGACCGCCACCAGTAACGCTATCTCTACCATTACTTCAATCACTATCATCGCTACAATTTATCTCTACTAACAACCATCTCCACCATCACAACTAACAACATCTCCAACTATCACCGACACATCGTCAACCATCATGCATTCATTTTTCATCCATCACAATCAACATCTCCAACTACTAACATCAAGCAACGTCAAATCATAACCACCACCACCACCACTATCAACCACCACCATCATAACATCACTATAATACCAACCATCACAACTATCACCACTAATATTACTAATCACTAACATCAATCATTGCCACCGCAATCACCATTATAAACCATCTCCACTATCTCTAACAAACATAAATATTTTTTTCAAATTTTTTTGATATATAATTAATATTTTATTTGAATTGTATTTTTTATTTTATTATATATACAAATATTTTTTTTTGCACATTCAGATATTAAAAAACAAACAGTCTTAATCATTCAGTTTTCAGATCTAGAGACAACATCTTAATCATTCAAACATGCATTCAGATTCAGACGTATGAATCTTAAAAAAAAACAAATGCAGCCTTAGTACCTTTGAAAAGGACTTTTGCACAAAAGTATTCTACGTAAATCAAGTGTCCCAAAAGATTATTAAAACTCTATTTTATAAATTAATATACCTCTATAATAGTCATTCTTTATAACAATATATTATTATAATAGTCATATTTTTGTGAAATTGATCTCTCACGTTATGTAATTTGTCCTCTAAAATAACATCTTAGTATAGCAGTTAAAAAATAGCGAAACAAACGACGTTATAAAGAAGTTTGATTATAGTGCAGCAGATGAATAATTCGATTTGTTAACGGATGCGCACCCTCTCTCTCCATTGTGACATTAAACTCTGAAATTACTACTTGTCACATTAAAGTGGTATTAATAGTAAGTAAATTATCATAGATGACATAGTAAAACTTAGTAAATGTAATGTTGAATCCATTATAATGGACTAATTTAGCAGCTACCTATCCTCCCCCCTCCACCCCCCCCCCCAACCTTTTTTTTTATTATTATTTATTTAAAGGCTTATTCGTCTAATTTTACTAGTAGATGAAATAAGTAAAGAAAGCAAGGTATGGCATTAACCCTCACATCACTAAATATATTGAAAACAAGGTGAGATTAACAAGCTTTTGTTGAACAAAATGATTCTCCCTCAACATATTCAATATTTTTCCTATTCATTTTATGTGACACTCTGTTTTTTTTTTAGTTTATATTAATAATATTAGAACTTTTATATATCTAAAAGCTTGAGTGATATATCAAAAACGGTTCATCTACCTTCATAAGGTAGGGATAAAGTTGCATATACCCCACCCTTTCGGACCTCAATTGTGGAATTTCTTTTTAGTTTATATTAATAATATTAGAACTTTTATATACCTAAAAGCTTGAGTGATATATCAAAAACGGTTCATCAACCTTCATAAGGTAGGGATAAAGTTGCATATACACCACCCTTTCGAACCTCAATCGTGAAATTACACTCGATATATTATTGTATGTGTCTAAAAGCTATTTAGTCTTATCCTCCCACTTTACCCTGTCAAAATTTGTTGCACTTACTTGATATTTGATTTTTTATCATAAGAAAGAAAAAGATGCAAGGATATGGCACTACAAAACATTTGTTGAGCTTTCTGTCTGGTGCATTTCAATTCTGTTGATAGCATTGAAGGCATTAACATTTCAAACCACAATGTTGATGAGGTTGTGTACACAATCCAAACATCACAATTTTTATGTTCATCAAGGCAAAGAGAATTTTCTGCATTTAAATCGATTCTATAAGGCATTCTTTTGTTGATAAAACTAGTACAGATGCGAATTCAACAGTCATTTGTGTTAGAATCAATTGCTAATGAAAGTGTCTCAATATAATATCCTGAAACCCAGGAAACTAGTAAGCGAATACCACTCTTGAACTTGATGGGGTCAGGGAAGACGATACCCTTGCTGGTTTCTCATTGATATATAACGGATGGAATATAGAGTTAGATACCCGGGCACTGTAGCTGGAAGGCCTTCTCGGGGTTTTGTCCATCGATTTTTGAATGGTGAGGGGCATCAGAAGGCATCTTTGTAGCAGAGAGACTTGTTTCATTTAACACTTTAACGACTTCTTGGTGAACAATGGCATTGCCTTCTGGCGTGAGATGTAAGCCATCGCTGTAGCAAGATAAAACAGAAGAAATAAAAATTCACAGTTCACTACTAAGAATATGGCATATGTACGATTCAGAGTAACTGTCAAGACAAACGTATATCGATGATGTTGTGACAAGAATGTCACTGTTTGCTGCTAATTGAGCCCATCAGCGTATCTTCATGCCAATCGTCCCCAACCCTACCCCCAAACCCACATTGCTCTAACAAAACATACATACCATATAGCACCAGTAGGAACATCAAATATTGATGGAATTATGCAAAGTTTACTTAAAAGGATGTGCAGATTTTGTCAACTTACCGAAGGAATTTTTTTTGCCAACCCTCTGTTTCCTGCATTTTAGACCACAGATTGATGGAAGGGAGACCGAGCTCCTTCGCCAATTCAACACACTGTTTTGCATACTCTCCGGCCACTTCATTTGTCCTTTCTGGCAATTGCATTGCTTTGTCTCCATATTGGGACCTGTTTTTAAAATTGAAAAGTAAGATATCCCCACACAATAATATTCGGTTCAGCTGACAGTGACATGCTAATGTTTAAACACACTCAATACCAAAAGCTGAATAAATGAAATGAAAATTAATTAGGAAACAAAACTTGGTTTCGCTGACACAGCTGATCCACTTGCAACTGTTTAAAACTGATCTGTTTTGCTTTAGAGGGGAAAAAAAGAGAGAAAAGAATTGGCTAAAATGAAATGAACGAAGAACAATGCAAAGAATTATTGAATTGTTGTCTCTGAATTATTACATTGAGACCCTATTTATAGACACTACATTCCAATCCTATTCCTGATAGGACACTACATTACAATCCCTTTCCAAGTAGAATTCAATATGATATTCCTATTCTTATTCTAACACTCCCCCTCAAGCTGGTGCATACAAGTCATATGTACCAAGCTTGTCACAAATGTAATTAATACGAGGACTGGTGAGAAACTTGGTGAAGATATCTGCAAATTGATCACTTGACTTCACAAATTTTGTAACAATATCTCCCGAGAGTATCTTTTCTCTGACAAAGTGACAATCAATCTCTACGTGCTTGGTCTCATGGAACACTGAATTAGATGCAATATGAAGGGCTGTCTGATTATCACATACACGTTCCATCTTACTAGTTTCTCCAAATTTTAATTCTCTCAGCAATTGCGTGATCCAAACCTGCTCACAAGTTGTTGCATCCATTGCTCGATACTCTGCTTCGGCACTAGATCGAGCAACCACACTCTGTTTCTTACTCTTCCAGGATACTAAATTACCTCCTACTAAAACACAATATCCAGATGTAGAACGTCTATCAGAAATTGATCCTGCCCAATCAGCATTTGTATATCCAATGATATGCTCATGACCTCAATCCTCGAAAAGTAGTCCTTTACCTGGAGATGACTTTATATATCGCAAAATCCGAACAACTGCATCTCAATGACTATCATAGGGGGAAGTCATAAACTGACTTACAACACTCACAGGAAAAGAGATGTTAGGTTTAGTCACTGTGAGATAATTCAACTTTCTAACCAACCGCCTATACCTTCTAGGATCACTGAGTGACTCCCCTGTCCTGGCAAAAGTTTAGCATTTGGATCCATAGGAGTGTCAATGGGTCGGCATCCCATCATTCCTGTTTCCTCAAGAATGTCTAAAGCATACTTGCGTTGAGAAATAACAATACCTGAGCTGGACTGAGCAACCTCAATCCCTAGAAAGTATTTCAATCTGCCAAGGTCTTTAGTCTGAAAATGCTGAAAGAGATGTTGCTTCAAGTTAGTGATACCATCTTGATCATTGCCGGTAATAACAATATCGTCAACATAAACCACCAAATAAATACACAGATTTGGTTTAGAATGGCGATAAAACACTGAATGATCAGCTCCACTACGAATCATGCCAAACTCCTGAAGAACTGTGCTAAACTTTCCGAACCAGCCTCGAGGGGATTGTTTCAAACCATAGAGTGACTTGTGCAATCGACATACAAGGCTACTAGACTCCCCCTGAGCAACAAAATAAGGTGGTTGCTCCATATAAACTTCTTCCTCAAGATCACCATGCAGAAAAACATTCTTAATGTCCAATTGATAACGAGGCCAATGACGAACGGCAGCCATAGAGAGAAAAAGACGGACTGATGCTATTTTAGCCACGGGAGAGAAAGTGTCACTATAATCAAGCCCAAATATTTGTGTATATCCTTTGGCAACAAGGTGAGCCTTCAGCCGATCAACCTGACCATCTGGACCAACTTTGACTGTATAAACCCAACGACAACCAACAGTAGATTTACCTGCAGGAAGGGAAACAAGCTCCCAAGTACCACTCGTACGTAAAGCAGACATCTCATCAATCATAGCCTGTTTCCGTCCTGAATGAAAAAGTGCTTCACCTGTAGTCTTAGGAATGGAAATAGAGGACAAAGATGATACAAAAGCATAATGGGGTGATGACAAACGATGATAACTCAAGAAAGTATAATGTGGGTTAGCATTACGAGTGGATCTTATACCTTTTTGAAGTGCAACTGATTGACTAAGAAGAGACAGGTCCGCAGTAGGGAAAACGTCAGGCGCAGGACATGAATCATCTGGGACTGATACTGGACGTGGGCACCGGTGATAAGTCAAAAGTGGTGGCACTGTGGCTGGAGATGGAGAAGTAACCGTAGATTCCTCGAAGATTGGTGTGGGTAAAACTGGAGGTATGGGTAAAACCTCAGAGATATTAAGATGATCAGAAGATGTATAGTAAGGTTGAGATTCAAAGAATGTGACATCAACGGACATAAGGTAGCGACCCAGATCAGGTGAATAGCATCGATACCCTTTTTAAACTCGAGAGTAACCAAGGAAAACACATTTGAGAGCACGAGGGGCTAATTTATCTTTTCCTGGGGCTAAGTTATGAACAAAACATGTGCTCCCAAAAACACGATGGGGGATAGAGTAGAGATGTGACTGAGGAAATAGTATGGAATGGGGAACCTTATTCTGGATCGAAGATGATGACATTCTGTTAATGAGATAGCAAGATATGAGGACCGCATCGCCCCAAAAACGCAGTGGAACATGGGATTCAATGAGAAGAGTGCGAGCAGTCTCAATGAGATGCCTATTTTTTCTTTCTGCTATACCATTCTGCTGAGGGGTGTATGGACATGATGTTTGGTGAATGATTCCTTGATGAGTCATAAACTCTTGAAACTGGGAGGAAAAGTATTCTAAGGCATTATCACTACGAAAAACACAAATAGAAACACCAAATTGATTTTGTATTTCAGCACAAAAAATTTTGAATATAGAGAATAACTCGGAACGATCTTTCATTAAGTAAACCCAAGTACATCTTGAAAAATCATCGATGAAAGTAACAAAGTAACGAAATCATAACGGTGAACTGACTCTACTAGGACCCCAAATATCGGAATGAACTAATGAGAAAATAGACTCTGAGCGACTCTCAATACTACGTGAAAATGTAGCAGGAGTGTGTTTTCTAAGTTGACACGACTCACAATCTAATGTGGATAGACTAGACAAACTAGGCACCATCTTTTGTAGCTTGGATAGACTAGGATATCCCAAACGTTTGTGAATAAGGTTGGGAGGATCTGTAGCGGAGCATGCTGTGAAGGAATTTGAAGCGGTAAGATGGTAAAGGCTTTGTGATTCATATCCTATGCCAATTGTCTGTCCCGTTTTGCAGTCCTGCATTAGAAAAGAATCATAAAAAAAAGTTATACTACAATCAAGGGCACATGTCAAACGACTAACAGATGGAAGATTAAAAGGACAACCAGGGACATAAAGAACAGAGTCTAGAGTAACAGAAGATAGGAGTTTGGCTTGTCCAACTCCTTTTGGCTCTGTTCGAATTCCATTAGCTAAAGTAATAGTTGGAAGAGATTGTGAATAAACAATATCAAACAAAAGTGATTTATCACCAGAAATATGATCAGAAGCACCTGAGTCCACAACCCATGATCCAAAGGTAGGAGATTGTGCAGTTGAGGCTATTGGTAGAAATATATGCTTACTTGCTTGATACTGAAGATACTCATTATATTCCTTGTCAGATAAATACACTCTTTGATCACCTGTGGTGTTAGACCGAGCAATATGAGCATTTTTAGTTGGTCGACCATGCAAAGAATAACATATTCCACGAGTATGTCCAAGCCTATTACAATAACTACACTTAGGTCTAGAATAACATACGCCATGAATATGTCCAAGCCTTTTACAATACTACACCTAGGACGAGATCTTCCAAATCGATCTTCCCCTCGTCGATTCTTCATGGACTGTGACGTTTGATTTTATGATCTTCTCATTAAGGGCTCAAATTTAATCATAGGACTTGAACTTCCAATTTCAATATTTTTGGAGCCAAAAAAAAATAAAATATATCATGCCCAAAAGATATCTTGGGAATTTGACTTGAAAATCCCAAGAAACAGATCTGAATTTCTGGAAAAAAAAAAATCCCCGAAAAAAACAATTGATGTCGCCGGAATTAGGGTTTCGGCGTTCGGAATCTCAAAATAATTATCGGAATCTGGAAAGGAGCAAGTGGTCGGAGTCAGAATAGACCGGCGACCCCAACAGAAAAAAAAACAACTCAAAAATCGATCGGAGATGGGCTCACGCGCCGACGCGTGACGCAGATCTCGCCGGAATTTCTGGATTTCGGCTGGCGCATGGCGGCGCGTGGAAGGTAATTTTCCGGCAGTTTTCGTCGGGTTTTTTGTCGCCTGATCTTTCCGATCCTTTTGGTGGTGTTGTATTTTTCACACAACCCACAAAATAAAAATTGACCCAAATCAGTCACCGGAATTGACGCACGGTGACTGAGTTATCTTGTCTGATATTTCTAACCTGCTCTGATACCATGTGAGAAATATAGGAGAAAAAATATTATTGAATTGTTGTCTCTAAATTATTACATTGAGACCCTATTTATAGGCACTACATTCCAATCCTATTCCTAATAGGACACTACGTTACAATTCCTTTCCAAGTATAATTCAATATGCTATTCCTATTCTTATTCTAACAAAGTACATGATAAAGGCACATGCCATACTGCTAAGAAGTAATGGGGTCCTTAAACGTTCATCAATAATTAGAAAGATAATTTGCTTAACTGCTGCTGTAAAAGTTATAGAAAGGAATGTCGTCTTTATTGAAGGGACACTAGTGCCGGTTTGGCCTTTTGTGTGAAACTGCATATTGGGCTGCTATATTGGATACTGTTAGATAGACATGACAACGGACAGTGCCTAATGATGCAGAAGCTCTCTTTGCAGCAACATTTGTAATCTATCATTCAAATAAGCACTGCACACGAAAACCATCTTGCTCATTCCACTTTCTTTTTGCCTTCTCTTTTTGGATTTTCTATGAGAAGTTAAATTATTATCTCCAATTCATGTTTGAGAGGTTGGCTTATCTCTCCAGTTGCACGCTGATAAGTTATTGGATACTGTTATCTACTCTACTTCTGAACAGTTAAAGTCCTACCATTGTTAAAAAGAGCTCCGGGGGTGTGTCAAGAAGTTTTCCAACATCTGAGATACCAAAGAGTTTATAAAAAACAAAATAAAAAGTGCTTGGCTCGTTATTATTATTTTAACAATTGAGAGAGAGTGGATTGAACCTTGCATATTCAAACCGTCCTGCTTCATCAATTGGTGGTGGAGTTATCAGCAACACTAGCACTGAGGGGGAGCATTTCTGTGTTATAAATAAGATCAATGAGCATTTCTGTGTTATATATATATATATATATAGCATAGTAGAAGACAAGGGCTTAGTGAATCCTGTTCTACTCTAAACAACTCAGGAATTGAGCAATTGGATAGGATGGATTTCATTTGTAACAGATAACAGGTGCAATTAGGAGGAAGATTTTAGTACATATGAAAGTCGGCAGCCTGATTCAATTGGGGAAATTCCAAACCTTGAAATGTTGTATCATTTTCCTTAGGTTTTCCTTATATTCCTCTAGTGGGACATGTTGTCTTTCACTGGTTCTTCCCAAAAGAGCAGCATCATTGGCTCCAAAAAATATAGTGACAGCATCGGGAGGTGTTGGAGCATCCTGTAATATTAACAAAAGTACACTAATCAGAGGATCTAGCAATAAGTAACACTGCAGCTCATGGCCGTGAAAGAACGTTGTATATATCAAAACTTCCAAAATATGTGCATTGTACTAATAAACTTAAATTTGAGGCAGATGAATGTAACAAATAGCCTCATAGTTTAGCTTGATTGAATAGGATCATGAACAAAATCACACACTTGGAAATTGGAGAAAGCAAGGTTGAATAAGAGGAGCAACTTCGCTGCAGCATTAACAGTTAAGACTATGAGAGTACCGTTCTTATACTAGTAAACCGCCAAATCAAGCATCAAAATCTCAGCTTCCTGATGTGTCTGGTCGCAGAAGTCTATTGTTCCATGACCAATGTTATCTTCTGTTCTCTATAAAATTCCGAATTACTTGAAAATTCCAGAACAAGAAACTAAATCATATTTTGGTCTGCGATGAAACTGGCCCCTTTACGTAGAACATAAGATATGTATTTTCTACCTTCTTAACAAACATGTGAGGAGAATTGGGCGTTCAGCGCTATACCACAGTCCAGTCGCACTGAAGAACAGAAAATTGAACAGTCTTTCCTCTTACCCCTTGCTCCCAACCCTTGTTGATCACATTCTTTTGTTCTTTTTCCCATAAGTCTTTCTTGATCCCATTGTTCTATGAACTCTCAAATTAGGTGTAAAGCCATCGACTCCACATATAATTCAAATTTCAATAAAATAAAATAAGGCACAATTGAGTGATATACAAGAAAGTTACACAAAAACCCACTTCACGAGGATCAAAAGTCATGCCTATAAACTTGAAACAATTCGCTCCTTAAATTGTTATATATAAATCCCATTCCAGTTTTTCTCCTTTTGCTTATCTCTATCGATTTTGCAAATTCATAAACCTCTTAGCCTTTCCCTAATTATGAAATTTAGCAATGAACTCCCACAAAGTTCCAAAATAGGAAATTAAAATAGCATCCTCAGGCACTCACACTTTTCCTCTTTGATTTATTAAATGATATCAAGGTCCAAGATGGTACAGGAAAAAGAAACAAAAACAGCATAATACTAAAAGCAGCCTACTAGACTCTTCTTCCTACCATTTTCAAGAATGTCAGCTACTTCCTCTATGCAATCATCCGCATTAAACCTGAAAATACTACCCTTTACTAGCATCAGCACACATCTAAATCATTCCAACACCAAAAATGTCCTATCACCAACTATAATCACGCCGCAATAGGACCCAAAATAAGTTGAGGTTAGCTATGTAAATAGTCAGTATCAATCCTGCTCTATTCAAGCCCATTTCATTAGGCACATATCAACCAATTCAGTAGATTTCTAACCACAGATCAACAACAACAACAACATACCCAGTGTATTCCCACCTAGTGGGGTCTGGGGAGGGTAAAGTGTACGCAGTCCATACCACTACCTCACATGAAGCAGAGAGGCTGTTTCTAACCACAGATCATAAAAACAAAATCTTTTCTTTCTCTTAGTGTACATTGATTTTTCCAAATCCACTAAAATTCCTGATCATATTTTTTTTTTCTTTTTTCAAATTGGGGCTAGGGGAAGGCAAAACTGGGAGCGGATTACAAGGTAAAGAATCGAACTCTCAACAACAAGATAAGAATTCAGGTAACCAACCAACTGCGCTACTAAGATTCTCCATTCTTGATTTTACTACTCTTCATCAAAACTACAAACTTTAGCAATGTCACTCCAACAAAACATCCTAAATAATTACAACCCATCAAATATTCAAACCCCAAATATATAACAAGATCCAAAAGATAAACTTTTTCAAAAAATGTAAAATGCCAAGTGGAACATGTTACATACCAATGGAAATAGATGATGCAGCAAGAACAATGCCCATCTAGTGTTGTATCCACCATAGCCACGATTCAATATATCAGCCTTTTTACATTAATTCAGATCAAATCAATAACATTATATTATTAAAATGCTTATAATATAAAAATATAAATATCAATAAATCAACTTAATAAAAGAACAGAAAATAAAAATACAAACTTTGCGAGTATAATTATCAGCAAGAGCAGCACCCCAACCACCTAATCTAAAAGATTGTTCAGTAATAGAGTCCCCAAATAATACTATTTGTGGCCTCATTGATTAACCAAAATTCCTGATTTTTTTTTTCTTTTTTCTTTTGGACAAGGAGACAAGGAAGATGAAAAAGGAAGTAAATTTTTTTTTAAAACAATTTGGTCCTTGTAGTACAGATTAATTCCAATTTGGTACTTGTAGTACTGATTAATTCCAATTTGGTCCTTGTAGTACTGATTAATTCCAATTTGGTACTTGTGTTATTTTGGAAACCATTTGGATGGTTGTTAATTGCTAGGTGGTGTTGTTTGATACCATATCCTATTTGTATTGTATATTGTTGTATTGCATACTACTGTATTGTTAAATAAAAAATAAGGTAAAATTTTGAAAAAAATATATAAAGTAACAATGTGATCACACTATCTTAGTGTTAAATAAAAAGAGATTTTTCGTTATTATTACCTAATGATGAAATTTAACGATACCATCCAATGAAATTTAAATAACAATTAAAACATATGGTATTTAAATTAACAATACAATACAATATCATGGGCAACAACCATCCAAACATCCCGACCTCACTTTGTGTTATTTCACTCGACACTTTTCTGTCTTTATGTGCGATTTTAAATTTTAATATCTAATGCTAACGGAACGAAATTGTTACTTCTCGGAAAAATATGAAAAGAAATCTCCTTCTCAGGGTAACAGAGGTCTTGAACCTTATCACTAAGGAACCGTTTGGCCATATATATTACAAGTAGTTTTTAAGAAATTTTTTGTCAAAATTCATTTGATCGTAAAATTTGTTACGTTTTGGTGAGAAATTCAAGATCCCAAAATCTTAAAAAAAAAAATTGGTTATTGTGTCAAAAACTAATTTTGAGTTATTTTAAAAATTACCTCAAATTTTTAGATTTATATTTTTAAAAAAGTTCATTAATTGTGGCTCCAATTAAAGTCTATCTACCCAATTCCTCATTAAACACATTAAAACACCCTCTTGTTAAGGAGATTATTCCTAGAATATGAAAAAATAACTAGTTATTACTATTGTAACTAGTTATTACTATTGTTATTATTTATTTTTTTGCATCGATAGATTTTCGTAACTAATTTTAACGTGACAAATCGTAATACTAGCCGGTAGTTGTATTATTAGTTTAGTAGAGTACCGTGTTAACTTATGTGTCTTTTAAAATAGTTTGTAGAACTTATGGATATAAATCAAGTTTCATGTTTGTTTGTTTTTTGAAGAAAAGAGTGAAATATGTTTTCCAAAAATTATGACCAACACTTGTTGAAATTTCACCCAAATTTTCAAAAATATTTAAAATTCTATATATGATCAAACACTAGCTAAATGATTCACTCTTAGCATATTAAGTACCTTAATTCTCCCTTTCATAAAATTTTATGTAACACTACTCTTTCATTTTTATTTGCTTAAACATATTAGAACTTTTATGTATTTAACTACTATTAAACCGTATTCTTTCATTTTATTCTGTCACAATTTGTTGCACTCACTTGATATTAAGGCTGATTTTTATCATAGGAAAGAAAAAGATGCTAGAATAACTGCAATTCTTAACATCTTTCACCTCATTTTTGATAGTAAAAGCAATTGTGATACTACAAAACGAAAGTTGAGCTTTTTACTGCGTTGCACGTCAAATCTATTTAATGCTGTTGAAGTAAACCTGTCAAACGGGCCGGGTTGGCCCGGCCCGAACCGGCCCTACATATCAAATCGGACCGGTTTGACCCGGCCCGGTAAGCCCTAGGGCTTTAGGGTTCCGGGTTCCGGTCCGGTTTTTTTTAAAACTGGGCCCGGTTAACCCGGTCCAGGCCCGCCGGTTAACCGACCCGGCCCGGCCCGGCATTAAAAAAAATAATAATAATTATTGGGCCAAACTAGCCGTTGGCCCAACGGCTATATTACCGTTTTTGGGTCCAAACGGCTAGTTTGGGCCCATTAACTTAAAAAAAAAATATATATATATATATATATTTTTTAATCCCCAAAATAAATCTATAAATACACTACAACTTCAAATCATTTCTCACACAATTTTTCACTCTCTCAAATCTCATTCTCTCTCAAATCTCAATTCTCAATTCTCAAATATTCAATATATTTAATTTCTTAAAGTGTTCAATTTAAATTTTTAATTTTTCGTTTACAAAGTACGAGCGGAAGTTTCTAAAGTCGCAATCTTCGGATACTTCCAAAATTTGGTATTGTCGTTCCATCTCTTACGTTTAATTTTTATTTATTGTATTAATTGTTTAATATTTAATTTTATTATATTTGTGTATTTTGAATATTTTTAGTTTAATTTAATTTATATTATGGATAAATTAAAAAACCTCGCTACTAAAGGTGTTAGAAATTTTTGTCCCGGAAGCGGTAGTGGTAGTAAAAAGCGAATTACTAGCGGTAGAGGTAGTTCAAGTAATAGATATACCCGTGTGACTTCGCCTCCGGTACCGCTTGGTACACCTTTTGAGGAAGAAATAGGTGTAGGTGCTCACGATATGGATTATGTAGAATTTCAGGAAAATTACGGTATAGAAGAAGAAAATGAAGTAGATGCAGTTAATGTAGACGAAGATGATGAAAATATTGCTGAAACACCCGCAGTAGGACATGCTAACGTTAGATCTGAATCAGTTAATCTCCCTTCCCGTCCTCCCAGTGCCCCAAAACCCCGTAAAAGAACTAGTATTGCATGGCAATTTTTTGAACGTATATCAGATATTGAGGTGCAGTGCAATATTTGTCAACAAAAATATAAGCATAGAAGTGGCGGTAAGCAAGGGGGTACGGGTACGTTAATGAGACATATAGCTGAAGATCACACTAGAGAGTTGAATATTGCAAAAGGTGGTGGGGATGTTGGTGGGTCAACGCAAACTAGAATGGACCCAACAACCGGTCAAGTAGCGAAAAAGTATAATAAATTGAGGGACAGAGAAGAAATAGCTAAAATGGTAGCTGTGGGTTGTTTGCCTTTTAGTTTTCCTTCTTCTGATGCATTTATTCGTTATATACAAGCAATTTATAATCCTATGTTTAATGGTATTCCTAGAACTACTTGTCGGTCTGATATTTTTAGACTCCATTCACAATATTGTTTTTATTTATCAACATTCTTAAAAAATATTCAATGTAGATTGTCCCTAACTTCCGATCTTGGTCGTGCTGTAAATAAAAATGATTATTTAACCGTTACTTGTCATTGGATGGATAGTAATTTCATAATGCAAAAACGTATTCTTGCTTTTTTATATGATGAAGATCGGAAACATACTGGACAATTTATTGCTGATTCTATTATTAAAATTGTCGGATATTATGGTATAGAAAATAAAATTTTATGTATTGCTTTTGATAATGCTTCTAACAACAAGACTGCTATAACAAAAATAAAATCTACGCTATCTCCGCCCTTTCCTGAATTTTTTCATGTTAAGTGTGCATGTCATATATATAATTTAATTGTAAAAGATGGTCTTGACTTTTTTGAGGTTTATATTGAAAAAATTCGTCTTGCTGTTGGTTTTATTCAAGGAAATAATCGTAGATCTAGAATTAAAGAATTTAAAGTTAAATGTCAAGAAAATGGACTTGCACCGATTTTGATGCCTGAGGAAATTGATATTAGATGGAATTCTACGTATGAATTTTTAAAAACTTGTTATAAATATAGAATTCCTATTACACTAGCTTTTAACCAACATTGTGGTTCATTTGCTGATTCTGCTGATTGCATGCTACATAATTCTGATTGGGTTATAATTAATGATCTTGTTAAGTTCTTAGAAAAATTTTATGTAGCTACGGTTGAATTTTCCGGTGCATACTATCCTACTGTTTGTAATATTTTGGCATATATAGCCGATATTTCTGGTTTGCTCCGACAATATAAAGATAAAGAAGGTTATAAAGAAGCTGTTGGCGCTATGTTTACGAAATTTAAAAAATATTTCTTCCCGATTCCCCCTATTTACTTGGTTGCTGCTATGTTAAATCCGTGCATGAAATATAATCATATGTGTCACTTTAGTACTCTTATTTATACTAACTTAGAAATAAATACTAACCATGATTCTGAACAAGTACAACCTGATTTGTGGACGGCTACGGCTGATGCAAAAGATTATATAGAAAAATTATATAATCACAATGCCGATTTATTTGATTCAGCCGTACCTACAAATATCACTCCAACTGTCGCTCCTCATCCTCCCGAGGAGCCATCAGCTTCTAAAAGGCCGGCACATAGTGGTTTTCCTGATTCGTTTTATGATTTAACTTGTTGGAACAGTGTGGATGAGAGAGCTTACACATCAACTTATCGGGAAGAGCTGAAATATTATCTGCGGACGCCACCAGAGGATCGCAGACGACGGATCAACACGCTGGATTGGTGGAGAAATAATGAATCACAATATCCTGTACTTTCAAGATTAGCCAGAGATATCTTGAATGTTCCTATGTCAACCGTTGCATCAGAGAGCGCCTTCAGTCAGGGACGACAGCAGCTTGGAGACAACCGACACTCATTGGGAAGCAACGCAATGAATGTTTTAGTTTGCCTCAGAGATTGGATTAGAGCAGAAAGAAGAAACCAAGGAATGGAACCAGAGCCCAACGACGACCTCAAACTTGAAGAAATTATGACTTCACGGGAGAACTCAGCAGAATCAAGTCCAATGCATGGTTTTTCCCCCGTTGACTTCGACTACCCTATGCAAGTTCCAATTAATATTAACATGAATGAGTTGGAAAAAATGATGCATAATTTATAGATTTTTCATTCATGTAAATTATAAATTTTGGATCATTTTGCAATCAATAAAATTCCACAAATTCATTCACTCCTTAGTCGTTGTTTTTTATTTTTTTTTATTTAACGATTTATAATTTTAATATCTTCTATACAAGTGTATATTTAATGTATACATGTGTATATGTTTATATATCTTATATAGAAGTGTATATTTAATGTATACACGTGTATATATCTTCTATAGAAGTGTATATTTAATGTATACATTGTGTATATAGCGTATATAGTGTATATTTGACCGGTTTTTAACGTATATATGTGTATATATTTTATAAATTAGTATATAACTATACAAATATATATTGTAATGTATATATATTGTAGTATATCTCATTTAAAGTATTACCTATACATAGAATAGAGTGTATATATGTGAATAGATCTTCTATAGACATGTATATTTAACGTATACATGTGTATATGTTTTATAAATTAGTATATAACTATACAAATATATATTGTAATGTATATATATTGTAGTATATCTCATGTAACGTATTACATATACATAGAATAGAGTGTATGAATGTTAATAGATCTTCTATAGACGTGTATATTTAACGTATATATGCGTATATATTTTATAAATTAGAATATAACTATACAAATATATATTGTAATGTATATATATTGTAGTATATCTCATTTAAAGTATTACCTATACATAGAATAGAATGTATATATGTGAATAGATCTTCTATAGACATGTATATTTAACGTATACATGTGTATATGTTTTATAAATTAGTATATAACTATACAAATATATATTGTAATGTATATATATTGTAGTATATTTCATTTAAAGTATTACATATACATAGAATAGAGTGTATGAATGTTAATAGATCTTCTATAGACGTGTATATTTAACGTATATATGTGTATATATTTTATAAATTAGAATATAACTATACAAATATATATTGTAATGTATATATATTGTAGTATATCTCATTTAAAGTATTACCTATACATAGAATAGAGTGTATATATGTGAATAGATCTTCTATAGACATGTATATTTAACGTATACATGTGTATATGTTTTATAAATTAGAATATAACTATACAAATATATATTGTAATGTATATATATTGTAGTATATCTCATTTAAAGTATTACCTATACATAGAATAGAGTGTATATATGTGAATAGATCTTCTATAGACATGTATATTTAACGTATACATGTGTATATGTTTTATAAATTAGAATATAACTATACAAATATATATTGTAATGTATATATATTGTAGTATATCTCATTTAAAGTATTACATATACATAGAATAGAGTGTATGAATGTTAATAGATCTTCTATAGACGTGTATATTTAACGTATATATGTGTATATATTTTATAAATTAGAATATAACTATACAAATATATATTGTAATGTATATATATTGTAGTATATCTCATTTAAAGTATTACCTATACATAGAATAGAGTGTATATATGTGAATAGATCTTCTATAGACATGTATATTTAACGTATACATATATGTTTTATAAATTAGAATATAACTATACAAATATATATTGTAATGTATATATATTGTAGTATATCTCATTTAAAGTATTACATATACATAGAATAGAGTGTATGAATGTTAATAGATCTTCTATAGACGTGTATATTTAACGTATATATGTGTATATATTTTATAAATTAGAATATAACTATACAAATATATATTGTAATGTATATATATTGTAGTATATCTCATTTAAAGTATTACCTATACATAGAATAGAGTGTATATATGTGAATAGATCTTCTATAGACATGTATATTTAACGTATACATGTGTATATGTTTTATAAATTAGTATATAACTATACAAATATATATTGTAATGTATATATATTGTAGTATATCTCATTTAAAGTATTACATATACATAGAATAGAGTGTATGAATGTTAATAGATCTTCTATAGACGTGTATATTTAACGTATATATGTGTATATATTTTATAAATTAGAATATAACTATACAAATATATATTGTAATGTATATATATTGTAGTATATCTCATTTAAAGTATTACCTATACATAGAATAGAGTGTATATATGTGAATAGATCTTCTATAGACATGTATATTTAACGTATACATGTGTATATGTTTTATAAATTAGAATATAACTATACAAATATATATTGTAATGTATATATATTGTAGTATATCTCATTTAAAGTATTACATATACATAGAATAGAGTGTATGAATGTTAATAGATCTTCTATAGACGTGTATATTTAACGTATATATGTGTATATATTTTATAAATTAGAATATAACTATACAAATATATATTGTAATGTATATATATTGTAGTATATCTCATTTAAAGTATTACCTATACATAGAATAGAGTGTATATATGTGAATAGATCTTCTATAGACATGTATATTTAACGTATACATGTGTATATGTTTTATAAATTAGTATATAACTATACAAATATATATTGTAATGTATATATATTGTAGTATATCTCATTTAAAGTATTACCTATACATAGAATAGAGTGTATATATGTGAATAGATCTTCTATAGACATGTATATTTAACGTATACATGTGTATATGTTTTATAAATTAGTATATAACTATACAAATATATATTGTAATGTATATATATTGTAGTATATCTCATTTAAAGTATTACATATACATAGAATAGAGTGTATGAATGTTAATAGATCTTCTATAGACGTGTATATTTAACGTATATATGTGTATATATTTTATAAATTAGAATATAACTATACAAATATATATTGTAATGTATATATATTGTAGTATATCTCATTTAAAGTATTACCTATACATAGAATAGAGTGTATATATGTGAATAGATCTTCTATAGACATGTATATTTAACGTATACATATATGTTTTATAAATTAGAATATAACTATACAAATATATATTGTAATGTATATATATTGTAGTATATCTCATTTAAAGTATTACCTATACATAGAATAGAGTGTATATATGTGAATAGATCTTCTATAGACATGTATATTTAACGTATACATGTGTATATGTTTTATAAATTAGTATATAACTATACAAATATATATTGTAATGTATATATATTGTAGTATATCTCATTTAAAGTATTACATATACATAGAATAGAGTGTATGAATGTTAATAGATCTTCTATAGACGTGTATATTTAACGTATAGTCGTTGTTTTTTATTTTTTTTTATTTAACGATTTATAATTTTAATATCTTCTATACAAGTGTATATTTAATGTATACACGTGTATATATCTTCTATAAAAATGTATATTTAATGTATATATTATGTATATAGCGTATATTTGACCGGTTTTTAACCGGGTTTGACCGGGTTTTAGTGGGTTTGACCGGATTGGGTTAAGTGGGCCGGTTCCGGGTGGGTTTTAATATTTTTACTGTGCAGCCCGTCCCGTCCCGTCCCGGTTAAGGCCAAACCCGGCCCGTAACCGGCCCGTAACCCGGTAAGAATGAGAGGGCCGGTTCCGGGTTGAACCGGCCCGGCCCGTTAGACAGTCTTATGTTGAAGGAATAACATTTCAGACCACAATGTTGAGAAGGTTGCGTACACAATCCAAAACATTATAATTTTTGTGTTCGTCAAAGCAAAGAGAATTTTCTGTATTTGAATCAATTGTAGAAGCCATTCGATCTTTTATTGATGAAACTGGTATTTATGTATGTAATAAATTCAACTATCATTTGCATTAGAATCATTTTCTGTAGACAAATGATATAATGTTAAGAACACGGTGTAGGGTTAGACTATAGGAGATTGTTGCTGAAAGGCCTTCACAGATGAATTAGATGAACCCAGAAAGGTTGTAACACCTTCAAGAGGCATGTTGTTAATAGAGATACTTGTTTGGTTGAATGCTAAAGCCAACTCTTTGTAAAGAAAACCACTGCCTTCTGGTGTGAAATGTACACCATCACTGCAGCAAACATAAAACAAAGTAAATATGAATTTCACATTAGTACTAAGTTCTGAGTAACATGCATGCACCATCTATGGTATATAAAGGATGTGCAGATTTTGTTCACTTACTAGAAGAATTTCTTTTGCCAACCTTCGACTTGCTGCATTTTAGACCACAAATTGATCCAAGGGAGACCTAGCTCTTTCGCCAATTCAACTACCTTTTTCGCATACTTTCCAGTCTCTTCGAGTGTCCTATCAGACACATCGATCTTTCTGCCCCCGGCCCTGTTTATAAATTGAAAAGTAACAGATCCAACACGATGAACATTCTGATTCAGTTGACATGACAAGCTTATGTATAGTGCTTGCATCATCGTACCTTAAAACTTCAAGCCGTTTTGCCTCATCAATTGGTGGTGGTGTTATCATCACTATTTGCACTGACGGGGAATATTGCTGCATTATATATAACATGAATGAGGCATAGAGTAAAGTTCTACATAGAGTTATAAACACACACACATATTTATGAAAGTCTTCCAAAGATCATAAACATAATTAGCATGATTATATTGGAAACATGATTATATTGGAAACATTCCAAACCTTCACATGTTGTGTCATTTTACATAGGTTTTCCTTATATTCATCAATTGGAACATGTTTTGCTTCACTAAATCTTCCCACAAGAGCAGCATCATTTGCTCCAAAACATATAGTGATGCCAGCAACAGGTGTTGGACTTGGATCATCCTGTACGTAAAAGATAATCTAATCATGAGTAGCCTTTAATTTGTACTATATATTAAAACTTTCAAAATGTGTATCATTGTATTGTACTAATAAACCTGAAATTTGAGGCAATAAGAACTAAATTAAGTTGGGATAGGCTATATAAACCGTCCTTATCGATCTATTCAAACTCATTTCGTTAATTTTATGTCTATATAATAGGAAGATCTGGAGGACGTGAATTAGGGCAGAAGGCTATGATACCTTGTTTCATGTTTTATTACGAATCTATTTACTTTTCTCTGTTTTCTATTACTTGTGGGTGTCGTATTTATGTTATGACATCTTGTTCCATGCTTTACTATGAATTTGTTTAGTATTCCGTGTCTCGAGCTGGGGGTCTATCGGAAACAGCCTTTCTACTTCTTTAGAGGTAGAGGTATGGACTGCGTACATCACCCTCCCCAGACCTCACTATGTGGGAATACACTGGGTTTGTTGTTGTTGTTGTTGTATGTCTATATAATAGATGTCGAATTTCTTGTAGAAAATTCTACCCCCATCGCTTATAATAATAAGATCCAAAGAGAAAAAAGTTAAAGAGTATCATGATATAACTTAATACTCCCTTCGTCCCAAATTACTCGTCCCAAATTGAGATGACACATTAGTTAAGAAAAATAATTAATAACATGACTAGTTTACCATAGTGCCCTATTAAATAATGTTTACACTTTAATTTGATGAAAAAAAAATAATTAATGCAAAGGATAAAACATGAAAAAAATTTTGTCTCTTCTTGATTAATGAAAAAAAGGACAAGTAAAATGGAAAATTAAATTAGGAAATTTGGGACGGAAGGAGTACGTACCAATGGAAATAGTTGTTGGAGCATGATCAATCCCCATGTGGTGTTGAATCCAGCATATCCACGAATTAATACATCAGCCTTTACAATAATACATCAAATTTAATCACTTTATATTACTAATAAAATGCTTTTAATTAATACATTAATTTGATGGGGAAAAAAAATAATACAAACCCTTCGACCATAGGTATTAGCAAGAGCACCACCCCAGCCACCTACATTGAACGATGCTTGAGTAATGGAATCCCCAAACAATACTATTTGAGGCCTCAACATTTTGAGTAATGTAAAATTCCAAGAAGACAAGGAGACCCCCACAAAAAAATTAAAAATAAAATTACAGAATTAATAATTCTGTAATGGAGGATCTCCAAATTCTTGGATTTTTTTTCTTCCTTTGAACAACCAGACAAGAAATAAGAAGAGGAAAAGGAATTAAATAATGAAAAGAACCAAAAATTTCGGAAATGAAATATTACTATTTTTACGTGGCACAATTTATGTGGCATGTTTTTTCAGAAAAAAAAGGAGACGGAGGAAGTACTATTTTTTATTTTTTTCCGAAGTTTAAGTTTGGCCATAAAATTCGTCGATACCAAACATGTAATTAACTTGAAGTTGAATCTTAGAATTTTTAGAAATTTGGAAAACAACAAAAAATTGTTTTAAATTTTTTCTTTTTACACTCCAAAGTCCAAACTACTCACAAAATTTGAAGAACAACTTCAATTAGTATTCATGATCATACACAACACCTATTTTCAAATATCATTATTCGCCTTAATAATAAAAATTACTTTTTTCAAATATTTACGTAATTTAAAAACTAATTAATCTATATAAACGTAATTTCCCGTAAAGTTCATTTTTTGACAACCTCACCTAACTAGATTTTCCACAAGAGTAAAAAGTAGGATGAGAATACACTTTTTTTTTTATGCTTCTAATTAGCTAAAATCTTCATCATCAACAACTACATGTCAAGATATATAATTTCTCCTGAGAGTTAATGAAGTCTTTTTTTTGACGAATTTGTATATTCTAAACTTTGATATTTCAAGATCCATTTTTCTTTAAGATTTGAAAGCTATGAATAAGATGCAGCTTTCGTAGTCTTTCAGAGCCATGCAACATAATCAAGTATATATATTGATTATATTATTGATTATGACATTCCCTTCGTTCCTTTTTAGTTGTCACATTTCGCTTTTCTAAATTAATTTGATTAATTTTCTAAATTAAATTAAATCAATTCGATGTTTTAAAATTAAAATTTAAATATTTAAAAATTATATAAAAAATATTATAATTACAATTTCTCTCATATCAATATAACGAAAAATTATATTTTAAAATATTAATTAAAATTCATAATTATTTAACTCTCAAAAAGAAAACTATTACAATTTAAAAAGGGTCAGAGAGAGTATTAAAGAAACCTACACAATTCTAATGGACTCGTGTTAGCATTTGCTTTAATTATATTATTATTGAGAGTAAAGTCACTAGCTTTACTTTATCAAAAAGTTGTTGCTTGTTATATAGTTCTAGTTGATTGAGAAGTTCTCATATCATATAAGCTATGAATTGTTCAATTCTTTCTACCAAAGTAACAGGCCGTATTTAGTGGGTCATCGAGTTCACGTGAACCCATACTTTTCTTCTTAAATTATAATATAATAATGTTATATTTTTTCTAAAAAAATTAAATATATATATGCGTGAACCACGCTTGAAGTATTTTCATAAAAGTGCACCCATCCTCTCGAAATCATAGATACGGCTATGAAAAGTACTACTTTTTTGGTTCTTCCTTTTGGAGATGTTAGAATACCTATAAAGAATTATGCTTAATTAGTGCTTACATAATTATGAACTTCAGATTTTTAGTCTTGTGATGGACTCAACAATTGATGACTCAAAACTTTTGTACCGAAATGTGTTCATGTGCATGCATGCAATTGTATGATTTAAAATTTCTTTTGTATCCAAGATTTATATTAGGAGAAAAAATTAGTTTATAAATTTAACCCCTAGGTTCTTGCTAATTCCGCCCCTGTCAAAAATGAACTTCAAGGAAATTTACATTTATAGATTAGTTTTTTAAATACGTTCAATTTTTATTATTTCCGTCCATCTTTATTTATCCACAGTTTACTTGGCATGCTTCTTAAAAAACAATAAATAAAAGGTTAATTTTACTTTGTCACCCCTATCAATTATAAGTCATTTAAATGTTGAAAAATGAATAGTATTTAATGAAAGGGTGTTGGTGAAATTACAAAAACTTACAACTGGAAATATAGAAAATACAAATGAAGAAAATAAAAGTTATCTTCTTCTTGACTGAGGCGTGGATATCTCGCTTTCTTTAAGGAGATTCAAGCCCACTGCAGTAAATGATTTCACCGATCCAACAGTAATCTTCTTGACTTGTCCCCTCCATGATGCAACAACCTTCGCACAAATAACAACTCAATAACTCTGAAAAGAGTTGAGTCAAAGCTCCAAAAAAAGCATCTCCCTTCAACTAATAAACTTATTTTGTTCTAACTTTTGTCAACTCTATATGTTCTTGTAAAGATGAAATGTACACTAATGACCATATTCTAACACCGTAAAAAAAAATAGGATTAAATGACTTATAAAACCACCAATTAAATAAGAGTTGAAAGCTAAAAAATTCAGCCATGCAAACGTGAGATTAGTGCCAATAATGGCCTTAAAGCAATAGAGTAATGACATGAGTTCCAACAACAAATGTGAGAGTACTTCTGCAAACGGATGGAGTTAATATGTTGAATAATGTCATTACATCTTATGCCACTAACTCCATGAAAAAGAGTAATGCCCTGAAACAATAACGTCAACTTTTTTTTTTTCATTCGGTGTTCGGTATCCGTATTGGAGTTCGACTAATCTGGACTCGCGTCGCGTAGGACCCATTCGAGAGAAACACTCCCTACCAAGAATTTTTTCATACCCAGAACTCGTACTCGAGACCTCTGATTAAGAAAGAAATAGTCCTATCCGCTGCACCACATGTCAGCCATTTAAGGACATTCTTAAATCCTCCTACATTAAGAAAATGGAGAAGTGGTAAAGTCCAATAGCCAACAGCTTACATTTTGGCAAAGACAATGACAATGAGAAGCAAAATAATAATATTAAAATGCTCAACTTCATCAAGGATAAAATAAATACAAAATGATAAACTATCTCTTGATTTTCTAAACTTGACAAGTAAATATTAATGGATAGAGTACAATATTGTCTTTTCATATTGATATGTTTGATTATAAAAATTGTAAATATTTGAATAGGGCAATTTTTTTGTGAGGTTGTCTTTTGAATTTTTGTGAGCCAGTGAAAAAAAATTAAAAACAAATTTATGGTGCCTTTATTTTATGGCCAAACTTGAACTCCGGAAAAGAAAGTAAAAATAGAACGTTTCATTTCCGAAATTTTTGGTTTATTTCATTATTTAATTCCCCCTTTCTCTTCTTCTTCCTTGTCACCTTCTGCAAAGAAAAAAAAAATCCAAATATAATTTGGTTTGCATTTGTGGAATTTCATTTTTATTCAAAATGATTAGGCCACAAATTGTATTGTTTGGGGACTCCATTACTCAAGTGGCCTTCGATGTAGGTGGTTGGGGTGGTCTTCTTTATAATAATTATTCTCGCAGGGTATGTATTCTTTCCACCCCATCAATTTGATGTAATAAACACATTTTATTAGTAATATAAGGTGATTGAATTTGATGTATTATTGTAAAGGCTGATTTCTTAGTTCGTGGATATGCTGGATACAACACCACATGGGGTTTGATCATGCTCCAACATCTATTTCAATTGGTATGTATTACGTAACATATGATCCTCGAGATAGTATTTGTTTTCGCCAAGAAGTTTGACATCTGTTGTATATACATAAAAGTTATAAGTTGATCATGCACCAACACCTATTTCAATTGGTCATGACTCGTGATTAGAATATATTTGGTTAATATTACAGGATGCACCAAGTCCAAAACCTGTTGCTGGCATGACTATATTTTTTGGAGCAAATGATGCTGCTCTTGTGGGGAGAATTAGTGAAGCAAAACATACCCCAATTGATGAATATAAGGAAAACCTAAATAAAATGGTTAAACATATGAAGGTTTGGAAATTTTTCCCTGTTCAATCATGATATAACTTGATGTTGTACCTCTCTTTTGTATGTCTCATTCATGTTATTTATAATACAGCAATATTCCCCGTCAGTGCAAATAGTGATGATAACACCACCACCAGTTGATGACGCAAGACGGGTTGAAGTTTTAAGGTACGATGATGCAATTTCTCTGTATGACATTTGAGATGTTTAAACATAAAGTTGTCAATGTGATCAGCTGAATCAAATATTCATCTTACGTGTTGGATGGATCTGTCAGGGCCGAGGGAAAAAAGATCGATTTGCCAGAAAGGACACTCGAAGAATCTGGAAAGTATGCGAAAAAGGTAGTTGAATTGTCGAAAGAGCTTTATCTCCCTTACATCGATCTGTGGTCTAAAATGCAGCAAGTCGAAGGTTGGCAAAAGAAATTCCTCCTGTAAGTGACACATTTGCATATATAGTTTCATTACTATTTGAAGTTCATAGTACTAGCTATACTTTTGTTTATTGTATTGCATTGCCTATGCCTGTTTGATTTCATAACTCTTTGTTTTATGTTGCTGCAGTGATGGCTTACATTTCACACAAGAAGGCAGTCTTTTTCTTTTCAAAGAATTGGCTTTAGCATTCAACCAAACAAGTATCTCTATAGACAATCTGCCTACTGATGGTGTTTCAAAATTACCTGGTTTCCAATGATCGATCACCCTCAAGGCTTTTCAGCAACAATCTCCTACTGTCTATCAAAATTTATTCCAAGACAAATTATTGTTGAATTCACAGTACATGTATACATATTACTTGTTTCATCAATAAGAAAGCCTTTTAGAATTGGATTTAAATACAGAAAGTTCTCTTTTGATGCCTTGATTATGATCATAAAAAAATGTAATGTTTTGGATTGTGTACACGACCTTCTCAACATTGTGGTATGAAATGTTATTCCTTCAACAGTACTAAATAGATTTGAAGTGCAATGCAGTAAAAAACTTCAGTACTGTCGTTTTGTAGTACCATAATTGCTTTTATATAAAGCGAAAGATGCTAAGAGCTGCACATGTCCTTGGGTCGTTTTCTTTCCTATGATAAAAAATCGACGAGGTTAAATTATGGTTAAATACATACAAGTACTAATATTCTAAAACAAATTAAAACGAAAGGGTGTTACATAAAATGAAAATGAGAATGTACTTAATACGCTAAGAGTGAATCATTTTGTTCCAAAACATGTTGATTATTACATAGTTCGAGTTAATGACCAATTAAGAATCGTCAAGCTTCGAAATGAAGGCACCTTGCTTGACTTGAAATATTTCATCTTTCCTTGCACGAAAAAGGGACATATATATCCTCGAACTATAACAAATGATACGTACATATCCTTCATCATACTTTGGGTACACATATGTTCCTACTGTTAAAATCGTTAGTATTTTCTCAAATAATGTGTAATTTCCCCAAACTTCACCGCAGAATCGATACGAAATACAAATTTTTTGGGCCTGTAAATATACATGGGAACATCCAAGTTGCAAGAATGGGTCAATGGGCCCATTGGGCCACCTTATATTGGGCTGCTGAGACGATTTTGACATTATCTGCAATACTAGCAAGGGGTCGTTTGGTAGAAGGGATAAGAGATAACTAATCTCAAGATTAATTTTAGGATGAGCGTATCCCGGGATTATAGTGTTATTCTTATCCCTTCTTAAGGGTGGGACAACTAATCCCGAGATAGTTAATCCAGGATAACTAGTTTCCCAACCAAACGGCCCCTAATAGTACTAAATTGAAAAAAAAATCAGAAATAGCTATCATTTAGGCAATAAATGAGGCGACATAACTAAGTTTTGCTTAATTACAAAACATAGCTACAATTTAGCTGCTAAATACTAGACAAATTAGAGATTGTATATACAAACTTTAGAGAATTGTATACGAGTCTGAAATTCGCTTTATCCATAAATACAATCCCTAGTAATTCTGACCTGATGTTTTCTGCACCACATAATTTTTCCTACTGATTTTCACTTCATTAGTTTTCTAAATCAAAGCATGTGAAAGTTTTTCGAGAGAAAAAACAAAATCAACCACATATCATTGGAGAAAAATCTTTCAGTTTTTATAATTGCTCGATACGTGTTTTTGCTTTCAGTTTTAGATTCGCGAAGCAGCCACTGATATTTGTATTAGGATAAATTATCTATCTCACATCCTTTGATTGTGGCGTTTCCCTGACCCTTACGTAATCGCGAAATGCTTCGTGCATCAGGTCATCTTTTTTATAGAGATTAATTTTATTAGAAGTTGTGATCAAGTTGGTGCCACCAGTGTACGAAACCATATGTCGCGAAAGATGTTTTTTTTATTTTGGATAGTACTAATTCAGGAATATTAATTATTTCAGACTTTTGCTTTAAAGTAGAGGTCTGTAATACGTAACATAATTTAATACTTCCCTTATTATTATTATTTTTTAAATTTATATGAACGTGTCATATCACGTCCTAATTTATCAAGATTGTGACTTGTACCAAGTTGCTGTTGTTAATTTAATTAATTGGTGAATTTAATTATGTGTCTACTCTTACTGGCCACAAATGGAAGTGTTGTGTTATGACTTATGAGAGTTCGAAACGTGTGATGTCAAGGTCATTGTTGTCGAATTGGCTTTTTATTCTTTTATGTTAATTGCAAAAAAACCTTCCTCACATACGTCAAATCATATTAACTTATCATAAATTACGTCGTGAGAGCGGATATTAAGTAATCTTGATTAAATTTATATACAAACACATGTCATGCATATGATAAGTAGGGGATAAAATCGGTATACATACATTTTTTTTAGATTTTTTTGGGATTTTGATTAATTCAAATTCACCAATTAATGCGGGAAAGGCGTTCACTATATTTTGTTTTTAGAGATTTTAGTTAAGAGTTTAGTGGAAAGAAAAGGAGAGGAGTTTAATATTGTAGGCAGAATTTATTTTTTTAACCAATCTAATCTCCAACGTATCTAAATCATGTGCATGCTGATTTTGACATCAAATTAGAATGCTCGGTATCAAGCTTGACATCATGATTCAATTGTAAGCATATACTATTCTTTATATTGTTTTTGAGTTTAAAAATGTAGAATTGATAAAGAGAATATTATAAAATATCAATGCAGACCACTATCAAGACTGCATTTTTGACACTTAAAAGACTCATAGATCTGGTAACGAAAAAGACTAATTACAAAATCAGTTTCAAGAAAAAGTGGTCATAAAATCTTTATCAAGAAGATACTTTGATGCTGTTTTGTTTTTTTCTTTTTAGTAAAGGGTGTTCGGGGTCACTTACACACCTTTAAACTAATCCATCGAGTACCTGCCACCTTCAACAAATTTAGAAAGATGGAAGAAGATCAGCCATTACTTAATATTTTTGTCTCCATTGAGATTTTGACAAGATACTTGGTTGCTTTTAACATATTAGAATAATAATTACTGTACAAGCTGCAGATATAGTGGAAGGACTTGCATGCATTCCACTAGGTTGTGTCCATTGGCAAGTTACACAAAAGTGACCCTAGCTTGTCAATTAATATACTTATCTGACAAACTTCACTGTTTATTTGAAGGACAAGCATTGGCAAAAGTTTGAGAGGTCATTTTGTTTGTGCAATAGCAAAAAAGACTAATGCAGATACAGATGAAACACAATGCCAGTAATAGAAGAACTGTCAAAAGCTAGTAGTTGATAAATGGTTTTCACCCTTTTATTTCTTGATATAATGGTTTTGTCCACTGCCCAGAGTAATTGGATTTGCATACAAGAATACAACACAATAAAACAGTATACATTGTTGAAGACTAGTAAGACACACAAACGAGGAAACAAATGCCTAGGGGAAGGATTAATCACATACTTACACTACCTCTCAAGCACTGTTAACAAGAATAGAAAGACCTCTCGAGAACAACTAGAGACTGTAACTTCACCACAATATTTGTTAATACTAGGTAGAAGACGGACCACGACCATTGTGACCAAGTTTAGATGGCTGAGGGCTGGGAGTTTGCTTTATTTCAAGCCCCTTGCCGTTTAATCTGGGGCTCCTTTCTCCTCTTAGTATATTGACTCTTGGACTGTAAGCCCTTTGAGATAGCTGTGGGCTGTGCACTGACTTGATTTCCTCAAGTGAGGTGGGAGTTGAACTATTTACTCTTGGGCTGCACGAACGCCGGATCTCCCCGCGGCTTCTTGTGATTATATCATCAAGAATTTCACTACTATCAATGCAGGTAGGTCTTCCCTGAGGATCTTGATCCTGCAAGTGCATAAGTCATAGGATTAAGAAGATGATATCAGGACGCTTCCTGTCATTCTGAACTTTCCTAGGCCAAATCTCGTATTCTGATGCATGCATACTACTGATAATAAATGCTTTCAGTCCCCAGAAACCACTATTAAACTCATTTGGGAAGTATAATGATTGGTGATAAGCACAATTTGATGAGGATAAAATGAGGATTTCTTTTTAAAAGCTGAAAGATGTAGAAAGCTTTTGGCAACTTACGCCATAAGACATGTTGTATGCTATTGCAGGGGCTTCTTCGTATTCTGCAGCATCTAGATCTTGTAAATGTGCTCCTTTGAAAAACTTGGGAAGCAAATACTGGCGCACTGGGACAAGAAGCATGATCAACAATGGGAAAAGAACGCCAGCTATTGGTATCCACGTTATGCCGAAACATAGGAGCAAATAAACTGTCTGAAACAAGGTGAACCAGGCAATTGTCTTGAAAGGTACCGTCTCGACAAATGTTGCATGATTATCTTCCAAGACCCTGATAAATGTGCAGATTAAGAAAGGTATACCAGAAGCGATTTCAGAGACAAAGCCGAATACATTCTTTATGTACAACTTAAGAGCCTATCTAGGAAATGTAAGAGGTCGCGGTGAAAATGAGATAGATTCTAACTTTCTAAGGTCTGCAGAAAAGAAAACAGAATAAATATCATTGATCCTTCGATATTATTCGCATCCAAAAGACCTTATGTGAACTAATAAGTCATTTTTTAAAAGATTTTAATCAGTCTAAATTACTTTAGTCCTCTCTCGGGAATTTGATCCTACATGCATACCTATAACTCATGAAACAATAGAACAAAAAATGTGAGAGGTAGAGTAGGGACTGAGATAGATCGGAGAATTGGGCAGTGACTCACTTGTATCTTCTACTTGGTGCAGTGAAAAGCAATAATATCCTCTCCCAAAACTGATTTCCCGGCAAGCTCTCTATCGCCATGAAAGCAAAGTATCCCCAGAGAACAGAAGAAGGAATCCTTTTCAAGATAGGCATAGCAGCCACACAAGCACCAACCATTAACGCCTGAAGGAGATTACTCAAACGCTGTTCTTTGACTTCTACTGGTAAGAGCTCATCAATATCCTTATCCACATCAAATACTGTCTCATCGACCGGTGCATCTATGTAACCGGTACTCGATGCCCGTTGAACTGTGGTCTCCTTTAGCTCTTTCAACCCCTGTTTGAAGGAACACTGTAATGGTAAGCATTTTAATGTACCGTAATCGTAGCCATTTGGGATGACTTCAACTACTTACCAGGCCAGAAGGAGTTTGATAGACAAGGGGAGTCTGCATCTCATTGTAAGCTTCCTGCATGTTCCTATATAATTGGCCAAGATTTGCATTTTTATCAATGCTTTTTCTCGCTGTTGACACAAGTTTATTCCGTAAAAGCTGTTTCAAATAGAAATAAGAAAATTAGAAAACTCTCTCACATGGAAAAGTTAGAATAATCTTATACTAACCCGTAGTGAAGAAATGGTTTCAGTATCTGTTAAAATGAACTGAAACCTTTGAAAAAACAAGAAAGCAGGAGAAAACAAAGACTTATAAGCGTAAGTTCTTTTTTCCATTCTGAGGCCATCATGTGGTCATGACTCATGATTACATGATCCTTATTTCCCTACTACTCAGTAAAAAATCAGAACAATAAAGATTTCAGATGTGCTGGTGTTTGGACTTGCATTATTCAACTAGAAAATAGCAGTGTATAACGAAGGTAATGCAGGTCGGCAATAAATTTTTAAATTCAAGGTTAGAAATTGTGGAGAACTCTGTAGACTTCTACATTAAGAGATAATTTCAGTACCTGATGTTTCAGAGTCGCCAAGCTTTTCGTATGCATTGGAGATTGTGGAATGACTCCATTTGAAGGAGGAATGCCAAGAAGACCACATATTATGACCTAGTGAATATAGAAGTACCAAAGTGAGGGGCGAAAAGTTGCATTAACTAATATGTGATAATTAATGTACTCTTACAACGTAAAATTGATGTTAAAAACAAGAAAGCCAGAGTCACTGTACCAAGAAGCCTAAAAGAAGGAGGTCATAATGATACGAGGAAGGTTTCTTTAGATTGAACTCTTTTTGTTGGGAAAGTTGAGATGCAACACTGTGATCAAAATAGTAAAGGACTGCAATCATTGTGGCTGGAATAAATGCTCCGACGATATATAGAGGAGGAACATGCATCATTTCCTGTAAAACCCATCACTTTGAGTTTCAAAATATGCAAAGACCAAATGGACACGAATCTCAATATCAAATCCATGGACACAGATCTCAAATATCAAATCCATGATCTTGAGATTGATCAATACTGTGGAAAACAAAACAGGAAAGCACCTTGATAACTGTCCAATTTGAGTAGGCTCCAGGTGACCATGGATTGGGGCTGAAAAGCCTCCGTGGTATCCCTCGTGGAACATCACGGGCTGGTATGTATGATACAGCCGTCCAAACAAGCACCATTAGTGGGACGCCATAGTCAGCAATAAATCCTCGAAACCAGCCTTTGAACAACATTAAAGTGTCAGCAAATTAACAAATTACCTTTTCAGTTTCAACAGAAACTGATCATTCGAAAATGATGAGTAACAGCAAGTGGATGACCTACACATTACATTAGATTTTAACAAAAATATTTTTAAAAAAAAAAAAAAAACAAGAAAATTTCTTTCTGTTATCACTAATATTCATGTAATTATACTGAAATTATAACCTGTTCCATAGCGCCAGGACCTAGCTTTACGGCTCCTCAATGAGGTAAGAAGAAGGCCGAACGACAAAACCAGTGCAAACATTCCATTTCCAAAGCGCCAAGAAGGTGATAATGCAGCCTGACGAGGATTCTCTCTCTGAGGTATTCCAAACTCCTCCACCAAACCCTGTGTTGTTGCAATGAGCATTTCAATTTAGAAAAGCATTACGCTTATTCTACGAAATTTGTCCTGCTATGTTACGACAATTCTACAAATTGGTGAATTATGATTATTCTAAAGATTTTGTCTCGATATGTTATGACAGTTGTACAAATTGGTGAAAACACCAGCCTTTTGGTGCAAACCAACCATTTGCACAAAAATCTCAAGAAATGGATGATGCTTTGCTGATGGGAAAAAGGAATTGGACTTCCAAATCCTAATTAGTACTGAATACTTCAAAAAAGACATAAATTTCATAAGATATTTAGTTATTTAGCTAAGAGCATCACAAAGATAAAGCATCCATAATAGTTCAATTAAGCCGGCTGCTATTTTCTGCGAAAAAACAGTAGCAGAACAAGATTCTGTATTTTATGTTCTTCATGATTAGGTTGAACAATTTACAGTGCACTGCTTTCAATATGGCTTTTCTGATCAGGAAATTGATGGAAAACTAGGATCATACAGCATATTTAAATTTGATTACCTTAATAGCCTCCTGCATAAAGAGCATTGCGATGAGCATGCCAAATAATTCGCCAGCCAGACGTGTAAATCTGTTTATTATGGAGCACGCACCCAGAACTGCTAGCAAGAAAAGCAGAAAGGCGGTCCAAACACAAACCCTGAACATAATCGTGTTAGAAAGGGTGATGATATGATAGGAGGAATTCGAGAGTTCTCAGAAGTTACCATCCTGTCCAGGCTAGAAAGAGATTTGGACCCAAATCCTTCCTATCTTTTGCAAAGTTGAACATAAACGTGTACATCAAGACAGTTGGCTCAGCTACTCCTAGTATAAGGAGTGGCTGCCCTCCAAGAATGGAATGGATCACACCACAAAGTGCTGTTGAAGCAAGAGTCTGCACCGCAGTTAAACTTCCATCTAAGATAACAATTTGACAGAAACAGCATATCAGCAACCAACCATCAAGAAGAGGAAAGTAATATAGAAAAAGATCAAACTTTACCCGTGCTTCTTTCGAGTTGCTCCCCGAAAGAAATAACAGGAATTGCTGACGCAAAGAAAATGTAGGTCGTTGGAGCCAGGATCCTGCAATAGCACATGAAAGACAATCTTCAGGCATCCATGAAAAGGCATAAGAGAATATAATTTACTACATATACTATACACTGTCATTTTGGAACAGACAGTCATCTAGGAGAATAATAAGAATATTTGAATCCCACTGAAAAAGAAAGTTCTTCCAAGTGTCAATTCATCGATAATTAAGTTGCACTTCAGCTAACCTGATACCAGCACGGAGACCACCAGTCCAATCTTGCTTGTAGCATAACAGTCTTCCCTTGAGATCATTCTTGATTCCACGGAGTGGAACAAATGTTTCTTCCATGATCACTCAAAATTTGTCCAAACCGAAGGGTGGAAATTTTGTTCTTTTTTGTTTTGTTTGACAGATAAGAAAACTCGAAAGACAACAAACTAGCACAGAATCGAAGAAACTCGAGAGGCCAATACCAAATTCAACTAGACTTGCATTGGCAAAGGGAAAAAAACTTTGGGCAGGAAGACAACACCTACTTGATCATGACTAGAGTGATTATGATAAAAACGATTATTCGCTGATTCATTTCTGTTAACTGTATACTGACCTTCATTAAGGTCCATAAAATAAGATGTTACTATTAATCTAACTCTACATATTAACAGATTTACAAAGAATACAAGTTAGTGAAGAACAAAAGAATCAGTTAGCAATGAATAATAGTATATATCTAGGATGTATCTAAGACCTCCAAACAATTTTTTGCCTATTTGAACTCCATAGGACCACCACAACTCATATAAATTAACGGAGTAAAGCCATAATTTTTATAAAAATCAAAACTTTAACGACAGCAATACTCCATCTACTAAGATCTCAATTAACGGTTGACTCCAAAAATCTCTAGATCCATTATACAAATAACTCCTTCCCTCACATAAACAGAACACTAAGTTTCCACCAAAATGCAGTCAACAAGAACAAAGGGCTAACTGACAGGGATCTAACTTTCAGTTACATGTCAGAACTTTATAACCACTATCTGACAAACCGTATGGGGACAAAAATAACAAGAATCACAAATTTAGCGAGACCCCATTTCAAGAAAAGTGATAATTTCCAGTGGTTTAAAGCAACTTCAGCCAAATTAAACAATAACAACCAAGAATCAAGAAACTTAACGACAACCCATTATCAAGAACTTGAATGAAATGATTATGACAATAGAGATGAAATGGGCATGAATTAAGCAAAAGGGGTTATCAAAGATAGTATCTTTTTCACTCTTACATTACTTAGAAATCAAAAATCTTTCAAGAACAGGCAGTACAAATAGGCAAGAAAGGAACTTATTGAGGAAAGCAACTTGTTTTACATGAGTGAATTAGAGCAAAGTACTTGAAGAAATTGAATGGGAAGTTAACAAAATGTAGGAAGAAAACTGAATGCAGGTATGGCGGAGGAATGCAAGAAGAGGGGTTGGTTTGCTGATGGAAGTTTGCGTGAAGGTGAGCTCTTTGGTCGAGGGATTATTGGTTGAAGGAAGTGAGATATGAGTCACTATAAATAACTCAAATTTTTTAAAAAACAAACAAACAAATAATTGAAAAAAAAAAAAAAAAAAGAGAGGGTGGGGTGGGGAGAAACTAGTAGTGCCCGCATTGAACCCGACTAATTCGGATCACGCATTGCAGGACCCATTAAGGTGGCATGCAGCGCTCTCAACAGAGTTTTCTCCATACCTAGGGTCGACCCCTCGACCTCTGGTTAAAAATAGAGCAACTCTATTCACTGCACCACAACCCATGTTGATAAGTTATTTACGCTTAACACAGTGTAATACATAGAGTCTAAAGAATTTAAGTTGAGTAGAACTAAAATATAGTAAGTAAGGTTATTTATAACAGGAAAGTTTCAAGTATCTTGAATTTATAATTTATGAAAATAGTGAGATTGACGAGAATGTCATACATCGTGTTCAAATGGGTAAATCCACGCAAATAAAAATTCTTTAAATTCCTATCTCATTAATAAAGTAAAGATAAATAATAATACTATATTTCAAGTCACTATGAACAACATTACGGTGGTCGAATTAGGATTTAAAATTTGTTGTATATTTTGAGAAAACGTTTGAAATAAAGAACTTTAAAAACATATGTGCATCGTGATCGTCCCTCAGCCTCCAACACCCATATTCTCTTAGCTACTTTTATATCTTAGAACAATTTGTAATCTTAATCAAGGGATACGTTAATAAACTATAATAATTGAAGTGGGATGCATGGATGAATGTATAGGGTACAAGGGGGAATTGTATCATCGGGAAAGTGAGACTAAGATTGTTTAAACATGTAAAGAGGAACACAGTGCCCCAATGAGGAGGTACCAAAGGTTGGTGATAATAGACTTCTTAGAGGTTGACAGATAGGAGGGCGTGGAGGCCGGTTAAAGATTAGGGTGGACCGTTAATATGTAGTCGGGTGTTTTCTCTTTTCCATGTGATAGAGCAAAGTTCTAGTTTGGAGCACCTATTTGTTCTCTTACTAATATTATTATCATGCTAGCATTATCGTGTTCTTTGATTTTATTACTATTGTTATTTCTTTTACATTGGTTATCTTTAATATTTTTGTTGTTATTAGTACCTTTCTTTCTGTAATATCTCCTTCATAATTTTTTAATACTTTTGTATTTCTGAAAAATGATGGTCTATCGTAAATAATCTCCGTACTTCACAAAAATAAGGTGATTAAGATCTCTATATATCTCACCTTTTTTCGGACTCTATTTATCAGATTATATTGAATATGTTTGTTAATACTATTAGGTACTAAATGAAATAATAGTGTACTTACTTTGTTTATTCTGGTGTAGAGAGATGGACAGATGGTAGGGGGAGACAAAAACAGTGTTCAACTAAAAAACTTCTTTCATGACTAGGAAAGGGACACTAATAAAACAGACACAAAAAAGTTATCAAATTTAATGTGGATAAAAGAAAACCACAAAGTGACTCTTACTTTAGTTAATCTTGTTTAATTTAATGCAAAAATTGAAAAGTAAGAATATGAAAAGAATATTTTGGCTGTAAGTGTTACCTTATTAATGTAGTTACACGAATTAAGCAAGTTGAATTAAATGGAGGTGAGATTTGCTTGTTAATATTACCTTAACTATGCAGAGTTTGAATCATCCTCCCTTCGTCCCATTTTAGTTGGGCACATTTTCACTTTACATGGTGATTACAAAATCATAAATTGAATGGTAAATTTTACGTACTATTTTACCCTCCAACAATATAATATTAATGATATTCTTTGGACATGCATAGGAATAAACATTGAAATTATACATCACATTTAATATATACTATTGATTGTAAAGGTGTCATGAAAAAAATTAATTAACTTTATTCTGATTTAGTAAGTGATCAACTAATATTGAATATTTATTTTTAGTAAGATAACCAACTAAAATGGGACGAAACAAACACTCAATAACACAAATGAAATTGAAGATACTATCATTTTTGCCATTTACAAAGAATTATAATTGTATTCTACTAACAAATAATATTTGCCCTAAGAACAAGTAATGACACTTTATATCCAGCTAATTGACATACGATGTAGTTAGCTAAAAGTGCAATTGAGTATTTATGAAATTCATCAATTTGATGCCCACCTTCCTTACATTCTTTTTTTTTTTTTTTTTTTTTTATGATATGGAGAAAACAAAAATTTAAAGCACCGACGGGGCATTTATTATAGTAAAACATCACCTAGGTTGTCAACCACATTTAGGAGTCAATATCATTGCAACTGAACTTTAAATGTATATTTTTCAGAAGAAATATCCCCCGTCCCAAAATATTTATCACAATTTATTTTTGAGAATCAATATGTTAAATTGGATTAAATTAATTCAAGCAGTATAGTTAGTTCTCACATACATGATACAACAACAACACATATGTAGTGTGCTTTTACAAAGTAAAGTATGTGGAGGATAGAGTGTACGCTGATCGTAACTTTACCTAGCTCAGAGGTGAGGTAAGCGGTTATTTCCGATAGACCTCTGGTTCAAGACAAAATTCGATCATAAAAAGATGTAATGAAAATACATAAGATAATAGACATTAACGATAAAAGAATGAATAATCACAACAAAATAATACTACAATTAAAACACTCTTAACATTATATATACACGAAAATTGAACTCTTTATGGCCTAATTTACTACTCAAACCTTATCATAATTTACAAGAGGATTAAAGCCCGCATTTTGAGCAATTAGAACATACTTTTAATATATTAGGTCAACTAATCCTTTTCACGTCTCGTTATTCATTAATTTCTCCCTCAGCCACAAAAAAAAAAAAGATCATTTACTTATGATGAACCAAAATATAATTTCTAATTATCATGTAATTTGTCCCGTTTTCCATAAAAATACACAAAATAATCATGATTAGATCTTAAATCATGCAAGTTATTCAGTGAGAGAATAAACCTAGGATTGCATGATGGAATTCATTTTTGAAGATCACCTTTCAATTTCATATGCATGTAAAAGAAAAAAAGGCCCTCATACACCTTTTTAAGTGTAAAGTGGATTACCTAACCTAAATTAATTAAAGATTCCCCTTTTTTGCTACATCTAAAAGGCACCCAACTCATTTCGTTAATGACAGCATGCAGTTAAAGCTTAATTTATTCCATTTAATAGTAACTTCTTTCATTTTCTAATGTTAAAAGAACTTATATTAATTAGGTGGATAAAGGGATCTGTCTATCATGGTATCTTCCTAATAAAGCCACCAGCACACCACTTCCATTAGCTACAGCTCTTTCCCCTCATATTCGTGTTGGCCATTAATTTGCTACTCCATCTTAATTTATATTGTATATATACATACGTACACATTGAACTTTCTTTCAATATATAGTGATTGGCTTTGTATCACATGTATATTGTATATATACGTACGTACACATTGAACTTTCTTGCAATATGTATATATTGATTGGCTTCGTTCGTATCACATGAAGTCCTTATAATATGAATGTCCACTCCTAATTCCTTTAAAGCTCTCTTTGTAGGGACACAATGAAAAGTCCGTCACTGAATGAATCTGGTAACTAATCCTACTAGAGAGAGGCTAAGGTGAGTATCGTCGTATCATCTCAGACAACTTCATTAGCTATATGACTTTTTATCTTGTTCGTAAGTCTTTCTTAATATATGCTTTTAAAGACCTACAATCTTTAAAGTTTTGCATGTCTAATTTAAAAAGATATTTAATTATTAATCCGAGAATCGTGGTAATTTGTCTATAGTAAATCTCTTCGTAAATATTATATATAATTAATACTTCACTAATAAAAATGACAATAATACTCTAGTAGATCCAGAAAAAAACAAACAAATGATTTCTTGTTTTTGCTAGCTAGAATGTCAAGTGACTAATTGGACCTTAGGAGAAGTGATTAAATAACAATTTGTTTGTTGTACACAAATCACAATAATATATTTTGTAAAAATGAGTTTGCGAGAAAAAAGAGTACAGCCATCTTTTTATTTTTATTTTTATTTTTGTTGTATAAGTGGACAATATGGTTGTTAGCATAAATTGTTGAAGTATGATGCACTAGATAGCACTTTAAATTAAAGTAATACGTATTCAAGTCATTCATGATTCAATAACAAGGGAGAGTATTGAAAGAAAATGATCATATAAAAGTAATCTTGATTTGCGAAAATAGAAAAGTAGAAGAAAAGTTTATTTTAATATAAGAATCAACTAAAATGAAATAGAATGTTCTACCAAAAAAAAAAAAAAAAATAGATTGTACACCTAGATGAATAATTGTGAGTTATTATAATTACTCGATGCTGAGCTCAATAACATGACAAAAAATAAGGAAATTTTCGGTAAATATATAAAAAAAAAAAAATCATGTTTGGTTGGTCAAAATTTTCAAAAAATATTTTTTTTTAAGAAAAACAAACTTCTTCAGAGGAAAGCGACTTTTCTAGTGGAAGTAAGAAAAATAAGTTTCACAAATGACATTTCACATTGATTGTGACTTTACCACCCTCCAACACATCTCACCTTCATCCTAGATCCCGTAGCCCCCAATCTCACCTCCCATAATGTTTGATTATATTATGTATATAAATGCTTCTATGATAATCCTTTTTACTTATATAACAAACACAAAAAGATAAGTAAGAAACGTCTACTTATTTTTTTAAAAAAATATTTTTCTGAACCAAACGCACCCTAAAATGGTTAACCTAGTCGATTTTGTTCACGAGGGAGTTACTGAGAAAAATTGTCTAGTTTTATTTATATTTACTGTGTGGGGAGGGGGGGGGGGAATGGAACGGATTATGAATGGACTCTTTTCACTAAACATTCGTACTCTCTTCGTATCATATTAGTTGAACATTTTTCATTATGCATGATGCTTAAAAATTTAATAATGGAATGATCATTTTTACTATTATACTCTTTATTCGTATTAATCGACATCGATAATTTGCTTAAACTTTCAAAGGGTATATTAATCAATCGTAGGGGCAAAATGAGGCTTTTAATTAATTCTATTTTAATTGGATAAGTGATTAACTAATTTAGAACATTTATTTTTAATAAGATGATCAACTAATATATGGGACGAGGAGTAACTGATTCTCGCTCGTAAGTGAAGGAAGCTGAATTCTCTGCTTTTGAGGAAGATTATTTTACCATCATACCAAAACACAACTAGTTTATCTCTAATTTAAAGCATAAGAGTTGTTATTAATTATTGTCTTAATATATAGTTAGCCTTTTAAATTTATAACAGTAATTCAGTTAGCATATGAACTAAGTCATGTTTTAATCGAACATCTAAATTTCTAAGTATACACAAATTAAAGTATTTTAATTAAATATTTTCAGTTCAAATTTTGAAAAATCCTTTGAACGTGATTTCGTTCATCTAGAGGTAATTGAGTTAACCACAAAAAATAAGTTATTTATTTTAATTATATGCATCAACCTCAAGCGAAAAAATATTTGAAATTTTATGATTTATTGAGGCAAATGCGTATGATTAGAGGAGATGACATGTTTTTATTGTTCGCTTAACTACTTTATAGACGAATGAGGGCTTTAATTATTAAAAGTTGAGTGATTCAATTGAAACAAGACTCAATTCGAGTATCTAAATGAAATATTCTAACAAGTTTAAGAGGCTAACTAAATATGAAGCCTTAATTATGAGTCAATTCCTCATATTGTCACGCAACTTAATGAAATGTCTCACTAAAGTCACTTATCTTTTTTTTTTTGTTCCAATAATGTCATTCAACTTTGTACATTTTCCTTATAAACTAACAATTGCTAAAATAGTCCTTATTCTTTGAGAGAAAAATGACCAAATAGCCCCCTAAGTTTAACCGTGAATTTAAATAGTCTTTGTTCTTTTATATAAAATATTAATATGCCTCCAAATACAATTTTGGTTTTTTACTTCATTACACACTCCATTTGTCCTATTTTGATTGGACACATTTCATTTTATATGGTGATTAAGAAATTATAAATTAAATAACAAATTTTACTATTTTACCCTTTAGCAACATTAATTATATTCATTGGGTAAAGGAATGAACATTGAAATTTTGTATACTATGAATTTTAGGGGTATAGTAATTAATTCTATTCTGATTTAGTAAGTGATCAACTAATATGGGACATTTATTTTTAATAAGTGACCAACCAAAATGGGACGGGGGGGGGGGGGGAGGTAATGTAATTTAAAAAGACATATTATAATATTAAAAAGTAAAAAAAAAAAAAGATAAAATTGAGAGATGTATTTAGTTTTTAAAGTCAAGTTGAAAAGGTAATATAATTTTTGCCCTAATAATGTCACAAAATTGACAAAAATAATATTTAAAAACTTTAACATTTTTAAATTACATAATGGTTGTATGAAATTTTCTAATTTTATTTGATGTTGAATTATTTGTGATATTATTATGATGTCCTTAAATTCTTTAAAATATTTTTATATGATTATTTTTCTACTAGCTAGAGATCCTATATTTTTTTTTTGTCGGGGGAGGGGTGTTTGGAGGAATTCATCGTCTTTTATATGAATAATGAATTTTCTGCCAATAATTTTTGAAGTAGAAGAAACTAACAACTAAATTTGAATTATTTTATCAAAAAATAAAGCTTAATCATAAAATGAATAAATATAAAACATTATTTTATCGTTGAACTCCTAAGTTTTCAAATAATTAGAATGCATATAAGCTTTTGTAACAATATCAATCGCATTTTTGGTGGATTGTATTATTTTAATATTACAACTAGAAGTTGAATTTAAATTATGCGCACTATTTTTTATAGTTAAAAAGTTATTAGTATTTCATATTCTTAAAGAATATAGATCATTCCAATTCAAATATTAACTTAATTGGTTTATTTTTCTCTCAAAGAATAAGAACTATTTTAGCAATTAATAGCTTGTAAGGAAAATGTATAAAGTTGAATGACATTATTGAAATAAAAAAAATAACTTTAGTGGAATATTTTCCTAAGTTTAGTAACAATACGAGGAATTGACCCCTTAATTATTGGACCATTTAATATTTTACTTGTGAGTATTTTGCATTGGCACAATAGTCACCAATTAAACAGTCGTTCTATTTTTGGTCCGGCAAATATATTTTAGGGAAGAAGATATTGTGTAGCCTTTTTAAAAAAGAATAATTTAAGTTTGGGCATATGAACATATAATGTCCAATCGGGTAAAAAAAATGTCACTTTATGTTCATTTCCTATTCTTTTTCAATTTGGATCATTTTAGCCTACGTAGTTCATATACAGTCCATATACAATACTGATACAATTTATATACAATACTGATACAATATTCAATTTGGGCATTCGACCCTTTTAAAAACATTTTAATTTTTTTTGTTATAAATTTTTTAACTGATCATATATTTTACTTTTTTTTTATTATTTAGAAATAATAATTAAATTATATAAAAACGATATAATTGTTAAATAGAATATGTATTTATATAAGATATATGTATAGAAATTGTATGATTCTATCAAATATGTATATGTATAATATATATATATATATATATATATATATATATATATATATATATAATATATATAGAAAGTGTATGAAAATTATATAATTATTGTATAAAACGTGTAAAAAAAATATACAGTTATTATATAAATTGTGTATCAAAACAGTATAATCTTCGTATAGAATATTTATATGTGTAAGATTTGTATAGAAACTGTATAGAAGGTGTGTAGAAACGGTATAGAACAAACCAGTAAATTGAAATGGCTAGAAAGTGAAATTTAAATTCCATGGCTATTTTTATGGAAATAGTTTAATTTGAAGTGTCGTTTCTGTCCTTTCCCCTATATTTTAATTGAGGTCTGCTACATCTCAATGATGGAAATATACAGAGGAGATAACCTAGCTAGGGTTTATCACTTATGAATAATTAATTTAATGTGTAGGTTATTTTTTGCTAAATAAAATCTGTATTCAATGTTGTGAAATTTATTAATAAATTTAAATTGAATTATGCATAATCAAACAAAGTTTTAATTCTTTATTTACATATATGAACTTTAACAATAAGTTCAAATCAACTTATGGACAATAGAAATAATGTTCAAACTGTTTCGGAAAAAATAGTAAAAAAACAAAGAAAAAGATAAATATAGAAGAATCAAGGCCACCGAATTTACATTGTAGCTTAAAGTAATTATTCCCCTCAAGTATCCGAGGTTATAAATTATGTTTGAATTAATTAAGTTTATATTTTCCTTCACATATGTTTTATTAATTAATAAACTTAATTAATTTAAACATAATTTACAAACTTGAGAGAAAATTACAAAGACCTATGTAACTACTACTTACATGTCTTAAGGAAGAAGTGAGGTTTCCCTTTCGAGAGTCCCCTAAAACTTGACAGCTACCGGAAAATGAAGAACTAAGAAAACTTTTCACACTTTTCACACACTCTTTTTTTTTTTAAGTAACTTACAAACTTTGGAAACTAAGAACTTTAAGAAAAGCTAAGAACTTTATGAAAACTTTCTCACTCTTGATATTTTTCTCTCTCTTTGATACACCTTTTGAAGTCATCTTTTAGGTGCTATTTATAGGCATTTTTTGGACTTCAAATCCTTTATAAAATATGCTTAAGAAGACTCTTTGCAAGACATTGCAAATTGGGTGGGCCCGGTGGCTCTTAACTCTTGTCTGTCCATTTATTTATCTGATATTGCATACGTCTGTAATTTTGTCTTTTGTAGATATCGTCATTGCTTACGTATCCAAATTATGTAAAGCCTCTGAGTCAAACTCCATTCCTGAATCGTCATCTGCGTTTGGGTCTTGGGCAAATTGATTCATGGCTGAGTTGTATTCTTGTTCATATTCATCACTGTCTCCTTCTGATAATCCTACTCTTGTTCCAGTTCTTGTCTCTTCTCTTGGAATAAAAGAAATTCTGAGTCTTTGTTCTGGTGGTTCTGGATTCATAGATATCTCCTTAGGTGATTGTTCTGCTAACAACTTTTTTATTAAGTCTGTTATTATTTTTTCTGTATTTCTTTTTTCATTTTTCTTTTTTCTTAATGAAAATCCCTTCTTATTCTGAGAAGAATTTTCTTCATCTATTGTCTGAGTACCTGTATTTTTAAAACTAGCTGGGAGTATTTTCCCTACACTTTTTGGCAAAGTGTCAGCCATTAACGGATTTGATGAGTCTTTACCAGCTACCGTTTGAGCTGGACTAGCTGTATCATTACCCGATACAGTGAGTCTTGTTGCATTCATTGGGGAATGCACACCCATTAACGGATTTGAGAAGTCTTTACCAACTACCGTTTGAGATGGACTAGCTGTATCATTACCCGATACAGTGAATTTTTCCATTTTTAAAGAAGATGGAGAACTCTTTGGCTGGGTATCATAAATTAACTGAGTCTGTTGTGAAAGTTCAAAATGAAGGATTTATATACGGTCTTGTAAAATACTTATATGTTCTAACATCTGTCCTTTTTTTTTACAAGGTTTTCATTATCTTGTTTCAAAATTTCATTGGCTTGATTTAGTCTTTGAAAAGCTCCAGTCATAGAGGAACAATGATCACAAAATATAATTTTGTCTGTGTCTTTGTTAATATTATATTGAGAAATTTTTTGTGTTTCTGGTCTTAAAGCTGGAGTAATAAAATAATTTGGTCCTAGATTTCTCCGGGCATAGTCTGGAGTCTCTGAGAGGTCATAAAAAACTTTATAAAGAGGTGTTCTATAATCTTTTATGGCGTCCATTACCTCTATCCAAGTCTGAAACACTCCTTGTTGTTGTCTTCTGAGAACAACATAGAATTTAAACTTGTTAGTAGTATTTTTCTCAATAAAATAGTAACTTAATGCATTTAGAACTGAAATAAAATGATTAAAGTCACTTCTATTATAAGTTATCCATAAATTGTCTAGTAGACATATTTACGGCTTATCCACTTGTACGTCTGGCTTTCATCTGAAAGTTAAGTTGGATGGTTCGTAACATACCAAGTTGCGGGGTCCAAAAATTATTCTATCTAATTTTGGTTGTTCTTGCATCGTAAGTGGTCTGAAACGAGTGTTGCTCATTAGTGTCTTTAGATAGTCTTGGGATGATGAGGCTTCTGCCTTGCCTTTTCCTTTTCCTGTATTCATACTGAAACAAAAATCATTAGTTGTCTTCTTTAATTATTCTACTTAGTTGATCTGCTAAGTTATTATCTTTTCCTTTAATATGTTCTAAAACAATATTATAAATTGAAGTAGCATCTAGGAAATTTAACCATCTCCTTTTACTACTATTCTTATCCTTTATCTTCTGATAAAACTTTACTATAGCCTCGCAGTCTGTTCTTACTAATATTTCGGGCTTATTTAATATGTAAAGTTTAAAACTATTTAAACCGTAAATTACTGCTAGTGTCTCCGCATCTATGCTATTTAGTTTTCCCTTTTCTTTATATTTTCCACTTGAATAAGCACAAATTTTTTCATCCTTTTTATCGCTGTATTTATTGGGTTTTGCCTTTAATACTGCTCCTCATCCTAAAAAGCTTTCATCTGTCTCGACTATTAAATAAGATGTTTCTAAAGGTAATGTTAAGTCTGGGATGTCTTGTATCATGCTTTTAAGTTGTTGGACTAGTTTTATGTCTTCCGTATTGAAGGATTTTTGACCTGTAGATCCTGTTTTAGAGTATAGTGGTACTGCTACTTTTCCTAAATCTTTTATAAAAACTGTAGCATAATTTAATAATCCTAAGAATTTTTGTAAATCTTTAGTTTTGTCTAACTTATCTGGCATTTCTAAGACTTTTTTAGCTATGTGTAGTTGTAATTTTATTCTACCATCTTCAATAACTACTCCTAAAAAATTAATACTATTTTTACATAATTTCATTTTCTTTCTACTTATTATTATTCCATTATCTACAAATAATTTAAAGACTTGTTGTAAATGTCCTAAATGTTCTCTCATATTATTACTAAAAATTAAAATATCATCTACGTAAACTAATACAAAATTTTTATAGTCTCTAAAAATACTATCCATTTTTCTTTGAAAAATTAGAGGAGCCGTCTTTAATTCAAAAGACATGACCAGTCATTCAAAATGTCCTTCTGGACATGTGAAAGTTGTCCATTCTATACTATCTCCATGCATTTTAATCTGTCAATATCCAGATTTACAATCAAATTTACTAAATATTTTTCTTCCTTGTATTCTATTTATCAATTCTATTTTGTCTGGTAACTTATATCCATCCATTACAGTATTATCATTTAGTCTTTTGTAATTTATTACCATTCTAGCTTTCCTCTCACTATTTCACTATGGTTTCTTACTATGAAAGTTGATGACCTATGTCTTGATGTAGATTTTCTAACTATTCCTAATTCTAGTAGCTCTTTTATTTGTATTTCAAAGTCTTTAAGGTCCTCATTTGTAGCTTCTATAGATGCTGTTTTTTTATAGTATATTCTGGATTAATTATTTCTAATTTGCAGGTAATTTGATTGGAATCCCAATGTTGCAAGGTTTTTTCTCCGATTATTTCTAGCTTATCTAGGATTTGTATTATTTTTTCTAAGTTTTTTTGATCTTTTATTACTCCTATCTGTTGTATACATTTCTTAAAATTGTATAATTTTGTATCCATTTATATTAAAGTATAGTCTTTTTCTATTTCTTCTACTACTAATAAATCTTGTAATTCTTCATACATTGTTGCCTTTTTATTATCATTACATGTACAATTTTCTCCTTTATCACATCCTAGTGATATTTTGGATTTTATTTGGTTATCTAAGCTTTCCTCTGGCTTATCTTTAAGAAGGCGATATTTAGTTAAAGTAGGTTGTGTTTGTACTGGTGAGTGAGTGATATTACTGGCGAATATTACCCAATTTTTTTGTAACTAGACATCCTCCATTATTTTGTACCATAAAATCTAATCCTAACACAAAGTCTGCTTTTATGTTTAAATCTCTAACTAGTATTTCACTAAGTGTATATGATGGTTGGTAGAATTTTTCACAAGTATTAATAAAATTTATTTTTTCTTTTGGTATATAGTCTGTATAGGTATTATATGTTCCGTCCATTTGCATGGATTCTTGAGGTTTTGGCAATTTTTTAATTAGTTTTACTGGTAAAATTCTGCTATTTAAAATGCTCCTTGTACATCCTGAATCAACTATAGCTAAAGTCTCGAACTCATAGTCTTGAATTTTTATTCTTGTTAAAACCTTGATTGTACTAATTTTCTTTTCTTCATTACATATCATTCCTTCAAATGGTACATTCATTGATTTTTTATTATTTTCAACAGATGTATTTAATAATTCTACCTCTACTAAGTCTTCTTCTTTAATTATATTTTTACTGTATATTCTTATCTCTAGTCTTTTTAGTTTTCCTTCTAATTCTAATATTCTATCTTCTGTTGTTCTGGTTATTGGTTTCTTGTTGTAAAATTTATTTAAATTACGGTTTGATTTTGGAGTTTCTAAGATTTCTGATGCTTTCTCTATACATTTTATGCATGCTTCCTTATAACATTTCCTACATTTTTCCCTTTTGTTTTTACTTGAAAACTATTTACAAAAATAACATTGATTACTGTCTAATCATTTTTCTTCTTCAAATTCGTGTTCACATTCTTCTATCAGATTTACTAAATCATGATAGTCTGTGACTAAGTGATAGTCTGTGTTATTGGCCAAGTGATAGTCTGTGTTTTTTCTTTCTAGTTCTGTTTCATTTATAAATTCGTCTTCTCCAGAGTCTGAAGAATCAGAATTATTCTTTTCTTCTTCAAAAACTTTCATGCTTCTGATAGAGTATATACTTTCATTATCTGACATATATTTATCTACATTTATTAAATTCTCATTTACATCCTCTATTAATTGTGCATTTCTAGATCTATTATTATTTCTTTTTGGACAACTATTTGCTAAATGCTCTATACTTCCGCAAGTAAAACATTCTAATTTATTCTTATAGGTTCTACCAGTGTTATATTTTCTCACATGTTTATTCTTATCTAAGTATGGTTTTCTCGCATTTGATCTCCTCAAGTAATATTTCTTCCTAGAGCGATAGTCTTTTTTATATGTCTTTTTATATTTTTTCTTTTTATAATCTTGGTCATAATGTTGAGTAGTATATATGGTCTTACAAAAAATTGTATCACTTCTTTTTAATTGTTTTTGTATCTGTATATTTGTACATTTTTCTTGTAATATATCCATTACATGTTGTATTCTTTGTCCTATTGACCATGGGTTGTTTGAATTTTGTATTACTCCTCTTTTAGATCATTTTTCTTCTATCTCTCTTCCTAAAGCTCCTGATAATTTATTAAATAATCTAGCTCCTAGAGTTTGATCAAATGAGTTTCCACTAATTGTACAATAATAAAAGTAATCATTTAAAAATTCTTTAATTCTTGACCAATGATTAACACTTAATTGTTCTAAATTTATTAAAGCTCTTTATTGTAACACTATCAATCCACTATTGGGATCCTAGCCTGTTAGTAGAGTATGTACTTTGTTTACAAAATTGTATGGATTTGAGCCTAGTTCTACTAATTCTTGAAAGTCTTGTGGGAATATTATTTTATAAGCTTCCCAAAGTGCTTTAGTACTTTCTCCTAGAAATGTTTCTAAATATCTATACATAATTTCTGCATCTGGTTCTTGATTACCCTGTATATGTTGTATGTAGTCTGCTACAACTATATTTTTCCATATATCTATTACATGATTCCATGCCTGAGGGTCATGGGCTGGCAAGTTTAAAATTTTTCCTTTATTACTTTCTTCTTGTAATCTAATGGGTTCTTCTATTGACATTCTTTTTCCTCTAGGTTTTATGTCTTGTTCTGTTAGAGTGTTTGAGTTTGTTCTAAATACTCTATGTCTTGGTAAATTTTTTGTTGTTAATGGTACGTTTTGCATATCGGTTGTTCGTTGAAAAGGGCTTGAGGAACTTGTTGCGCTTTCCATAAATTCCTTTATACTTTCTTCTATACTATAATTTGATTCTTCGTCTTCACCTTTTAGTTCTTTTTTTCGTGTATAACCATAATTATCTGTTCTTAATTCACATTTTATAAAATATTCTTTCATTTCTTCAAGTTTTTAATTCCTTAATTTACAACCTGTACATTTAAATACACTATTGCTATTTATTTCATATAGAGTTTCTGCTTTTATTATAGTTTTATTTACTTCAAAACCTTCTTCTAATATTTCTATATTCATAAAATTAGTATTTTCACATTCTTCAATTTCTTCATCAGTTTCTTTTTCATTTGTATATTGGTAGTCTGTGAATCTTACTGAAGCTTTTTCTTTATTGTTTATATACATTAAATGATCAGTTGACTTTAATATTTCTTTTTAGTAATTTTTTCTAAGTTCCATTCTAATCCTGCATATTTTTCTGGATTTATTTTTAGGGGTTTCAGTAGTTTAATACCTTTATTTCCCATTAGACTTACTACATCATCTATTTTTAGATTAAACTTTATACTACTATTAGTGACAAGTTTTCCTATAAATCCTACACATATAAATAAATTATTTTCATTATTTATTTTTTCATATCCTTTAGTTTGTACACCTATTTTAATATGTTTTCCGAATTCTAAGGTATTTATCATATAATCTGGACTACAATAAAAAAGTCTTCCATTATTAGTCATGTCTACTTCAGTTATTCCTATTATAGATCTTTCAGTGTCTGACCATCTATTATCATATATTGTGATTAATACTTTAGTTCCTAAATTTTTTCTAGTTAAACTTTTTATGCCTATCACTATTAATCCCATGTGCATAAGATTCATGTCTAATTTTATGATCTCTTTTAAAGAGTCTGAGCTTATTAAATTTATGCTACAACTATTTTCTCCGATAACACACATTTGTTCTTCTCTATAATGCCTATATAGTTGTGCTCTTGAAAACATTCCTTCATTATATAATGTTCTTGCATTTAACAATTTTAATTTATTTTATTGGTATAATTGTATTTCTTTATCTACGTCTATTACCTCTTCTAACTGTTGTCTTGAAGTCATTCTTGGTTTATTTATTATTTTTGATAGCACATTATTTGCTAAACTGTTTTGTGTAAAACTTGATCTTTGTCTACTTGGGGATGCTGAAAAAAGGTCCATGGTTTTGGCTTAGTTGGTATAGTTATTTTAGCTTCTTTTAATTCTTTTTGAGGGGTTATTTCTATCTTTTTTAGTTGTTCTATTAATTCTTCTATATTTTTATCTTGACTGTCTTTTTCTTTTTCTTTTTCTAGGTTCGTATTTAGTTCTAATAGTAACAAAATTATAATATTATTTTATTTTATGATTAACGAGTCTGCTTTTCCTTGGGATTGATGGTCTTATAATCCTTCGGGATTTGGTTGGATCTGTGCTGCCTTTTGTAATATTGTTAGATAAAGTTCGTCTTGAAGTATATAATTCATGAGAGTATTATGTTTTTTATTTTATTAATTTCTTTTTGTACTTCTTGTAATACTAGCCTTATTTCAAGATTTTTCAAATTATCTTTGTCTTTATTAATTAAATCTTTGAATTTCTTTTCTAATTTTGCTTGTTGGTTCTTTAAGAAATCAAAATTTAATTCTATTTTATCTAACAATTTCTTTTGTTTGTTTTGCAGGTCTTCTAATATCTCTAGAGTTTTAATATTTTTGTATTTTCTTGTTGAGTCTTTTCTCTTAGGTTTATTATAAAATCTGTAATAGTTGTTAATTGTGGATTTTCTCCATGTAAAGCATGTTCTCCGTTATTAAAATTACATCTAATAAGAGAATTATCTTTTAAACGTCTGTATTTCTTTTCAACTGAGATTGTTAGATCTAAATATTCTAGCTTCTTTAAATTATTTATTTTTATACTACTGTTCCTCTTTATCCTAAAGAGGGTGTAATGTTACTACACTGTTTTCTAGCTTTCTGTATTCTAAAATTCCTATAGTTTATACAATATCTAATACTTTCTAATCTACACTTTAGCAAACTTATGATTTATGCAATTTACTAAATTTATAAAGTCTGAAATAATGATTGCTTCTGGTAATTCTGTAGTTTCTAATATTTCTATTTGATTTATTAGTCTTTGTTCTATTCTTAAAATATCGTTTCTTTTTCTTATTTCTTTATATAAATGATTATATTCTCTTTGTATTTCTCTCGCAAAAGGATGCGTTTTCATGTATTTTTATCCTAAAGGAATACTTACTTGGTCACAACGTCTTCTATAATAGCTTATTCTTCTATTATGGTTAAATATGTCAATACCAGTTTCCTGTAATTCCCAACTTATTTCACTTACATATTCTTTGAATAATTCTGATTGTATAGTGTCTATACATTTTAATAAATCTAAATAAATACTTAAAATTATTTCTAGCTCTTGTTTCTCTGCCTTTTGTTTTATTTCTTCATATAAAAATCAATATCTATATCGTATATTATTAGCAAAAGGATGTCTTTTCATTTATTATTATTTTTAAACTTAAGATGTTTTATTAAATGATATTCTAATTCAGATATTGTAGCAATTAGTTTATCTAAGGTTATAGGGTCTTCTTTTGTGGTATTAAGTCTTTTATATTCTATATATAAACAATACAAATTATTTTCGATTTCTTTTAATGTTTTTGTATTTTTAGGTGGTATATTCATTAAGCCAAATAAAAAGGGTGCATATCTCTTAAAATCTTATCTACCCAAAGCTCGTGGTTAATATAAGTTATTTGTTCTCTAATTTTCCTTAGTCTATTATCTACCTTTTCTAGTCCAGTCCAGTCCAGGCTTCTTCTCTAGACGTTGGAGAAAGTTCAAATAATTTTATACTTAATTGTCTTTGTTCCAATAAGACGTTATACAATTTTTTAAGTTGTTCTTTTAAACTTATCTGAGACCAATAATATTCTGAATCTAATATTATTAAACGCTCGTAGTAGGAACATGCATAAATATAATATGCATGCTTATAAGGAAGCATGCATAAAATGTAGGGTCTAGTAAGTGGATATATATATAAGTGAAGGAAAATATAAACTTAATTAATTCAAACATAATTTACAAACTTGGGAGTGTGTGAGAAAAAAAGAGTGTGTGAATGAGCAACACTCGTTTCAGTCCACTTACGATGCTAGAATAACCAAAATTAGATAGAATAATTTTTGGACCCCACAACTTGGTATGTTACGAACCATCCAACTTAACTTTCAGACGAAAGCCAGACGTACAAGTGGATAAGCCGCAGATATGTCTACTAGACAATTTATGGATAGCTTATAATAGAAGTGACTTTAATCATTTTATTTCAGTTCTAAATGCATTAAGTTACTATTTTACTGAGAAAAATACTACTAACAAGTTTAAATTCTATGTTGTTCTCAGAGGACAGCAGCAAGGAGTGTTCCAAACTTGGATAGAGGTAATGAACGCCATAAAAGATTATAGAACACCTCTTTATAAAGGTTTTTATGACCTCTCAAAGACTCTAGACTATGCCCGGAGAAATCTGGGACCAAATTATTTTATTACTCCAGCTTTAAGACCATATATATATATATATATATTAAAGTGTGTATGATTTATAATAGTACGATCAGTGGCGGAGCTAGAAATTTGATGAAGAGTGTAATTTTTATTCCTAGTTATGTTAAGAGTGTAAAATTAAATATACACTCATTGTGGTTAACATTTAACTTCTATTCACCACATATTTTTTCGACAAAAGGTGTACGTGCATTTGACCATCCTTTGCTAAAGATGGCTCCGCCCTTGAGTACGATCATATATATTAATATATGTATGATTGATATAACCACTTAGAGTCAGCGGACGGTTCTCAGTCCAATAATTTATATAAGTGATAATGACAATAGAGAGTGCAGGCTGATGATGATGATGATATGTTCTATTGTCAATGTCTCAGCAGTTTTGATTTTTAATGCAAATTTAATTCATCCTTTGACTTTGCCACACTATCCTTCCCATGATCACATATGTATAGATGAAGAAATATTAGTTCATATGCATGAATGCTACCTCTTAAATCCTATTAATTAATTGAGTAAATACATAATTATTCCAATGATATTGATTGAGATTTTTAAAAAGATACCTAAACTTTGAATTCGATCCATTACCCCATGATTCTTACTTAATTCGTTGCAAACACATCATTTTTCGCTAAATCTCAATCACAACAATGAGAGTGAAATACACGCGCCAATCGGTGCTGCCACGTGTCAAATACGTTTAATTTTTTTATTTTTTTAAATAAAATTTTACTTTTTATTTAATTTAACACTCCACCCCCTCTTCCCCTACCCCACCCCATCCAGCAATTCCCCCCAGCAGCTGTCCTCCACTCCCCACCCCCATTCAGCACCCCCACCCCGTCCAACACCACCACCCCATCAGCATCTCCCCCAAACACCCCCCCCCCTCCGTCACCATTCTCTATCCCTGTTCATTTTTTTTTTTCAAATCAATTCAAAAAATAATTTTATGATTGAATTGAGAGATTTATGATTGAATTGAGTTTTAAAGATAGTTAAATGATATGTTTTAACTGAAAAATTGAATTTTAATGTTATGATTTAAAAAAAAAAAAAAAAAACTTCAATGGAGGAGCTTTAGTGGTGACATTGTGTTGAAGAGTTTTAATGGTGTTGAAGAAGATATTGTGTTGAAGAAGAAATGGTGGGTAGTTAAATGATATGATTTAGTTGTAAAATGGAGCTTTAATGAATAATTTTTTTTTTCTTTTAAAAAAGCTTCAATGGAAGCTTTAATGGTGAATTGAGTTGAAGAAGAAAGAGTGGGTGGGTTGGGGCGGGGGGCGGAGAGGGGGTAGGGATAATTTTAAAAAATAAATAAATATTTTTTTTAAAAAATATATATAAATTATATATTAAATTATTTTACACGTGACAACTTTTAATTGGTCAAAAAAGTCAAATTCAAGCCCGTTCACACGCCTGTGGCGCGTGTATACACGCAGAGAGTCAAAATGGTGTGTTTACAACGTAATAAAGAAAAATCGTGGGGTAATAGGTCGAAGTTAAAGTTTAGGTGTCTTTTTGCAAATCTCGAACAAGATCAGGGGGTAATTATATATTTACTCTAATTAATTTCAACATGCAAAAGTTGATGTCACGTGACCAGCAGGTTAGGGATTATAATTTGAGCGGTGAAAACAACCTCTTTCAGAAATGATGCAACCTTTTTTTTAAAATCTCATTTCAACCAGTAATAAAATTTAGCTAGATAATCGATGCCACAACATCCAAAAAAAATATATATGCCACAAATGTACACTAACTCAATTGTTGGAGTCCCACATCGGTGGGTTAAAGGGTCCTTGGTCTCCTTATATGGTCTTGGGCAATCCTCCCCTCATGAGCTAGCTTTTGAGGTTGAGTTAGGCCCAAGGTCCATTTCTTTATCATGGTATCAGAATCAGGCTCATCCAATTCATTGTTTCCGATGCTGCCCCCCCCCCCCCTCCCCGCAATATATTGTTCATGCTCCAGATGTCCAGCCCTGGGCGTGGGGGGGTGTTGGAGTCCCACATCGATGGGTTATAAAGGGTGCTTGGTCTTCTTATATGGTCTTGGGCAACCCAGGTTTAAGGTCAGATAATTTTACAACTTACCATGAACATCAATTCAATATTAAGCTCAAAATTAGACTAGCTCACACACTAGTCACTACCAATACTTGATAAAGAATGGATCTTATTGGATGTTAGTTAACCTCAAAAACTAGCTCTTGAGGATAAGGATTGTGTATTCAGAGCTAAGACGCGTATCTAGCTCTTTCATAATTAAAAAATGAACGTTGAACCTAATTCAATCTCTCGAAAAGTTGACTCTTGAGATGAGAATTTTTCAAAATCATATAAAAAAAAAAAAGACAAATTCTTCCTCATCCCCAGCGTGGGACTCAACAATACTATTATTCATTTATTTCGTAGCTTTTTTGATGCTATTTCATCATAGTTAAGATAAGTGTTTCTTTACCTTAATAAAAGAAATGCAGTAATGAGATTTTTGAAGTGTCTGCTATGGGCTGGAATCCCTCTTTCGATGACATAATTTTAAAGCCAAAAAAATAAAAAATAAAATGAAAGATAAGCATTATAATTAATTTCCATACCTAATCCTCAATATAATTAATTGGACAGTACAAAAGTTTTGAATTATGATGCGTGGAACCTAACTTTCTTGATTAGATATTTTTTTGTTTCTTTTCATTGTTTTGTACCTTACAGGATAATAACTGAGTATATGATAAAATAACAAAAAGGACAAAAATTAATACACTCTAATTCGATGTATATGATAATTGTGTTTCTCTCATAAGGAATATGCTTATGTCAGATTTTGTATTTTTATTAGTTATGGTAAGTTGTACACGAATTATTGGCTTGGATGGCTAAAAATTATGGACATAAAATTTCATCTGATGTAAAGAAACTTAGGACACTTATTAAAATGGGTCGTACCAGAGAATTGATTATAAAACTTGGGGCAATTATAACGAAATAATTGTAGATGGTGATCATTTGACTTCTTAATTCATTAAAATTAACATAATTAGAGGTGTTAGAAAACGTTTGTTGTTAATTAAGTTTTATTTTTGTTCATCAAGCCAACTAATTTGGATTCGGGTGTTCACTAATGTGACACCATGGCTTAATAAACAATTGATGAGTTACTACTTACTACTCTCCGGTTTGTTTTACTTGTCATGTTTTTTGAAACGGTCGCTAAAGAATTAAATCATTTTTATTTATTCTTTGATGTCAATTTGATACTACCGGTTCATCACATTAATTTCTCCACACCTATTAAGCAAGGATTAAGATAAAAATATATAATAATTAATTATATTTTAGTATTTTTAATAAATATGATAACTAAAATAAACGACAATATGGCCAGCATTTATCTATCGTAGCCTTTAATGAAACTCCCAACATAAGTTGACTAATTAAAAACGACGTGTAACAATCATTTACATAAAAATGATGCAGTAAATGAATTTTAAAAATTTAACAAATTGAATAAATTTTATATAATATCTTTTGAGAACTTATCTGAGTCACCAATCACTTGGTGGATATGTGCCCCGTAATGCTCTAGTTGCAAATGCTTACAACTGTAGCTAAATTAGGTTTATGAATTAATGAATAAAATATTGAGTTTAACTTAATCTTAATAGTATAAATATTTCGGATCATCAAATTAATTAAGAAGAAATATAACAACACGGAACACTTAAATCTAATCTTTTGGTGAATATAATAATAAAGTAAATTATATGGTATGACAAGTTAAATTTTATTGATTTTATATACTGCTATTTAATAGTGTATATATAAGTTAAATTTGTAAATAATTACTTTACACAAAGATGCCTTTTTGTTATTTAAATAAATCAATTAGAAGGTTCTTTTTTAATTTTTTAAAAAAGGATTAAGCACTTAGTCCCACATGTCTTTCTCTTTAAGAACATCTTCCTTTTATAAAAACGTTAAATTATTAGTACTATTTTTTTACGAATTAATACTAATCTCAGCGGTAATTGGCTGACTAATTGGGACACCAAATGAAAGAAAAACAAGCCATTTGCAGCACCAAAGGACAAGTTTACTTTCTCCCATAACAAACACCATGGCTGTACGGATATAAATATATTTTCTCCGATTCTAAATAAGTGTTATTTCTGCAAAACAAATTATCTTAAAAATAATTATTTCAACTATTCTCTTATCATAAAAATCTAATATTTATTATTAATATTCCTGAATTCTAAAATAATATCTAATAAATTAAATAAAAATACCTTAATAAATAATACTATATTTTAATGAGCATGAAAAAAACTGAAATGAAATCTACTATGCGACGATAGGAGTAAAAGTTACACGTGCAAATATATATAGCTTTGCTGTAACTAAACAGTATGGCTAAATAGCTTTTGCATGAGTTGGTAGTCACTTGAATTAAACGACAAAATATTAGGCATTGTTTTGTTTACTTGCATAAAAATATATAATTCTCAACAAGTGTGCCTTTTTCGTCCAAAGCTGATCTTTAATTTACTCCTATCTTCATACAGTTAAATCACGAACAGTAGAATTTATTGCAAAATTTTCTTTTAATATGTTTAAAGAAAACCAAAGGTGGGGGTGGGGGGAGTGGTGGACAGTGGTATGATAACTGCAATCAAAACTTACTCCTTTCAACTCGAACGGTGTATACATGACAAGTTTTAGTGGGTTCCAAGCTGGATCTAAGCATTGGCTAGGTAAGCGTCCTGTAGTAAGAGGAGTAGTTCTTCCTTTGAATATCCGTGTAACCATCGAAGGCTATTGAAGTGACTATCGTCCTTTGGATACCCGTATAACCATCGAAGACTATTGAAGTGACTGACTAACTTTGTTCTCACCAACAAGGCTTGTGGCAGAGTTGGTGGGAATGTTAGTCTATTCTTCCACCATAATTAGAGTTCTAAGAAATTGAACTTGAGTTGTTATTATACGAGTCTTGAATATAGAGTTGATTTTGGTATGAAACATTTTGTACGAGTCCATGCGCACAAGCCACAAGGCTGGTGCTACGCACGCATTGCTGCATCGTGTTATACAACAAAACATTTTAAACATAATTTGTTGTTCAAACATAATTTAAAGTGCTTTAAAAAAAAAGGCGAAATATAGCTTCATTAATTCGTACGTGTTTATACACTACCACTAGTGTCTGCTCATGTTGAATCACATCCGATCTGTTCTATTTGTCACGTGTCACTTCCTGATTCGCTCGTGCATCCTGTCCAATTTTCCACCCCGCATTATTTTACCTTTCGAAATATAATATAATATTTTCTTTGACATGAATTTGAATTTATTAATCTCTCCAAATATCTGATATATACCGGATGAAAATTAATTTTTTTCTTTTATAAAAAGGCAAGGTTATCCCAAAGTTTCCTGATAAAGTAGTATTGTGCTAAGCTAATAGATACAAGACAATGTACAAGCTCCAAATTAAGCATGGCTAGTAAATAGTTATATGAATATTCAGACAAACCGACAGTACGTAAGAAGAAATGACTTGTGTCAACTCCCTCTACTTGCATTTTACTTGCAACTTGCAAATCCTACTTCCTTATCTTTTTTCAAGGAAAAAAAAATTAAAAAAATTCTATGGATTGGCTTTGCTTTCTCAATCATAGACTAAATTGAAAAGTTTTATTTTAGTAATAAATATATGTGTACTCGTATAACTGATACTAATTGTATGAGTAGGGATGTCAATGGTGGGTTGCGGTGCGAGTTTTTACTAAACCCGCAAGTTTTAAAATCGCACCGCACCGCATCATATTTAAACCCGCATAAACCCGCCCCACATTCATACCCGCGGATAACCGCACCGCCTCATGTTTTTATTTTTTTCCTTTTTTTTTTGAAAAATGTGTAACTTCATTGAAAATCATAATATTTTTAAATCTACAACTAGAAAATAATAACTAATTTCTATTATATCACTTTTCACTAAAAAATTGTCAAAAAGTATAACGTGTACAAGTAATGATCAAATATCATATTTTTATTCAAATGAATAGAGATGTTAAAAAAGCTACTATAAAATTATTTATTTGTAGTGTTATGCATGTAGTTTTAAGTATCATAAAATTTAAGTAAAGAACATATATAATTTTAGGTATATTCACGAGAACAATACTAATTTTTAGTTTTTTTGTTAATTCAAACCCGCATATACCCGCAACCCGCACCGTACCATTTAAAAAAAAAATTACTTTAACCCACAACACACCCGCACCGCACCATTTCAAAAAAAAATTACTTTAACCCGCACCACACCCACACCGCACCGCATAACTTAAAACCCGCACCGCATGGCATAAAACCCGCACCGCCCCATTGTCATCCCTATGTATGAGGCTTTTTTTGATTGTACAAATTAGTGGAACCAAAGTATTATGGACTTCAAAATATAACCTTTGGTCTAGGAGTGTCAAAAGGGCCGGGCCGGGTCAACTCGGAATCGGCCCTTCTATTTTAACCGGGTTGAGGGTCGATTAAGGGTCGGTTTTGGTGTTAGACGGGCTGGGCTGGGACGGGCCCAATAATAAAAAATTAAAACCCACCCTAACCCGGGCCACTTAACTCAACCCGGTCAAACCCATCAAAATCCGGTCAAACCCATCAAAATTCGGTCAAACCCGGTTAAAAAAAAATTAAAAATCCAATATACACTATATACACTACAATTATATACACTATATACACTCCAATATACACTATATACACTCCAATATACAATATATATTTTTAAAAAAATATATAAACAATTACACATATATACGTATCATTCAATATATAATTATATATGACTATACGTACTACTTTAAATAAAACATATACTATAATAGTATAATATATATATATACACTACAATATATATATATATATATATATATATATATATTTATATACTAATTTATAAAACATATACACATTTATACGTTAAATATATACGCTTATAGAAGATATATACACATATATACGCACCATTCAATATTTATGTACTACTTGTCTACTTTAAATAAAACATATACTACAATATATATATATATATATATATATATATATATATATATATATATATATACATAGTTATATACTAATTTATAAAACATATATACATGTATACGTTAAATATATACTACTTTAGAAGATATATACACATATATATGCACCATTCAATATATATGTACTACTTTAAATAAAATATATACTACAATATACATATATATATATATATATATATATATACAACAATATGTATATATATATAGTTACATACTAATTTATAAAACATATACACTTGTATACATTAAAGATATACGTCTATAGAAGATATATACACATATATACGCACCATTCAATATATATGTACTACTTTAAATAAAGTATATACTACAATATATATATATATATATATATACTTACATACTAATTTATAAAATATATACACTTGTATACGTTAAATATATACTACTTTAGAAGATATATACACATATATACGCACCATTCAATATATATGTACTGCTTTAAATAAAATATATACTACAATATACATATATATATATATATATATAACAATATGTATATATACATAGTTACATACAAATTTATAGAACATAGACACTTGTATACGTTAAAGATATACGTCTATAGAAGATATATACAGATATATACGCACCATTCAATAATATGTACTACTTTAAATAAAGTATATACTACAATATATATATATATATATATATATATATATATATACTTATATACTAAATTATAAAACATATACACTTGTATACGTTAAAGATATAAGTCTATAGAAGATATAAACACATATATACACACCATTCAATATATATGTACTACTTTAAATAAAGTATATACAAATATATATACATGATAGTTAATTAATAATATATTAAAAGAAAGTTTTTAATTAATCTAGAAATTCATTTTAAATCATTTTAAATCAATATATAGGTACTACTTTAAATAAAATATATACTACAATATATATGTATATACTACAATATATATGTATATACTATGTATGTATATATATATATATATATATATATATATATATATATATATATATATATATATATATATATATATATATATATATAGTTATATACTAATTTATAAAACATATACACTTGTATACGTTAAATATATACGTCTATAGAAGATATAGACACATATATACGCACCATTCAATATGTATGTACTACTTTAAATAAAATATATACTACAATATACATATATATGTATTACAATGTATAGATAGTTATATTATACTGATTTATAAAACATATACACTTGTATACGTTAAGTATAGACATCTATATAAGATATATATACGCACCAATCAATGTATATGTACTACTTTAAATAAAATATATACTACTATATACATGGATTACAATACATAGATAGTAATATTATACTAATTTATAAAACATATACACTTGTATACATTAAATGTATACATCTATATAAGATATATACACATATATACGCACCATTCAATATATATGTCATACGTTAAATAAAATATATACTACAATATACATATATATATACTACAATATGTATATATATATAGTTATATACTACTTTGTAAAACATATACACTTGGATACATTAAATATATACATCTGTAGAAGATACATACACATATATACACTTGTATACGTTAAATATATGCATCTATATAAGATATATACACATATATACGCACCATTCAATAGATATGTCATACGTTAAATAAAATATATACTACAATATACATATATATATATACTACAATATGTATATATATATATATATATATATATATATAGTTACATACTAATTTGTAAAACATATACACTTGGATACATTAAATATATACATATGTAGAAGATATATACACACCATTCAAAATATATGTACTACTTTAAATAAAATATATACTACAATATACATATATATATATATACTACAATATGTATATATATATAGTTATATACTAATTTGTAAAACATATACACTTGTATACGTTAAATATATACGTCTAGAGAAGATATATACACATATATACACAACATTCAATATATATGTACTACTTTAAATAAAATATATACTACAATATACATATATATATATATACTAATTTGTAAAACATATACACTTGTATACGTCTAGAGAAGATATATACACATATATACACAACATTCAATATATATGTACTACTTTAGATAAAATATATACTACAATATACATATATATATATATACTACAATATGTATATATATATATATATATATAGTTATAGTTATATACTAATTTGTAAAACATATACACTTGTATACATTAAATATATATACATCTGTAGAAGATATATACACATATATACACACCATTCAATATATATGTACTATTTTAAATAAAATATATACTACAATATACATATATATATACTACAATATGTATATATATATAGTTATATACTAATTTGTAAAACATATACACTTGTATATGTTAAATATATACGTCTATAAAAGATATATACACATATATACACACCATTCAATATATATGTACTACTTTAAAAAAAATATATACTACAATACATATATATATATATATATAGTTATATACTAATTTATAAAACATATACACATTGTATACGTTAAATATATACGTCTATATAAGATATATACACATATATACGCACCATTCAATATATATGTACTACTTTAAATAAAATATATATTATAATATATATATATATATATATATATATATATATATATATATATATATATATATATATATATATACTACAATATGCATATGTATATATAGTTATATACTAATTTGTAAAACATATACACTTGAATACGTTAAATATATACGTCTATAGAAGATATATACACACCATTCAATATATATGTACTACTTTAAATAAAATATATACTACAATACACATATATATACTACAATATTTTTATATATATATAGTTATATACTAATTTATAAATCATATACATAACGTATACATTAAATATACTCATCTATAGAAGATATATACACACACATATATATACCATTCAATATATTCACTACTTTAAATAAAACATACACTACAATATATATAGAGATATAGATATATAGTTATATACTAATTTATAAAACATATACACATCTATACGTTAAATATACACTACTTTAGTAGATATATGCACACACACACACACATATATATACCATTCAATATATATATTACTTTAAATAAAACATATACTACAATCTCTCTCTATATATACACCACAATATATATATATATATATATATATATATACTAATTTATAAAACATATACACATGTATACGTTAAATATATACTACTTTAGATTTAGAAGATATACACACACACATATATATACACTACTTTAAATAAAAATATAAAACATATGCTACTTAATATAATAAATTAATAATACTTGATAGTAAATTAATAATGTATTAAAACTAAGTTTTTAATTTTAGTTTGTGAAATTCTGAATTTTCAAAAAAAAAAAAAAAAAAACTTAACCGGGTTGGGCCGATCCGGCTAACCGACGGGCCCAAACCGGGTTGGGTCCGGGTTAACTGAGCCCAAATTAAAAACCCAATCGGACCAGGACCTGGATCCCTAAAGCCCTTGGGCTTACTGGGCCGATTTAATTATGCGGACCGGTTAGGGCCGGTTAAAACCAGGCCGTTTGACACCCTTACTTTGGTCTATCAACTTGTGAGACAAAAAGAAAGCACTTCGCACTAAGTTCTTGTTTCTTTTCATCTATCATGTTCATTATATTGTATCATTCTAATTCAGTTATCTTTTAGTTTGACTTGTGTGTTAGTTATCATTTTTATCAGACTATAGCTAAAGAAGAGTTGATTTGATTGAGAAAAAAGAACGTTGCATTGAAGACAACAGATATTCCTTCTTTCCATTCATTGGGAAAGATAATTTCCAATTGCATCATTATTAATTTACGCAGACCTTTTGAATACATGCAACGCATTGCATGCCTCTTCTTATCAACAAGACAACAACTAGGGAATAAAGAAGGAAAAAATACTTGTAAATAAAAAATATATATAAAGGTGGTCAAATCCAATAACCCCAAGTGTCTTTTTTTCCCCTCAATAATGCAATGCAGAATGAAGTGCAATTTCCAAATAAGAAAAAATGTTCATCACATTGAGAAAACTTTTTCTATCTGTTTCTTCTTTTACAGAAAATTGAAGTTGAAGACAAACAGTATGCTAGCTACTAAATTGTCATTTATATAGGGGAAGACTCTATATATTATTGTTTCCCACTAACTTCTTTTCATTTTCTTATCGTTGAATCCATTTGTTTGTTTTCCTTTTGAAGTACCTCCTTCGTTTATTTTTACCTATCTAGACTTTGCGCACTGTTAACAATCAATCAATAAATGAAGTATATACTTTATCACGATTCTTATATTAATTGATATATAATCTTTAACGAACTTGAGAAATAATTTATAATGAATAGTTAATTCTAAAGGTAAAGCAGGGAAAACAATATTTTTTTCCTTTAAAACTAAAAACTTATTTTTTGTATAGTAGACCAGTAAAAATGAACGAAGAAAGTACTCAATTCAAGTTCGATCATCATTTAGTTCCCATTAAAGTGCGTATGCCCAATCACATAGCAACTGATTAAGTTTGATTTTTTCAAAGGTACTCACAATCAAAGTAGTTCCTTTTGGTAAAGGTCTGCATGTCAATTTTGTAGGACTACATTCATGTTTACCATTCGATTATTTTCAAGGTGATTGATTGGACAACGTAAAGGAAAATGATAATAATGAAATACTCCTTCAGTTCACTTTTACTAAACCAAATTTTCACCTGTTCATTTTAGCATAGCAAGAGAGTAAAATATCTTACTCTTAACATCAATTATTTATTCCCCAAATTATGTTTCAAACTTAACACGGGAAGAAACATTGGAATTATATCCAATGATATACATTAATTATTAAGAAAAATATACACTTCATTTATGTGAGTGCAAGGTCGACAAGAAATAGTGAATAAAAGGATGTAAATTTTAAGGCAGGAGGAAATGCAAATTTGGCCCAAGTTGAAATTTGCTTTTAGTATTGGGGCCTCCATATTGTAGCTCCATTACAAAAGTTTTACTTGTCATGTCCAAATATTAGTCAAACTAAATGAAGTTATGAAATACTAAGACTTTTTTCATATTGAATCAGTACATAGTTTGGCTATTTGAGGGCCGTATTGAAAATAGTTAATTTTTAGCTTAACGCACCATGGTTTCTACGGTAGATTTTGTTATCTTTTACGAATGACAACGACGACACGGTAGATTTTGTTATCTTTTATGAGTAACAATAATAACAAACTCAGTATAATATCATAGGTGTATAAACCTTGTCAATTGTTTCCGCTAGATACTCGGCTCAAATCCTAAAATTGGTGTTGACAATTTTTCAAGCACTAAACATCAACTTTGTATTCATGTTCAGACTCAACTTCAACTTTCAAAAACTTTTTTTTTTCCCAAGTCAACTCCAACCACTTATAAGTAGTTCAAGTTGCAATAGTGAAGAACAAATGTTCTCTTGAAAAGAGAAGAAAAAGAGCACTCCAACGTATTAGGGCATTTGGTCTAGTGGTATGATTCTCGCTTTGGGTGCGAGAGGTCCCGAGTTCGATTCTCGGAATGCCCCATTTTGGTCGGATCCTCTTTTCTTTTGCCTTCAAGGTCCATTTGGTTTGGAAACAGGTTTAATTTTAATGGAATACGCAAACAGAGGCAGTGGTATAAACTGCCTACACTTCCCCTCCCTAGACTCTCCACTTGAGGAAATATAGTATGTTGTTTGTTAAAATGAATTACTTACATCTTTTACACCTAACAACTGAATCATCTTTTACACCTAACAACTGAATCTCATATTTTCGGTGCATCAACAAAATTTGGAAAGGGAGAACAATAGAGCTAAAGAATTGTGACATAACTTCCTCAAATGACAAAACATACATTTTAGCATTGATATTTTTCAATTTATAACACTAGTCAATCACTACTAACTACAACACTAGAGAACTCTATAATTGAGAAATAGATTTTCATTTACATAACCCTTTCTTCCACTTTATAGAGTCTATCTTTATTTATTTATTTTTTTAAAAAAAGAGTCTATCTTTTACGTGCATATTAAAAAGAACGACGACAGTCCTCTTAATTGATCAACGTGAGTAGAGGAGGATTTAAGGGGTGCAAGTATCTATCTAGAGGTTAATGGTCGTAGAAGGAAGAAAAAAATTGGGCCAAAAAACCAGAGGCGAATTCAGGATTTGAAGTCTGTGGGTGCATCAGTACTATTGTCAAAGACGTGCATAAGCCTCGAAGTAAGACTCAAAATGTGTTGAGCGCTCGCTTCGCTTAATGTGCAGTTTAGGTTCTAATTTCTGATACATACTTTCCCTTGTCAATGAGGTTTTCTGAGGAGACAAGCACTAAACAATTGATATTTCACTTTATCAAAAGAAATTATTTTTTTTTGTTCATATATTTGTCATTCATGCTTATATTATTTAGTCTTGGACTAGACATATATTTATAACTTTTCCATTTTTATGCCTTTTTTCGTTAAATCTCACGTTTTATTTGTACTTTGTCCTTAAACACAATAGACCTTGAAGCTTTTTTACGCATATTGCTTTTGATAATATTGTGGAGCTCCAATATTATCTTAAGACGTTAAAAAAACTTTCGGTGTCGATTAAGGAATATTATCATATTTAATTGGTCACTAAAGACATGAACAATACTGGAAAAATAAATATATAGAACAAATAAGAGTTTTAAGCTAGTAACTTTACTTTCTTATAATATGAAGTTTACTTTTAACAATTTTAAACAGTTAGTTGTGGTAGCTCAATGGTCAAGGAGGATTTCCCTTACGGACTAGTTGCGAGTTCAAATCCCCATTCTAGCAATTTTGTTGTTATAAATTTAGTAATAAGCCTCTAAATTTGAAGTATTCAAAATAAAAACAAAGGCGTTGTGCGGCTTGGGGATCGATCCCTAGTCGCATGGATGGATCAGAAGGGTTGCCTTCGACCAACGCATCAAGGTGCACCATCATCCATCATTCATTTTAGGGTGCACTATTAGTTATATCCCAATTTCTCAAGGTATATACACATATATATACATAATTTTTTTCGACTTTAACAGGTGCACGTGCCCCTCCACCTATACATGTGGGTCTGCTCCTGCAAAAAAAAAGTATGGCTCCTCTACAAGAACCAAAGCCCACCATCCATTTTAGCTAATAATGGGCTTAAAAAGCTTTATTACGAAAGGAAAGGGGCTTCTTATATTTGTACAAGTGAGGTGCCAAAAAAAAATCAATAAAATGGTTGTATGTAGATGTAGGGATGTTCATGGGTCGGTTTGGATCGGTTATTGGTCAAAATCATAATCAAACCAACTTCATCGATTTTTAAATTTCTAAAATCAAACCAAACCAAACAAAAAAATAACCGTCGGTTTGGTTCGATTTTTTCAGTTTATAACTTTAGCTAATGATAAAAGTTGAAAAATTTTAAAAAACAAATCCAATCTAACATATGAGATGTCAACCGAGTGTTGTATCTCAACCTTGAAAGTAATATGTCTACTGAATGTTATACTTCGACAAAGCCATGAACAACACCATATGAATGCTTCTAAAAAAATATTTAAAAACTATATTTAACCGAGTGATATGATAACTCTTGCTCAACAAGGTTAAAAAAGAAGGTTAAAATTAGTGATTATCTATAGTCTAATGAATCTCAGGTTAAATTTCAATATACAACAAGATATTATTTTCACAGTTAGTAGCATTTGTCATTCAAAGTGCGAAATTCATTTAGAATCTCATAAGGTACTGTCAACTGGATGAAGACATATGACTGAATGTGTTATGACTAAAGTTAAATCATGATTAAAATATAAAATGAAATAAATATTTATATTGTATTTATGAATAATATATAAATAATTATAATATATATATATATATATATATATATATGTTCGGTTTGGTTATTTTGTCGGTTATTTTAGTGTAAAACCAAACCTAATCAAATATTGAATTTTTTAATCGGTTTGATTTGGATCGCGGTTCGATTTGGTTAAAAACCAAACCATGAATACTCCTATGTAGATGTAATGTATTGATATTGATATTATATATATATATATATATATATATATATATATAATGTATAATTATGCAATCTTATACACTATTTCTCAAGTTTTTAATAGTGAAAATATTTAGAACTTTCATTAAACTTTTCAAAATTTTGGATAAATAAATATAGTAATTTACAACAAGATCTAAAATAATGTATTTCAATATATGGCTAACATCTTCTATACTTAAATTCACCGATAACAATATAAATAAATATTATTAAATGATGTTTGTCAGAGTTAAAGATTTGTCTTATAAGTGTACTCCACGATAAAAAATAAGTTACAAAAAGAAGTGAAAATAAAAATAAGTTATGAAAATCAGTTGAGAGAACTATGTTATTACCAAAGTATCGATGTTTTGTTTGACATGATCTTGATGGTATGTCTCTCTCGATTACGCTAATCACGATTTCGTTTGGAATGAAACCAAGTGCTAAAATGATAAAGGACGATTAACTGAGCTAAATCTATATGAAAGTGTTGTGGGGGACTCTCTTAAAGTTGACCGAACAAAAATGTGAAGAAAAAAGAGGTGCACTTCAGTTGAAATAAATAAAGATCGACCTTTTTTTGTTGTAATAGTGTTGATTGAGTTATTTTGAGTAAAGAATTTTGAGCTAATAAATATTTTGTTTAATTTTTCTGAAGAAAAATATCTTCAATCTTTTTGAAGGTTCGATAGATTTGAAAAAGACATTTCTTTTTAATTCAATTTGTAAGTGTTCATAAAAATTATTATTTCCTATCAATAAAGTTTATAATAAGAAAAGAAGTTTAATTTTTACAATGTATAATCAATGTATACACTTATTTTGTATTGAGTATTCGTCCTATTTCCAGTGTTCAAATCAAATCAATTTTACGTACACTATTATTATTTGGTTATAGTTATTACTATATATTCTTACCATAATTAATTATTTAACCATAATAAAAATATTATTGAAGTATATATTGAGTGCCATAGTTTTCTTTTTTTAAAAAATAAAAATAAAATCATGGTGTAACTAATCCTCCATTAACTACATTTTCCCATTTCTGAAATAGATGTCTTTCTTTTCAAAATGTAAACGTGTAGAATATAAGACTTGCAAGTTAGTCAATTAATTTAGGAGTCAATTAATGATCCAAAGTGAATCTTTTTCTAAAATAAAGATATCCACACTAATGCAATTATCCTCTACCTAACAAACAATATCAATAAGCTACTAGTAGTAATTAGGGGTGGACATGGTATGATATATATCAAACTATTATATTGAATCAAAATTTTTAATATTGTGATTTTGGTAGTATGGTATAAATTTCATTTTTTTTTTATATATGATAAGGTATTTGATATTTATAAATGACATATCGAAATATCGAATATCATACTGAAGTATATAGTTACTGTAGACACGTAAAATTTATTGGGTCAAATTTATATAAAATTTGGATTTGACCCATATTTTTATTGGGTCTAAAATTATTTTGGCTATAAAAATAATAAGCCCATTTTATTCCTCATCAAGAACTTCAAGGTCCATCTCACTTTGAGGCCCAAACTTATGCCATGTGTCAAGTGACGTGGCATCTCAGTCAAATTAAAGATCAATGAGGCAAGGCCACACAATCAAATGATGTGGCAATCCAAGTTAAGTTCAAGAGCCAATAAAACATCGCCAAGTGTCCCGAATGACATATTTTTGGCCAATCACAAACAACTTATCACATGACATTTGTGATAAGCTTGAAAACTGAATGGACCAATCAGAATGAGGCAGAAGAGGTTATTTACATTTAAACTGCCTACCCCCTACAACTATAAATAGGAGGGTTACAAATTTTCTGAGATCATTCTGCAAGCATTAGAGGAAACTTCTGCATTGACTACACAGTTCTTGGAAGCTTCTGCATTGACTACACAGTTCTTCAAAGAATTGACTAACAGAGTTTTGCTAGGAAACTCCGTTAGTCAATTCTTTGAAGAGCTGTGTAGTCAATGCAGAAGCTTTCTCCAATGCTTGCAGAATGACCTCAGAAAATTGCGTAACCCTCCTATTTATAGTTGTAGGGGATAAGCAGTCCAAGTGTAAATAACTTCTTCTGCCTCATTTTGATTGGTCAATTCAGTTTTCAAGCTTATCACAAATGCTATGTGACAAGGTTGCTTGTGATTGGCCAAAAACATGTCATTTGGGACACTTGGCGATGTTTCATTGACTCTTGAACTTGACTTGGATTGCTACATCATTGAGTGTGTGGTCTTCCTTTATTGGTCTTTAATTTGACTGGGATGCCACGTCACTTGACACGTGGCATAAGTTTGGGCCTCAAGGTGAGATTGACCTTGAAGTCCTTGATGAGGAATCAAATGGGTTTATTATTTTAATAGCCCAAAATAATTTTTGGCCCAATAAAATAGGTTTTAAATTCATTTTTTATATGAATTTGACCCAATAAATTTTACATGTCTACAAATGCCCCCCACTTCAAAGCTCGTCAAGGTGTTTGGTTTGTCAAACCTGTTAGACACGAGATTTGAAGTATTTGTGGAGCCCTTTTTTTTTTTTTGCAAGACTTGAGCACTTTGTCGAAATTCGACTCCTCAAAGTCATCATAATCCGGGTAGAATAACGTGAATCCCTTCCTTAGGAGTGTAAAATTTTGTTTAAAACTAAATATATCCAAACCTTGTAGGATTCGGGTATTAGTCTTATATCGAAGTTTAATAGATTAAATAATGACGTCATCCCACTTCAAAAAAGATTAGGAATTTAACTTATTTTGGACACTTGGACGTCCCATTTCTTCTTGAAGACAACTGGTTCAGCAAATTTCTTTTTGAAATCAAATTGGGATTTTTCAGAGTCTATAAAAGGACATCACCGCCCTATTGAATCATTGTAATTCAACATGAGCAGAAATTCAACTCCCGTTCTTCTCTTCTTTTTGATTTTTTTCACAATTGAGCTTTCGGGCACTTTGGGGTGTCTGTGGAAGAAGCTTCATAATGAATCGTGGAGGTGTCTGAATCATGAACAACTTAGAGTGTTGGAAAGTAGACTCGCGAGACTACGTTCTGCGCTAAAACCATGCTCAATTTATCTCCAGATCTGTCCAGGTATCGTTTCAAAATCAGACCTTCAGTTTTGTTTCGTCACTTTTTAGTTATTTTTTGCAGTCTCATGAAAACTCTCATATCTTGACTTAGGAACATCAAAATCAGGAGCCATTTTTTGTGTTGGAAACTAGACTCATAGATATACGTCTCACGTGGAAATTAGCATCAAATTACATCTAAATCGTCCCAGATATTGCTCCAAAAATGGTCTTCTAATCTTAGTTCGCTAGTTATTTCAACTTTGCGCAGTGTCACGATAAGTTTCATATCTCGATGTGGAAGTATTGGAATCAGGTGCCATTTTTTGCATTGGAAAGTAGAATCGTAGAGATACGTTTCACGTGGCAACCATAATCAGATTGCATCTGAATCATCCCAGATATCGCTCCAAACACGGCCTTCTAATATTGGTTCGCTAGTAATTTCAGCTTTGCGCAGCGTCACGATAAATTCTGTGTCTCGACGTAGAAGTATCGTAATCAGGTTTCCTTTTTTGCGTTGGAAAGTACATTCGTAGATATACGTCCCACATTAAAACTACCATCATGAAACTTCTATATTTTTTCAGGTATTTTTTCACAGTTGCAGCCTAAATCTTGTGATACTCTATTTCTCATCAGATTTGGATACTTCATGAATTTCATCTTCTACTTCAAGTTTTGGGCCGTATCACTTGTGCAATATGTTGAAGGCCGGAATCCAGCAATATTCAATGTATTATAAGTCTTTTCATGTTGAGAAGATGATATGAGACCAAGTTCACAACACAAGAAACAAATAATACAACAAGAACAACAAGATGAACAACAAGTGCTAGTGAATCGAAATAGGCCACACACGGCTTCACTAGTCTTCAAGAGTCAAGTTTTTAGAATAAGAAGATGATATTAACAACAAGAACAAGCAAGTCAATAATAATTCTAGTGAATCAAAAGAGCCTCACACGGATTCACTAGACTTCAAGATTCCAACAACACAAGATTAACAAGATTACAAGAGGGATAGTAACTTGACACACAATATTCAATGATCTAAGAACCCTAACAAGAGAAAAGACCCTAAGATTAATGAATATTAATACCAAGATCTTACTTGTACCAAAGGAACTCAAAGAACCCAAGACCCTAGTTTCTAGTCAAGAGACAACACTAGTATCACTCTACTAGTGAGTTTTTGGAATTGGGGCTTCTCCAATGGAAGAGAGAAGTTCCAAAATATTACAAAGTGTTTGTTGTCTTCAAAAATATGAATGAACTAACTCCAAAATAACCCTAACACTATCTATTTATATTAGTCCACAAAGGGAGATAACAAATGACCATCCTACCCTTGCCAAGGGGTGGCCTTAAAGTGTAAGTTTAGTACACTTCAAGGCTCCTCTTCACTCTTAAAAATATTTAATCCATTGGAAGGATCAAGTACCAACTCACACACGGCCATTTGCATGAACATAGCTTGGAGTTTTTGTAACTCCTGAGCTTGGCTAAGTGTGAATGATCGTGAACTTGTTGGACAGCTTGGTACACCCATATCATCCTCTCCATCTTGAGAGTAATTTGACCTCAAATTTGACATTTGGTCATCCTAAACCACATCCACTAGAGAAAGATCACACACGTTGAAAGTGTTGTGCACTTGGTATTCCGGGGGAAGGTCAATCTTGTAGGCATTATCATTGATTCTTTCAAGTACTTGGAATGGACCATCACCCCTTGGCATCAATTTGGTCTTCCTTTGAGATAGAAACCGATCCTTCCTAAGGTGCACCCACACCCAATCTCCTGGTTTAAAAATGAGTTTCTTTCTTCCTTTGTTTGCCCATTTTGCAATCTCATGATTTTTCTTATCAAGTCGAAGCCACACTTTATCATGCAACTTTTTCATAAAATCTGCCCGCTTTCTTCCATCTAGGATAATCATAAGATCACTTAGCAAAGGAGTTAAATCCAAAGGGGTAAGGAGGTTGAGGTCGTATACACACTCAAAGGGAGTCATTCCCGTACTTGAGTGCATGACACGATTATAGGCAAACTCAATTAATGGTAGGTGTTCCTCCCAAGAAGTCATTTTTCCCTTAATCATGGAACGTAGCATAGCACCCAAAGTCCTATTTACTACTTTCATTTCGCCATCGTTTTGTAGGTGGCAAGAAGTGGAGAACAACAACTTGGTACCAAGCCTACCCCACATGGACTTCCAAAAGTAACTTAGGAACTTAGAGTCCCTATCACTCACAATAGTCCTCGGAACACCATGCAACTTGACAATATTATCAACAAACAAAGAGGCCATACTAGGTGCATCATCACATTTAAAGCATGGAATAAAGTGTGCCATCTTAGAAAACCGATCAACCACAACAAAGATACTATCCCGACCTCTTCTAGTCCTTGGAAACCTGTAACGCCCCGAAATATCATCCCGAGATGCCACACGGTGCCCAAGGCTACACGTAGCCTCAAGCTAACCCTTTAAGCCAAAACACTACACTTGGGTTCCAACACAACAACATACACGCTACGCTAAGTATATATATATAAGTACATATCATATCACATCGCACATGGCACGGAATATCATTAGACTGTACATATATGGAATGTCTATACACAAACCAACCCAACAATACACTAGTCTGACATAGCCTCTATACAGCAAAATCAACGAGCCATTGGGACAAACCCCCAACTGACTCAACAGACCAAAGGGATCACAAAACAACAACACCAAAACTAGCAACTTGGTCCTCGAACCATGAGGACTCACCACTGAAAGAACGTAGATGCGACACTCGGATATCACTGTCACGGCTGCGGCTGAGTACCTGAACCTACATCATGGTAAGAATGTAGCCCATAGAGAAATATGTGGGTTAGCACAAGATACGTACTGAGTATGTGGGGGCGCATGCAAAATATAAATAATATCATAAATTTCGTAAAAACGTACATACGGACCATAATGACACACCCGGCTTGAGTGACATTGAATCATGCAACTCATAACATGTTAGATAGGAAATGTAGGAGAAAACCCCCATAAATTATTATAGATCATCATAGGCAACTTGACTTACCACATCAAAACTCAGAGTGACTCGGTATTTCAATAAACATGACTCTTATGGACAGGGGAGTTTCCTATAACCGATAACCCCACGTGAGCTACGTGGAATACCAATGTTTGAAACCCCCGTTGACGGGAGCGTCATACTCTTTGCCAGAGAGTACGACCTTAAAACTGCAATAATCACAATCGGTCTCTCTGGCCAATAATATCATAAAAAAACAACCCTACTGTGGCACATAGGTTTGCGGAAATACTAAATTTCCCTCTCGGTGCTAAGTACTACTCCCCGACAAGCTCAGAACGCGTTAGGAAATCCACCACAACATCACAAGGGTCTATCATAAAGACCAAATCAAATCTCTTTCTCATTTATCAAATCATATCAATTTGTGGATTCCTAACTCAACACATTTTAGCTCAAAACATTTTAATCTTCCTCAACATCAACAAGGTATCAATGCATTGAACCATAACCGACTCGACATTTGGACAAGGATATGAAGACTCAATACATAATGTTTTCAACAATTTAACTCATCAAAACCATCCGGAAAATACCAAGACTCATTGTAACTTCAATATCAACATTTCTCAATTTGCCATCCAACTATCATTTAAAGGTACTTGAGGCATCAACCCATAGTAGGGATATAGAATTTCCAATATCAATTATAAATTCATAATAAGGAAATAGTGGAATGATAGTATAAATCAAGGCTTAACAAATTAAATCATCATACTCTCATAATCAAATACTTTTTGGACATAATTCCATCTCAACATCATACACATATCGGATGACATAATCTCATAGCTCATGGACAATAATATAAGATATAAAACCATATTTCCAATTCATGGTAAAACATGTAAAATCTCATGTCAATGTAATTCAACAAAAATACCGGGCACAAGATCGAAAGGATAATCTTGTTCAAAGCCCCACATACCTAAAAATTAAAGATGAATATGAACTTCCGACTCCGGAACTTTATTCACGAAAATAAAGGGTGCTTCTCGAAGCCTAAAACATGATCAACTCGAATCCCAAATCAATTTTGAAATTTCTATGGTTCAATCAAGAGACATAGAAGGATGAAATTTGGAGTAGTAGGGTTGGGGTTTGAGCCTTAGGAAATTTTGGAGAAAAATAAGCTATTGAATGCTCTTAATGAACTTAAATCCATGGTTTACCCGGATGGATTGGAGTGGGAATGGCCAAAATACCCTTAAAAATTAAATAATGTCAAATCTGTCCTTTGGTGGACTGTTTTGATAGGCTGAAGTAGATCGACCATAACTTTTTGCTTTTATGTCCAAATAGGATGAAACCAATTTCATTGGAAAGAGGACTTTCAGAGCTTTCTGTTGATATATAGTAGCTCACACAGATCATTATGTACAAGGAGTTATGATCGTTTCAAGTTGACCCTAAAATTAGCCTGGCCTCAGTATTTTTTTCCTGCACATTTACTGTTCACCACTATTCACGGTTAGATCGGAATGATCATAACTCATCGCTCGAGTGTTCGTTTTGGATGATCCACATATCGTTGGGAAGATTATTCGATGCTCTATGCGATAACGGGTCGCATATCCAGAAATTCCACATAGAAAAATTATTAATCACGATAAAGAACAGAATTCAACACATTTTCATCCGAGATCTTAACGGATTTTTTTTTCGGGGCATCACATCATCTCCCCCTTGGAAACATTCATCCCCGAATGTTGATAGATAGGTCAAGAATACTATGAAAATGAGTAACTAGAGAAAAATCATCGTACCCAAGCATATACTCCATTCTAGTTTTTTTTTGGATATCGTAGAAAACACACAAGCCAAGATAAACATAGCAATAAGGATTAAATCAAAAGAGAACGATACCTTTGACATGCTCAGGATTCGTAGGAAAGAGGTGGGCATATTTGGCGTGCATATCCGCTTCGTCTTCCCAAGTAGCACTCTCCACAGATTGATTTTGACAAAACAGTTTAAACAAAGGAACTTCCTTGTTTCTTAGCCTACGAACTTGAAAGTCAAAAACCTCAACCAGAATCTCTTCATATGAAAGACTATCTTGAATACCCGAGATTTCGGAAGGATCAATCACCACAGAATCACCAATAGACTTCTTAAGCATAGAAACATGGAAAACCGAATGGACGTTAGATAACTCCGTGGGCAATTCAACCTTATACGCTACCTTCCCAATGCGATCCACAATCTTATAGGGACAAATGTAATGGGGACTTAGTTTCCCTTTCTTCTAAAATCTCTTCACCCCTTTCATGGGTGAAACTTTCAAGTACACTAAATCACCAACATCAAATTCAAGGTCATTCCTCCTTACATCTGCGTATGATTTTTGATGACTTTGGGCGGTTTTCAACCTTTCCCGAATTAATGTAATCTTCTCCATGGCCTCGAACCCCGCATTCGGTCCAGTCGCGGCAGCCTCACCAACTTCAAACCAACTAATGGGTGATCTACACCTTCTACCATACAAAGCTTCAAACGGGGTCATTCCAATAGAAGCATGAAAACTGTTATTGTAAGCAAACTCGATTAATGCTAAGTGCTCATCCCAACTACCTTTAAAATCAAGCACACAAGCCCTCAACATATCTTCTAAAGTCTGAATGGTTCGCTCGGCCTAACCATCTGTTTGCGGATGGAAAGCAAAACTTAAACGAATTTAGGTACCGAGACCCTTCTGGAAAGATTTCCAAAACTGGGAGGTAAACTGAGTACCTCTGTCAGAAATAATAGCCAAAGGGATTCCATGAAGTCTGACGAGTTCCCGAATATATATTCTAGCATAATCTTCAGCTGTATACGATGAATGCACAGGCAAGAAATGAGCTGATTTCGTCAGCCGATCTACGACAACCCAAATCGAATCATGATGGCGATGAGAAGGAGACAAACCAACTATGAAGTCCATATTCACTTCTTCCCACTTCCAAGTAGGAATGCTAAACTCTTGCATTACGCCACTGGGCCTTTGATGCTCTATTTTGACCTATTGACACATGGAACACTTCGCTACAAATTCTGCTATGTTCTTCTTCATACCGTTCCACCAATAGATTTCCCACAAATCATGGTACATCTTGGTAGCACCAGTATGGATGGAGTATCACATACTATGCGCTTCTGCCATAATCCTATGCTTCAAGTTATCAACATCAGGAACACATAATCTTTCTCGGAGTCTCAAAATGCCATCTCTCTCATGTGAGAAAACCTCCACCTTTTGGTCTTTAACTGACTCTTTTAACCTTACCAAGGTAAGATCCCTGTCTTGCTTCTCCTTCACTTCCCAAACTAAAGAGGATTCGGAACCGCTTTGCACCCGTATACCACCCTCAGCATCACCAAACAACCTAACCCCCAATCTAGCCAAACGATGTACCTCACGGGCCAATTTTTTCTTACCAATCTCCACATGTGGTATTCTACCCTTGGACTTCTGACTAAGGGCATCTGCTACTACATTGGCCTTTCCTGGATGATATAGCACACTCATATTATAATCTTTCAACAGTTCTAACCATCGTCTCTGCCTAAGATTCAACTCCTTTTGGGTGAATACATACTGCAAGTTCTTATGGTCCGTGAAGACATCGACATGGACACCATACAAATAATGTCTCCAGACTTTCAAAGTAAAAACCACGGCAGCTAATTCAAGGTCATGGGTAGGATAATTCTTCTTGTGAGGCTTTAGCTGCCTGGAAGCATAAGCTATAACCTTGCCCTTTTGCATCAATACACAACCCAAACCGACTCTGGAAGCATCGTAATACACCACAAAACCATCAACACCGTTAGGCAAAGTCAACACAGAGGCTGAAGTGAGTCGAGTCTTCAACTCCTGAAAACTCTTCTCGCAAGATTCGGACCACAGGAACTTCACTTTCTTTTGGGTCAAACGGGTCATAGGAGACACAATAGATGAAAACCCTTCAACAAAACGACGATAATAACCAGCTAGACCCAAGAAACTTCAGATATCACAAGGAGAAATAGGTCTAGGCCAACTCTTTATAGCCTCTATCTTTTGAGGATCAACTCTAATACCTTCGGAAGAAAGAACATGACTCAAGAAGGCTACAGAGTTCATCCAGAACTCACACTTACTAAACTTAGCATACAACCGATGAGTTCGAAGAGTTTCCAACACGATTCAGAGATGATCCGCATGATCACCCTTACTTCGGGAGTAAATAAGAATATCATCAAGGAACATTATTACAAATAAATCCAAATATGGCTGGAATACACGGTTCATAAGATCCATGAAAGCCGCTGGAGCATTAGTTAACCCGAAATACATCACTAGAAATTCAAAATGACCGTAACGGGTTCGGAAGGCTGTCTTGGGGATATCACATTCCCTAACCTTAAGTTGGTGATAACCGGATCTGATGTCTATCTTCAATAAATAGCTCGCACCTTGCAATTGATCAAATAAATCATCAATTCGAGGAAGCGGATATTTATTCTTGATAGTAACCCTATTAAGCTGCCGGTAATTAATACACATCCGCAAAGAACCATCTTTCTTACGCACAAACAGGACAGGTGCACCCCACGGGGACACCCTAGGTCTGATAAAGCTTTTGTCTAAAAGATCTTTTAATTGCTCCTTCAACTCTTTAAGTTCCGCGGGAGCCATGCGATACGGAGGAATGGAAATAGGATGAGTATCGAGAAGAAGGTCAATCCCGAACTCTATCTCTCTATCAAGAGGTATTCCAGGGATATCTTCCGAAAAGATATCAAGAAACTCATTAACAACATTAATTGACTGAATGGTCGGGGTTTCAGACTTAGTGTCTTTAACCCGAACCAAATGGTAGATGCAACCCTTGGAAATCAACTTCCTAGCTTTGAGATAGGATATGAAACGACCCTTAGGAATCACAGAACTCCCGGACCATTCGAGGATAGATTCATCAGGAAACTGAAACTTGACCACACGAGCACGACAATCAATAGACGCATAGCATGAGTGAAGTCAATCCATACCCAGAATGATATCAACGTCAACCATATCTAGCTCTATCAAATCAGCATAGATAACTCGATAAAAGACAGTAATGGGACATTTCTTATACACCCGCTTAGCAATGACAGACTCTCCTACCGGAGTAGAAACTAAAATAGGCTCAGAAATTAGTTCAGGATCCGTTTCAAAATTTACAGCAACCAGAGGTATCACATAAGAAAAAATCGAACCGGGGTCCATCAACACATAGACATCAAAATAGAAAACACGGAGCATACCAGTGACAATATCGGGAGAGTCCTCCTGCTCCTAATGAGGTGGTATAGCATAGAAATGATTCAGGCGTTGACCACCAGCATTACTGGATGAAGCACCTTGAGGAGGAACTGGACGGGCTGCGGGAGGCAGGGCACTGGTAGCCTGACTCTGGGGACAGGCATCACGACTCCACTGTCTGGCATACGGGTAGTTTCTAAGTATGTGGCCCAACTTGCCACAACCAAAATAGCCCCGCTGCCCCATATAACACTCTCCAAAATGGTCTTTACCACACTTAGCACACGAAGGAGGATGAGGCCGGTTGCTTACACTGTCCTGAGACCTGGAAGGTACCGACCTATTTCCGAGCTCCTGCCTGCCCCGATATACGGGAGCACTAGCTGAGGAATGCACAGGTATAAATGGACGTCTCTGAATCTGAGGGCGACTCCCTCCAAAGAATCTAGTCTGACCAGACCCCTGTTGCTCCGATCTGACTCTTTTAATCCCTCTTACTCTTTCTCTTTCCTTTATCTTGCCTGACTCAATCTGTTGGGCGTGAATCATTAACCTAGGAAGATCAATCTCCCTGTTGATCATAGCAGATCTATATTCTTTCACCACATAACTCGACACCCCAGTTAGAAACTTGCTCATACTAGTCCTCGAGTCAGCCATCATATTGGGAGCGTACTTCGATAGCTGATTAAACTTAAGACAATACTTCTTAACTGACATGGAGCCTTGTCTCAAATTCATAAACTCCTCTATCTTAGCTTCCCGTAACTCAAGTGGAAAAAATCTATCCAAGAAAACATCTTGGAATAATTGCCAAGTCACCGGAGCGGTATCTTCCTCTCTACCCTTATTCTACATCTGCACCCAGTCATAGGCAATATCCTTCAACCGATAAGAAGCCAGCTCCACACTTTCTTCCTCGGTCACGTGCATAATCTGTGTAATTTTCTTCATTTCATCAACATACATCTGCGGGTCCTCACCTGCTCCTGACCTATGAAACTCTGGCGGATTTATCCGCATAAAATCACGAATTCGTGCTGCTGCCGAATTATTTTCCTGCGGAGGTGGAGCGTTGGCCTAAGTATTGGCGGTAACTGCCTAGGCTAGCGTCTAAAAAGCTGCCCAAAATTTGGCATGGGATACCGTCTCATATAACGGATCAACGGGTTGAGGTTGGTTGTTGTTTCCACGAGCTCGACATGGAGGTATTTTCTGTCGTAAGAACGCACGAATTAACAACAGAAGAAAATAGTTTTAAGCATGATAGACTCTTGTAGAAAGAAAGAAACAACTTTTCCTAGAATTCCTCGCAGCCTCTTGATCATAGGTGTGGTGCGCTACACACCGATGCCCAAGACTCTACGTAACGCGGCTTGTTAGACTCCCTACGACTATTCACAACCTTAGGCTCTGATACCAAGTTTGTATCACCCTAAAATATCATCCCGAGATGCCACACGGTGCCCAAGGCTATACGTAGCCACAAGCTAACCCTTTAAGCCAAAACACTACCCTTGGGTTCCAACACAACAACATACACGCTACGCTAAGGATATATATATAAGTACATATCATATCACATCGCACATGGTATGAAATATCGTTAGGCTGTACATATATGGAATGTCTATACACAAACCAACTCAACAATACACTAGTCTCACATAGCCTCTATACAGCAAAATCAACGAGCCTTTGGGACAAACCCCCAACTGACTCAACAGAACAAAGGGATTACAAAACAACAACACCAAAACTAGAAACTTGGTCCTCGAACCATGAGAACTCACCACTGAAGGAATGCAGATGCGGCACTCGGATATCACTTTCGTGGCAGCGGCTGATTACCTGAACCTACATCATGGTAAAAATGTATCCCATAGAGAAATATGTGAGTCAGCACAAGATACGTACTGAGTATGTGCGGGCGCATGCAAAATATAAATAATATCATAAATTTCGTAAAAACGTACATACGGACCATAATGACACACCTGGCTTGAGTGACATTGAATCATGCAACTCATAACTTCTTAGATAGGAAATGTAGGAGAAAAACCTCATAAATCATTATAGATCATCATAGGCTACTTGACTTACCACATCAAAACTCGGAGTGACTCGGTATTTCAATAATCATGACTCTTATGGACAGGGGAGTTTCCTATAACCGATAACCCCACGTGAGCTACGTGGAATACCAACGTTTGAACCCCCCGTTGACGGGAGCGTCATACTCTTTGCCAGGGAGTACGACCTTAAAACTGCAATAATCACAATCGGGCTCTATGGCCAATAATATCATCATAAAACAACCCTACGGTGGCACATAGATTTGCGAAAATATTAAATTTCCCTCTCGGTACTATGTACTACTCCTCGACATGCTCAGAAAGTGTTAGAAAATCCACCACAACATCACAAGGGTCTATCATAAAGACCAAATCAAATCTCTTTCTCATTTATCAAATCATATCAATTTGTGGATTCCTAACTCAACACATTTTAGCTCAAAACATTTTAATCTTCCTCAACATCAACAAGGTATCAATGCATTGAACCATAACCGACTCGACATTTGGACAAGGATATGAAGATTCAATACATAATATTTTCAAAAATTTAACTCATCAAAACCATCCAAAAAATTCTAAGACTCATTGTATCTTCAATATCAACATTTATCAATTTGCCATCCAACTCTCATTTAAAGGTACTTGAGACATCAACCCATAGTAGGGATATAGAATTTCCAATATCAATTATAAATTCATAATAAGAAAATAGTGGAATGATAGTATAAATCAAGGCTTAACAAATTAAATCATCATACTCTCATAATCAAATACTTTTTGGACATAATTCCATCTCAACACCATACACATATCGGATGACATAATCCCATAACTCATGGACAATAATATAAGATATAAAACCATATTTCCAATTCATGGTAAAACATGTAAAATCTCATGTCAATGTAATTCAACAAAAATACCGAGCACAAGATCGAAAGGATAATCTTGTTCAAAGCCCCACATACCTAAAAATGGAAGATGAATATGAACTTCCGACTCCGAAACTTTATTCACGAAAATAAAGGGTACTTCTCGAAGCCCTTAACATGATCAATTCGAATCCCAAATCAATTTGAAATTTCTACGGTTCAATCAAGAGATATAGAAGGATGAAAATTGGAGTAGTAGGGTTGGGGTTTGAGCCTTAGGAAATTTTGGAGAAAAATGAGCTACTGAATGCTCTTAATGGACTTAAATCCATAGTTTACCTGGATGGATTGGAGTGGGAATGACCAAAATACCCTTAAAAATCAAATAATGTCAAGACTGTCCTTTGTTGGACTGTTTTGATAGGCTGAAGTAGATCGACCATAACTTTTTGCTTTGATGGAAAAATTGGATGAAACCAATTTCATTTGAAAGAGGACTTTCATAGCTTTCTGTTGATATATAGTAGCTCACACAGATCATTATGTACAAGGATTTATGATCATTTGAAGTTGACCCTAAAATTCGCCTGACCTCAGTATTTTTTTCCTGCACATTTACTGTTCACCACAATTCACGGTTAGATCGGAATGATCATAACTCATCGCTCGAGTGTTCGTTTTGGATGATCCACATATCATTGGAAAGATTATTTGATGCTCTACGCGATGACGGGTCGCATATCCAGAAATTCCACACAAAAAAATTATTAATCACGATAAAGAACAGAATTCAACACATTTTCGTCCGAGATCTTAACGGATTTTTTTTCCGAGGCATCACATCATCTCCCCCTTGGAAACATTCATCTCCGAATGTTGATAGGTTGGTTAAGAATACTATGAAAATGAGTATATAGAGAAAAATCATCTTGCCCAAGCATATACTCCATTCTAGATTTTTTTTGGATATCTTAGAAAACACACAAGCCAAGATAAATATAGCAATAAGGATTAAATCAAAAGAGAACGATACCTTTGACATGCTCAGGATTCGTAGGAAAGAGGTGGGGATATTTGGCGTGCATATCCGCTTCGGCTTCCCAAGTAGCACTCTCCACGGATTTATTTCGCCTAAGCACTTTAACCAAAGGAACTTCCTTGTTTCTTAGCCTACGAACTTGAAAGTCAAAAACCTCAACCGGAATCTCTTCATATGAAAGACTATCTTGAATACCCGAGCTTTCGGAAGGATCAATTACAACAGAATCACCAATAGACTTCTTAATCATAGAAACATGGAAAACCGAATTGACGTTAGATAACTCCGCGGGCAATTCAACCTTATACGCTACCTTCCCAATGCGATCCACAATCTTATAGGGACCAATGTAACGGGGACTTAGTTTCCCTTTCTTCCAAAATCTCTTCACCCCTTTCATGGGTGAAACTTTCAAGTACACTAAATCACCAACATCAAATTCAAGGTCATTCCTCCTTATATCTGCGTATGATTTTTGACGACTTTGGGAGGTTTTAAGCCTTTTACGAATTAACTTAACCTTCTCCATGGCCTCGAACACCGCATACGGTCCAGTCGCGGTAGCCTCACCAACTTTAAACCAACCAATGGGTGATCTACACCTTCTACCATACAAAGTTTCAAACGAGGCCATTCCAATAGTAGCATGAAAACTGTTATTGTAAGCAAACTCGATTAATGCTAAGTGCTCATCCCAACTACCTTTAAAATCAAGCACACAAGCCCTCAACATATCTTCTAAAGTCTGAATGGTTCGCTCGGCCTGACCATCTGTTTGCGGGTGGAAAGCAGAACTTAAACGAATTTGGGTACCGAGACCCTTCTGGAAAGATTTCCAAAACTGGGAGGTAATCTGAGTACCTCTGTCAGAAATAATAGCCAAAGGGATTCCATGAAGTCTGACGAGTTCCCAAATATATATTCTAGCATAATCTTCAGCTGTATCTGATGAATGCACAGGCAAAAAATAAGCTAATTTCGTCAGCCGATATACGACAACCCAAATCGAATCATGATGGCGACGAGAAGGAGGCAAACCAACTATGAAGTCCATATTCACTTCTTCCCACTTCCAAGTAGGAATGCTAAACTCTTGCATCACACCACTAGGCCTTTGATGCTCTATTTTAACCTGTTGACATGTGGAACACTTCGCCACAAATTCTGCTATGTTCTTCTTCATACCGTTCCACCAATAAATTTCTCACAAATAATGGTACATCTTGGTAACACCAGGATGGATGGAGTATCGCATACCATGCGCTTCTGCGTAATTCTCTGCTTCAAGTTATCAACATCAGGAACACATAATATTTCTCGGAGTCTCAAAACGCCATCTCTTCCTTGGGAGAAAACCTCCACCTTTTGGTCTTTAACTGACTCTTTTAACCTTACCAAGGTAGGATCCCTGGCTTGCTTCTCCTTCACTTCCGAAACTAAAGAGGATTCGGAACCGCTTTGCACTCCTATACCACCCTCAGCATCACCAAACAACCTAACCCCCAATCTAGCCAAACGATGTACCTTACGGGCCAACTCTTTCTTACCAATCTCCATATGTGCTACGCTACCCATGGACTTTCGACTAAGGGCATCTGCTACTACATTGGCCTTTCTCGGATGATATAGCACGCTCATATCATAATTTTTCAACAATTCTAATCATCGTCTCTGCCTAAGATTCAACTCCTTTTGGGTGAATACATACTGCAAGTTCTTATGGTCCGTGAAGACGTCGACATGGAAACCACACAAATGATGTCTCCAGATTTTCAAAGTAAAAACCACGGCAGCTAATTCAAGGTCATGGGTAGGATAATTCTTCTCGTGAGGCTTTAGCTGCCTGGAAGCATAAGCTATAACCTTGCCCTTTTGCATCATTACACAACCCAAACCGACTCTGGAAGCATCGTAATACACCACAAAACCATCAACACCGTCAGGTAAAGTCAACACAGGGGCTGAAGTGAGTCGAGTCTTCAACTCCTGAAAACTCTTCTCGCAAGATTCGGACCATAGGAACTTCACTTTCTTTTGGGTCAAACGGGTCATAGGAGACGCAATAGATGAAAACCCTTCAAATAAACGACGATAATAACCAGCTAGACCCATGAAACTTTGGATATCAGAAGGAGAAATAGGTCTAGGCCAACTCTTTATAGCCTCTATCTTTTGAGGATCAACTTTAATACCTTCGGAAGAAACAACATGACCCAAGAAGGATACAGAGTTCAGCCAGAACTCACACTTACTAAACTTAGCATACAACCGATGAGTTTGAAGAGTTTCCAACACGATTCAGAGATGATCCGCATGATCACCCTCACTTCGGGAGTAAATAAGAATATCATCAAGGAACACTATTACAAATAAATCCAAATATGGCCGGAATACACGGTTCATAAGATCCATGAAAGCCGCTGGAGCATTAGTTAACCCGAAAGACATCACTAAAAATTCAAAATGACCGTAACGGGTTTGTAAGGCTGTCTTGGGGATATCACATTCCCTAACCTTAAGTTGGTGATAACCGAATCTGAGGTCTATCTTCAAAAAGTAGCTCGTACCTTGCAATTGATCAAATAAATCATCAATTCGAGGAAGCGGATATTTATTCTTGATAGTAACCCTATTAAGCTGCCAGTAATTAATACACATCCGCAAAGAACCATCTTTCTTACGCACAAACAGGACAAGTTCACCCCACGGGGACACCCTAGGTCTGATAAAGCTTTTTTCTAAAAGTTCTTTCAATTGCTCCTTCAACTCCTTAAGTTCCACGGGAGCCATGCGATACGGAGGAATGGAAATAGGCTGAGTATCAAGAAGAAGGTCAATCCCGAACTCTATCTCTCTATCAAGAGGTATTCCGGGGAGATCTTCCGAAAAGATATAATGAAATTCATTAACAACATTAATTGACTGAATGGTCGGGGTTTCAGACTTAGTGTCTTTAACCCGAACCAAATATTTGATGCAACCCTTGGAAATCAACTTCCTAGCTTTGAGATAGGATATTCGAGGATAGGTTCATCAGGAAACTGAAACTTGACCACACGGGCACGGCAATCAATAGACGTATAGCATGAATAAAGTCAATCCATACCCAGAATGATATCAAAGTCAACCATATCTAGCTCAATCAAATCAGCATATATAACCCGATGAAAGACAGTAATGGGACATTTCTTATACACCCGCTTAGCAATGACAGACTCTCCTACCGGAGTAGAAACCAAAATAGGCTCAGAAATTAGTTCAGGATCCATTTTAAAATTTACAGCAACCAGAGGTGTCACATAAGAAAAACTCGAACCGGGGTCCATCAACACATAGACATCAAAATAGAAAACACGGAGCATACCAGTGAAAACATCGAGAGAGTCCTCCTGCTCCTGACGAGGTGGTATAGCATAGAAATAATTCTGGTGTGGACCGCCAGCAGTACTAGATGAAGCACCCTGAGGAGGAACTGGACGGGCTGCGGGAGGCAGGGCACTGGTAGCCTGACTCTGGGGACAGGCATCACGACTCCACTATCTGGCATACGGGCAGTCTCTAAGTATGTGGCCCAACTTGTCATAACCAAAACAGCCCCGCTGCCCCATATAACACTCTCCAAAATGGTCTTTACCACACTTAGCACACGAAGGAGGATGAGGCCGGTTGCTTACACTGTCCTGAGACCTGGAAGGTACCGACCTATTTCCGAGCTCCTGTCTGTCCCGATATATGAGAGCACTAGCTGAGGAAGGCGCAGGTATAAATGGACGTCTCTGAAACTGAGGGTGACTCCCTCCGGAGAATCTAGTCTGACCAGACCCCTGTTGCTCCGATCTGACTCTCTTAATCCCTCTTACTCTTTCTCTTTCCTTTATCTTGTCTGACTCAATTTGTTGGGCATGAATCATTAACCTAGGAAGATCAATCTCTCTGTTGATCATAGCAGATCTACATTCTTTCACCACATAACTCGACACCCTAGTTAGAAACTTGCTCATACTAGTCCTCGAGTCAGCCATCATATTGGGAGCGTACTTCGATAGCTGATTAAACTTAAGACAATACTCCTTAACCGACATGGAGACTTGTCTCAAATTCATAAACTCCTCTATCTTAGCTTCCCGTAACTCAAGAGGAAAGAATCTATCCAAGAAAACATCTTGGAACAATTGCCAAGTCACCGGAGCGGTATCTTCCTCTCTACCCTTATTCCACATCTGCACCCAGTCATAGGCAACATCCTTCAACCGATAAGAAGCCAGCTCCACACTTTCTTCCTCAGTCACGTGCATAATCTGTGTAATTTTCTTCATTTCATCAACATACATCTGCGGGTCCTCACCGGCTCTTGACCCATGAAACTCTGGCGGATTCATCCGCATAAAATCATGAATTCGTGCTATTGTCAAATTATTTTCCTGCGGAGGTAAAGCATTGGTCTGAGTATTGGCGGTAACTGCCTGGGCTAGCGTCTGAAAAGCCGCCCGAAATTCAGCATGGGATACCGTCTCATTTAACGGATCAATGGGTTGAGGTTGGTTGTTGTTTCCGCGAACTCGACATGAGGGCATTTTCTGTCATAAGAACGCATGAATTAACAGCAGAAGGAAATAGTTGTAAGCATGATAGACTCTTGTAGAAAGAAAGAAACAACTTTTCTTAGAATTCCTCGCAGCCTCTTGATCATAGGTGTGGCGCGCTACACACCGATGCTCAAGACTCTACGTAACGCGGCTTGTCAGACTCCCTTGGAGTCTTCACAACCTTAGGCTCTGATACCAAGTTTGTAACGCCCCGAAATATCATCCCGAGATGCCACACGGTGACCAAGGCTACACATAGCCTCAAGCTAACCCTTTAAGCCAAAACACTACCCTTGGGTTCCAACACAACAACATACATGCTACGCTAAGGATATATATATAAGTACATATCATATCACATCTCACATGGCACGGAATATCATTAGACTGTACATATATGGAATGTCTATACATAAACCAACCCAACAATACACTAGTCTCACATAGCCTCTATACAATAAAATCAACGAGTCATTGGGACAAACCCCCAACTGACTCAACAGACCAAAGGGATCAAAAAACAACAACACCAAAACTAGCAACTTGGTCCTCGAACCATGAGGACTCACCACTGAAGGAATGTAGATGCGACACTCAGATATTACTTTCGCGGCTGCGGCTGAGTACCTGAACCTACATCATGGTAAGAATGTAGCCCATAGAGAAATATGTGGGTTAGCACAAGATACGTACTGAGTATGTGCGGGCGCATGCAATATATAAATAATATCATAAATTTCGTAAAAACGTACATACGGACCATAATGACACACCTGACTTGAGTGACATAGAATCATGCAACTCATAACATCTTAGATAGGAAATGTAGGAGAAAAACCTCATAAATCATTATAGATCATCATAGGCAACTTGACTTACCACATCAAAACTCGGAGTGACTAGGTATTTCAATAAACATGACTCTTATGGACAGGGAAGTTTCCTATAACCGACAACCTCACGTGAGCTATGTGGAATACCAATATTTGAAACCTCCGTTGACGGGAGCGTCATACTCTTTGCCAGGGAGTACGACCTTAAAACTACAATAATCACAATCGGGCTCTCTGACCAATAATATCATCATCAAACAACCCTACAGTGGCACATAGGTTTGGGGAAATACCAAATTTCCCTCTCGGTGCTAAGTACTACTCCCCGACAAGCTCAGAACGCGTTAGAAAATCCACCACAACATCACAAGGGTCTATCATAAAGACCAAATCAAATCTCTTTCTCATTTATCAAATCATATCAATTTGTGGATTCCTAACTCAACACATTTTAGCTCAAAACATTTTAATCTTCCTCAACATCAACACGGTATCAATGCATTGAACCATAACCGACTCGACATTTAAACAAGGATATGAAGACTCAATACATAATATTTTCAATAATTTAACTCATCAAAACCATCCGGAAAATACCAAGACTCATTGTAACTTCAATATCAATATTTCTCAATTTGTCATCCAACTCTCATTTAAAGGTACTTGAGACATCAACCCATAGTAGGGATATAGAATTTCCAATATCAATTATAAATTCATAATAAGGAAATAGTGGAATGATAGTATAAATCAAGGCTTAACAAAGTAAATCATCATACTCTCATAATCAAATACTTTTTGGACATAATTCCATCTCAACATCATACACATATCGGATGACATAATCTCATAGCTCATGGACAATAATATAAGATATAAAACCATATTTTCAATTCATGGTAAAATATGTAAAATCTTATGTCAATGTAATTCAACAAAAATACCGGGCATAAGATCGAAAGGATAATCTTATTCAAAGCCCCACATACCTAAAAATGGAAGATGAATATGAACTTCCGACTCCGAAACTTTATTCACGATAATAAAGGGTGCTTCTCGAAGCCCTTAACATGATCTACTCGAATCCCAAATCAATTTAAAATTTCTGCGGTTCAATCAAGAGACATAGAAGGATGAAATTTAGAGTAGTAGGGTTGGAGTTTGAGCCTTAAGAAATTTTGAAGAAAAATGAGCTATTGAATGCTCTTAATGGTATTAAATCCATGGTTTACCCGGATGGATTGGAGTGGGAATGACCAAAATACCCTTAAAAATTAAATAATGTCAAATCTGTCCTTTGGTGGACTGTTTTGATAGGCTAAAGTAGATCGACCATAACTTTTGCTCCAATGGCCAAATTGGATGAAACCAATATCATTGGAAAGAGGACTTTCAGAGCTTTCTGTTGATATATAGTAGCTCACCCAGATCATTATGTACAAGGAGTTATGATTGTTTGAAGTTGACCCTAAAATTCGCCTGGCCTCAGTATTTTTTCCTGCACATTTACTGTTCACCACTATTCACGATTAGATCGGAATGATCATAACTCATCGCTCGAGTGTTCATTTTGGATGATCCATATATCGTTGGAAAGATTATTCGATGCTCTATGCGATGACGGGTTGCATATCCAGAAATTCCACACAGAAAAATTATTAATCACGATAAAGAATAGAATTCAACACATTTTCATCCGAGATCTTAACAGAATTTTTTTTTCCGGAGCATCACATAACCCTAACACAAAATCCATAGATATATCAAGCCAAGGATGTAAAGGGGTGGGTAGAGGGGTGTACAACCCATGAGGTTGGAGCCGAGATTTGGCTCCTTTGCAATCTACACATTGGCCACAAATCCTAGACATATCCTTGTGCATTTTTGGCCAATAGAATTGTTCCTCCAATATTCCAAGGGTCTTTTCGACTCCAAAGTGACCCATTAGACCACCTTTGTGTGCTTCTCTCACAAACAACGATCTCCAAGAGCTAGAGGGTACTCAGAATCGCCCACCTTTAAACAAGTAACCATTAAACTTGGCATAGAGATTTGAACCCCTAGTCGAATCCCACTTGTCCCTACCCCATTATTCACATTCCCTATAGATAGGATCAAAGTGAGAGTCCTCGGGATACAATTCCTTTAAGATCTCAAAACCCATCAATTTTGAAGATAAAGTAGACACAAGAACGTGTTTTCGAGACAAAGCATCGGCAACCATATTGTCCTTACCCTTTTTGTAATGAATAACATAAGGAAAAGTTTCAAGAAACTCAATCCACTTGGAATGCCGTTTGTTAAGCTTATCTTGTGCCCGAAGATGCTTCAAGGACTCATGGTCCATTCGGATCACGAATTATTTAGGCCATAAATAATGTTGCCAAGTGGCCAAGGCTCTAATCAAGGCATACAACTCTAAATCATACGTAGATTAGTTTAGAGTTGCTCCTTTGAGATTTTCGCTAAAGTAGGCAATAGGCTTCAATTCTTGCATTAAAACCACTCCTATACCAATTTTGCTAGCATCACATTCAACCTCAAAAGTCTTGTCAAAATTTAGCAATTATAACAAAGGGACCGAGATGATCATAGCTTTCAAGTCCTTGAAGGCCTTAGCTTGTTCATCTCCCCAATTGAAAGGCCGATCCTTTTTAATCACTTCGGTCAAGGGGGCGGCAATGGTGCTAAATTCTTTGACAAAACGTCTATAAAAACTAGCCAACCCGTGGAAGCTTCTCACTTCACCTATGGTTTTGGGAGTTGGCAAATTTTTGATAGCGTCAATCTTAGATTCATCCACTTCAACCCCTCTTGATCTCACCACAAAACCAAGAAATACAACTTCTTGGAAACCAAAAGAACACTTTTCTAAATTAGCATATAACTTCTCCTTTCGGAGGACATCAAACACACATTGTAAATATTTTACATGCTTATCTAAGGACCTACTATACACTAACACATCATCAAAGTAGACAACAACAAACTTTCCGATAAAAGGTTTCATCACATGATTCATTAGCCTCATGAAAGTACTTGGAGCATTTGTTAGGCCGAATGGCATAACCATCCATTTATAGAGACCAAATTTGGTCTTGAAGGCGGTTTTCCATTCTTCACCCGGTTGCATACGGATTTGGTGATAGTCACTCCTCAAATTAATTTTAGAAAACAAACACGAACCACTCAATTCATCAAGCATATCATCTAGCCTAGGAATAGGGTGATGATATTTTACCGTTATCTTGTTGATGGCTCGGCAATCAACGCACATACGCCAAGTCCCATTTTTCTTGGGAACTAGTAGCACCGGGACCATGCAAGGTCTCATACTCTCCTTGATATACCCTTTGTTAAGGATTTTCTCAACTTGGCGTTGCAATTCCTTGGTATCCGTCGGGTTGATCCTATAAGCCGATTTGTTGGGCAATTGTGATCCCGGCACAAAATCTATTTGGTGCTCAATTCCCCGAATCGGGGGCATTCCTTGTGGAAGTTCTTTAGGAAAAACATCTTTATAATCCTGCCACACACAAGAAATCAAAGGAGAAATAGAAGAATTAGTGGGGTTAGTGTTAAAACAATGTGCCAAAAGAAGCATGGGTGTCTCCTCATCATGATCCACGAAGAGCTCCTTCTTTCTAACCAACATCACCATCTTTTCTTTTCCCTTTGATGTTGAGGCAGCCCCGGATATCCCCACTACCCCACCTATGGTTTCCCCCTTTTTTTCTTCATTTTTGGATTTCTTCCCCTTTTCTTTCAATTCTCTCATCCTTTGATGCAATTCTCTCATCATATTGCCAAGGTCTACCTAACAACAAGTGACACACTTGCATTGGTATTACGTCACAAAGCACTTTGTCGTGGTAGTTTCCCACCTTAAGCCGTATCACACATTGCCTCATGACTTTCAATTTGCCACATTCATTCAACCATTGCAACTTGTAAGGGCTAGTATGAAGTGTAGTTGGCAATTTCAAGAAGTTCACCATAGCAACATTAACAATATTTGCACAACTACCACTATCTATCACCAAAGTGCACACACTTCCCTTCACAAGGCATTTAGTATGGAATAGATTCTCCCGTTGGCTAGGATCATCTATCTCCTTACTAATCATGGAACGCCTCACTACAAAGTTTGGAACCACGCACTCCCCTTCTTATGGATAAGCATCCTCACAATCATCATCATCATCATTATGTGGCTCACTTTCGGGTTCCTCTCCATCTTGAGGCTCGGCCTTATTCTCTTTTTTTTCAAGGCCCATTTCCTCACCAAGGTAATACAATATCCCTTTCCTTAGGATCACATTGCGTCGGTTTGGACATTCATTGGCTTTATATCCCCAACCTTGGCACTTGAAATATTGGAACCCTTTAGGATTAGGATACTTGTGAGCTTCTTGTCGGGGAGGAAATTTATGGACTGTTTTAGGATCGGGCAGCCTTATAGTGGTGGGTTGGTCCTTATTTTTGGGACAACCTGAAGATGGTTGAACTATATCTTTTCTCCTCAGCCAACCGAGGTTAATGGTCCCTTTGCCTTGAACGACGACCTCTCTTTAAGCTCCCTTTCAATCTCTAGAGCCTCTTGGAAAATTTCTTCAACGGTATCAAACTTGTGAAGCGTCAAATGAGTCGAGATCTCTTTGTTCAACCCACACTTGAACCGAATGATGTCATGGCCAATTTGTTCTCAACGATGATCAAGCTTCAACATTAGTTGTTGAAACTCATCATAATATGCCATCACACTTCGATTCCCTTATCACAAATTGTACAACCTAGCAAGCAACTCATGACGATAAATTTCAGGAAGATATCGTTGCCTCATTAGATACCTTAATTGAAACCATGGTGGTGGTTGTCCATCAATTAACTCATTACCAAACCGTTTGACATATTCCCAGCATGTGTTAGCATAGCCTTCAAAGTGAGCTATGGCATAACAACTCTTCTTCTCCTCCGATATATTATTCACTTGAAATATTTTATCACACGCCAACTTCCAAGCAAGATACACCTCGGGGTCACTTTCACCCTTAAAGATAGGTAGGCTCAATTTGATGGTATTGATGCCTACGTCTCTCTCTTGGTGTCGGTTTTCCCTTTCTCCATACCCTCGATATCTTTTTGGATCCGCACGCCCCCCTCTCATCTCTTCTTCCCTCATATAAATATTGTCAAAGGATCCATACCCTTCATAATACTCTCTACCATATTCCTCAAAGTGGATGGGATGATTTTGGACATTTGGAACTTGATTTGGAGGGATTGGATTTTGTGGAGGTGGTGGTCTTTGGTTTAGTGGAGCTTGGAAGGGAGGGTTCGGATTTTGTGGAGGCATTTGACGTCCGAGTCCCTCTTGCGGAACTTGAAGAGTTTGGAAATGGGTTGGTCTATTGGATTCTCGGTTTAGGGGGTTATGAGTGGTTTGGCTTGCGGCATTTAGTGGAGCTAGTGAAGAATTTGGCAATTGTGGCCATGTTTCAAGAGTAACGGTGGCGGAGGAATTTCTATCATGTCCACTTAACAAAACATGTCGAGGAGTATAAGGGCGAGAGTTCCTTTGACTCTCCACTTGTTCTTACCTCCCACTAATAGTCATCACTTCTCCCCTTATGGCTCCCACTTCCGTACTCAACCTTTCAAGAGCTCGGGTCATAGCCTCAAGAGTGACCCTCATATTTTCCATTTTATTAAAATCCACGGTTTGAGACGTGGTTCCCTCCATTGTCAAGGTATCACCTACACAAGTAACAAACAAGTTAGTTTAAAACCTCTCCTTACTCACACACTCTCAGATCACTCACACTCGAGCTCTACAAGTGTTGTAGATTGGCTAGTAACCCATGAATCCTTAAGGTTTGAGTATGCTCTTGTACGGAGTAGATTCTTGTTTGAAACTCAAAGAATTCTTGTCGGACTAGAGTCAAGGAGTTACAATGTATTCAAATGACAAAAAGCACACAAACAAAGGATGACACGAGTACAAGGCTTCAAAGGACTAATTGACAACCTAGTAGAAATGTACTAGCTTGCTAATTAGTTCTCGAGTCAATTAGAAGAAACTAAGAATCAATAATTAGAAACTAGAATATCCAAATTGAGCTTAATTAATGATGTGAATAGTGATTAAGGTGATGTGGCAGCATGAAATTGATCACGGGTCCATACATTTTGTTCAACAACTTGAAGCCTTAATCTTCACAATTTTGTAATGGATGACTTTGCTTTTGGAGGAAAAGTAAAGTCTTGTAGCTTTTCAACTTTTTCCAACTCAAAAAAATGAGGCTTGAATTTACTAGTTTCACAAGACAAGGCTCCTTGTTTTAAGGAAAAGTGGTTGTTAAGTCAAGGAAGTGATGTTGGCAAGTCTTTTCACAAACAACTTTACAACTTTGTCTTACAACCCTTTTGGATCTATTTTAGTCTTTATAGTGGTCAAGATATGAGATGATGCGAAGATCAAGATGAACACCACAACAATACTTCAAGAACACAACCACAATTCACCAACAATAACCCACTTTAAAGTCAACCAACAACACACAAACTCAGCCTTCTTCAAGTTCATCATACTACCACTTCAAGTCCACAATAGCAATGTCAATATATTGACACCTTTTGTGTTAATGAGAAAGAAATCAACACAAGAAACAAACTATACAAACAAAAGAAAATCTAGATATAAACACACAAACACCAATCTTGGACAAAACAACAACACAACACAATTTTCGCGGCCAAGAACAAGATGGACATATTTCTCTTTTTTTTCTGGAATTTTCAGATTTCAGCAACCTTGTTTTTTTTTCTTTTTTTTTTCTTTTGGTATTTTTCAACTACCAAACCCAAGATTGATTTTGTTGGAACAAAATCAACCACGATCTTTGATACCAAATGATATGAGACCAATTTCACAACACAAGAAACAAACAATAAACAAGAACAACAAGATGAACAACAAGTGCTAGTGAATCGAAATAGGCCTCACACGGCTTCACTAGTCTTCAAAAGTCACGTTTTTAGAATATGAAGATGATATTAACAACAAGAAAAAGCAAGTCAATAATAATTCTAGTCAATCGAAAGAGCCTCACACGACTTCACTAGACTTCAAGATTCCAACAACACAAGATTAACAAGATTACAAGATGGATAGTAACTTGACACACAATATTCAATGATCTAAGAACCCTAAAAAGAGAAAGGACCCTAAGATTAATGAATATTAATACCAAACTCTTACTTGGACCAAGAGGAACTCAAAGAACCCAAGACCCTAGTTTCTAGCCAAGAGACAACACTAGTATCACTCTACTAGTGAGTTTTTGGAATTGGGGCTTCTCCAATGGAAGAGAGAAGTTCCAAAATATTACAAAGTGTTTGTTGTCTTCCAAAATATGAATGAACTAACTCCAAAATAACCCTAACACTATCTATTTATATTAGTCCACAAAGGGAGATAACAAATGACCATCCTACCCTTGCCAAGGGGTGGCCTTGGAGTGTAAGTTTATTACACTTCAAGGCTCCTCTTCACACTTAAAAACATTTAATCCATTGGAAGGATCAGGTACCAACTCACACACGGCCATTTGCATGAACATAGCTTGGAGTTTTTGTAACTCCCGAGCTTGGCTACGTGTGAATGGTATTGAACTTGTTGGACAACTTGTAGAACTTGCTGGACAACTTGGTACACCCGTATCAGAAGACTTCATTGCTTGGAAGGTAATAAAGAATCCTTTTGTTTTAAAGACGGCATCTTCAAAGGACTCCACATATGCATCCAAGCTTCATACTTTTATTTTTTTTATATTTATTTTTGGAGAGCCGTTCACAGTTTAGACTCATACAGGCCAGGAGTGTTTGACTTGCAGTTTAGGCTCGTGCATCGAGGAGCATCTTGACTTGCATTTTAGTCTCATACATCGAGGAGCATCTTGACTTGCAGTTTAGGCTCGTGCATCGAGGAACATCTTGACTTGTAGTTTAGGCTTACGCATCGAGGAGCATCATGCAGTTTATGCTCGTGCCTTAAGGAGCGGCTTGGGAAAGAATTCTTGTAATGTAACTTTCCTCCCAACCCTTTGTAATGAAGCATTGTTGCACTTCAATTTGGTATTTACTGCCCTCATTGGTTGAAGCAGATATACATTTGATCTTGGGTCGTCTTTTGAAAGCTGGAGTTTAGAAGCCCTTTGACATTTTTTTCTTTTGCGAGCGATCAATGTCCAATTATCACCCTTCTTGCTATTGGAGAAGTCGTTTTGCATGGATTTGCTTGTTGTTTTCTTCAAGGCTGGAACCCCAATTGAGTCAAAGCTCTCAAATTTTAGCATGATGATGTCTTCAACTTTTGCTGACTCCACAGAGCGCATGACTTGTTGAACTTTCGAAATTGAACCTTTTTTATGATCCCGTTCGCCGCTAACATAATTTGCATTAGCTGTATCGCCATCATCAATTATGATATTTCTCTCTTGCATTAATTTCATGATCTTTTCCTTCAGGATGAAGCATTTTGTGGTGTGATGAGCAATAATGTGGTGAAATTTGCAGTACTTAGGATCGTCGACTTTGTTTGATTCTTCAGGTCGCTTTGACTTAGGAAGTTCAATGACTTCTTTGGCTTGCAACTCATCTATAATTCCAAGAACATCAGATTCAGAAAAAGGATATACCCTTGCTTATAACTCTTTCAAGGTTGTTGATTTTTCGCTTCTTGCATTTGTTGCTTTGGAGCTTTCTCTTTCAATTTTTGTCTTGTGGAGGCCTTCTTAGAACTCACCGTTGTCGCCACAGATTCCCCAATTTGGTCCTCTGACGAGTCGTTAAATTTTGTGACCTCTTTTCTAGGATAAAAAATTGGTGACACTATTCTATGACTTGCAATGCTTAACTCCATGTCATGAGCGCGCGTAGCTAATTCTTCAAAAGTTTGAGGCCTAATTCCTTAGAGGATATACACAAGGACCCAATACATCCCTTGAATGCAAACTTCAACCGCGGAAGTTTCAGAAAGTTGATCTTTGTAATCAAAGCTCAATGTTTGCCAATGATTTATTTAGTCCACTACAGGCTCATTTTTACTTTGTCTTGTGTTTGTCAACTCTATCATGCTAACCATACAACGGGTGCTGTAGAAATAATTTAGGAACTAACTTTCTAATTACTCCCAACAATCAATTGATTCAGACTTCAAGTCCGTGTACCAATCAAAAGCGTTGCCTTTCAAAGAGCGAATGAACTGCTTGACAAGAAAATCACCATGTGTACCAGCACTGCTACAAGTCTCAACTGATACAAGTGCGACTATGAAGATCAACGTGTGTACAAGTGCAGCAAAGTATCATCCTAGGAAGTTCAATGTTGAGACGTGAGAAGGGTCAAAGACACACTAAAGTCCCCCTATTCTCTCGTTTATTACACTAGAGGGGCGCCCCCTTTTCATTAAGGGTCTTTTGGTCATTTCATTTTTTCTGTAATAAGGAGACTATATATAGTTTAGTATTAGGGATTTTCATGACTTAGTTGATTATTGTTGTAAGTCTTGACATTTGAAACACCAAAGTCCTCTCTCTACTTGAGGCAAACCGAAACTTATAACTAGGATAGCAAGTCAAGGGTGGAATCTCTTGTAATTGCTTGTTTTTGCGAAACCTTGGAGCTTGAGTGGTGGAATCCTCTCTTGTGTCATCGTAAGAGTTAGGTGATCGTGTGTGGAGGTGTTAGGGGTCTTACAGTTATATGTACTCTTTGGTTACTAGGATTTACACCACCTTTGCCTAACTATCTATCTCTTTACTTTTGTTTTCATCTTGTAGTAGTTGTGTCTTGTCTTCTTGTAATAGTTGGTTGGTGTTATTGTAAGCTTATTGTTCATCTCATTAATGTAGTGTTATTGTTGTTTTGGTGTGGTTATACACGTTATTATCTCTCTAGTGTTGAAGCATTCTCGGATTTTCTTTTCATTCTTGTGTTGTTATTCTTGGCCGAGACTTGGTTCCTTGTGTTTTCGGTTTGTGGTGTATTTTGTGACATTTTTAAGGGCTGTTTTGTGTCTTCTTGGGGTTGTAAGGTATCATTTGGTATCAGATTCAAGGCTGGTTGTGTTCCTACACTACCAATCTTGGGCTCTCTTAGTAAAAAAAAAAGTGTTGAAGTGTTCTTGTTCTTGGCCGGGTGTTCTTGTTGTTGTTGTTGTGTTTGGACGAGATTTGGGTCTTTATTTGAGTGTGTTTTGTTGTCTTAATTTGTTTCTAGTGTTGGTTCCCTTTCTCCTTAACACTTATTGAGTCTACCATCCAAGTTCTTGAGATAGATTCCGGTTGTGTTGTGGTGTTAAGTGGACGGTTTCTTGTTGTTGTTGTTGGTATTCATCTTATGTTTGTGTTGTGTTGAAGAAGTTGTTGTTTGATCTTGAAGAGAGAAAAAAAGTATAAGACTTTGTGTTTGTCTTGAAAACAATACACCAAATTAGAAGAAAAAAAAGAGCCCTCTAAAAAGCAAGTTACCAAAAAGGAATAAGGCACTTTTCAAACTTAGACAAAAGAGGAAAGAGACAAGACTACCCCAAAAAGTTGTCTTGCCAAAAGAGTGCAAGTTGGTAGAAAGTTGGTGAAAAATTTTTGAATCTTGAAAAGAGAATCTCAAGTCTTTTAAGCCTATACCATAGCCGAAATATCTTCCTCAAAGGTGTATTATTTAACATCAAAGTCTTGGAACAAATTCTCTTCAACAACAAAGTGTGTTTTTGTCTTGTAAACTTGTTTAATTTTCTTGTTGCCGTTTGTGTGGTGTTGTTGCTTGCGGTTCAAATACTTGAACCTTTGTTGGTGTGTTGTGTGTGACATTGTGGACTGTTTTTGGTGCTATGGAACCCGAGACCTCACACTCTCAACCCACGGGTGAACAAAATGCTACTAGTATCATTTTGGCTCGCCTTGAAGCTATGTCCCGAGACATGGCTAGGATGACCGCGGGTATTGAAAAACTAGACTCGGATGTGATATCAATGAAGGGTGAAGTGTCAATAATGGGTGGGATATTGGAGAGAGTGGAAAGCCAAATAAGCCGACCTTCTACCCCTCGACATATTTCACCAACTAGTACTCCCGAGGCCATGCACCAAATGCTATATCCACCTATTGCGACAAATCAAACCAACCCTTACTCCCAAATCCGAGATCATGATAGACCAAGCCACCCTCCACTTCACCAAGTCCAACAAGATGGACTTGGAACCCAAATACCACCACCAAACCCGAGCCCTCCCATCCAAAATCCACTTGACCAAAGACCTCACTATCCAAATCCAATCCCGCCGCTACAAGCTCCACTTAACCCAAATAGACCTGTCCATGTTGAGGGGTATGGTAGAGGAGAACAACATGCTGGTTATGGACCATATTATGATGTTTACATGAGAAGAGAGGAGAAGGGGGGTAGGCAAGGTGATCCAAGGGAAGTTCACGGCCGAGAAGGAAGAGTTGGTCTTTGGAACCAACAAGGGAACCAAAACCGTGATGTAGGTCTAAATGCCATCAAGGTGGGGCTTCCAACATTCAAAGGTGAGAGTGATCCGAAAGAATTTCTAGCTTGGGAGTCCACTTGTAAGAGAATCTTCCAAGTTAATGACCTTACCGAGGAGAAAAAGAGTTGTTATGTGATTGCACATTTTGAGGGTTATGCTACTACGTGGTGGGAGTATGTGAAGCGATTTGGCAATGTTTTGATTGAGGGGCAACCCCCTCCTTGGTTTAGGTTAAGGTACCTCATGAGACAAAGGTACTTACCCGAGAGTTACCATCAAGATCTCCTTGCTAAGTTGTATAACTTGAGGCAAGGGAACAAAAACGCCGTGGCTTACTATAATGAATTCCAACAACTCATTTTGAAACTTGATCACCGAGGGGAGCAAGTAAGCCATGAAATCGTTCGATTCAAGGTGGGGTTGAATAGGGACATTGTCTCACGGTTGACACTTCATAAGTTTGACACCATTGATGCCATCTTCCAAGCTGCCTTGGAAGTTGAGAAGGAATTACGGGATTTTTTACAATAGATTTTTTATCTGTTTGATAATTTTCAACAGATGAATCATTTGATGCAACATGCTAGTCATCTATTGGTTCAAATTAAGCAATTATTAGTAATAATTAAATTGATTTAGCTAAAATTAAAGACGTCTCTACGACAATGGGACAAACATTTGTGTTCTCCTAAAAATATTTGAGTTCCCTAGTATTTTAATTATTTTTCAACAGATTATCTATTTATTGCAACAAGTTAGTCATCTATTGCAACAGATGTTTATAACAGGTTAGTCGTTTTTTTATTCAAATTAAGCAATTATTAATAATAACTAAATCAATTTAATTAAAATTGAAGACAAGTCTTTAATACAAAACCTTAGACAAGGGGACAAATGTTTGAGTTCTCCTAAAAACATTTGAGCTTTAGTATTTTAAATTGCTTTTCAATATATATCAAACTCGGAACCAAAATGAGCCACGAAATTAAAAAAGTGACCAAAATAGGCAACATATTTAAAAAGTTACCAAAATAGGCTAAACATAATAATTTATTACGTTTTCTACTTTTTTCTTAACGGTTAACTAACGGAGTTGACTTTTACAAAAACGTAAGAATTTCTTACGTTTTACATTTTTTTTGTAAAACGTAAGAAATTCTTACGTTTTATAAAAAAAACTATAAAACATAAGAATTTCTTACGTTTTACACGATAACCGAGGAAAAAATACAATAAATTGTCAAATCAATTCAAAAGGTACTAAAAAAAAGAATTGTTCAACGCAACAAAAAGTTACGTTCTTAATTTTTTTTATAGCAGTGGCCCCTCACCCACAATTCCTTTTTCCACAAATGTCCCATCACTTCTACTCTTTTCTCCTTTTAAATGTGATAATTATGAATTTTTTTATTATTTAATTTTTTTTATATTTTACATGTAGTTCAAATAATTTATTTTTTCTCTATGTAATAAATTTTTACGTTTTACATAAAAATAAAATAAAAAAAGAAGTATCAATTAACTTAACAATTTTCTTATATTTATTCTATATCAAAAAATAATCACTTCTATCCTTAGTTATCCAATTTCTCTATAAAAAAATTATACTTTTGAGTTTTCCTCAACTCCAAAATAGTGAAATGTTGAATTATCGTCGATCAAATATGCTACTATATATAAGAATTATATTTTTTAGGAGTTACCTAAAAAAATATATTTTCTTATATTAATTTAGGAGTGTTCCTAAATTAAATTATGATTTCTTACTCCATTAATAATAATATGAAACGTATTTGTGCATGTGAGTTTCCTCAATATCCTAATCGAAACACTAATCGAAAACTACGATGAATCACTATCCGAAAAAATTAATTTCATATTTTTAATACACCAAAAAAATATAATTCTTGTATATATTAGCATATTTGATCGACGATAATTCATCATTTTACTATTTTGGAGTAGAGAAAAACTCAAAAGTATAATTTATTTTAGAAAGAAATCGGATAATTAAGGATAGAAGTGATTATTTTTTTATATAGAATAAATATAAGAAAATTGTTAAGTTAATAAGGTAATTGATACTTCTATTTTTTTTTTTTTATCTAAAACGTAAAAATTTATTACATAGAGGAAAAAATAAATTATTTGAACTACATGTAAAATATAAATAAATTTAACTAATCAAAAAATTCATAATTATCATATGTAAAAAGAGGAAAAAGTAGAAGTGATGGGACATTTGTGGAAAAAAAAATTGTGGGTGGGGGACCACTGCTATAAAAAAGTTAAGAACGTAACTTTTTGTTACGTTGAACAACTCATTTTTTAGTATCTTTTTAATTGATTTGATAATTTACTGCATTTTTCCTCGGTCATCGTGTAAAACGTAAGAAGTTCTTACGTTTTATATTTTTTTTTATAAAACGTAAGAATTTCTTACGTTTTACAAAATAAAAATGTAAAACCTAAGAAATTCTTACGTTTTTGTAAAAATCAACTCCGTTAGTTGACCGTTAAGAAAAAAAGTAGAAAACGTAATAAATTATTACGTTTAGCCTATTTTGGTAACTTTTTAAATAGGTGACCTATTTCGGTCACTTTTAAAATTTTGTGGCTCATTTTGGTTCTGAGTTCACATATATCTTGTCTATTTAATAATTTCCAATAGATGAGTCATATGTTGCAACAATTTAGTCATCTGTTGCAACAAATGTCTATATTTATTGGATAATTCAATAGATGAGTTAGCTATTGCAACAGGTTAGTCATCTGTTGCAACAGATGTCTATATATGTTTGATTATTTTCAACAAATGTCTTTAACTGTTTGGTCTTTTCCAACAGATTACTCATCTATTGCAACATGTTATTCATCTATAAGCCATTATTAGTAATAACTAATTGATTTAACTAAAATAAAATATGGATTAATAAGTTCAATTACAGTTTCAAATAATCTCATGGTAATTACACGATCAGCTAAGTATGTTCGTCCTGAGTAGAGTGATCAACTGACCAATTTTATTTGAAATGATTCAAACTAATCCATTATTAGAAATAACTATATTGATTTAACTAAAATTAAAGATGAATTAGTAAGTTCAATTACGATTTCAATTAATCTCATGGTAAAAATGGTGTATTGATAAATGATGATTTATTATTATTTCTATTGAATAAATCTTGCTATTGATTTATTTTTTCAACAAATAAACAGAACAACCTGTTGCAACAGATGAACCATATGTTGCAAAAATGAATCAATTACTCCAATAGATGAGTCATATGTTGCAACAGAAGGGTCATCTGTTGTAACAGATGAACCATATGTTGCAACAAACAGATCATTTGTTGGAAGAACTCAAGGGTCGTGACTTTTCGATCATTTAATTAAAAAAATAATTCGTAAATAAATAATATGAAAAAAATATGATAAACACAATTTTGTAGCTATTTAATTTAAATAACAAAAATACCAAAAAGATGAAAAGTTATGACTTTTCACCTTTTTTGTATTTAAATTTATTTTTTTAATTTAAATAATTGAAAAGTCACCAAGTTCGATTTAATTAAGAGATATAATTATTAAAAAAGAGGTGAACGGTCGTGATTTTTTGCCTAACACACTACACTACTCACTCATTCAATCTTTTATAAATAGGTCTCCTCAGCTCTATCTCTTGCATCTTGTCTTGCATAAAACCGTCATTATATCTTCAATCACTTCTCTTTCAAAAATAAATTTCTTGTTCGTTCGTTGAGGTATGTTTTATTTTCTTGTTCTAATATAAAAATTATTAACATGCATCCCTATTTTCTAATTAAAATTCACATTTTTTTTGTTAAACTACCAGTTGGTACTACATGTGGTTTAGTGTTTTACGTTATTTGTTCATGCATGTTCTAGATATGACTGATCTGATTTGGTACATGGCGATTCTGCTTGACACCGTGTAGGAACTTGAAAGGTTGGTTCATGAACTCGATTGAGAGTTGGACGCCGCGACAGCAAGGGTACTTCATGGGATTCGAAGGCTGAGGAGTCTGCTGCCCAATGAATTTCCGATTGACAATAATAATAATAACAATAATAATAATAACAACAATAATAATAATAATAATAATAATAATTAGGTTATATATTTTTTTTATCATTTGTAATTTAGTTTATCGGATCTACCTAATCTTGTAAATACTTTTTATGTAATGAATGAGAAAATCTTTATTTAATCGATTGAGTTTTTTTTTTTTTTTTTTTATTATGTCTATTTTTTTAAGATGTTGAGAGGTGTAGTTTTTTGAGCATTCAGGAGTGGAAAGAGTCAATTACAAGAAAGAAAGTGTTTGGTTGAGAGCAAGGTCATAGACTAAAATTAAATAACAACACAAGATTATCTACTATTACAACAAAATTAAAGATAGATTGATAACAAATGACCCATCTATTGCAACAGATGGATAATCTATTGGAAATGACCAAGTAGATAAATACATCTATTGCAATAGATTGATCTTTTGTAGCAACAAATTAGTAATATGTTGAAAATGACCAGACAGATAAAGGCATCTGTTGCAACAGATTAGTCATCTATTGCAACAAATTAACAATCTGTTGGAAATAATAAACAAATAAAGTCATATGTTGCAACAGATTGGTCATCTGTTTGAAATGACCAACAGATAAAGACATTTGTTACAACAGATGACCAATCTATTGCAACATATGTGTATATCTGTTTAATAATTTTCAACAGATGACTCATCTGCTGCAATAGATTATACACTTAAATGATTATGTAATTACTATGAGATTAATTAAAATTGTAATTATTAAATCAATTTAGCTATTACTAATAATGGCATAATTTGAATCATTTCAAATAAAATTAGTCAATTGATCACTCTACTCAAAACGAATACACTAAGATGATCGTGTAATTAATATGAGAATAATTAAAATCGTAATTGAACTTATCAATTCATCTTTAATTTTAGTTAAATCAATGTTGTTATTACAAATAATGTCTTAATTTGAATCATTTCAAATAAAATTGATCAATTAACACTTTACTCAATACGAATACACTTAGATGATCATGTAATTACTATGAGATAATTGAAATCGTAATTAAATTATCAATTCATCTTTAATTTTAGTTAAATCAATTTAGTTATTACTAATAATTGATTAATTTTAATTATTTCAAATCAAATTGGTCAATTGATCATTCTACTTAAGATGAAACACTTAGTTGATCATGTAATTACTATAAAATTAATTGAAATTGTAAGTGAACTTACTAATTCATTTTTAATTTTAGTTAAATCAATATAGTTATTTCTAATCATGGCTTGGTTTGAATCATTTCAAATAAAATTGGTCAATTGATCACTCTACTCAGGATGAACACACTAAGTTGATCGTGTAATTACCATGGGATTAATTGAAACAGTAATTGAACTTATTAATACTAGTTAAATTAATTTAGTTATTACTAATATAATGGCTTAATATGAATCAATAGATGACTAACATGTTGCAAAAGATGAGTAATCTGTTGAAAATGACCAAACAGATAAAGACATATGTTGCAACAGATTAGTCATCTATTGCAACAGATTAGTAATTTGTTGGAAATAACAAACAGATAAAACCATATGTTGCAACTGATTGGTCATCTGTTGGAAATGACCAATAGATAAAGATATTTGTTACAACAGATGACTAATCTATTGCAACATATGTGTTTATCTGTTTGATAATTTTCAACAGATGACTCATCTGTTGCAACAGATTAAATCTGTTGCAATAGGTTATACACTTAAATGATCATATAATTACTATGAGATTAATTGAAATTGTAATTATTAAATCAATTTAGCTATTACTAATAATGGCTTAATTTGAATCATTTCAAATAAAATTAGTCAATTGATCACTCCACTCAGAACGAACACACTAAGATGATCGTGTAATTAATATGAGAATAATTGAAATCGTAATTGAACTTATCAATTCATCTTTAATTTTAGTTAAATCAATGTAGTTATTACTAATAATATCTTGATTTGAATCATTTCAAATAAAATTGGTCAATTAACACTTTACTCAAGACGAATACACTTAGATGATCATGTAATTACTATGAGATTAATTGAAATCGTAATTAAAATTATCAATTCATCTTTAATTTTAGTTAAATTAATTATTACTAGTAATTGCTTGATTTTAATTATTTTAAATAAAATTGGTCAATTGATCATTCTACTTAAGCCGAAACACTTAGTTGATCATGTAATTACTATAAAATTAATTGAAATTCTAAGTCAACTTACTAATTCATCTTTAATTTTAGTTAAATCAATATAGTTATTTCTAATTATGGTTTGGTTTTAATCATTTCAAATAAAATTGGTCAATTGATCACTCTACTTAGGACGAACACACTTAGTTAATGGTGTAATTACCATGAGATTAATTGAAACTATAATTGAACTTAATAATTAATGTTTAATTCTAGTTAAATAAATTTAGTTATTACTAATATAATGGCTTAATATAAATCAATAGATGACTAACATGTTGCAAAAGATGAGTAATCTGTTGAAAATAACTAAACAGATAAAGACATCTGTTGGAAATCGCCAAACAGATAAAGACATCTGTTGAAAATGATCAAACAAAAATAGACATATGTTGTAATAGATGACTAACCTGTTGCAATAAATGACTCATTTATTGAAAATTATCAAACAACTATAGACATATGTTGCAACAGATGACTAAGTTGTTGCAACATATGACTCATCTATTGAAAATTATCAAACATATAGGATATATGTTGGAAAATAATTTAAAATACTAAAGCTCAGATGTATTTAAGAGAAATCAAATGATTGTCCCCTTGTCTAAGGTCTTATCTTTAATTTTAGCTAAATCAATTTAGTTATTACTAATAATTGTTTAATTTGAATCATTTTAAATAAAATTTATCAATTGATCATTCTATTAAGGATGAATACATTAATTGAAATTATAAGTGGACTTATCAATTCATCTTTAATTTAGTCAAAATCAATTTAGTTATTACTAATAATGACTTAATTTGAATCATTTCAAATAAAATTGATCGATTGATCACTCTCCTCGAGACGAATACACATAATTGATCATGTAATTACTATGAGATTAATTGAAATTGTAAGTGAACTTATCAATTCATCTTTAATTTTAGTTATATCAATTTAGTTATTATGAATAATGGCTTAATTTGATTCATTTCAAATACAATTGGTCAATTGATCACTCTAATCATGACGAATACACTTAGTTGATCATTTAATTACTATGAGATTAATTGAAATTGTAAGTTTATCTTTAATTTTAGTTAAATCGATTTATTATTACTAATAATGACTTAATTTGAATTATTTCAAATAAAATTGGTCATTGATCACTCTACTCGGGACGACTACGCTTAGTTAATCATGTAATTACGATGAGATTAATTGAAATTGTAAGTGAACTCATTAATTCATGTTTAATTTTAGTTAAATCAACATAGTTATTACTAATAATGGCTTAATTTGAACCATTTAAAATAAAATTGGTAAATTAATTATTCTACTCAGTACGAAACACTTAATTGATCATGTAATTACTGAGATTGATTGAAATCGTAATTGAACTTACTAATTAATCTTTAATTTTAGTTAAATCAATATAGTTATTTCTAATAATGGTTTAATTTGAATTATTTCACATAAAATTAGTCAATTAATCATTATACTCAGTACGGAACACTTAATTGATCATGTAATTACTATGAGATTAATTGAAATCGTAATTGAACTTACTAATTCATCTTTAATTTTAGTTAAATCAATATAGTTATTTATAATGATGACTTAGTTTGAATCATTTCAAATAAAATTGGTCAATTGATCACTCTACTCAAGACGAACATACTTAGTTGATCGTGTAATTACCACGAGATTAATTGAAACTGTAATTGAACTTATTAATTCATATTTTATTTTAGTAATTAATTTAGTTATTACTAATAATGAATTAATGTGAACCAATAGATGACTAACATATTACAACAGATGAGTAATCTGTTGGAAATAACCAAACAAATAAAAATATCTGTTGAAAATGACCAAACAGATATAGACATTTGTTGCAACAAATGACTCACTTGTTGCAACAACTAATTCATCTATTGAAAATTATCAAACAGATATAGTCATCTATTGCAACAGATACTAAGTTGTTGCAACATATGACTCATCTGTTGGAAATTACTAAATAGAAAAAATATATGTTGAAAAATAATTAAAAATACTAAAACTCAAATATTTTTTAGGAGAACTCAAACATTTTCCCCTCGTCTAAAGTTTTGTCTTCAATTTTAGTTAAATCAATTTAATTAATATTAATAATTGTTTAATTTGAATCAACAAATGACTAATTTGTTATAAGCATTTATTGCAATAGATGACTAACTTGTTGCAATAAATAGGTGATCTGTTGAAAAATAATTAAAATACTAGGAAACTCAATTTTTTTTAGGAGAACTCAAATGTTTGTCCCATTGTATTAAAGACTTCTTTAATTTTAGCTAAATCAATCTAGTTATTACTAGTAATTGCTTAATTTGAATCAATAGATGATTCATCTGTTAGAAATTATCAAACAGATAGAAAATCTGTTATAATAGATGGGTCATCCATTAGAAAACAATTAAAATACTAGGGAACTTAAATATTTTTAGGAGAACTCAAACGTTTGTCCCCTTGATCCTTTTCCATTTGATGTATGATACACTATTTTTGTCTTCTTTATCTGTTTCATGAATTTTTATATGTGTTTCACTTATTCGTTGTGCCCTGGTTGAAATTTTTTTAAAAAATTTAGGTCAAATTTTGTTCGTATATCACTTAGACATTACTTCATAGGTGATTTTGTAAGTATAATTATGATTTTTGTTGAATTTTTTATTTGTTATATCTGCTACTGCTATAATGGATAGAACCTGTAACATGAATCTAACATATGAGTCATTTGTTGCAACAAGTAAGTAATCTGTTGCAACAGATGACCCATATGTTGGATTCATGTTACAACACTATAATATGAATCCAACAAATGAGTAGTCTGTTGCAACGGATTATACATATATGTTGCAACAGATTACTCATCTGTTGCAACAGATTACTCATCTGTTGCAACAGATTAGTCAATATGTTGCAACAGATTATTCATCTGTACAACAGACTACTCATCTGTGCAACAGATTACTCATCTGTTGGATTTACGTGACATGTTTTATCTATTGTTGAAAAAACAACAGTAGTAGATACACCCAGATGAGAAATTCAACTAAAAATTATAATTTTTCTTACTAAAATCACCTATAAGTAATTTCCAAGTGATATACGAATAAAATTTGACCTAAAAAATTTGATCAAGTAGCAATAGTAGTGGTAACAACAATGTTCAACAACAAGAAGATGATGATGATGAACAAGAAGAGATGATAATGAAGAACAAGATGATGATAATGAAGAAGATGATGATGAATAAAGCAACAACAATGAACAACAAAAATCACGAAGAGAGAGAAAACTCCAATAAATGAGAAGACAGAGAAACGTGTCTTTTTTCCCCGCTATTTCTAGTTATATTAGGTTTTACATTGGATCAAAGTGTAAATTAAAAAACTTGTGGGTTATTTTCAAACTTTTCTTACTTTCTTAATCCTTAATAAAGTAATTGTCACCTCTACTCAATTATTAAGACTTGTGTCACCCACACCTCATTTTAAAACTCTTTTGTTACCTAGAGTCCAAAGCCCCTAGTAATAGTACGTACATAGTATGTAGAACAATGATAATACTAATAATAATAATAATAATAATAATAATAATAATAATAATAATAATAATAATAATAATAATAATAATAGTAATAATAGTAATAATAATAATAATAACAACAACAACAACAACAATATAACAATAATAATAAGACAAAAATAGCAATAGTAGTACATACGTAAATGGTAAATAATATGATTTGATTTCAAATAATTTTTTAATTCAAATATAATATTAGAATATAAATATGCATTGTATTTAAAAAATTAAAGATAATGAAGAACTTATCTTCTTTCAACAAATTGAAATATTATTTGAATTTGAATGAAAATTGAAATGGAATGAAATTGTACTTCTTAATCTATTTGAATTTGAATACATTATCCTTTAAAAAAAGATTTTTATAGAATGTGGTTTTATTTCAAATAATTCTTTTAATTCAAATATAATATTAGAATATAAATATGCATTAAATTCAAAAAATTAAAGATAATGAAAAACTTATTTTCTTTCAATAAATTAAAATATTATTTGAATTGGAATGAAAGTTGAAATGGAATGAAATTCTACTTCTTAGTCTATTTGAATTTGAAGTACATTATCCTTTAAAAAAAGATTTTATATAGTGTGGTTTGATTTCAATTTCAAATTCATAGTGCTGAAATGATTATTTGAAATTTGAATTATTATTTTTTTATATGATGTGGTTTGATTTCAAATAATTCTTTTAATTCAAATATAATATTAGAATATAAATATGCATTGTATTTAAAAAATTAAAGAATTATTTTTAGTTGTAGTAGGAAATCTATATCTATAATAATAATTAGTTATAGTAGTGTTGGCAAATGTAGTAATAGTACGTATATAGTATGTAGAACAATAATAATAATAATAATAATAATAATAATAATAATAATAATAATTTGTATATATATATAAGGAAACTTCTCTATCTATATATTATAAAGTAGAGGACGAAGCAACGAAAAAAACCAAGTGGCAAATTTTTAAAACGCCATGTGATAGTTTTCAGGACAAAACTTAAATATTGTAATAGAAAATTTAAATTAAAAAATATTAACTATTTAAAGTTAAAATAATAATACTAAAAGATTCCCCTTCTCTGGCAGGGTTAGTTAGTTGTTAGACAGTCATTATCTTATCGAATTTGTGATATTTGTAATCTTATTTTGAATAGAAGACAAATTAATTGATCCATGGTATTAATTTCATTTATCAAAAACAATGCCTGCATATAAAATTTAAATGTTAAGAGTGAAGAGTTCTAAATAAACTTTTAGAGTAGTAAAGGGTTCTAAATAAACTTTTAGAGTAGTAAAGGGTTCTAAATAAACTTTTACTTTTTCATAAATTTATTTCTTTTAAAATTTAAATGTTATAAAACATGTTTGAATATGATTTATTTAAATATTAAATAAAAAATAAAAATATATTACTAACTATAGTAATAATAATAATAATAATAATAAATAGTAGTCCGTATATCTAATAGTAGTAGTAGTGGCATTAGAAATATATTATATTTTAATACATTAGATTAAATGTTAAATGAAATAGTTGATAGTATTTTAATTCAATTGTATTACGTATGTAGTAAGAGTAGAAGTACTGATAATATTTAACCAACCAAAAAAAAGTAGCATTGATAGTAATAGTTGTCACACCCCCTTTTTAACGTATTCCACACGATTTATATAAAAGGGTTTTTATTATTAAAGTGACAAAGATGAAAATTTATTTCGAAAAAGGACTATTTATATTTTTTTATTTTCCAGAGTCACCACTTGACATAATTCGGTGTGCCAAGTCACCTTTGAAAAATCCTTTTCGGAACCATTTGACTCTTAAACTGGTTTGCGAACAGAGATTCCGGCTAAGGAATTCTGTTGACCAAGGGGAAGGTGTTAGGCACCCCTCGATCCCGTGGTTCAACCACGGTCGCCTGGTGGATCGTATCGGCTAATTTGGCATTACGAATGTACAAACCGCATAAAACACACAAAACAAGCAAACAAACAAATCACACAAAATTGAAAACAAGCCGAAATAATGTTCAGTCCAAATTATACAATCCAAAATAAAAGAGGTACTGAAATATAAAAACCTATTCTATTCTAAACTGATCCTAAACTAAAACTCCACCCGACGTTCCGGGCCTTGATCACGAGCCTCCTTTGTGTACATGCTACTTCGGGGCATTCTCCGGATAAATCAATACAAATTCTTCGGGGCATTCCCGGATAAATTATACAATTGATTCAAAAAGCGATAAAATCAAATCATTCAATCAAATTTCAACCATTCAATCAAATTTCAACCATTCAATCAACCCACAATCTCTAGATTTGCCTACCCGACCTGCGTTTTGCCTATTCCGATCGATGTATCATGCTACTACCAAAATCAAATTAACGTTCCTTTCAAGTTATACGAACAATGAAATCAAACTAACCAAAATCGCCAATTATGTCAAGTTTTCAATTCTCACCCACAAACCCATTTTTAACCACAATAATTACAACATGCTTCGATTATTAAATCACGTCTCAAAATCCGCAACCAACATCAAACACAACACAAATAACGAAGATTCAAACCAAACACACAACAAATAAATCATCCACACTAACAACATCCATAAAAGTCAAAATAAATTACAGATTCGGTTAGAAGAAATGGACCTTGATGAAACTAATCCTTGTCGATAATAAAGAAATTCGAAGACCAAAATACTCAATCGGAGAACCTCACAACGAACAACTCCAAACTCGATATTGAATTCAACCGGACAGATCGGAAAACCACGACAAAACCTCACGATGAATAACCCACAAATCCAAATAAACTTAAAAAACAACCCAAGATCTCAAATTCGAAACCCCAAACCAACGATTTCCAACTAACCTTGCACGAACCAAAACAACTCGGATGGATTCAAAACCTTAAGGAATAAGAAATATCAAACGAACCGAGACTGAAATTATTAAAAATGGAGAAGACCCATACACGAAATTTCATCGAAATCAGTGAAAAACGGATGGGGTGGCGTTGCCGGTCACCGGCGTCACTGTTTTCGGTGACTGCCGCCGATGGAGAAGGAGATCGGAGCAGCGGAGCTGGTCGGATTCTCGACCGACGAACGGTGTTGTCATCGGTGGACGACCTGCGGACGCAGCTGGCCGACGCGGAGCGGCGCTGGCACCAACGCCGGCGCTGTCGTCGTTGCTGGTGAGAGGTCGGGTCGGCGGCGCGGGTCGCTGATGGCGAACTTTATTGGAGAGAGAAAGTGAGAGTCTAGAGGGAGAAAATGCTGATGATTTTTTTTTGTTCGATTTGTTCTCTTTTTTTCCTTCCCTCTTTTGTGTGTATGCGGGTATGTATATATTGAGTCCTTTCTTCTTGGACAAGAAAAAAGAGAGGGGGGTGGGGTAACGTGGGGTAGGGGGTAGTGGTGAGGTGTTATTTTTTATTGGGTAGGTTGTTAGGATAAGATAGGGTTAGTTATTTTACTATTTGTTTATTATTATTTTTTTGTATTTTGCGGGGTATAATGATATGGGTGAGGGTACTGATAACGCTCAATCTACAGCTCTCGTAGGAGTGTAAAGCGGTCGTTAGCAAATATAGAACCCAACAGGGTTGGGTGTCGATCCCACAGGGAATAGCTTGGCCAACAAGTAAGCAAAATTACTAAACTTTTGGTGCAAGTCTCGTAAAAAGGGGGGATTTGTAATGTGTCACCAAAATAATTAAATAAAAGCTGAAAATAGCAAAGTAAAAGAGAAAGATTGTTACGTAAGTTGTAAACAATGAGAATTGAGGCGTTGGGGTTATGTCCACCTTCTGAGGTATACGTCTCTATTGGCTATGAGTGTGTAGAATTCTGACATGCAACTGCTTATAGAGAATTGTATTCGATGGTAAATCCAGGCGTCTTTCGACCTATTCGAGGATTATTTCACTTTAACTCTTTCGAGCTTAAAGCGTGTCTAACGGTACGAATTCTCCAAGAGGTTAGTCCAGTTACGGCACTAGCTTTTTAGTAGGGAATTTTAGGGGGTGACCCTACTACCTTGACATTATCTCTTTTCCAGACAGATAACCTTTCTTTCGAACAAGTTAAATGTTATACTGGCGTATTCTTGCGTTTGCAACCACAAAGAATGTAGACTAAGATGAAGAGAATAATGATATAAGCAGTATACGTGTTGCGAACTCACAAACTCACAGCAATAGATAGTATCTCATACGGCTTCCATAACCCCAACAGAGAAGTTTAGTTACCCATGAATGCGAAGGAGATCACGATTGACATTGTTGTTATACCACAAGATTGAGTAATTTCGTGTAGCTTAGGTGGTAGGCGTGAGGCGTGAATTCCTAGGCAAAATAACGATTCTCTTGTTGTGGAATTTAAGAATAGAAGAGTAGAAGAAGAAAAATAGAATTAATGGAAAGATTAGAAGAGTTGTAGAATTGTTTGTAGTGGAAGATGAGAGGGATGGAAGGAAGTATTGTGGTCTCCCCGATTCTTCAAAATCTCTAGCATGATAGGGTATTTATAATACCCATATCCTAATCCTACTAGATAAATAAAATATCTAACCAAATCCTACTAGGCTAATGTAATACTTAACCCAATTGTACTAGGTTAATGTAACATTATCATAATCCAAATAAACTAATGAAATACATAACCCAATTGTACTAGGTTAATGTATCATTGTCCAAATCCAACTAAGTTACTGCAAATCTCCAAAGTCTTTAGAAATGCTGTTTTAGCCCGGGACAGATTTTCCATGCAGCAGTTTTGGTCCTTAGGCGTGTAAACTCCCTTTCCTTCCTTCGTGAGCTTTCTTTTGGGTCAAGTAAGCCATAAAATGCTGAATTCTGCATCATTTATACCTGAAACTTTACTAATCATGTTCGTTAACTCATTTACAGGAAAAAGGACTAAAAGTGCATGAAATATATACTTTGTTCTCAAAACTAGGCTAAAATATGGGCAAAATATATTGATATAGGCATGTAAATTCGCCTATCATCAGGTACATGGTAGGATAAAATAAAAGTGGGTAAAAATGACATCGTGGAGGGTACATAATATGCTAAAGTAGAAAAATGAATAAAATCGAACTTCTAAGGGGGGCAAAATTACGTGTCTACATGATGCTCTCTTTGAATGTAAACACGCAGTGTTTTCAACCTTGGTTTTGCATCCTTCTTTGTCATTAGATACCTAAGAGCTGCATGGTCTATATGAACGATCACCTTAGTACCCAATAGATAGGCACGAAACTTCTCAAATGCATACACAACCGCTAGGAGCTCTTGTTCAGTAACAGTGTAGTTCTTTTGGGCTTCATTTAGGACCTTACTCGCATAGTAGATAGGATGAAATAATTTCTCCTTTCTCTGACCAAGAACAACACCAACGGCTACACCACTAGCATCACACATGACTTCAAACGGGAGAGTCCAATCTGGTGCTACCATAATAGGGGCTTCAATGAGTTTTCCTTTAAGGCATTCGAATGCCTTTAAGCAATCGTCATTGAAGTCAAACTTTGCATCTTTCTCCAATAGTTTGCACAATGGACTCGCAATTTTGGAGAAGTCTTTGATGAACCTACGATAGAAACCAGCATGGCCAAGAAAACTACGAACTCCCCTCACCGAAATTGGAGGAGGTAGCTTCTCAATAACCTCAATTTTTGCTCGGTCAACCTCTATTCCTCTTTCAGAGATCTTGTGCCCAAGAATGATTCCTTCTTTTACCATAAAGTGGCACTTCTCCCAATTCAGCACAAGGTTGAACTCTACACATCTTTGTAATGCCATGCTCAAGTTTGCCAGGCATGCTTCAAAAGACTCACCAACAATTGAAAAGTCGTCCATAAATACTTCCAAAGTGTCTTCAACCATATCAGAGAAAATAGACATCATACAACGTTGAAAGGTGGCTGGTGCGTTACATAACCCGAATGGCATACGTTTGAAGGCAAACGTACCATATGGGCATGTAAACGTTGTCTTCTCTTGGTCTTCGGGTGCAATACAAATCTGATTATAGCCTGAATAACCATCCAAGAAGCAAAACCATCTTTTCCCCGCTAATCGATCTAGCATTTGGTCCATAAATAACATTGGGAAGTGATCCTTGAGTGTCCAAGAATTCAGCTTGCGGTAGTCCATGCATACTCTCCATCCAGTGACGAGCCTGAGTGGAATAAGTTCATTCTTTGCATTCGCGACCACCATCATACCTCCTTTCTTGGGAACACATTATACAGGGCTTACCCATGTACTATCAGAAATAAGATACACAACTCCTGTGTCTAACCACTTGATGATCTTTTTCTTCACCACTTCTTGCATAGGAGGGTTTAGACGCCTTTGATGCTCAATGGTGGGTGTGCAATTTTCTTGAAGTTGAATTTTATGTGTACAAATCCCAGGTGGAATACCAATAATATCCACAATGGTCCATCCAATAGATCTAATATACTTGCGTAGAATAGCAATAAGAGCTGCAACTTGTCGCTCACCCAAATCGGCTGCCATAATGACTGGAAGAGTGTTTCCGCTTCCTAAGAATGCGTACTTCAAATGACTTGGCAGCTCCTTCAATTCTAACGTGGGTGGCTCTTCAATAGATGGCTTAGCTGGTGGTGTAGGCCGATTCTTGAGATCAAGATCCAGCTTCTTGGGAGTATAGCGATATGTTACTAATCCCGATAGAGCACAAATGGCTTCTTCAGAATTTTCAGCATCTTCACTCTCTCCATTCATGAGCACAACCTCCAAGGGATCATCAATAATTTGCTCTTCTTCAAGTAGTTCTTTCTCATCATCAAAGAAAACATCAGCCACCGAAAATACACTAAGATCTTTGGATTGCTTCATTGATTTGCAAACATCAAAACGAACCACTTCGTCATTTATTCGGAATGAAAGTTCATTAGCTCTCAAATCAATGAGCACACTTCCTGTAGCAAGGAAAGGGCGCCCCAAGATTATGGGAACCTCAGAATCTGCTTCACAATCCAAGATGACAAAGTCTGCTGGAAAGATAAATGAAGAAACTTTTACCAAGACATCGCATAGAATACCAACAGGTCGTTTTACCGACCTATCTGCCATGACGAGCCTCATATTGGTTGGAGTAGGATCTCCTAACCCCAACTTCTTATAGATCGATAATGGCATCAAATTGATGCTGGCTCCTAAGTCACATAATGCTTTGGCAAAGTTCAAAGATCCGACGGTGCAAGGAATAGTGAAAGCTCCGGGGTCGGCCTTCTTCTGAACTATCGATCGGGTAGCAATTGCACTACAATGATGCACATCGTCTTTCAGCTCATAACTTGCTGCCCTCTTCTTTTTCAAAAGATCCTTCATAAACTTCGCATACCCAGGCATTTGTTCAAGTGCCCCCACCAATGGAACATTAATGGTCAGCTGCTTTAACATAGTCATGAATTTGCTGAACTTAGTGTCATCCGCCACCTTTTTCAGTCTTCGGGGAAAAGGTGGTGGTGGGTATGGAAGTGTTCTCTCCACGGTTTTCTTCTCCTCTTGCTTCCGTTTTTCCATTTTTTCAGGCTGCATGTCACTGGGCGTGACGTCCTTGACGTCAGGACTGGTTGTTGCGGCATCTTCTCCTTTTGCGTTATCATCCATGTCCGCAACTTCGTCAACCACTTGCTTGCCTTTTGCTGAAGGTTCCAGCACCTTACCACTTCTGGTAGTGATGGCCATGCATGACCCATCATTCCTTGGGTTTTGCACAGTATCGCTAGGTAAAGTGTCAGCCTTTCTTTGATTGAGTGCTGCTGAAAGTTGGCTCAATTGCTGCTCTATTCGCTTGATTGAAGTGGAATGAGAATCAACTAGTTGTTTCATGGAGGACAAATCATTAATTACCTCAGTAACTCCCGCGCTCGTTGCTTCCACTCCTTTCAATAATTTAGCCATCATGTCTTCCATACTTCCAGAATTAGATGTGGTGGTATCACGTCTACCAGGGGGAACGTACAAACCACTCTTTTCATTGTTTTTCTTCCAACTACCTTGGTCTTTGCTTCCATATTTATCATAATAGTTCCGACCTTGGTTTCCTTGGGTATTCCCACGGAAACCCCCCTGATTGTTCAAGTAGTTGGCCTCCTCTTCCGAATCAGATTCGTCTCTTCCTTTTGACGCAATAGCTTTCACTTTTTCGGTCTTCCCTGATAATAAATGCTTTGTAAGAAGATCCACTTGTGTCTTCATGTGCGCCATATCTTGATCACGTTCTTTTTCTCTTCTTCTTTGGTCTGCAGTCATGCCTATAGATAAAGTGGGGCTTGCTACCTCGGAATCCCTGGTATGCCAAGCTCTACTTTGTTTCGTCATGCGATCTAGCATATTGCTTGCTTGACCAAAGGTGAGGTCCATAAAAGATCCTCCAGCTGCGTTATCCACCACTGGCTTAGTTATTGAATTCAAGGCTCTATACAATATCTCCATGAGGTGAACATTAGTCATGTGATGGTTTGGGCATCTCGCTAGCTTTGTCTTGAACCTCTCCCATGTTTCATGAAGAGCTTCAGTGGGAAACTGACGAAAGTTGTTGATTTCATCTCTCAATTGTGCCCTTTTGGAAGGCGGAAAGAATCTTTCTAGGAAAGCGTCTCTCAATTGCCTCCAATTTGTAATTGAATCAGGAGTCAACCCATTCAATCATAGTGTTGCCTCCCCAGACAGAGACAATGGAAATAGACGTAATCGAATTGCATTCTGACCAACACCAGGATTGTCAAAAGACTTGCATGTAGAAATAAAGTTGATGAGATGCATATTCGGATCATCGCCTGCTAGTCCACCAAACAATCCCTTGAGTTGCAATAACTGAATCATGGTGCTTGTGATATTGAACATGGCTCTGGGCGCTAATGGTGGTGGAATTATAGCTCCAGTGGCTCCGGCACCATCAAGATCATCATCATCATCGTCGAAAGCTGGCTGCATAGGTTGGCGATCATGTCTATACCGAGCTTGTCGACCTCTTCTGTTGGCAGGTGTTGTGATTTCAGCATCATGCCTTGGGTTTAGTAATTCGTCATCACCTAAATCCTCATCGTCAGGATTTGTTGCTCGTGCAGGGTTATCAATGTTCTGCTGTTGAACCTGGGTTGCGGCAAGGGCAGCCAATCTTGCTTGTTCCTGTTGAGCAACTATCCTTGCGATTTCAGCTTGTGCTTCTATTCTACCAATGTGTTGTGGTTCAGGATTGATTGGTAATAACGGTTGACCAGAACTTCGAGTATGGGGCATGCACTAAAATAAAAACCTGCAGTAGACAAAAACAAAAACTAAACGTAAAAGTACGAGAATCTTTGACCAAAGGGTCTAGTAATTATCACGAATTTGATTGACACTTGTATTCCCCGGCAACGGCGCCAATTTTTGATAACGCTCAATCTACAGCTCTCGTAGGAGTGTAAAGCGGTCGTTAGCAAATATAGAACCCAACAGGGTTGGGTGTCGATCCCACAGGGAATAGCTTGGCCAACAAGTAAGCAAAATTACTAAACTTTTGGTGCAAGTCTCGTAAAAAGGGGGGATTTGTAATGTGTCACCAAAATAATTAAATAAAAGCTGAAAATAGCAAAGTAAAAGAGAAAGATTGTTACGTAAGTTGTAAACAATGAGAATTGAGGCGTTGGGGTTATGTCCACCTTCTGAGGTATACGTCTCTATTGGCTATGAGTGTGTAGAATTCTGACATGCAACTGCTTATAGAGAATTGTATTCGATGGTAAATCCAGGCGTCTTTCGACCTATTCGAGGATTATTTCACTTTAACTCTTTCGAGCTTAAAGCGTGTCTAACGGTACGAATTCTCCAAGAGGTTAGTCCAGTTACGGCACTAGATTTTTAGTAGGGAATTTTAGGGGGTGACCCTACTACCTTGACATTATCTCTTTTCCAGACAGATAACCTTTCTTTCGAACAAGTTAAATGTTATACTGGCGTATTCTTGCGTTTGCAACCACAAAGAATGTAGACTAAGATGAAGAGAATAATGATATAAGCAGTATACGTGTTGCGAACTCACAAACTCACAGCAATAGATAGTATCTCATACGGCTTCCACAACCCCAACAGAGAAGTTTAGTTACCCATGAATGCGAAGGAGATCACGATTGACATTGTTGTTATACCACAAGATTGAGTAATTTCATGTAGCTTAGGTGGTAGGCGTGAGGCGTGAATTCCTAGGCAAAGTAACGATTCTCTTGTTGTGGAATTTAAGAATAGAAGAGTAGAAGAAGAAAAATAGAATTAATGGAAAGATTAGAAGAGTTGTAGAATTGTTTGTAGTTGAAGATGAGAGGGATGGAAGGAAGTATTGTGGTCTCCCCGATTCTTCAAAATCTCTAGCATGATAGGGTATTTATAATACCCATATCCTAATCCTACTAGATAAATAAAATATCTAACCAAATCCTACTAGGCTAATGTAATACTTAACCCAATTGTACTAGGTTAATGTAACATTATCATAATCCAAATAAACTAATGAAATACATAACCCAATTGTACTAGGTTAATGTATCATTGTCCAAATCCTCAAACGAAATACCATGTCCTTCTGAACATCAACTTAGGGTTTCACAGCAACAACACAAAACATTTGTCCAGACAGGCACAATAATTATCAACAAAGAGTAGCTTTTCGATTATAGGTAGAAACAATTTAACCTCTAGCATAGACTCGTGATGGTGATCAACTCGCATGCAAACGTTAAGGTACAAGGAATCATATATAACTACCCAAAACTCATCAACCATGTGTGTCTCACACTATAGTACCCATAATCACTCACAAGTATAGCATATTTTTCAAACATGGGTATCAAAATATCCTTGCTCTCGCTCTCACAAAGAATTCATATGAAGCAACTGATGACCATAGGCTTGCCTTTAATGTAATACTCTACTAAATGTCAGAATGCTAAGCTTAGGATCAAGTAGGTCTTTTGATGGTTGTAATGTAGGCTAAGGGACGGGTAGGACTATTTTGGCCAGGAATAGTGACTAAGTTCCTAAGCGCTTTAATACATCACTTTGTATCATTGACACTTTTTTTTTCTTTCAACCTTTCTTTCTTTTATTCTACCACCCTTGTTCTCCTCTTTTGTTTTTCAATTTTAAGCACAACTCGCTTTTCAGCTTTCTTTTCCTTTTTCTTTTCACAACATACCTCTTATGATAACACTTTCTTTTTCATAACACATTCAAGCACCATTACAATTTATAGCATCATACTCACCTAATTTCCTCTTATGTTGTCACATGACTTTTTCACTTTAAAGCACTTAGGAGTTTGGATCAAATTACGGTCTTGAAAAAAATGGATTAGGCTTACATACAAGGTTGTCAAAGAAAATAGGCTAAAGGCTCAAAAGGGTTTAACTAGGATGATGTCCATGGGTAGGTAAAACTGAAGGTAAACAAATATAGGTTGCCAAAGAAATGCCTAAATCATATCCTAAACTTACACTCCTTATTTTCGCTTTGCATACATACCAGGCAAGTTCTAGCATCAGCTACACACATAGAATATACGATTATCTCACACACACAAGGCACATGGTCGACTTGCTTGGAAGTAATATAGACTCTCGACCCAACAAGTGAAGGAATTGAACCACACAATATCACATAATGAGTCACAACTAGAGCCTAAACGTCTCAATAGTCACAATTGTAGCACATACTCTTGTTATAATCTCATGCTGCCTATCAAAATAGTTTCATGCGAAGCTAGAAAAAATAACAAAAACCAAAAAAACTAAAACACGAAAAAAACAACAAAAAAAACAACAAAATAAACAAACATAGATGCGATAGAGAAGTATAGCATACGATACCGCCACCCCACACTTAAACAGGACACTGCCCTCAGTGGAAAATAAATACGAGGAACCTGGTTAGTCGGACTCTTCCTCAATGTCGGGGGTCATACCCCCTTCTTCAAAATCATCATAAGAGTCGTCGTCAGAGTTCTTCTCCTCGTCAGAGTCTGGCAACCGTCGATCGTCATCAGTCAGCACATCATCATCTAGAGGTTCCTCAAAGTATGTACCTACTCCACACATCTCCCGTGCATGAATATTCATTGGATAGTGATGGTCCAGCTGTTGGAGCTCTGCAGCAGTGGGAACACGACCTCCGCTCATCATTGTAAACCTCATCATGTCGTACATATGGCGGGAGAAACTCTCATCCTGAGCATGTCTCTCTGTCGTAGTAAGGTTGATGCCATGTGTTGATTCAGCATCTTTGACCTTTGTGAGGTCAACCTTCTTCGGATTGTGTGGGAGTTTATGATCAGCTGGTTCCTCTTCGATATCCTCCTTCCGCAAGATTACTGTCAACAAATTGCCAAATGTGAAATGGGACCTTTTGTGGAGTCTGGCCTTCCTCATGGTAGATCGAATGATTGCCCCAAAGTTGATAGGGACATTCGTCATCAAAGCATAGACCAAACACACTCTATCTCTTGATATCTTGGTGTATTGAGTCCCAGGAATAAGACATGAGTTGACAATGCGCATCCAGATTCTTGCTTACCTATTTAGTGGAGCATAGGGGAAGGTGTTGTGTCGGCCGGTTTCTTTATGTCTGCCCCACCTTGCCATTGATATGCTTCCACAAAGCGTGTATCGTATTGCTCTATAAGGAGGCCTGCTGTACAGCTCTTTGAATGGTGCTGTGTTGATCGAAGGTAAGCCAAGAAAAGAGTTGATCCAGTCCGCGGTGAGCTGTAAAACCTGGCCCCGAATTTTGACTTCATTGCCTGTTGTGTTCGGCGACCAGTTGGCATAAAACTCTCTTGTTAGATCAAGATTACACTCTCCCATGTCGCGGAAGATGAAATCCAACTTCAAAGCCATTATTTTTGCCAACATACGCGGCTCCTTCTTTGCTAAGGTATCCTTGTTGATCAAGTCGACGTGCACATATTTTCTTTCTTTGTTGCTGTTGTACCATGCTTTGGCTTCTTCCTCAAGAACCCATTTTATTCCGAACATTCTGCATGGTAGTTGTGCTGAGGATGATTCTCCTTGGTCTTTTTGACTTCTCTTCTTGCCCTTTTGGGAAGTGGTCGCCTTCTCCTTGCCTTGCCTCGCTTTAGGTGCCATTGTACCTGAGACTAGAAATAGTGTTAGTTGCAGCACAGTCTCACTTGATACAATCTATAAGCAAGCATTAGGGGTACCACCCCACACTTAGTTTTGTTAACACAAATCAGTGAGGTGAAAGTAGTCGATTTACTCAGATTTCATCGAGATACGTTTTAGGATTGTATTCCGACAAGAAAATCAGCAATGCATCACTTACTTGCAGCCATTGGACTACTTTCATGGTAGATATAGCAACACTACTACATAGGGGTTACCACATTGAATCGTTATTCTTACAACAATCACAACCTCCTAAGTCGGTAGGCACTATAAGTCTTATCCCTATGACTGGGATAGTCTAACATGTAAGTATCCAAACAACAATCTTAAGCAATATTCATGGCCATAGCAATTCCGCAGATATCATAACAATGCTATTGAAACCAAATTCAAGTCGGAAACAAGTCAAGATTTTCCTACATATATGTTCACTCACATGATTTTGCAACAACAATCCAAACACATGAACATCACCAACAATCTTATATAATTTAGCAATTCATAATAGCCATAGCAACGTAGTACTTACGAGAAATAAATGAAGAATAAGAGAGTACTTACTTGCTTGAAACTTGTGGAGATGGTTTTGTGAATTGGAAGAGCAAAAGAAGAAAATTTTGAGAAGATTTGGAAGAGTATGCGGCGCCTTTAGGGTATTTTCTATTGTGGTTGTGTTATAAAACTAAGTCCCCTTTATATAGGAAGAGTATGGGTCGGGTTATGAACCATTTACAATCGGTTTTAGAGACAAAAATCCTACATAAGCGGTGCATAATACTCGGCATATCAATGACATATGCGGCGCATTGTCTATGGCATAATGGGACATATGCGCTGCATAGTCTATGGCATTTGTAGACATATGCGCCGCATAGTCTATAGCATATGAGATACTGAGACCAAATGCCATAGCATAGGCGGCGCATAGTTCGTGGATAGGTTGTGCATCGTTCGTGGCCTAGTTTTACCAAGGCCTAGCCTTCCTCGAAGCCTATTTTGGCGTGAGAAAGGCTCAATCCATAGCCTTATGCATCACCCTTCCTAACTTACCAACTTTACCATACAATGCGTCCAAATCGTCAATTGAAATCAATCTCCTCGTTGAATACCTCTTGCACCTACATTTGCTCAAAAACACTAAAAATGATTAGAACGATGGGTTGCCTCCCATCAAGCGCCTTAGTTTTGGTCGTGGCACGACTCTTATTTTTGGATTTTTATTTATCAAAAGCAAAACACTTACTAGAACGAAATGAAAAATGAAAAACGATAAACGATAAACGATGGGTTGCCTCCCATCTAGCGCTTGATTTATTGTCGCGGCACGACATAGTTACCTCGAGTACTCAGACTTCGTCGGGATAGATGGTGGATCGTTTTCTGAATGGATTCAGACGACAATGAGGCTTACTTGTAGGAGGGGTACCAATTATATCATCAATAGTCCAACCCATAGCTCTCATGTATCTCTTCAGAGTAGAGATGAGAGCGTCTACATGCTGTTTACTTAAATCATCCGCACTCACCGGAAGTATCTTTATACTTTCCAAGAACACATACCTTAGATAATCGGGGAGCTCTTTCGATTCTAGCATTGGTGGCTCTTCAAGGGAAGTCTTCGCTGTAGGTGAAGGTTGATTCTTAAGATCACGGTCCGGTTGCTTAGGAGTATGGGAATAGGACTCTCTTTCTATTAGAGCACCCATAAGTTCTTTATAATCTTCATCGTCCTCATGCTCAACCTTCAGCAGCGCAGCAGACAATGGCTCAACAGTAAGCTGTTTCTCTACAGATAATGCTTTCTTATCTTCATAATGAACATCATCTACAGAGAACACATCCATATCTTTTGGTTGCTTCATCGCTTTGCACAAATCAAAACGAATCACTTCGTCATTCATTCGAAATAAAAGCTCATTATCTCTCATGTCAATAAGCACACTTCCTGTTGCAAGGAAAGGACGTCCCAAGATTATGGGAACTTCAGAATCCACCTCGCAATCCAAAATCACAAAGTCTGCAGGAAAAATGAAGGTAGACACCTTCACCAACACATCATTCAAGATACCCACAGGTCGTTTTACCGACCTATCAGCCATCACGAGCCTCATATTGGTTGGTGTCGGATCGCCTAACCCCAACTTCTTGTAGACGGATAGTGGCATCAAATTGATGCTAGCACCCAGATCGCACAATGCCTTAGAAAAATTCATAGATCCAACCGTGCAAGGAATAGTGAAAGCACCAGGGTCTGCCTTCTTCTGTACTAAGGATCGGGTAGCAATTGCACTACAATGATGCACATCATCCTTCAGCTCATAACTTGCTGCCCTCTTCTTAGTCAAAAGATCTTTCATAAACTTCGCATACCCAGGCATTTGTTCAAGTGCCTCTACCAATGGAACATTAATGGTCAGTTGCTTCAACATAGTCATAAATTTGCTGAACTTAGTGTCATCCACAACCTTCTTCAATCTTTGGGGAAAAGGTGGTGGTGGGTATGGAAGTGTTCTCTCCATGGCTTTCTTCTCTTCTTGCTTCCGTTTTTCCATTTTTTCAGGCTGCACATTACTGGGCGTGACATCCTTGACGTCAGGACTGGTTGTTGCGGCATCTTCTCCTTTTACGTTATCATCCATGTCCGCAACTTCGTCAACCACTTGCTTGCCTTTTTCTGAAGGTTCCAGCACCTTACCACTTCTGGTAGTGATGGCCATGCATGACCCATCATTCCTTGGGTTTTGCACAGTATCGCTAGGTAAAGTGCCAGCCTTTCTTTGATTGAGTGCTGCTGAAAGTTGGCTCAGTTGCTGCTCTATTTGCTTGATTGAAGTGGAATGAGAATCAACTAGTTGTTTCATGGAGGACAAATCATTAATTACCTCAGTAACTCCCGCGCTTGTTGCTTCCACTCCTTTCAATAATTTAGCCATCATGTCTTCCATACTTCCAGAATTAGATGTGGTGGTATCACGTCTACCATGGGGAACGTACAAACCACTCTTTTCATTCTTGTTCTTCCAACTACCTTGGTCCATATTTACAGATTTACCATAATAGTTCCGACCTTGGTTTCCCTAGGTATTCCCTCGGAAACCCCCCTGATTACTCAAGTAGTTGGCTTCTTCCTCCAAATCAGATTCGTCTCTTCTATGTGCGACAATGGCTTTAACTTTTTTGGTCTTCCCTGATAATAGATGCTTTGTGAGAAGATCCACTTGTGTTTTCATGTGCGCCATATCTTGGTCGCGTTCCTCTTGTCTACGCCTCTGCTCTGTGGTCATGCCAATAGATAAAGTGGAGCTTGCTACCTCAGAATCCCTGGTATGCCAAGCTCTACTTTGTTTCGTCATACGATCTAGCATATTGCTTGCTTGACCAAAGGTGAGATCCATAAATGATCCTCCAGCCGCATTATCCACCACTGGCTTAGTTATTGAATTCAAGGCTCTATACAATATCTCCATGAGGTGAACATTAGTCATGTGATGGTTTGGGCATCTCGCTAGCTTTGTCTTGAACCTCTCCCATGTTTCATGAAGAGCTTCAGTTGGAAGCTGACAAAAGTTGCTGATTTCATCTCTCAATTGTGCCCTTTTGGAAGGCGGAAAGAATCTTTCTAGGAAAGCGTCTCTCAATTGCCTCCAATTTGTAATTGAATCAGGAGTCAGCCCATTCAACCATAGTGTTGCCTCCCCAGACAGAGACAATGGAAATAGTCGTAATCGAATTGCATTCTGACCAACACCAGGATTGTCAAAAGACTTGCATGTAGAAATAAAGTTGATGAGATGCATATTCGGATCATCGCCTGCTAGTCCACCAAATAATCCCTTGAGTTGCAATAACTGAATCATGGTGCTTGTGATGTTGAACTTGGCTCCGGGCGCTAATGGTGGTGGAATTATAGCTCCAGTGGCTCTGGCACCATCAAGATCATCATCATCATCGTCGAAGGCTGGCTGCATAGGTTGGTGATCATGTCTATACCGAACTTGTCGACCTCTTTTGTTGGCAGGTGTTACGATTTCAGCATCACGCCTAGGGTTTAGTAACTCGTCATCACCTAAATCCTCATCGTCAGGATTTGGTGCTCGTGCAGGGTTATCAATGTTCTGCTGTTGAACCTGGGCTGCGGCAAGGGCAGCCAATCTTGCTTGTTCCTGTTGAGCAGCCATCCTTGCGATTTCAGCTTGTGCTTCCATTCTACCAATGCGTTGTGGCTCAGGATTGATTGGTAATAACGGTTGACCAGAACTTCGAGTATGGGGCATGCACTAAAATAAAAACCTGCAGTAGACAAAAACTAAAACTAAAAGTAAAAGTACGAGAATCTTTGACCAAAGGGTCTAGTAATTTTCTCGAACTTAATTGACACTTGTACTCCCCGGCAGCGGCGCCAATTTTTGATAACGCTCAATCTACAACTCTCGTTTGAGTGTAAAGCGGTCGTTAGCAAATATAGAACCCAACAGGGTTGGGTGTCGATCCCACAGGGAATAGCTTGGCCAACAAGTAAGTAAAATTACTAAACTTTTGGTGCAAGTCTCGTAAGAAGGGGGGATTCTTGTTTTGCAAGTAATGTAAACAAAAGCTGAAAATAATAAAGTAAAAAGAGAGAGATTGTTACGTTGGTTGTAAACAATGAGAATTGAAGCGTTGGGGTTATGTCCACCTTCTGAGGTATACGTCTCTATTGGCTATGAGTGTGTAGAATTCTGTCATGCAATTGCTTATAGAGGATTGTAGTCGATGGTAAATCCAAGCGTCTCTCGACCTAAACAAGGACTATTTCACTTTAACTCTCTCGAGCTTAAAGCGTATCTAACAGTACGAATTCTCCAAGAGGTTAGTCCAGTTACGGCACTAGCTTTTTAATAGGAAAGGGTGTCCTACTACCTTGACATTATCTCTTTTCCAGACAAATAACTTTTCTCTCGAACAAGTTAAATGTTAGACTGGCGTATTCTTGCGTTTGCAACCGCAAAGAATGTAGATTAAGATGAAGAGAATAATGATATAAGCAATATACTTGCCTCGAACTCACAAACTCACAGCAATAGATAGTAACTCATTCGGCTTCCATAACCCCAACAGAGAAGTTTAGTTACCCATGAATGCGAAGGAAATCACGATTGACATTGTTATTATATCACGATATTGAGTAATGGCGTGTAGATCAAGTGATAGGCGTGAGGCGTGATTTCCTAGGCAAAGTAACGGTTCTCTTGTTGTGGAATTTAAGAATAGAAGAGTAGAAGAAGAAAAATAGAATTGAATTGTAAGATGAGATGTTAAGAAGATGTAAGAAGATGTTCGAAAATCTCTAGCATGATAGGGTATTTATAATACCCATATCCTAATCCTACTAAGCTAATGAAATAAATAACCAAATCCTACTAGACTAATGAAATCCTTAACCCAAATGTACTAGGTTAAGGTAACATTATCATAATCCACATAAAATAATGAAATACATAACCTAATTGTACTTGTTTAATGTATCATTGTCAAAATCCAGCTTTGTGTCTGTAAGTCCCCAAAGTCTTCAGAATTGTTGTTTCAGCCCGGGACAGATTTTCCATGCAGCAGTTTTGGTCCTTAGGCGTGTAAACTCTCTTCCCTTCCTTCGTGAGCTTTCTTCTGCGTCAAGTAAGCCATAAAATGCTGAATTCTGCATCATTTATACCTGAAACTTTACTAATCATGTTCGTTAGCTCATTTACAGGAAAAAGGACTAAAAGTGCATGAAATATATAATTTGTTCTCAAAACTAGGCTAAAATATGGGCAAAATATATTGATATAGGCGTGTAAATTCGCCTATCATCAAGGTACAAGGAATCATATATAACTACCCAAAACTCATCAACCATGTGTGTCTCACACTATAGTACCCATAATCACTCACAAGTAAAGCATATTTTTCAAACATGGGTATCAAAATGTCCTTGCTCTCACTCTCTCCAAGAATTCATATGTAGCAACTGATGACCATAGGCTTGCCCTTAATGTAATACTCTACTAAATGTCAGAATGCTAAACTTAGGATCAAGTAGGTCTTTTGATGGTTGTAATGTAGGCTAAGGGACGGGTAGGACTATTTCGGCCAGGAATAGTGACTAAGTTCCTAAGCGCTTTAATACATCACTTTGTATCATTGACACTTTTTTTTTCTTTCAACCTTTCTTTCTTTTATTCTACCACCCTTGTTCTCCTCTTTTGTTTTTCAATTTTAAGCACAACTCGCTTTTCAGCTTTCTTTTCCTTTTTCTTTTCACAACATACTTCTTATGATAGCACTTTCTTTTTCATAACACATTCAAGCACCATTACAATTTATAGCATCATACTCACCCAATTTCCTCTTATGTTGTCACATGACTTTTTCACTTTAAAGCACTTAGGAATTTGGATCAAATTACGGTCTTAAAAAAAAATGGATTAGGCTTACATACAAGGTTGTCAAAGAAAATAGGCTAAAGTCTCAAAAGGGTTTAACTAGGATGATGTCCATGGGTAGGTAAAACTGAAGGTAAACAAATATAGGTTGCCAAAGAAATGCCTAAATCATATCCGAAACTTACACTCCTTATTTTCTCTTTGCATACATACCAGGCAAGTTCCAGCATCAACCACACACATAGAATATATGATTATCTCACACACACAAGGCACATGGTCGACTTGCTTGGAAGTAATATAGACTCTCGACCCAACAAGTGAAGGAATTGAACCACACAATATCACATAATGAGACACAACTAGAGCCTAAACGTCTCAATAGTCATAATTGTAGCACATACTCTTGTTATAATCTCATGCTGCCTATCCAAAAAATTTCATGCGAAGCTAGAAAAAACAACAAAAACAAAAAAACTAAAACACGGAAAAAAACAACAAAAAAAACAACAAAATAAACAAACATAGATGCGATAGAGAAGTATAGCATACGATACCGCCACCCCACACTTAAACGGGACACTGCCCTCAGTGGAAAATAAATACGAGTAACCTGGTTAGTCGGACTCTTCCTCAATGTCGGGGGTCATACCCCCTTCGTCGGAATCATCATAAAAGTCGTCATCAGAGTTCTCCTCCTCGTCAGAGTCTGGCAAGCGTCTATCGTCATCAGTCGGCACATCATCATCTAGAGGTTCCTCAAAGTATACGCCCACTCCACACATCTTCCGTGCATGCATGTTCATGGGATAGTTGTGGTCCAGCTGTTGGTGCTCTGCAGCAGTTGGAACACGTCCACCACTCATCATAGTAAATCGTGTCATGCCATAAAGATGACGGAAGAAACTCTCATCACGAAAATATCTTTCCGCAGTAGTAAGGTTGACACCATGAGTTGTTTTAGAATCTTTGACCTTAGTAAGGTCAACCTTCTTTGGGTTATGTAGGAGTTTGTGGTCAGCTGGTTCCTCTTCGATATCCTCCTTCCGCAAGATTGCTGTCAATAGATTTCCAAACGTGAAGTGGGACCTTTTGTGGAGTCTGGCCTTCCTCATGGTAGATCGAATGATTGCCCCAAAGTTGATAGGGACATTCGTCATCAAAGCATAGACCAAACACACTTTATCTCTTGATATCTTGGTGTGTTGAGTCCCAGGAATAAGGCATGAGTTGACAATACGCATCCAGATTCTTGCTTCCCTATTCAGTGAAGCATAGGGGAAGGTGTTGTGTCGTCCTGTGTCTTTATGTCTGCCCCACCTTGCCATCGATCTAATTCCACAAAGTGTGTGCCTAATTTCTCTATAAGGAGGCCTGTTGTACAGGTCTTTGAATGGTGCTGGGTCGAACGAAGGTAAGCCAAGAAAAGAGTTGATCCAGTCCGCATTGAGCTGTAACACCTGGCCCCGAATTTTGACTTCGTTGCCTGTTGTTTTCGGCGACCAGTTGGCGTAAAACTCTCTTGTCAAATCAAGATTACATTCTCCCATATCGCGGAAGATGAAATCCAGCTTCAATGCCATGATTTTTGCCAACATACGCGGCTCCTTCTTCGCTAAGGTGTCCTTGTTGATCAGGTCGACGTGAACATATCTTCTTTCTTTGTTGTTCCTGTACCATTCTTTGGCTTCCTCCTCAAGAACCCATTTTATTCCAAACATTCTGCGGGGTAGTTGTGTTGAGGATGATTCTCCTTGGTCCTTTCTACCTCTCTTCTTGCCCTTTTGGGAAGTGGTAGCCTTCTCCTTGCCTTGCCTCGCTTTAGGTGCCATTGTACCTGAGACTAGAAATAGTGTTAATGGCAGCACAATCTCAGTCGATACAATCTATAAACAAGCAGTAGGGTTACCACCCCACACTTAGTTTTGTTGACACAAATCAGTGAAGTGAAAGTGGTCGATTACTCAGATTTCGTCGACATACGTTTTAGGATTATATTTCGACAAGAAAATCAGTAATGTATTACTACTTGCAGCCATTGCACTACTTTCATGTTAGATATAACAACACTACTACATAGGGGTTGTAACATGGTATGGATGTTTTCAACAACTGCAACCTCCTAAGTCGGTAGGCAACTATAAGGCTTATCCCGATGAACGGGATAGTCTAGCATGTAAGTATCCAAGTAACAAGATCATAACATGATAGTCAATTTTCGTCACCATAGCAATTCCGCAAATCGTATAACAATGCTATTAAAACCAAATTCAAGTCGGAAACAAGTCAAGATTTTCCTACGTATATGTTTACTCACATGATTTTGTATCAACGATCAAAACACATGAACATCACCAATCAATCTTATACGATGTAGCAATTTATAATAGACATAGCAACGTAGTACTTACGAGAAATAAATGAAGAATAAGAGAGTACTTACTTGCTTGAAGCTTTTGGAGATGGTTTTGTGAATTGGAAGAGCAAAAAGAAAAATTTTGGGATGGTTTGGAGAGGGAATGCGGCGCCTTTAGGTTAATTTCTAGTGTGGTTATGTTTCAAGACTAAGTCCCCTTTATATAGGAAGAGAATGGGTCGGGTTTTGACCCATTTACAATCGGTTTTGGAGACAAAAATGCTACATATGCGGCGCATAATGCTCGGCATAGTCATGGTATATGCGGTGCATAGTCTATGGCATTTAGGGACATATGTGCCGCATAGTCTATGGCATATGAGATCCTGAGACCTAATGCTATAGCATAGGCGGCGCATAGTCAAAAGCACACTTAGGAATGGGCGGCGCATAGTGTATAACACACTAGATTCCGAGACCTTAGGCTATAGGATAGGTTGTGCATCGTTCGTGGCCTAGTTTTACCTAGGCCTAGCCTTCCTCGATGCCTAGTTTGGCATGAGCAATGCTCAATCCATAGCCTTATGCATCACTATTCCTAACTTACCAACTTTACCATACAATGCGTCCAAATCGTCAATTGAAATCAATCTCCTCATTGAATACCTCTTGCACCTATTTTTGCTTAAAACCAAATGAAAACGATTAGTACGATGGGTTGCCTCCCACCAAGCGCCTTAGTTTTGGTCGTGGCACGACTCTTATTTTTGGATTTTCATTATCAAAAGCAAAACAAGTAAAAAAACAACGATAAAACGATAAAACGATGGGTTGCCTCCCATCTAGCGCCCTTTTTATTGTCGTGGCTCGACATAGTTACCTCGAGTACTTAGACTTCGTCGAGATAAGTGATGGCCATAGAATTCATCGAGTCAAGAGGACCGATATAAGGCTTAACACGTTGGCCATTCACCTTGAAGACAACACCATTATTGTCTTCCAATTCGACTACTCCAGACGAGTAGACTTGGATAACTTTGTATGGACCAGACCACTTAGACTTTAACTTACCTGGGAAGAGCTTCAATCTGGAGTTGAAGAGAAGTACCATATCACCCCTTTGGAAGTTTCGTCGAACAATCCGCTGATCATGATACTTTTTCATCCGCTCTTTGTATAGGTCTGACCTTTCATATGCATGGAGACGGAATTCATCTAGTTCGTTCAGCTGCTCCAACCTCAGATTCTTCACATCATCCCAATTCAAATTTAATTGCTTCAATGCCCACAATGCCTTGTGTTCGAACTCGATGGGTAGATGACAAGCCTTCCCATAGACTAGTTGATAAGGAGACATGCCAATGGGTGTCTTGAATGCAGTCCTATACGCCCATAGTGCCTCATCTAGCTTTCGAGACCAATCCTTCCTATTCGCATTAACCGTCTTTGCAAGGATTTGCTTGATCTCGTGATTGGAAACTTCTACTTGTCCACTAGTTTGGGGATGATAAGGCGTAGCTACCTTATGTTGCTTGACACCATACTTGGCCAAAACTGATTTGAATAGCTTGTTGCAGAAGTGAGATCCTCCATCACTTATGATAGTACGTGGTACTCCAAAGCGAGAGAAGATATTTTTCTTTAAGAACGCTACAACACACTTTCCTTCGTTGTCGGCCAATGCTACAGCTTCTACCCATTTCGAAACATAATCCACAGCAACCAAGATGTACTTCATTCCAAACGAATTCACGAATGGACCCATGAAATCAATACCCCACACATCAAAGAGTTCTACCTCAAGAATTTTGGTCATGGGCATTTCATGGTGTTTTGAAATCGCACCTTGACGCTGGCATTGGTCACACCTTCTAACATAGTCGTAGGCATCTCTGAATATTGAAGGCCAATAATAACCACTTTGCAATACTTTTCTGGTCGTCCGATTGCCTGCGTGATGTCCTCCAACTTGCGAAGTGTGGCATGCTTCCAAGATAGTAGGCACCTCTTCATGGGATATACATCGTCGAATGATACCATCCGCACATCGTCGAAACAAATAAGGCTCATCCCAATAGTAGTGTTGTACGTCATGCATAAACTTCTTCCTTTGGTGGTAAGATAAATTGGCAGGTATCACATTACTCACCACGAAATTTGCAAAGTCGGCATACCATGGTAATTTCTCCATTGTTGTCGCTAATATCTTTTCATCCGAGAATGCATCATCAATCTGAATTTCAGGTTGCGCCATATGCTCATTCTCAAGTCGAGATAGGTGATCAGTCACTTGGTTCTCGCAACCTCGTCTATCTTTGACTTCGAAATCAAACTCTTGCAGCAGCAATACCCATCTAATCAACCTTGGTTTTGCATCCTTCTTTGTCATTAGATACCTAAGAGCTGCATGGTCTGTATGAACGATCACCTTAGTACCCAATAGATAGGCACGAAACTTCTCAAATGCATACACAACCACTAGGAGCTCTTGTTCAGTAACAGTGTAGTTCCTTTGGGCTTCATTTAGGACCTTACTCGCATAGTAGATAGGATGAAATAATTTCTCCTTTCTCTGACCAAGAACAGCACCAACGGCTACACTACTAGCATCACACATGACTTCAAATGGGAGAGTCCAATCTGGTGCTACCATAATAGGGGCTTCAATGAGTTTTCCTTTAAGGCATTCGAATGCCTTTAAGCAATCGTCATTGAAGTCAAACTTTGCATCTTTCTCCAATAGTTTGCACAATGGACTCGCAATTTTGGAGAAGTCTTTGATGAACCTACGATAGAAACCAGCATGGCCAAGAAAACTACGAACTCCCTTCACCGAAATTGGAGGCGGTAGCTTCTCAATAACCTCAATTTTTGCTCGGTCAACCTCTATTCCTCTTTCAGAGATCTTGTGCCCAAGAACGATTCCTTCTTTTACCATGAAGTGGCACTTCTCCCAATTCAACACAAGGTTGAACTCTACACATCTTTGTAATGCCATGCTCAAGTTTGCCAGGCATGCTTCAAAAGACTCACCAACAACTGAAAAGTCGTCCATAAATACCTCCAAAGTGTCTTCAACCATATCAGAGAAAATAGACATCATACAACGTTGAAAGGTGGCTGGTGCGTTACATAACCCGAATGGCATACGTTTGAAGGCAAACGTACCATATGGGCATGTAAACGTTGTCTTCTCTTGGTCTTCGGGTGCAATACAAATCTGATTATAGCCTGAATAACCATCCAAGAAGCAAAACCATCCTTTCCCCGCTAATCGATCTAGTATTTGGTCCATAAATGGCATTGGGAAGTGATCCTTGAGTGTCCAAGAATTCAGCTTGCGGTAGTCCATGCATACTCTCCATCCAGTGACGGGCCTGAGTGGAATAAGTTCATTCTTTGCATTCGCGACCACCGTCATACCTCCTTTCTTAGGAACACATTGTACAGGGCTTACCCATGTACTATCAGAAATAGGATACACAACTCCTGCGTCTAACCACTTGATGATCTCTTTCTTCACCACTTCTTGCATAGGTGGGTTTAGACGTCTTTGATGCTCAATGGTGGGTGTGCAATTTTCTTGAAGCTGAATTTTATGTGTACAAATCCCAGGTGGAATACCAATAATATCCGCAATGGTCCATCCAATAGCTCTAATATACTTGCGTAGAATATCAATAAGAGCTGCAACTTCAAAATCGACTGCCACAATAACTGGAAGAGTGTTTCCGCTTCCTAAGAATGCGTACTTCAAATGACTTGGCAGCTCCTTCAATTCTAACGTGGGTGGCTCTTCAATAGATGGCTTAGCTGGTGGTGTAGGCCGATTCTTGAGATCAAGATCCAGCTTCTTGGGAGTATAGCGATATGTTCCTAATCCCGATAGAGCACAAATGGCTTCTTCAGAATTTTCAGCATCTTCACTCTCTCCATTCATGAGCACAACCTCCAAGGGATCATCAATAATTTGCTCTTCTTCAAGTAGTTCTTTCTCATCATCAAAGAAAACATCAGCCACCGAAAATACACTAAGATCTTTGGGTTGCTTCATTGATTTGCAAACATCAAAACGAACCACTTCGTCATTTATTCGGAATGAAAGTTCATTAGCTCTCAAATCAATGAGCACACTTCCTGTAGCAAGGAAAGGGCGCCCCAAGATTATGGGAACCTCAGAATCTGCTTCACAATCCAAGATGACAAAGTCTGCTTGAAAGATAAATGAAGAAACTTTTACCAAGACATCGCATAGAATACCAACAGGTCATTTTACCGACCTATCTGCCATGACGAGCCTCATATTGGTTGGAGTAGGATCTCCTAACCCCAACTTCTTGTAGATCGATAATGGCATCAAATTGATGCTGGCTCCTAAGTCACATAATGCTTTGGCAAAGTTCAAAGATCCGACGGTGCAAGGAATAGTGAAAGCTCTGGGGTCGGCCTTCTTTTGAACTATCGATCGGGTAGAAATTGCACTACAATGATGCACATCGTCTTTCAGCTTATAACTTGCTGCCCTCTTCTTTGTCAAAAGATCCTTCATAAACTTCGCATACCCAGGCATTTGTTCAAGTGCCTCCACCAATGGAACATTAATGGTCAGCTGCTTTAACATAGTCATGAATTTGCTGAACTTAGTGTCATCCGCCACCTTTTTCAGTCTTTGGGTAAAAGGTGGTGGTGGGTATGGAAGTGTTCTCTCCACGGTTTTCTTCTCCTCTTGCTTTCGTTTTTCCATTTTTTCAGGTTGCACGTCACTGGGCGTGACGTCCTTGATGTCAGGACTGGTTGTTGCGGCATCTTCTCCTTTTGCGTTATCATCTATGTTCGCAACTTCGTCAACCAATTGCTTGCCTTTTGCTGAAGTTTCCAGCACCTTACCACTTCTGGTAGTGATGGCCATGCATGACCCATCATTCCTTGGGTTTTGCACAGTATCGCTAGGTAAAGTGCCAGCCTTTCTTTGATTGAGTGCTGCTGAAAGTTGGCTCAATTGCTGCTCTATTTGCTTGATTGAAATGGAATGAGAATCAACTAGTTGTTTCATGGAGGACAAATCATTAATTACCTCAGTAACTCCCGCGCTCGTTGCTTCCACTCCTTTCAATAATTTAGCCATCATGTCTTCCATAATTCCAGAATTAGATGTGGTGGTATCACGTCTACCAGGGGGAACGTACAAACCACTCTTTTTATTGTTTTTCTTCCAACTACCTTGGTCTTTGCTTCCATATTTATCATAATAGTTCCGACCTTGGTTTCCTTGGGTATTCCCACGGAAACCCCCCTGATTGTTCAAGTAGTTGGCCTCCTCTTCCGAATCAGATTCGTCTCTTCCTTTTGACGCAATAGCTTTCACTTTTTCGGTCTTCCCTGATAATAAATGCTTTGTAAGAAGATCCACTTGTGTCTTCATGTACGCCATATCTTGATCACGTTCTTCTTCTCTTCTTCTTTGGTCTGCAGTCATGCCTATAGATAAAGTGGGGCTTGCTACCTCGGAATCCCTGGTATGCCAAGCTCTACTTTGTTTCATCATGCGATCTAGCATATTGCTTGCTTGACCAAAGGTGAGGTCCATAAAAGATCCTCCAGCTGCGTTATCCACCACTGGCTTAGTTATTGAATTCAAGGCTCTATACAATATCTCCATGAGGTGAACATTAGTCATGTGATGGTTTGGGCATCTCACTAGCTTTGTCTTGAACCTCTCCCATGTTTCATGAAGAGCTTCAGTGGGAAGCTGACGAAAGTTGTTGATTTCATCTCTCAATTGTGCCCTTTTGGAAGGCAGAAAGAATCTTTCTAGGAAAGCGTCTCTCAATTGCCTCCAATTTGTAATTGAATCAGGAGTCAGCCCATTCAACCATAGTGTTGCCTCCCCAGACAGAGACAATGGAAATAGACGTAATCGAATTGCATTCTGACCAACACCAGGATTGTCAAAAGACTTGCATGTAGAAATAAAGTTGATGAGATGCATATTCGGATCATCGCCTGCTAGTCCACCAAACAATCCCTTGAGTTGTAATAACTGAATCATGGTGCTTGTGATGTTGAACTTGGCTCCAGGCGCTAATGGTGGTGGAATTATAGCTCCAGTGGCTCCGGCACCATCAAGATCATCATCATCATCATCGAAAGCTGGCTGCATAGGTTGGCGATCATGTCTATACCGAGCTTGTCGACCTCTTCTGTTGGCAGGTGTTGTGATTTCAGCATCATGCCTTGGGTTTAGTAATTCGTCATCACCTAAATCCTCATCGTCAGGATTTGTTGCTCGTGCAGGGTTATCAATGTTTTGCTGTTGAACCTGGGTTGCGGCAAGGGCAGCCAATCTTGCTTGTTCCTGTTGAGCAGCCATCCTTGCGATTTCAGCTTGTGCTTCCATTCTACCAATGTGTTGTGGTTCAGGATTGATTGGTAATAACGGTTGACCAGAACTTCGAGTATGGGGCATGCACTAAAATAAAAACCTGCAGTAGACAAAAACTAAAACTAAACGTAAAAGTACGAGAATCTTTGACCAAAGGTTCTAGTAATTATCACGAACTTGATTGACACTTGTATTCCCCGGCAACGGCGCCAATTTTTGATAACGCTCAATCTACAGCTCTCGTAGGAGTGTAAAGCGGTCGTTAGCAAATATAGAACCCAACAGGGTTGGGTGTCGATCCCACAGGGAATAGCTTGGCCAACAAGTAAGCAAAATTACTTAACTTTTGGTGCAAGTCTCGTAAAAAGGGGGGATTTGTAATGTGTCACCAAAATAATTAAATAAAAGCTGAAAATAGCAAAGTAAAAGAGAAAGATTGTTACGTAAGTTGTAAACAATGAGAATTGAGGCGTTGGGGTTATGTCCACCTTCTGAGGTATACGTCTCTATTGGCTATGAGTGTGTAGAATTCTGACATGCAACTGCTTATAGAGAATTGTATTCGATGGTAAATCCAGGCGTCTTTCGACCTATTCGAGGATTATTTCACTTTAACTCTTTCGAGGTTAAAGCGTGTCTAACGGTACGAATTCTCCAAGAGGTTAGTCCAGTTACGGCACTAGCTTTTTAGTAGGGAATTTTAGGGGGTGACCCTACTACCTTGACATTATCTCTTTTCCAGATAGATAACCTTTCTTTCGAACAAGTTAAATGTTATACTGGTGTATTCTTGCGTTTGCAACCACAAAGAATGTAGACTAAGATGAAGAGAATAATGATATAAGCAGTATACGTGTCGCGAACTCACAAACTCACAGCAATAGATAGTATCTCATACGGCTTCCATAACCCCAACAGAGAAGTTTAGTTACCCATGAATGCGAAGGAGATCACGATTGACATTGTTGTTATACCTCAAGATTGAGTAATTTCGTGTAGCTTAGGTGGTAGGCGTGAGGCGTGAATTCCTAGGCAAAGTAACGATTCTCTTGTTGTGGAATTTAAGAATAGAAGAGTAGAAGAAGAAAAATAGAATTAATGGAAAGATTAGAAGAGTTGTAGAATTGTTTGTAGTGGAAGATGAGAGGGATGGAAGGAAGTATTGTGGTCTCCCCGATTCTTCAAAATCTCTAGCATGATAGGGTATTTATAATACCCATATCCTAATCCTACTAGATAAATAAAATATCTAACCAAATCCTACTAGGCTAATGTAAGACTTAACCCAATTGTACTAGGTTAATGTAACATTATCATAATCCAAATAAACTAATGAAATACATAACCCAATTGTACTAGGTTAATGTATCATTGTCCAAATCCAACTAAGTTACTGCAAATCCCCAAAGTCTTTAGAAATGTTGTTTTAGCCCGGGACAGATTTTCCATGCAGCAGTTTTGGTCCTTAGGCGTGTAAACTCCCTTTCCTTCCTTCGTGAGCTTTCTTTTGCGTCAAGTAAGCCATAAAATGCTGAATTCTGCATCATTTATACCTGAAACTTTACTAATCATGTTCGTTAACTCATTTACAGGAAAAAGGACTAAAAGTGCATGAAATATATACTTTGTTCTCAAAACTAGGCTAAAATATGGGCAAAATATATTGATATAGGCGTGTAAATTCGCCTATCATCAGGTACACGGTAGGATAAAATAAAAGTGGGTAAAAATGACATCGTGGAGGGTACATAATATGCTAAAGTAGAAAAATGAATAAAATCGAACTTCTAAGGGGGGCAAAATTACGTGTCTACATGATGCCCTCTTTGAATGTAAACACGCAGTGTTTTCAGACAAAGAAGTAGACAACGAGACCGAATTTTGATCCGACCATTATTCAAAGAAAGAAACAGAAGGAAGAAGGACAACCGGGTTTTGACTTAAGACATCCCACCTACTCACATTATGAGAAGATCGAGTGACAAGTATCTCAACTTCTGGAAAGAGGTGAACTATTCTGAGTTGGAGAGTCGAGTGAGGTTCCGTCGAGGTTCCGGTCCGCGGCTCTGTCATTACATCAAAAATAAAAATTACATGTTAAAACATAAATGAAATTACAAAAATCCTATCTATACAACTTTTGTTGGTTCTTGACTCGACTTTCATCACCCTATTCTTCAGGCGGGCCCCTGACTTGCCATTTCTTTCAACTTGTTGCTTGACTTTCAATTGCTTCGCTTTGTTGCTTGACTTTTCGTTTCTTCACCCTATTTTCTAGGCGGGCTCCTGACTTGCTATTTCATCTCCCTGTTCTTCAGGCGGGCTCCTGAAACCCAAAATTAAACTAGAACAACAATTATCCCAAACAAAACATTATAGTAAAGTAGTATTTCATTTTTGAAAGTGTTGTCCTATTTTCCAGGAGGGTCCTGAACATAAAATAAAATCTCATTTTTCAGGAGGGTCCTGAACAAAAAGTAAAATCCCATTTTTCAGGAGGGTCCTGAGCAGAAAGTAAAATCTCATTTTTCAGGAGGGTCTTGAACAACAAGTAGAATCCCATTTTTCAGGAGGGTCCTGAGCAGAAAGTAAAATCCCATTTTTCAGGAGGGTCCTGAACAGAAAGTAAAATCCCATTTTTCAGGAGGGTCCTGAACATAAAGTAAATTCCCATTTTTCAGGAGGGTCCTGAACAGAAAATAAAATTCCATTTTTCAGGAGGGTCCTGAACATAAAGTGAAATCCCATTTTTCAAGAGGGTCCTGAACATAAAGTAAAATCCCATTTTTCAGGAGGGTCCTGACCAGAAAGTAAAATCTCATTTTTCAGGAGGGTCCTGAACATAAAGTAAATTCCCATTTTTCAGAAGGGTCCTGAGCAGAAAGTAAAATCCCATTTTTCAGGAGGGTCCTAAACATAAAGTAAATTCCCATTTTCCAGGAGGGTCCTGAACATAAAGTAAAATCCCATTTTTCAGGAGGGTCCTGAACTGAAAGTAAATTCCCATTTTTCAGGAGGGTCCTGAACATAAAGTAAAATTCCATTCTTTAGGAGGGTCCTGAACATAAAGTAAATTCCCATTTTTCAAGAGGGTCCTAAACAGAAAGTAAAATCTCATTTTTCAGGAGGGTCCTGAGCATAAAGTAAAATCCCATTTTTCAGGAGGGTTCTGAACAGAAAATAAAATCTCATTTTTCAGGAGGGTCCTGAACAGAAGGTAAAATCCCATTTTTCAGGAGGGTCCTGAACATAAAGTAAATTCCCATTTTTCAGAAGGGTCCTGAACATAAAGTAAAATCCCATTTTTCAGGAGGGTCCTGAACAGAAGGTAAAATCCCATTTTTCAGGAGGGTCCTGAACAGAAAATAAAATCCCATTTTCCAGGAGGGTCCTGAACAGAAGGTAAAATCCCATTTTTCAGGAGGGTCCTAAACAGTAGGTAAAATCCTATTTTTCAGGAGGGTCCTGAACATAAAGTAAATTCCCATTTTTCAGGAGGGTCCTGAACATAAAGTAAAATCCCATTTTTCAGGAGGGTCCTGAACAGAAGGTAAAATCCCATTTTTCAGGAGGGTCCTGAACACAAAGTAAAATCTCACGGATGTGCATTTCCAATGGTTGCTGAATTAAGTGAAGCGAATTTGCCCCTATTTCAACAAAGAAAATTTGTCAGTTAAAAGCTTAATGGTGGCTTGCAACTCTTGGCTTCTCAGGTATCTGCCACAGCACTCGTTCCTTTCATCTTTCTTCCAAATCGCTGACACCTGCCCTATCTTGCCGCATCATTGCCCCGGATCCAGATTGAGGAAAATGAGTTCTGACTCGAACAATGGATTTTCATTTTACCATGCCCCTGAGGTGCACTCTTTTCCCAAGTACCCAACAATTTAGCCATGTGCCTAGAAACAGTGTCATGTTTTCACGATACTCTTAGTCAAGTCATGATCCATAGAACTCAGTCTGTCATGTGACTTAGGAAAACTCAGAAATCTCAGTAACCTCAGTAGTTCAATAATCTTAGTGATCTAAGTGCTCAGTAATCTCAGTAACCTTCGTATTTCCCAGTAAATATCAGTAACACGCCGATTTGGCCCAAAAATGCCCCATTCGTGTCGTTTCGCCCGTTTGTCCACACAAATGGCCATGAAAAATTAAATGGACCACACTGGGATGATCCCCAACCTCCATGGCATGCCCCGGTAGATTTTTGGCCCACAACACGCCCAGACCCCAGGCCCACCCCCAAACCGTAGGCTATATCACATCGATTTGTCTCAAAAATGCCTCGCTCATGCCGTTCCGTGAAATCCTTTCTCGCTTGTGTTGACACAGACTTGACTTAAAATGTAAAGAAATGATGGTGACTTTTATTTTGATAAATGACATAAGAAAAGACAAAAAGCATGAATATGTAAATGAAAGAAAAGGGCAATGTCCCATATTCAAAAAGAAAAACTTATCTGAATACGACAACCAACTCCAATGAGTATGACATGCATTTTGGATTCAACTGCCTGATCTTCCTATCCAAACTCCCTATTTGTTGTTGAGTTCGCACCTTTTGCCACTGAGCCGCTTCTTCAAATCCATTGGACTCATACATCACATTCGATTGACGACATCTTCAAAGACTTTTGCCAACAAATCCCTTTCTTCTCACTTTTCACTTTTCTCTTGAACTCTCCATCGCCTTACGGTGCCCGTGAGGGTTTTCACCAATAAGACTCTCTCATTTTTATTTCTCTCCACTCACCATCGCCTTATGGTGCCTGCAAAGGTTTTCACCAATAAGACTCTCTCATTTTCATTTCTCTCAACTCGCCATCGCCTTATGATGCCCACGGGGCTTTTCACCAATAAGACTCTCTCATTTTTGTATTTCTTTCCTAATTTCTTATGCGGAGGGATACCAGTGGTACTTCACAATGTATCATCATATCCATTGCATGCTTAGCCTTAACATTATCAAAAATTGATCTAAAGGACTTTCTTTGGTTGTAATTTGGCTTTTGGTTAAGGTTAGAAAAGAAATGGTAAGGGGCTCAAACGATACTTGAAGTGGGGGTGGGACTTACAACTTTTGGAATCGACTCAAACAACACAATAACTCATGCCCCAGTTTTGTTGACTGGGTGAATCTTAAATCTTTATTTGGTTGGGCCGAGCCCGAAATAGGGCAGCCTACGTATCTCACTCCCAAGAGAGGAGAATCAGGTCGTACGTAGTTCCATCAGCTTGTTCTTTGTTTTGATTTGATTTTTTTCTTTTATTTTCGAACTCTTTTTTTATTCTTATTTTCTTGACATCTATCTTTGACTCTATTTTGATTCCAAAAGAGGGATATGAAAGAAAAATAAACGAAGCTCAAACGGGTAAACAAAGGATGACACAATGTTTGGATAGAAAAATAAAATGCCTTCATCATATCAATCTTCAAAATGCAAGTACTAAACATGCAATAAATTCAACAAAGGATCAAATATCATACATAGTATCTTTTGACCGCATCAGAATTGATAGCCATTTCTGCCATTTTGCCTTCAATATCTATCAAATATAAGGCTTCATTGGGCAACACTTTCTTCACAACGAAGGGACCTTGCCAGTTAGGGGAGAACTTGCCTTTCGCTTCAACCTGGTGAGGAAGGATACGTCTCAATACCAACTGACCAACTTCAAAATTCCTGGGACGGATCTTTTTGTTATACACTCGAGCCATCCTCCTCTGATACAACTGGCCATGACACACAGACGCTAGCCTTTTTTCCTCAATCAAACTCAAATGCTCCAGTAGGGTTTTTACCCATTCGTCATCATCAATCTCTGCTTCTACAATGACTTGAAGAGAGGGAATTTCAACTTCTGCAGGGATGACTGCTTCTGTCCCATACACTAATAAATATGGAGTTGCCCCTGTTGAAGTGCGAACAGTGGTGCGATAACCTAGCAATGCAAACGGCAACTTTCCATACCACTGTCTAGACCCTTGTACCATTTTTTGCAGTATCTTTTTTATGTTCTTATTGGCGGCTTCTACAGCGCCATTGGCCTTTGGACGATATGGAGTAGAATTTCGATGTGCGATCTTAAACTGTTGACATACCTCTTGCATCAAATGACTATTGAGATTGGCAGCATTGTCTGTAATGATCATCTTAGGAATTCCAAATCTACAAATGATATTGGCATGGACAAAATCTACCACAGCCTTCTTTGTCACTGACTTGAAAGTTACTGCTTCTACCCACTTTGTGAAGTAGTCAATGGCTACTAAAATGAATCTTTGCCCATTTGATGCCTTCGGCTCAATCGGTCCAATCACATTCATTCCCCAAGCCACGAACGACCATGGAGCGGCCAGTGCATGCAACTCAACAGGAGAAGAATGTATCAGATCACCGTGTACCTGACATTGATGACACTTCCAAACAAATTGAATAGAATCCCTTTCCATAGTAAGCCAGTAATAACCTGCTCGAAGAATCTTCTTTGACAAGACATGACCGTTCATATGCGACCCGCATACTCCAGAGTGTATTTCAACCATGATTGTCGAGGCTTCTTTTGCATCTACGCACCTTAAAAGTCCCAGATCTGGGGTCCTCTTATACAAGATTCCCCCACTTAAGAAAAATCCACTAGCCAAACACCTAATAGTCCTCTTTTGATCATTGGTGGCATATGCTGGGTATTCTCCTGACTGAATGTACCGCTTGATATCCAAGAACCAAGGTTCTCCATCGAGCTCTTCTTCAACCGCATTACAGTAAGCATGCTGATCACGACTCTGTATATGCACTGGATCGATGTAGTCTTTGTCAGGATGTTGGAGCATTGAAGACAGAGTGGCTAAAGCATCAGCAATTTCATTACGAATCCTTGGAATATGCCTAAATTTTACTAACACAAACCGTTGACATAGCTCCTGCAAGCATTGTCGATACGGGATGAGCTTCAAATCTCGAGTCTCCCAATCACCTTGAATTTGATGGACGAGCAAATCTGAATCTCCCAACACCAATAATTCTTGGACTCCCATATCAACAGCTAGCCTCAAACCAAGAATGCAGGCTTCATATTCTGCCATATTATTAGTACAGTAGAATCGAAGTTGTGTTGTTACCGGGAAATGTTGTCCCGATTCAGAGATAAGAACCACACCTATTCCGACTCCTTTCATATTGACAGCTCCATTGAAAAATAACCTCCAACCTGGATCAGCATCTATAACGACTTCATCGACACACGACACTTCTTCGTCAGGAAAATATGTCTTTAATGGCTCGTATTCTTCATCGATGGGATTCTCAGCAAGATGATCTGCCAAGGCTTGGGCTTTCATGGCGGTCCGAGTCACATATACAATGTCGAACTCGGTAAGCAATATTTGCCACTTTGCCAATCGACCTGTCGGCATAGGCTTCTGAAAGATATACTTTAAAGGATCCAGGCGAGAGATGAGATAAGTAGTATAGGATGAGAGATAGTGTTTCAACTTCTGTGCTATCCAAGTTAGGGCACAACACGTCCTTTCAAGAAGAGTATACCTGGCCTCATATGCGGTGAACTTCTTGCTAAGATAATAAATAGCCTGCTCCTTTTTGCCTGTGACATCATGTTGACCCAGGACACAACCGAAAGAATTATCCATGACTGATAAATATAAGATCAAAGGCCTACCAGGCTTTGGGGGTACCAACACGGGCAGATTTGACAAATATCTCTTGATTTGATCAAACGATTCCTGACATTCTTCAGTCCATTTTACCGCAGCACTCTTTTTCAGCAACTTGAATATGGGCTCACAAGTGGTTATGAGTTGAGCAATAAACCTGCTAATGTAGTTTAGTCTACCAAGCAAACTCATCACCTCCGTCCTATTCTTGGGCGGGGGCAAATCCTGAATGGCTTTGATTTTCGAGGGATCCAATTCAATTCTCCGATGGCTGACCACAAACCCCAACAGCTTTCCAGACGGAACTCCAAATACATATTTTGTCGGGTTGAGTTTGAGATTATACCTGCGAAGCCTTTCAAAGAACTTTCTTAAATCTTTAACATGGTCTGCCTGACTTTTTGACTTAATAATCACATCATCCACGTAGACCTCAATCTCCTTATGCATCATATCATGAAACATAGTGGTCATGGCTCTCATGTATGTTACTCCAGCATTCTTCAAACCGAATGGCATCACTCGATAACAATAAGTTCCTCATGGTGTGATAAAAGATGTCTTCTCTGCGTCTTCATCATCCATAATGATATGGTGATATCCAGCATAGCAATCTACAAAAGAGGCAACCTCGTGTTTAGCACAGTTGTCTAACAAAATGTGGATGTTGGGCAGTGGAAAATCATCTTTCGGACTTGCTTTGTTCAAATCACGGTAATCAACACACACTCAAATTTTGCCATCTTTTTTTGGTACGGGAACAACATTGGATAACCACATGGGATAACAAGACACTCGAATTACTTAGGCTTCAAGTTGTTTCATGATTTCCTCTTTGATTTTAATACTTACATCGGTTTTAAATTTTCTCAACTTCTGTTTGACAGGGGGGAACGCGGGATTAGTTGGCAACTTGTGAACCACTAATTCAGTGCTTAAACCGGACATATCATCATAAGACCATGCAAAAACATCCTTATAATCAATTAATGCTTGAATCATTCCCTCTTTTAGCCGTGTCAAAGCATGTACACTGATTTTAGTTTCCCTAACCTCTTCTTGATCCCCTAGATTTATTGGCTCAGTCTCATTCAAATTAGGATTCGGTTTGTCTTCAAACTGTTCCAACTCTTTCCTTATTTCTTCTAGTGTTTTTTCTTCATCATATTCCCCATCCTGCTTCATTACATCTTGATTAGTTTGGATTTTAAGATCAGGCTGAAAATTCCGCATGCATGTCATGTCATTAGAATCAGCATAAAGAGAACTGTATAAGAAAGAAAAACAAAATATATTAGACACAAAACAAAAGGGACATTGCATTTCATTAAATAAAAGATAGAAGGGTTTAAACATAGATACCAACATAACATAAACAAACTAAAACCCGAATTACAACCCTGAAATAACTCGGATAAATAGAAAGAAAAACAAAATAAACTACCAAAACTCCCTCCTGACGGGGAGAGGAGTGACTTGCCAATTATTAATCCGGACAGCTGGACCTATGAATTGTACGTCTGCCATACTAGTACCTTCTCCTACTTCAACCATATCAACTTCAATACAAAGGTTCTGGAAGTCATCAACCAATTCAACCTCAAATTCCACATGCTTCGTGACACCGCTCTTAACAAATGATTCACTGAGTAGTGGCATTGGGCGAGGGAGTGACCATGTTTCCTTTTTCCTTCCCTTGGCTTTCTTCAAATCTTCAACTGTAGGCTCAAATACCAGACCAAACGTGCCCACGTTCTCACTCGAACATATGGGATGAACTATGTCATGCAGAGACGCTCCCAAACCCTTTCCTGGATCAAATCCGTATTTCCAAAGTTCACTCACCATCATGATAGAAGCAGAAGACAATTGCGGTCCCGGTATAGCCTGCCATTTAAGGATACGATTCACTGGCACTGTATCAAAAATCTGATAGACGAATGTCTCATCTACGTTATTTGCTTCGATAAGAGACAAGGGAGAATCTTCGTAGGCTGACAAATCTCCTTCACCATGAATAACTACTTCTTGCCTATCATGCTCAAACTTAATTATTTGGTGCAGTGTAGATGCAACCGCCTTGGCCTTGTGGATCCACGGCCTTCCCAACAACAGATTGTAAGAGGAGTCTACATTCAATACTTGAAACTCTATGGAAAACTCAACAGGCCCTATGGTCAACACTAGTTCTATTTCACCAATGGAATTTGATTTTGCACCATCGAAAGCCCTGACACATACATTTTTGGGCATGATCCTCTCAGCACCAATATTCAGCTTTTGCAAAGTAGAAATAGGGCAAATATTTGCACCTGAACATCCATCAATCATAACATGAGTGACATAGAAATCTTCACACTTCACTGTAATGTAAAGGCCCCGGTTATGCCCTGTACCTTCAACAGGAAATTCATCGTCAGAAAAGCTGATCCGATTGACCTCAAAGATTTTTCCAACCATTTTCTCAAGATGGTTGATTGTAATCTCCCTTGGAACATATGCTTTATTTAATACCTTCAGTAAAACATCACGATGCTCCTTGGAGTGCAACAACAAAGATAAAAGGGAAATTTGAGCAGGGGTTTTCTTTAGCTGGTCTAATATTGAATACTCTGGCAATTTTATCTTTTTCAAAAATTCTTCGGCTTCTTCTTCAGTGATAGGATTTTTGATAGATGACGGTCCACTCTCCGTTGGCTTGGACTTTCTTAAGTTTTCAGGCACGAAACATCTTCCTGACCTAGCCAAACCCCCTACCTCATCTACATTTTCCACTACTTCTTTCCCATGATAGGTCATCACGGTCCGCCCATAATTCCAGGGAATCCTTTTCGTATCAACTATCGGAGGTTGGGTCACCGGTTTGAGGACAATAGGCGCTGCCAGTGCTCCTTTCACCATCAAGATAGGCTGACTCAGAGCTCCCACCACCGTCAACTTAGGTTTATCCTGACTTGAATCAACATACCTTCTGGCGCCCTGTACTGTGATCAGAGGTTTCTTTGTGCTTTCTTGGGCTTTATCTTCTCTCATTCCTTCCTGGCTCAATGACATTACTTTCAAAGACTCCGCTACATTCACCGATTTCTCCTCAATGGTCTGTATCTTGACAATAGGCTTATAACCCCTCAAAGACTCCTTCCCGTCATATATCAATTCTAATATATTGGCTTCAGCATGGGTTGACAATGGATTTTGGTTAATGTTTGGGCCTTCCTGGGCCTGGACCAGCATCTGATTTGTGTCAATTAAATCTTGGACAACTTTCTTTAAATGCCAGCATTTCTCGATATCATGGCCGGGCATATCAGAACAGTACGCACACCTTAAAGAATAATCGAGATTCCTCAGCGGTGGATTTGAAAGCCTTTCTTGAATTGGGCTTAAAATCTTCAAATTTCTCAACCTATCAAACAAACTAGCATATGACTCCCCAAGAGGTGTGAATTGATTTTTGACCGCCTTCTCTTTCCTATACTCGGGCCTAGGTTGAAAACTGGGTCTGGAAAGGTTTTGGTAATTTGGTGAAGCGAATGGGCAATTTTGTGGAGCTTGCGCGCGCCACTGCGGGTAAGAAGGGGTTTAGGCATATGGTTGCGTGCTATATACTGGGTACGGGGGTGGTGGAATGAAATATAAAGGGTTTTGTGAAGGGTAGTAATGGTGGGGAGGAATATATGGAGCTTGGGCGTAGACTTGGGCTTGGGCTTGGGGATAGGGGCGAGGTGGTCTTTTGGGATAGGAATGGGTTCCAGCTACAATAGTCGCCACGTCCTCTTTCTTCTTTTTACCTCCAAATGCGCCAGATCCACCTTGAATTGCTTGTGTGGTGGCTTTTAATGCGGCAAAACTCACTATTCGGCTGGTCTTAATTCCGTCCTCTATCATCTCCCCCATCTTGAGGACTTCCATAAAAGATTTTCCCATTGCCGGAAGTAAATGCTGAAAATAGGTCTCATCCTGTGCCTGAATGAAAACTTCTACCAACTTACTTTCTTTCATTGGAGGTTTTACCCTAGCGGCCTGTTCACGCCACCTTATCACGTATTCCCTAAAACCTTCAGTGCTCTTTTTCTTCATGTTGACCAAGGATTTTTTGTTCGAAATCAAGTCGATGTTGTACTGAAAATGTTGAACAAATTCAGAAGCCAAATCATCCCAGCTGTTCCATTTATCGATATCTCGATCGATGAACCATTCTGAGGCCAAATCTGAAAGACTCTCGCCAAAGAAGGCCATGAGCAGTTCTTCATTTCCTCCTGCAGCCCTCAACTGGTTGCAATAACGTCTCAAGTGTGCAACGGGATCACTGTGTCCTGCATACTTCTCGAACTTAGGCATCTTAAAACCGGGGGGCAGGTTGATGTCTGGGAACATGCACAGATCTTTATAGGAAACACTTCTATAATCTCTGATTCTTTGCAGATTCCTCATAGCTTGTTCTAAACTTTTCAATTTCCGGGCTATGATATCTTGTTCCTCTGTTGCGACAGGTTTCTCCGTATCAAATGGAAATGCAGGCGGTTGAGTGTACCCATACGGTTCATTCATTTGCAAGGTAGGCTCCGGAGCATAATACTGATTATCTGGAACCTTCAGTACTGGCTCACTGGCAGACCTAGGAAGCCTCATTCCGGGACGCACAGCATATATGGGAGTTTCTTGTGGCGGCGGATCCACAAATACCGGTGTGGTCGGTGGCGCTGGCTGAGAAGCGGGTCTTGATTGGGGAGCTGCCAAAGGCACACCAGAACTGCCAGGATAATAATGTTGCGGAGTGAATCCTGGCGCATACTCAGGTGACTCAGTAGGAGCAGAGAATTGCGCCTGAGAGAGCGGTGGGCAGTTAGAGATATTCCCAAGACCTTCAGGGAGCAGAGGAGGAGGCATTCCGCTGGCCCATGGCCGGTGTAAATCTATCAATTGTTGTCTGAGCCTTACTACCTCCTCATTGTGTTCAGAACTTTCTTCCCTGTGATCCTGATCCGGGTCAATGAGCGAATTTTCAATCTCCCTGCTAGCCATGGCGAGCTTTGCTTTGGATCTAGTGAAGTATGGGTGACTAGCCAGAGTGCTGCAAACCTACCACTGTTATCTGAAAGAACATGTTCATCAAAGACGACATCCGTTAGGATTAGGGCACACAACAAGCATGAGAATCACATTGGTAAAATTGTCCTAAATTCATGTTCATTTCTACCAGCTTTTGAGGGTAGCGAGGTCATTTTAACATCATCCTGATTTTTGTCTACACTTTTTTTTTATTATTATTATTTTTTTTATTTTATTTTTGTCTCTTCTTTTCTTCGTATCAATCTCTGCTCTTTTCCTCACGTTATCTACCTTTATTTTATCATTCTTTATGGCTTTTGTTTTTTCCTTAAAATAATGAAAAACAATGAAACAAAATGATTAGATCGAACCCAAAAGTAGGTTGCCTACGTATCATGTTGTACATGAATCAGATCTTGCGTAGTTCGGGCCTTGCCAAAATGGCCAATTAAACTTTTTTTTTTCTTTTTTTTTCTTGAAACTTTAAGAAGAAAAGAAAAATAACAATTTGTCAAAAGAATTGACGAACATCTTTTGCATTTTTTTACTTTTAAAATACCTATACAAAACGAAACCTATGATTACCAAAGAAAAATCTTTTGGGGTTTTCAATTTTGAATTTCATATGAAAAGGAAACTTGAACCTATTAAAGAAATTTTTTTTGTAGTTTTCTTTTAAAGACGTATATGAAACGCCTACTCTAAATGGAGAGTGAAGAAATATTTTTGGATTTTTTCAAATAAGATCCCCAAACCAACAATAGGCTGCCTACGTATCTCACTCCCGAAAGAGGAGAATCAGGGGTGTGTAGTTCGTCCAGATTGGACAATTAACGATTAACTAATAAATTGTCCCTAACTTAAAAGACACAACCAAAAATAAACGAATAAAAACTTTTTGGATTTTCAACTAGACACTTTAACTAAGACTGACACCATCAATTATGGAAAAAATATTTTTGGTATTTTTGCTTTTGACAAATAAGTAGAAAAGGCAAACAAAAATCTTTTTTTTTTTTGAGTTTTTTGGATCGTGAAGAACAAAAGCCATAAAGAACTTCTGAAATAAACTACGACACTCCTTTTGATTCATTCTTTTCGACTCACTTTTTTTTTCTTCTTCTTTTTTCTTCTTTTTTTTTCCTTTTTTTCGTTTTTTTACCTACGCACCTTACTCCTAACAAATATTTTTTTTTCAAATCAGTCCGTCAAATGACCACGTTACCCTTAAAGATGCAACAGTTAGCACGTAGGGATGCTTTAGAGGTGAGTCTCCTACAAAGGGTCATGTGGGTCCCGCTAGGTCTCCGCATGATGCACATAAGCATGACCTAAAGGCTGACCTACGTTGTGGTTCACTAACAAGGCTGTTCGGGGGAGCGTATGGTCGATAGTGGCTGCTTTGCTTTCCACCTACTCCATAACACCGACGGCTCCCCCCTAAAATAAGGGTGACTCAACTAGAGGTTGTGTACAACACGTGTACTACGGACTTGTTGCAGAAATAAGGCCGGGGGGCGGACTCATGATGACAGATATAAAGCGGTAACACATAGGATAAATACTATAAACAAAGAGCACGAAAACGCACAAAAGTGAAAACAATAACACAAACAATAATCACAAACAATGCTTATACACTCGTAATGCCAAACAAAGCCGATACGACTAAAAAAAAATAAGCTCGAATTCTGAAATAGTATCCCCAACAGAGTTGCCAGAGTTGTCACACCCCTTTTTTAACGTATTCCAAACGATTTATATAAAAGGGGTTTTATTATTAAAGTGACAAAGATGAAAATTTATTTCGAAAAAGGACTATGTATATTTTTTATTTTTCAGAGTCGTCACTTGGCATAATTCGGTGTGCCAAGTTACCTTTGAAAAATCCTTTTCGGAACCATTTGACTCTTAAACTGGTTTGCGAACAGAGATTCCGGCTAAGGAATTCTGTTGACCGACGGGAAGGTGTTAGGCACCCCTCGATCCCGTGGTTCAACCACGGTCGCCTGGTGGATCGTATCGGCTAATTTGGCATTACGAATGTACAAACCGCATAAAACACACAAAACAAGCAAACAAACAAATCACACAAAATTCAAAACAAGCCGAAATAATGTTCAGTCCAAATTATACAATCCAAAATAAAAGAGGTACTGAAATATAAAAACCTATTCTATTCTAAACTGATCCTAAACTAAAACTCCACCCAACGTTCCAGGCCTTGATCACGAGCCTCCTTTGTGTACATGCTACTTCGAGGCATTCCCCGGATAAATCAATACAAATTCTTCGGGGCATTCCCCGGATAAATTATACAATTGATTCAAAAAGTGATAAAATCAAATCATTCAATCAAATTTCAACCATTCAATCAAATTTCAACCATTCAATCAACCAACAATCTCTAGATTTGCCTACCCGACCTGCATTTTGCCTATTCCGATCGATGTATCATGTTACTACCAAAATCAAATTAATGTTCCTTTCAAGTTATACGAACAATGAAATCAAACTAACCAAAATCGCCAATTATGTCAAGTTTTCAATTCTCACCCACAAACCCATTTTTAACCACAATAATTACAACATGCTTCGATTATTAAATCACGTCTCAAAATCCGCAACCAACATCAAACACAACACAAATAACGAAGATTCAAACCAAACACACAATAAATAAATCATCCACACTAACAACATCCATAAAAGTCAAAATAAATTAAAGATTCGGTTAGAAGAAATGGACCTTGATGAAACTAATCCTTGTCGATAATAAAGAAATTCGAAGACCAAAATACTCAATCGGAGAACCTCACAACGAAAAACTCCAAACTCGATATTGAATTCAACCGGACAGATCGGAAAACCACGACAAAACCCCACGATGAATAACCCACAAATCCAAATAAACTTCAAAAACAACCTAAGATCTCAAATTCGAAACCCCAAACCAACGATTTCCAACTAACCTTGCACGAACCAAAACAACTCGGATGGATTCAAAACCTTAAGGAATAAGAAATATCAAACGAACCGAGACTGAAATTATGAAAAATCGAGAAGACCCATACACGAAATTTCATCGGAATCAGTGAAAAACGGACAGCGTGTCGTTGCCGGTCACCGGCGTCACTATTTACGGTGACTTCCGCCGATGGAGAAGGAGATCGGAGCAGCGGAGCTGATCGGATTCTCGACCGACGAACGGTGTTGTCACCGGTGGACGAGCTGCGGCCGGAGCTGGCCGACGCGGAGCGGCGCTGGCACCAACGTCGGCGCTGTCGTCGTTGCTGGTGAGAGGTCGGGTCGGCGACGCGGGTCGCTGACGGCGAACTTTATTGGAGAGAGAGAGAGTGAGAGTCTAGAGGGAGAAAATGCTGATGATTTTTTTTGTTCAATTTGTTCTCTTTTTTTCCTTCCCTCTTTTGTGTGTATGTGGGTATGTATATATTGAGTCCTTTCTTCTTGGACAAGAAAAAAGAGAGGGGGTGGGGTAACGTGGGGTAGGGGGTAGTGGTGAGGTGTTATTTTTTATTGGGTAGGTTATTAGGATAAGATAGGGTTAGTTATTTTACTATTTGTTTATTATTATTTTTTGTATTTTGCGGGGTATAATGACATGGGTGAAGGTACACGGTAGGATAAAATAAAAGTGGGTAAAAATGACATCGTGGAGGGTACATGATATGCTAAAGTAGAAAAATGAATAAAATCGAACTTCTAAGGGGGGCAAAATTACGTGTCTACAATAGTAACAATAATAATGATTTAAAAAATAGTAATGATAAAACTAATAATATTTAAAATATTTGAATTGATTTCAAAGTTTTCTCTTAATTCAAATTTATAAATTATAGGATAAACACACATTGTATTTGAAAAACTAAAGATAAGGAAGAAATTGATATGATATTTTAATTTAAATTTAAACAGAGTTTGAATTGATATGGAATTCTAACTTCTTCATCTCTTCTATATATACTATTATATATTACAGTGATAAATAAAGTTAAGTTTTTACTTTTTAGTGTGTTATTATTCATTAGCTTATTAGCAAATTTGTTTACTGTATTCTTCTTCTTCAATTTCTTATTATGTTTTTTTATATAACAATTTTATGTTTTAAATGCAGAAAGGCTATGAAATATCATCTTCATCTTCCTCCATTAATGCTCATGATTATGGTGTCAGTATCTTTTTTTTTACGATGATTTAATTTAATAAGTAACTTATTGTTATTATTCTTTTTTTTTTGTTGTTGTAAGTCCTTATATGTATATCATGTTTGTTAAGATTCATGATAATTTCTTTATTTACATACTCATTTTGATGAATCAACTAATTTAATATGTTATCGCTTTAAATAATTTATTTGCACATATAAAGCATGCTTAAACTCAAGCAAATAATGCTTGAACTTTCTTTTCAAGCATTTAGCTTTTTTAAATGCTAGCCTTTTATATCATTCTAATATTATGTTATTAAAATAAGTGTTCATTTTATTTTAGGGATAATACCCACAAAAATACTTGAAGTTTGACCGGATTACCAGTTGAGCATACTGAACTTTTTTTGCGGGGTCCCTATTACCAGTTGAGCATTTTATTTTGTTCGCATTGAGCGCGTGAACAGTGTTAAAAACGTTTTAAAACTCTTTATTTTTTGCCAAACAACCCCTTAATTTTATAATTATTTAAAGTTTTATATTTTTATTTATTTTTTCATTCTTCTTTCTTCTTTCTTCTTTCTTTCTTTTCTTCAACAATGGTTTATCCATTGTTGAATTGAAATTTAATGGAACTCAATGGTTATAATTTAATGGAACTCACTAATTGAAACTCAATAGATGATTCCGAAGATTCAAACTCGAAAACTCGCTAATTTAATTCCGAGTTCCATTAATGGAAATTGAATCTTTCGAGTTCCATTAACGGAAGATTAAATAGCTTCATACATGAAATTAAATTTTTCGAATCTTCCGAGTTCCATTAATGAATTTTTTGGATCTTTCGAGTTCCAATAACATAAGATTGAATAGCTTCATACATGAAATTAAATTTTTCGAATCTTTCGAGTTCCATTAATGAATTTTTCAAATCTTTCGAGTTTCATTAATGGAAATTGAATCATGAAATTAAATTTTCCGAATCTTTCGAGTTCCATTAATTAGCGAGTTCCATTCAATTAGCGAGTTTCATTGAATCTTCCATTGATGGAACTCGCTAATTGAATCTTCCGAGTTTCAATGGAAAATTAATGAAAGATTTCATTCAATTATTTGAAAAAACTTTTTTCATAAACTCAATGGAATCATTTAGAATATTTAATATGGTTGTAATTGTGAAAAAATATTGAAAAGTGATAAAATGGAGAAGAAACGACGCGTGCACCGTACTTCCCACCGAAAAAACTGGGTATACGTTTTGAGGGGGGATTAATTCCACTTTAAAAAAGTCCGGGGGGAATTAATTCCAATTTAAAAGTATAGGGGGGTAATAGGACCGGACAGAGTTCAATATGCTCCACTGGAAATTTGGTTAAACTTCAGGTATCTTCGTGGATATTATTCCTTTATTTTATGCGTTTTAACTTTTTATTCAGTGGTGATTTATTCATTTAATTCATGAGAAACTTATGATAAATTTCAAATCAAAAATAAAAATTTGAGTTAGTTTAAAATTAGAATACATTATGCTCTCTTCTCCTATTTAAACTCCTGAATCATTGTCAATCATTCTAAAATTAAATATATAGTATGTAGAACAAGAACAAGAATAATAAAAAATAAAATAGCAATAGTAGTAGATACGTAAATGGTAAATAATATGATTTGATTTCAAATAATTTTTTAATTTAAATATAATATTAGAAGATAAATATGCATTATATTTTAAAAATTAAAGATAATGAAGAACTTATCTTCTTTCAACAAATTGAAATATTATTTGAATTTGAATGAAAGTTGAAATGGAATGAAATTCTACTTCTTAATCTATTTGAATTTGAAGTACATTATCCTTTAAAAAAAGATTTTTATATAATGTGGTTTGATTTCAAATAATTCTTTTAATTCAAATATAATATTAGAATATAAATATACATTTTATTTAAAAAATTAAAGAATTATTTTTAGTGGTAGTAGGGAATCTATATCAATAATAATAATTAGTTGTAGTACTGTTGGCAATTGTAGTAATAGTACTACATAGTATGTAGAACAACAATAATAATAATAATAATAATAATAATAATAATAGTAATAATAATAATAATAAGGATATTTGAATTCAAATATTTTTCTTAGTTCAAATATATGTTTAAGATAAGCATGTTAAATTTGAAAAACATAAGGATAAGAATATTTGAATTTGATTTTTTAAATGAAAATTGCATTGGAATAGAATTCTTCCTTCTTAATCTCTTTTTTATATATATTCACTCATATCCTGTTGTGTATTGTTAAGCTTTCTTCTCTCTCTTTGTTATTGATTACTGATTATTAGCTTTGTTTATGACTTTACTTATTACACTCTTTATTTTTTGAAAAACACTTCATTTGATTTGACATTGTTATTTTTCTATGCAGATGATGATGTTTAACAATTGTATTTTTTATATTTGAGTTTGAATTCAAGTAAGTGATATTTTTCATATGATTTTGTAAAAGTAATTAAATATATCCTTAAAATTCTTCATGCATAATATTAGACTAAGTAATTGTTATTTTATGTAAACTTTGATTATTAGAATTCAAGTTCGAATTGTGATTGATGTGATAGATGGATATAATTATTATCTATTACTTTAAAATTTTGTGCTTATGAACAATTTTTACAGTTCATGGCAAAGCAGATTGCGGATTCTGAAATGGTTGGAGAAAATTCAAAATATTTTTTTTTTACAATTTATGATATTTTAACTCATTTATTTTTAAGATGAAAAAAATATATTTTATAATAGAAGTATGAATGAAAAATAACAAAAAGACTAGAAAAGTATAAGTAAAAAAAATTTAGATATTTTTTAATATTTTTTGACAAATTTACTAAACGGAGAGAACTAGCTTAGGAATAGGAAAATAAAATTAAAAAGTAAATGTCAATATATTAGAAGAAATTTACATATTATAATTTTTTTTCTTAGAATAAAACTCATGATTTTACTTTCTACTTTAAAATTTAAATTCAATTTTTTTTACATGCATTAAGGAATTCATTTTAGTTATAAGGACATGTTAAAAATTGCATTTAATTTGATTTATAAAAAAGCAAAACAAATTAAAATCAAATATATGAGATAAATTCATATTTTGATTGATGTGAAAATATTTGACTTAAATTTTAAATTATAACTACTTCTAACGGACTAGATTATTTTGAAGTCTTCTTCTAATCTATATTTTATATCTATTTTAATTTTGTGTTTTGAGATAAGAGAGAAGAAAACTCAATTGCTTACGTACGTAATACAAAATATAATCTAATTCAAGATTAAATTTTAAAAAAGTAAAGTAATCAAATTACAATACATGGAGGATTGTTTTTTTGTTTTTTTGGGGGGGGCGGGGGGAGGCGGGGGGGACAATTTTTAAGAATATAATGAAAAAATCATAATACACATGTTTATTTATAAAAATTTGCATAGAAAAGATGGAGGAATAGTAGAATAAAAATTCAAATTATTTTTTACAATCTAAAATCATTAAATTGACAAAATATAAAAAATATGAAACATAAAACCTTTTTTGCAATTACATGATTATTTTTACTAATATACACTAGATTTTAAAAGCGGATGGGTGGATGGGTGAGGTGGGTGGTAGAGACTATTAACAATACACCATATTTAAATTGTGAATGATATTATAAATAAAAATATGAAACATAATTTTTGTTTACAATTAGATGATTGTTTTTTTTTCGTATAAATTTAATTATCAGTGGGGGAATTGAGTGTGAGGGAAGGAATGAGTCTGGGTGGAGGTGTGAGGGGGAAGGGGTAGAAAAACATTTATATTAAAGAAAATAAAAAAAATGATTGGGGAATTGGGGGAGGCGGGTAGAAAGATTTTATTTTTTTCTCATTTTTTTGAGAAATAAGATGATAAATGATTTTTTTAAAGATAATATAATTTAACAAGTTTGAATGAGACATTTCAATATGAAACATCAAAAATATTACTTGAATATTTTATACCAGTCCTCATTAACAAGACGTAGAAATACGCGTCCTATTTAATGCATGAGCAATTTAATTCGTTTATTTCTAACCTTAAAAACAGACACTAATTGAAAATCCCTTCAATCATAAACAAGAGAATCAAAATAAGAATTACAGTCTCCTTTTCAAAAGAACGTTAAAATAGAGATATTATAAATACGTTGGAGTATCATACACTCCTCCCATTTCATTTACGTAAAAATATTTAACTGCTCACAGAATTTAACTTTATGATTTCAAACACGTTGTGATACCATTATAATCATAAGACAGTCGTAATTGTAAGAGTAAAATGAAAAAAAGAAAAGAAAAATTAAAATATTTTCATACATGTATAGTGCAGAAACCAAATGAACCCCAACAAGTACCAGGGAAGAAAAATATCTTGTAGGAATCCAATTCGAAAATACACAAAGTTGTCCTTTTTTAGTTTTTTGATAATTAATCCTTAGAAAAATTCAAGAAGTGGCACTTTTTAGTGTAAGTACCTCACTTGTAGACCTTACCACCGACTCACTACTTAACAAAAAACCCCATTTCATAAAAAATAAAATAAAATAAACTGCCCTTCAATTGCTAGTTGCTCAGTTTCTTTGTTAGGAGACACTTGTTAGTTGCTACTACTGTAATTTGATTGAAGCAGAAGGTGAAAATCTAATACCCCTTTTTTTAGTCTTTACTTGCTTTGTTTTGATTAGATCTCTTTAACCCTTTGTTATGTTTTTTCAGGGTGTTCTTGAAGGTACTTAGGTTATTCTTGTTTTTGTTCTTTATTTTTTTTATGTGATTGGTTGTTTTTGTTGTTGTTTTGTTTTGTTTTATGGTAAAGTTCATATCTTTGGGTTTGTTTTAAGAGTTTTCTTCTCTATTTTTCTTGGATTCTTGTTTGATTCTTTGTTGTTTAAAATGTGATTAGTTGTTTTGTTTTGTTTATGGTAAAGTTCACAATTTTTAGGTTTGTTTTAAGAGTTTTCTCTATTTTTCTTGGATTTTTTTTTTTGATTCTGTGTTTTGTAAAATGTGATTAGTTGTTTTTGTTGTTGTTGTTTTGTTTTAAGGTAAAGTTCTTATCTTTAGTTTGTTTTAAGAGTTTTCTTTATTTTTTCTTGGATTTGTTTTTTGTTTGTTATTTTTTTTGGTGAAATCTGTGTGTGGATAGATTTTTTTTTTTGGGGGGGTTCTGTGATTGATTCTGGTTGTTTTTCTGTTTTAAGTCAGATATGAACTGAAGGGTAGCTGTTGATTTGAAGAAAAGTTGAGAGCTTTAAGATTCTTGGAATGGAAACACAGGATATATCAGAAACCCTAGTGGAGGGTTCTGTGGATTACAAGCCAGTTGTTAGTCAAATCCCAGATGGTAAAACCCTAGAAGAGGGCTCTGTCCTGTTTGGCTTAAGTGGGAGTTTGGTTGGGTCTAATGTGGTGACAAAGGTTCCATCAAGTGAATGTTATGGTGATGGTGGTGTAAGTGCTAACGTGCAGAAGAGTATAGCAAATGAAGCAAACGGGGATGATGGTACTGAGTTAGTGGGGGTTGGGTTTGAGCCGAAGTTAGTGGATGAATGTGATAACATTGATTTGGAGGGGGTTACGGGTGAGGAGGAGAAAGCAAATGTGGATGATAATAATGATTTAGAGGGTGTTGATACTGAACAGAAGCTAATGTATGGGCAGGGGGCTGTTGAGAGTGAGAATAAGCTTGCAAATATGGACGGAGATTATAATGATCTAGAGGTAGTTGAGATTGAGAACAAGTTTGGAGATGTGGACGATGGTATTGATTTAGAGGCACTTGGCCTGGGGAACGAGGCTGTTAGTCTTGAAAATCTGGTGGAAGGAGGGACATTGAAACACGAAACTCAAGCATTGGGGTCAATAATTCCAGAAACTAACAAAATAAATGATGGTGATGTCCTGGCTGCGGAATTGGGTGGTGAAATTAATGAGTCTCAGAATAATGGGGTTGAGAAAATTGGTATGGCTGAGGTTGTGGAAGCGATTGACATGACAGTTGATCCTCCGAGAAAGGTTGAAGTTTCTGGAGATGGTATTACTCTGACAGTGGATGTATTTGGTCCATTGGATGGAATGTTGGATGATAGTGATCCAGATTGGATGCCTTCCATGCAAAATTACAGCTCTATGGGCGCCAATGGGATTAAAGCAGAAGGAGATGTCAGTGATAATCAAGAACACAATTTTACTGTGGGTGACTTAGTATGGGTAAAAATCAAGGCCGACTTGTGGTGGCCGGGAATGATTTGTGATCCGCATCAATCGAAAGATGTTGGGAAGCGTGATCAAAGGTGCGGTTTCTTTGTTAAGCATTTTGGTAACACTAATTCTGTTTGGTGCCAGCCATTCCAATTAAAACCCTTTATAGAGTATTTTGAATTGATGTCTTGCCTGAACAAATCTGGAAGCTTTTGTGGTGCAATAGAGAAGGCTTTGGGCGAGTTTGGTAGGCGTGTAAAACAGAAGATGACGTGTTCTTGTTTTTCAAAAGAACATCAAGTTGCTGCTCAAAATTTTCCATCGAAGGAAGACGGAAGTGGTGGTAGTGTTTTTTTGCCATCTCAATTTGAGCCTTCAGAGTTTCTTAATTTCATTAGGTTACGTGCCTTGGGTGTTCGTAGCCCAGGTCGTATTGAGTTTACAGTGACTGAGAGTTGCCTAGTGGCCTTTTACAGTTCAATAGGCCATAAGCAATTGCCTCTGTATAAACTCAGGCCAACAAATAATGTCAAAGACAGTGCTGTCAATGATCTGATATCAGGAAGCAAGGATGAAGATCTGGACAAGCTTTCTGGCGATGGTAGTGTCCTTAAGAGCTGCAGAAGTGGTTCTGATGATTGTAGAATGACTGAGGTGGTGCCGTCTGGCTTGTTTGAATCTCCTAGAGGAATGGGGAGCATGATATCCCGTTCACAGATTGCAAATGAAGATGCCGGAGGAAAATCTGAAAAAGGTTTTGAGTCGAGAGAACGGAAGAAGAGCAAGTACCTATCGTATCCTTATGTAAACAGTTGGGGTCGTAAGAATTCACTTGGCCAGGGAGAAGATGAAACTGAAGATTTTGAGGAAGATTCTCTTGGAGGAGTAAAGAGATCATCCAGTCCATCCATGGTCTCCACTCCAATTGGTAACTTCATTAACAAGAACCCTCTAAGGAAAGTAAGGAAATCAGTTATTGGCAATAATGGAATTTGCAATAATGCAGATTTCGCTGCTGTCTCTTCGGCAGAAATGCTCCAAGAACTCCATCTGACTGCTATTGATTGTTTCTTTCCTATTCAAAGCACGTGTTCCATTCTAATGCAGGATTTTTTCTTGAGTTTTAAATCATTCAGAGATCCCCAAGTTCAGATGGACGAAGATAAGGAAGCTACTTTAGGGTGTCAGGAAACTTTCGAGTCTCATAATATTTTGGCCTCCGGAGGGTATGATCTGCAAGTAGAAGGACAGCCTCCTCCGTGTGTTCTCCCCAAGAAGAGATCTAGAAAGAAAAGTGAAGATATAAAAGCTACTGCAGATGGTACCGGTATGAATGGCTCTGCCCTTGTTGGTTCTGTAGAGACAGGTCCCGATACACTAAAAAAAGGAATAGTTCACAGAAAGAGGAAGAAGGCGGCAACTGCACCTGTTACTCATAATGAGATTGGGGTATTGGGTGGACTACCAGACTTGAATGGAAATAATGCGGGCTTGTCAGTTGAAAATATGCAGGTTATAGGTCCTGCCCCTACTCAAGGTAAACTCGAACCTAAAAGGAGGGGAAAAAAGAAGGAAGAGTTGGTTTCTGAGAATGTGCCGGATGTGAGTAAAAGCACCACCCAGTTTATTCCGCTGCTGAAAAGTGTGGAAGTCACCGGCTCGTTTCCCTTTGAAGGTAGTCCTCAACCAGATAACATGTGGGGGGTACAGGGGGCCTCTTCCCTCCCAAATGCTGCACTTTTAGCTGGACAACCAAATGCCTATGAAATTCATGCTGCAGGTAGTTCATTACTAAATAATTCACAGAACGAGGGTCTGGTTTTGTCTGCGAAAGCTGAAGGCAAGAAAAGGAAAAGGAAGGAGAAAGCATCAAATATTCAGAATAACTCTTCAGCTCTACCAGATTTGAATGGACAGGTCATGGATCCGAACTTGAAGGGAAAGGAGTTTGCAGAATTGAGTTCAGTCACAGGTCAGGATAAACCCAAGCGTAAAAGGAGGAGAGCTAATAAATCTGCTGCCATTGGGATACCCAATGCTAATGGAGATCACAACACACTTCTGCTAAACTTTGCATTGGGTCCAGTGCCTTCCAAAGAGTATATCGCTGCTAGCTTTTCCAAGTTTGGTCCATTAGAGGAATCCAAAACTCAGTACCTAAATGATTCCACTGCCCAGGTTGTCTTTGTAAAGGCTGGTGATGCTATGGAAGCCTTGCAGAGTTTACAAAGCAGAAACCCGTTTGGACCTTCCCTTGTCAGTTATCGTCTCCGTCAGGTCTCAACTTCTAATAACATGCAGACGTCACATTCTTTTCTGCCCGCGGATGCACTCCAACCTGGAGCAGTACCTTCAAATGGTGAGGAACCTAATCTTGTCGTCATAAAACAGAATCTGGAGGCAATGACAACAATGCTTGAGAAGGCTGGTGATAATATTTCCCCTGAGATGAGAGCCAAGTTGGAAAGCGAGGTGAAAGGCTTCTTGAAAAAGGTAAGCACCATGGTTGGCCCTTCTTCATCGTAGCCGATAATAAATGTTGTAGTTTCGTAGTTGACATTTTAACTGTGTATCCAATTAATTAAGATACTTATGTGAGGCTAGTGGCTGTTGTTGAGACCGCCATGTTTTATTATTTTCAGTAGAACTGCTGGACCTGTTTCCTTTACTCTGTTGGAATCTGGAGTTGTGTCGTCTGTGCGCGCTTCTAACTTCCTACCTTGTACTCTTTAGTGTCTAGATGGAGCAAGACACGATTCTGTGCCCCCCCCCCCCCCCCCCAGCTAGCCAATCCTGGGCTACCGTTCTCTGTGTTGCCTTGCTGTTACCACCTTAATTTAATGGATCTTTGACAACCTTAATGCCTAATTTTCTGTTGATCTGCATGGATTAAGAAGGTTTATAAAAGTATAAACTAGCAAGAGTGGATATGTATATCAACTAGTCACTGCATCTTTGAGTCAAAAGATGGAGGAAGTTGATTATATGAATAGTAAATATCCACTCTGCTCTATGCAGGCTTTGTCCTATCAAATCCAACGCTTAAGAGAATTCACCATATTACATTCTTCTTACGTTGGTTGTCAAACTTATCCTCCGTTTTGGTTTAAAACCGAATATGGTGAAATTCACCGTTGCGCGCACGGTGAAATTAGCAACGGAAGATGTATAGTACCGCAATCACGAATCTGTTTTGGCTTTGTCTAAAACACGGTGGTCCGTGCAACAGTGAACATATGCTCATGCAATTTTGTGTCTGACTTATGATGTTTTCTTTCTCGCTCTCTCTCTTTTCTTGGGTCCTCCAGATACCATTCATTGTCAATAGTGTTCTTCAGCGAAGTGCATGTTTCAGCTGATGTTTTTGTTTCAAATTAAAACACTTGCGTTTTGTTGCATTCGTCGAAAGATCATCATGTGCCTTTCATGTTTTTCGAGGAGTCCTAATGGCACGTCCAAGTACAGTTACTGCCTGTAAGAAATGACCATAACACTTTCTCTAATTTTGTAGGAAATGACCGAGCAAAACAATTAAAAGTCATCTGGATAAGAAAAAATAATGTTCTTTTGGTTATGAATGGAATCAAATAAAACAAAACAAACCTTAGTATATAGTGCAAATAAATAGAGGTATAACTTAACGATTGATGATTAATAGGCGAGGTCTTGTGACCATTTGAGTTGTGCATATTCTAATGAGTTTTCAATCAATAAGTACTTTTTCATATCTTTTTATGAGCCATACAAGTACGTCTTGTGTCACCTACGACGCCTAACTTGCTTTGGTCCTGGGTAATAGATCATTGGGCTTAATAGGTGTCCTTTGGAAGAGCATTTCATTCAGTCCTATCTATTCATCCATTTTCTTAAATGGATATTTAAGGATCTCTCTTTGTTCACAGATTTTGAAATCAGATCAATATCCATTTCTCAATAGATCTATTGGGCTAATAAGAGGGTATCATTGATCATTTCATTCAATTTTTATCACGTTTCAAACAAAATTGAGGGTAGAGAATAATTCAGCGCCTTTTACGTGGATTTTCTATGATTCACACTACTTAAAAAAAAAAAAAAAAAAATCGACCACAAAAATTGACCATAAGTGGTCGGTTTTCTTCATTTTCCGACCACAAAATCGATCAAAATTTTTGGTCAGAAAAGTAGCAGTAGCTTTTTAAAAATCGAAGGGAAAAAAAAATCGACCACACGTGGTCGGTTTTTTATAAAATTAATTTAATAATTTTATAAAAAAACGACCACGTGTAGTCGATTTTTTATTAAATTAATTTATTAATTTTATAAAAAATCGACCACATGTGGTCGATTTTTAGTTAAATTAATAAATTAATTTCATAAAAATCGACCACTCTGCAAAAAAAAAATATATATATAGAAAAATTGACCATATGTGGTCGATTTTTCTGGGAATTTTAAGGAAAAAAAAATGAAAACCCAAATACTGCATGCAACCACACCAATAATATACAACAGTAACCAAAATAAAAATACTACAACAACAAAAAAAACAAATGAAAATTTTCAAAAGTGTACAACACATACAAAATGTCCAACAAAGGTGAGTACGAAAATACTACAACAATAGTTTCAAAAAATAAAATGTCTAAATTTAAACAACAAGCTAAAGTGCTAAATCATAAAAGTAAATCCATTCACTTTACAGACAACAAGCTAAACCTTCGTAAAAAATAAGAAGCTTGTCACGCCCCAAATTCCATTGGAGCGGACTGGCACCCGTAGCCGAGGAGGCCCGGGAGAACCCGTTCATAACCTATACTTTCACACTTACATTACTTATGAAAGTTAGAAATTTGGGCAGCACTTCGTTGTAAATAGAAGAAAACAGTACCTGTATCAGCCCAGCAGACACGCATATATATATATATATATATAAACAGTAATTGGCCGTCAGAGCCATCACGTCTATCAACCAAACACTCCTATGGCTGTACAATATGTCTACAAAAGCCTCTACATAGATACACAACTGAGTTAGGGTCGGGACAAACTCCCGCCCACAAAAGACTTTTATACAAATACCAAAAGTACATATAGAAACGACTTGGGATGCCCCGAAACAACTGGAGCTCACCACTATCAACAGAATGTCCTGGCTCTTACTGCGGAGGTGTACGACCTGAAGTACCCGTTCCTGCAGGCATGAATACAGGTCCCCCGTGAGGGACGTCAATACGGAAATATGTACTGAGTATGTAAGGCAGTGAGTATCAAGATGAGATACAAAAGATCAACAGAACCCAGATACCAGTGAATAAACAGTATGAGTAGACCACACTTAAAAGAGCTGATGGGATACCTGCACATTACTTTCATATCATTACTTCCCGTATTCCTTATCAATACATAACATATGTCATACAATGGCCAACTGATCAGTGGTACTAATACAATACATCAGGGACCACCCCTGGAATAGCATATATACATAATCTTTATAATACAATGGCCAACTGATCAGTGGTACTAATACAATACATCATATCATCAATTTAAAATAAAGACATTCCATTTCTTAATTCAATTAATCTTTGAGATTGGTTACTTTGTGGTCACACCTTATGGAACTTGAAACCATGATACCTCAATAGGAAAAACATGTAAATAGGTAATCAATATCATGAAAATGAAGTAGAGAATCATGGATACCTCATTAAACTATTTCGGAGTCAACAATAGTATATGGACATTTTTTTGACTAGCCGGACATCTTAAAAGTGAAAACAAGTTCAATTGGTGGTGTCGAAGATCAAATGATGTTATTATGTGTCATGTGTCGTAGGACAATGTTGGAAGCTTACTTGAGAGTGCCATGGGTCATTATTCATGCCAAAGATTAGATAGAGTATGTCTTACATACCTTGATATAACCACTTCAATACAAGTCCAACTTGACTTCCCGTACCCTTCGAACACTTATCTACAATAAGTCATTTGTGGCAAACTAGTATTAGCAACCAAACCTTACCATTTAGGTATTAACTTCACCAAATAATGTCTAAGAAGTAATCCTTTAACTCATCAATAAGAGTGCTACATACATCCTCTTATACTCTTATTACATTCACATATCATGCATTTTCATGCAATATCCCTCAACATCACTCTTAGCCTTTATTTCCCCTCTTAATCACCATCCAATACCAACATGATCACTAGGCATACATAACCACTAATATAATGATATATCACCACAATTCATCCTCCATAATCCAATACAACAACTTCCATAATTTACTACAACAATTTATACAAAACAATTCATAACTATGTTTCTAGTTATCTTCCAACATCAAGACAATACTCATAATCCTTTATCAATACTTATTCATGGATAAGAATCAAGAATAAACAATATTCATACCTTAACAATGAACTCTTGTATTTAGAATCCTCCTTACATAACCATGGGGTGCTTCTCGAAGCTTTCGAGATGGTGAACACAACTACGGAACCAATTCGAATTTTCTACGGTTGAATCACAAAATATTTGAAGTTGAAATTAGGCTAGGGTTTCACCTTCTCTTAATAATTGGATGATATATGATATATATGAGGCTAAGTGTATGTTTATAAAGACCAATTTTCGTCCAAGAGGTAATAGAAAATGACCATTTTGCCCTAAAAATTTAAATAAATCCGAATCTGTCCCCAGTGGACAGCTTTGACAGGCTGAAGTAAATCGGATTTGGGTGAAACCAATTGCATTGGAAATATAATTCAAAGGGCTTTCATTTTCATATAAAGTATACCACCCAGTTCTTCCTGTACAAGGAGTTATGGTCGTTTAAAGTTGACCCAAAAATCTGTCCCAAAATTCTGTTTTTTTTTTTGATAGGCTGTAGTAAAACGGGTATAGCTCCTTACTCAGACATTGGATTTGGATGAAACCAATTTCATCGGAAAGAAGACTCTCGGAGATTTTCGTCGATATATAGCAGCTCACACAGTTCTTTTTGTACGAGTTATGATCGTCTAAAGTTGATCCAAAGAAAATTGCCTAGCTGCAGTAATTTTCCTGCAGATTTACTGTTCACAGGCTTCCCGGCCACCGTTTTGAAATTTCGAATGTGCTCGCTTATATGAAATACTCCTCTGTTTTGGGCAAACTTTATATCGTTGGAAAGCTTATTCCAATACCTACACATACAACTATTGACGGGATACTTCCGAACACCATAAACTTAATTTAACCCATACACAAGCCTTTAGGACTCCATATAATCGCGATAAGTGTACGAAAAAATTTACGGGGTGTTACAAAGCTAAACCATAAAATCCATTCAAGAATAAAAAACAACAAGCTAAACAAGCAAAACTAGTTCAAACAATTATGTGTATAGCTCAAAAATTTCGCAAATAACTAAACAAAATTCGAGTAATAAAGTCATCAACAACATCACCTTCTAAACACTAATTCACTATTAAAGTCACCAACACTTAAACATTTTCAAGTAATAAAGTCATCAACAACATCACCTTCTAAACACTAATTCACTTTTAAAGTCACCGACACTTAAGCATTTTCAACTAATAAACTCATCAACAACATCACCTTCTAAACACTAATTCACTATTAAAGTCGTCACTATTAAAGTCACCGACTCTTAAACATTTTCAACTAATAAAGTCACCAACAACATCACCTTCTAAACACTAATTCACTTTTAAAGTTACCAAACCTTAAGAATTTTCAACTAATAAAGTCATCAACAACATCACCTTCTAAACATTAATTCACTATTAAAGTCACCAACACTTAAGCATTTTCAACTAATTAAATCTAAATATTTTCAGCTTTACAAATTAAATCTAAACAGAATACACCCACCTTACAATTCACATATATAAAGATCTTTTTCTCACCTATTAGTAACATCAGAACGAGAGATGTAACCATAGTCAAATTGCATTCCTCCAACCGTACAGAGATTATTTTTAACACTTTTTTCCTCTTTTAGTGTCACAAAACCTTTCATTCCAACTTTGCTCATAGCTTCAACAATCACACTCCCTGCTTCATTATTGTTTCTAGCACTTACTGTAGTCATATCTATTAGTTTATTATTTTTCACCCGTAATGTTCAACTGAAGTATCGATAGAAAGAGATGAGTGCAAGTATAATTTCTAATATTAGTCAAGTGGAAAGCATGATTTGAGAAGACATTGCAGGATATCGAAGAACTTGATTTTCTTCAAAAAATAAAAAAAACAACTTTAAAGTAAAACACACACAGAGAAAAACATAGAGCTGAATTTTTGGAACTTATCGGAGCTAGGGGTGTCGGGAAACGGCGGCACACGGCGGTAGACGGAGGTAGAGTTGAAGTGTGGCTTTAATTTGGAGATTTTGTGAGATTGTTTCGTGTTTTCGAACTGGTCGGGAGTTTTCTGATTTAGGGATTTAACAAATTAACGTGGGTCGGGTCGGGTTGGGCTTTTAATTAGTCAAAAATTTTTTTTTTTAATATTTTATGAAAACCGACCACTTGTGATCGGTTTTCCAAAATTTCCAAAAAAGCTACCACAAGTGGTCGGTTTTCATAAAATATTCTAATTAGTTAAAATATAACTTTTTTTATAAATTAGTTTTAAAAAATATTAATCAATTAATTAATTAAGTTGATTAAATTTTTACAAAAATGATCACAAAGAAAATTAAATATTTATGTCATACCTACTCCAACCGTGATTTTACTATATTATCCCTAATTAATTACTATAAATCATTTACGTATTAAAAAATTAAAAATATTTAATAAAAAAATTGAAATAGACATTTATACATGACAGTTTCAGCTGCTTAAACTGTGATTTTACTATATCATTCATAAATAATTATTATATAAGTCGTTTAAGTATCAAAAAGTTAATAATATTTAATAAAAAAATAAAATAGACATAAAATAATAAATTATTTTTTCATGTTTTTTATAAGTCATTTAAAATATATAATTGATTATCAATGGCACAAAAATTTGAATAACTTAAAATATTGTTATACAAATTTCATCAATCTAAATATAATAATATATGTCTAACTTAAAATTTATCAACCAAATGAACAAAGGTTTTAATTCAATGATAGAATTATACATGACATAGAATTTTTAAGGATCAATATTGGGTAGTGCGTAGCACGACCTAAGCCCACAAGTGTATATATATATAAAATATCGTAATTAAAAGTTAATTAACCAAAAATTTATTCGAATTTGCAAAATTCATTGATGTGTGTGTGTATATATATATATATACCTTGCTCGTAAAACGTGTTAATCAAATAAATTATCGATTATTTCTGTTACGTTAATTTGCGTGTGTCTACATTATATTGACACAAAATTGTATATCTATTTCATCACTACACGAGATATACGTATATATAAATATATTCAATTGGCTATCAACATTCAAAGATGTACTATATACATCACATACCCGATTTTACTACCCCATAATAATAGACAACGTATTTCACAGAAACTCAGTTGAATTATCGGTTGGTATTTCTTATGTCATTAATATACCTTCACTATATAATATGTATATTCTCTCTATATATATACATGTACATACACACACATATACACACTATCGACTATATCAAGTTCAAAATACGTACTAAGTACATCACATGTATACAAGTATATTATCCAATAATATAATACGATGTGTTTCTTATACATACTTAGATTAGTGATCGATTAATTATATTTGATTAGCTTAATATATTATGTTTTGATTATATATATAATTAGGTGTTACTAAAAATTATTTAATTTTTAATTTAATTTTTAGTTTTTAATTTTTTTAATTATTTAATTTTTAATTTTTTTTATAAAAAAACCTACCACTTGTGGTTGTTTTTTTAAAAAAATAAATTAAAAAAGAATTTTAAAAACCTACCACAAGTGGTTGGTTTTTGTAAATATTTTTTAATTATATTTTTTTTAACAAAAATCGACCACTAGTGGTCGGTTATTTTATTTTTTTAAAATTTTTATTTGTTAAATAAATAATAATTATTATTAAAATTATTTTAATAATTATTTTGATTTTTTAAAATAAAAAAGCTACCACCTGTGGCCTCTTTAAAAAAAAAATTCTTTTTAAAAACTAAAATCCAACCACCAGTGGTCGTTTTTTTCCGACCATAGCTAGTGGTCGGTTTTGCCGATTTTTTTAGTAGTGTCACATAAGATGGTGATCCAAAGAGCAGGATTAAAGAAACTCGCATAAATATAAGATAAAACTACGTATATAAGATAGTGATCCAAAGAGCAGGATTGCAGAAACTCGCATAAATACAAGATAAAACTACGTATAAAACTACTATGGTTTTTTTTTAGTAGAAACAGAGAAGGGATAAGAATGTCCTAAAATCTTACCTATAAGACTAATAATGTCCCAAAATTTTTACTACTATGTAAGTTTAAGATTCCATGACATCATTGACGACTTTTAATTAGTACATATAAAGCTGAAAAGTGATTATTTGTGACTTTTATCTCTTTTACTGTCACAGAAGTACTAGTCTAAGTTCCATTTCCCAAATCAATAATTGATTTACCAAACAAAGATGATGGTGCTAAATAATTGCTGGTACATTCTCCCGTATCCAACTAGTAAGCATATTTTTTGTTGACTGGAAACAATAATAGACTACTCCTACAATATAGTGGACAACCTTATTATTATACTATAATCTAATATATAATATCTTCCTCGAAATCTGATCAAATCTAATTAGCCTACAACTTTTGAATTCCTCAAACTACAGCATTAGTTACATAGCTGACCAAGATTTGCAAAATTACAAATGTGAAAAAACATGAACTTGTAAAATCTTTGCATTCACATTCAACATGCAAATTACTTTAAATAAACTAGCAAAAAAACCCTTCACAAAAAGAAATGTTGAGTACAAAATCACTAGTAAACCTTTCCATCGGAGGAATTTAGGTTTGATTTAACCTGATGAGATCATAATCTCAACCGCTCATGATTACAACAACATGAGATTAGAACAACACAAATTGAAATTAAGCGGTTACTAAAGTGAAATTAAGTAACTTAACCTATCCATCGATAACACTAGACTCTAAGTCTTAGCTTGCTGATTTAATTCAAACTAACGGGTGCGTCGCGGATGATCCATAACCATTGTTCATCAATCCAGTCCAAGATCCTAGTCCTCCATTCAAGTAGCCAAAAGATTCTTTAATATTACCAGCATTAGAGCAGCCTTGATCAAGCCATTCAAGTGACAAAATCTTGGGATTTGGCTTCACATCCATTGTTATATTTTGTCCCTCATAGTTTAGGTTCCCATCCATAGGCAACCCAAATGTAGAGCAAAACCCACCATGAAAATTTGGTCCAACAATTCCGGAACTATCCATCTCACCATAACCGTTGATCATGCCGGTAGTAACATCGACATTCCCAAGAAAATCTTGATTTCTTGAACTAGTAGCAGTCCCCACCAAAGCTTCATACTTGCTCTCCATAAAATCAATAGGTACATGATGATGATGATGATGATTTTCAAGCATGAAATTATGATTAATATTATTATTATTATTACTAGTATTAATTCCCATAAAATTACCAAAGTGGGATAATGCCATGTCAGGGTAGTTAGAAATAGGAGATGAATTCGATGATACTACAACATTATGAGGGGTAATGTTGTTGTCATTAGACAATTTCTTTGAAGAGACTTTCTTGCTCTTCCTACATCCACCACCAACAGGTATATTCCTTAGAGTTCCCCCTTTAGTCCAGTACCTTCTGCAAGATTTACAGAAATACCTTGGTTGAGAAAGGCTGTAATTGTTGTAGTAACAGAATTTTGTATGTGTTGAGTCACAACGAGGGCATTTGAGTGGTTGGTCATGTTGGGGTCTTAGTTTTCTTTCTATTAATGGCCTTGCACATGTGAATATGTCACCACCTGATGGGGAAGAGGAAGAATCGAATTCTGTTACCTCGTTAATTGTGTCCTGCCAATCCAAACAATAAGTAAAAGTTAGTAAGTAGGAACTAACTTGTCAAGAGGATTCTTCATATCAGAATAATTCAAGTGAATTATGCAATGCTAAGAAAAAAGTTGACTATATTGCTCGTACTCTCGAAAAATATTGATCCATATTTCTCTAGCTGGTATCTGTTCATTTAGCCTATTCTCACTAATGCGAACTTCATGAGTAAGATAAGAAGAAAACAAAATTTTGTTTCTAGGACTCAAAAAAAATTCTATAACATTTGTATGAAAGGCCTTTAAACGTATACGACTTTTGAAGAACTGACATGCATTCATCGACATTTTCAAGAAGACTAGAAAATGTTGTTCAGGTTGAATAGAAGGTGTAGAAGTATCTAGAACAGAATACGAGAAGTATATCTCGTAGTGTATTTAACTAGATTATATATACTTCTGCAAAAGTATCTTCTAGTAATGGAACTTCAAGTGTCAAATGTGAATTCATATAGATAACAAAAAGGGGACGTGAATGTAACAACATTCAGTTAAGTACTTAAACATACAAACCTGTAGCCAGTTTGATGAATCCATGCACACTTGCAAAGAAGTAATCCCCATTACTACACTCTTTTTCTTCAACTTGATAAAAAAACGTCAAAAACTTTCTAACAATATGTAACCAAATTCTTTCAAATACAGAACATTTCCTCAACAAAACTACTTTACTACTTGTTTATGTATAGTTATATATATGCAGCTAACAATGAGTGCAAATTTTTGAATGGAGAAAAATGTTGGCTGAGAACGTGAATATGAAGGAAGAAAAAGGCGACATGGACTTAGAAGCCTAGTACTGTCGGTGACAACTTAGGTGGGCCTAGATATTGTCGGCCCACTGTCTGCTAATTAAATGGGCCCACAATGTTTAAGCTTGACCGTATCACTAAAGAAGAATTGGACGGCTGTGATTCTGTCAACTTTGGATTTTGGATTTGGACAGATGAATCTGACGGTGACAGGTAAATTGAGAATATTTGGGTCCTCGATAAAGAGTAAAGGGGAAGAGGGCCCAGGGTGAAAACAAATTGGGCTTGTAAACCTAGATGACACTCCAAATTGTGGACCCGAATTGGATCCATGGAGCATGGACCCCACTCATACTTCTACTCTTACAAGCAAGGCACATATTCTCGTATGACGTGTCCCTTCTGCTGACCATGGCCGCTGTATAGGAGTCCGGAGTTTAAAGAGCAACTTTTTTCGTTCAAAATTTCACACGAAACTAAAAAAAAACTAAAATTTTCAAAAGGTACAAAGTGGTGTAGGCTCACGTCTTGTCCTTAATCATTTAATGTCGTCAATTAAATGGTTAAGAGCAAGACGAGGATACTGTTTGGCCTTACAAGGCGAAATCAATCACACTCCTTACCTTTTGACTGCTGATAGGACTTCACTTGTAAGGTGAACTCTCATTCTCACAGTGTAAAGTATTTTCGACTTAGCTTCTTTCTTTATTAGCATAAGAGGGAGTTGGTAGGTTGTTTGAACGACTTTAAGGAGAATTCGTTGTCATGAATATTAAAGCATTTACATAATTTTCATTTAAGAAGTGGAGACAATAACCATTTTACCAAGGATATTCTAATTTTTCACTTCGTATGGTTATTAATTTTTTTTGTAAGATATTAAGGGATTATTGCACAAGGTCGTTAAAGTGATTGGCTACAAAATTGTACAACACATCGTTTAATATTTTAAAACAATTACAATTGTCATTCCCCCCTTACAAGTGTTGGGTTTGAAATCGAGAGGGCGTCATGCAAAAGCTTAAAATTTGCAAACTAATATGGTGATAATTTAAATGACACAAAAATATACTAAAAATATATTATTGGATATGGTTTAATTTAGCCAATTGGCCTGCATATCTAAAAAAAAAAAAAAAACTAATATTATTGAAAAACATGACAACTGTGAGAGAAATCTCCCACTAAACAAAACTCTCTACTACATTGTGGATGTTATTGTGTTATGGTATGAGAAGGGGTATCATTTCTATTTATAGATGTCTAAAATATTTCCTCCAAGAAAGAGGTTTGCCAAATATGGAAAAGTTTTATATTTTCTTTTCAGGAAATTAAAAGTAATTATGATATTACTTTTATTTTTCTTCTAAGAAAAATAAAACTTAAATTTGGTAAGAAAATCAGCGCAAAAAACCTAACAACAAGTCTCTCCTTCAAACAACCTACCAACTCCCTCTTACACTAACAAATAAAAAAGCTAAGTCTGAATGCAGATAGAATATCTTACAAGGTGAGACTGAGAGCTCGCCTTACAAATGACATCCCATCAGCAGTCAAAAGGTAAGACGGGTGACTGATTTCGCCTTGCAACACAAAACAGTGTCATCGCTTTGCTCTTAACTATTTAATTAACAACATTAAATGGTTAAGGGCAAGGAGCTAGTGAGCCTTCACTCATTTTGTCCCTTTTTAAATTTTTCATTTTTGAATTGTCCATTTTTGAATGCATGTCAAATTAAAGTTGCTGGAATCTCTCTACTATTTTTTTTTATCTAGGATAGATCACGTTTTCAATAAGTTGAATTTACTTTTAAGCATTGGTGACTTCATTTTTTATCTTGGGACTATAGTCCCAACTCCCAACCAAGATATATATCCTTGAAACTTCCTCCTCGGATATGACTTGTGGAATAATGAGCTGAATTTCCACTAAGACTGTCTAACGGGCCGGGCCGGTTCAACCCGGAACCGGCCCTCTCATTCTTACCGGGTTCCGGATCGGTTACGGGCCGGGTTTGGCCTTAACCGGTCCGGGCCGGGTCGGGCTGCACAGTAAAAATATTAAAACCCATCCGGAACCGGCCCATTTAACCCAATCCGGTCAAACCCACTAAAACCCGGTCAAATCCGGTCAAACCCGGTTAAAAACCGGTCAAATATACACTATATACGCTATATACATAATATATACATTAAATATACACTTTTATAGAAGATATATACACGTGTATACATTAAATATACACTTGTATAGAAGATATTAAAATTATAAATCGTTAAATAAAAAAAAATAAAAAACAACGACTATACGTTAAATATACACGTCTATAGAAGATCTATTAACATTCATACACTCTATTCTATGTATATGTAATACTTTAAATGAGATATACTACAATATATATACATTACAATATATATTTGTATAGTTATATACTAATTTATAAAACATATACACATGTATACGTTAAATATACATGTCTATAGAAGATCTATTCACATATATACACTCTATTCTATGTATAGGTAATACTTTAAATGAGATATACTACAATATATATACATTACAATATATATTTGTATAGTTATATTCTAATTTATAAAATATATACACATATATACGTTAAATATACACGTCTATAGAAGATCTATTAACATTCATACACTCTATTCTATGTATATGTAATACTTTAAATGAGATATACTACAATATATATACATTACAATATATATTTGTATAGTTATATACTAATTTATAAAACATATACACATGTATACGTTAAATATACATGTCTATAGAAGATCTATTCACATATATACACTCTATTCTTATGTATAGGTAATACTTTAAATGAGATATACTACAATATATATACATTACAATATATATTTGTATAGTTATATTCTAATTTATAAAATATATACACATATATACGTTAAATATACACGTCTATAGAAGATCTATTAACATTCATACACTCTATTCTATGTATATGTAATACTTTAAATGAGATATACTACAATATATATACATTACAATATATATTTGTATAGTTATATACTAATTTATAAAACATATACACATGTATACGCTAAATATACATGTCTATAGAAGATCTATTCACATATATACACTATATACGCTATATACACAATGTATACATTAAATATACACTTCTATATAAGATATATAAACATATACACATGTATACATTAAATATACACTTGTATAGAAGATATTAAAATTATAAATCGTTAAATAAAAAAAAATAAAAAACAACGACTAAGGAGTGAATGAATTTGTGGAATTTTATTGATTGCAAAATGATCCAAAATTTATAATTTACATGAATGAAAAATCTATAAATTATGCATCATTTTTTCCAACTCATTCATGTTAATATTAATTGGAACTTGCATAGGGTAGTCGAAGTCAACGGGGGAAAAACCCTGCATTGGACTTGATTCTGCTGAGTTCTCCCGTGAAGTCATAATTTCTTCAAGTTTGAGGTCGTCGTTGGGCTCTGGTTCCATTCCTTGGTTTCTTCTTTCTGCTCTAATCCAATCTCTGAGGCAAACTAAAACATTCATTGCGTTGCTTCCCAATGAGTGTCGGTTGTCTCCAAGCTGCTGTCGTCCCTGACTGAAGGCGCTCTCTGATGCAACGGTTGACATAGGAACATTCAAGATATCTCTGGCTAATCTTGAAAGTACAGGATATTGTGATTCATTATTCCTCCACCAATCCAGCGTGTTGATCCGTCGTCTGCGATCCTCTGGTGGCGTCCGCAGATAATATTTTAGCTCTTCCCGATAAGTTGATGTGTAAGCTCTCTCATCCACACTGTTCCAACAAGTTAAATCATAAAACGAATCAGGAAAACCACTATGTGCCGGCCTTTTAGAAGCTGATGGCTCCTCGGGAGGATGAGGAGCGACAGTTGGAGTGATATTTGTAGGTACGGCTGAATCAAATAAATCAGCATAGTGATTATATAATTTTTCTATATAATCTTTTGCATCAGCCGTAGCCGTCCACAAATCAGGTTGTATTTGTTCAGAATCATGGTTAGTATTTATTTCTAAGTTAGTATAAATAAGAGTACTAAAGTGACACATATGATTATATTTCATGCACGGATTTAACATAGCAGCAACCAAGTAAATAGGGGGAATCGGGAAGAAATATTTTTTAAATTTCGTAAACATAGCGCCAACAGCTTCTTTATAACCTTCTTTATCTTTATATTGTCGGAGCAAACCAGAAATATCGGCTATATATGCCAAAATATTACAAACAGTAGGATAATATGCACCGGAAAATTCAACCGTAGCTACATAAAATTTTTCTAAGAACTTAACAAGATCATTAATTATAACCCAATCAGAATTATGTAGCATGCAATCAGCAGAATCAGCAAATGAACCACAATGTTGGTTAAAAGCTAGTGTAATAGGAATTCTATATTTATAACAAGTTTTTAAAAATTCATACGTAGAATTCCATCTAATATCAATTTCCTCAGGCATCAAAATCGGTGCAAGTCCATTTTCTTGACATTTAACTTTAAATTCTTTAATTCTAGATCTACGATTATTTCCTTGAATAAAACCAACAGCAAGACGAATTTTTTCAATATAAACCTCAAAAAAGTCAAGACCATCTTTTACAATTAAATTATATATATGACATGCACACTTAACATGAAAAATTTCAGGAAAGGGCGGAGATAGCGTAGATTTTATTTTTGTTATAGCAGTCTTGTTGTTAGAAGCATTATCAAAAGCAATACATAAAATTTTATTTTCTATACCATAATATCCGGCAATTTTAATAATAGAATCAGCAATAAATTGTCCAGTATGTTTCCGATCTTCATCATATAAAAAAGCAAGAATACGTTTTTGCATTATGAAATTACTATCCATCCAATGACAAGTAACGGTTAAATAATCATTTTTATTTACAGCACGACCAAGATCGGAAGTTAGGGACAATCTACATTGAATATTTTTTAAGAATGTTGATAAATAAAAACAATATTGTGAATGGAGTCTAAAAATATCAGACCGACAAGTAGTTCTAGGAATACCATTAAACATAGGATTATAAATTGCTTGTATATAACGAATAAAGGCATCAGAAGAAGGAAAACTAAAAGGCAAACAACCCACAGCTACCATTTTAGCTATTTCTTCTCTGTCCCTCAATTTATTATACTTTTTCGCTACTTGACCGGTTGTTGGGTCCATTCTAGTTTGCGTTGACCCACCAACATCCCCACCACCTTTTGCAATATTCAACTCTCTAGTGTGATCTTCAGCTATATGTCTCATTAACGTACCCGTACCCCCTTGCTTACCGCCACTTCTATGCTTATATTTTTGTTGACAAATATTGCATTGCACCTCAATATCTGATATACGTTCAAAAAATTGCCATGCAATACTAGTTCTTTTACGGGGTTTTGGGGCACTGGGAGGACGGGAAGGGAGATTAACTGATTCAGATCTAACGTTAGCATGTCCTACTGCGGGTGTTTCAGCAATATTTTCATCATCTTCGTCTACATTAACTGCATCTACTTCATTTTCTTCTTCTATACCGTAATTTTCCTGAAATTCTACATAATCCATATCGTGAGCACCTACACCTATTTCTTCCTCAAAAGGTGTACCAAGCGGTACCGGAGGCGAAGTCACACGGGTATATCTATTACTTGAACTACCTCTACCGCTAGTAATTCGCTTTTTACTACCACTACCGCTTCCGGGACAAAAATTTCTAACACCTTTAGTAGCGAGGTTTTTTAATTTATCCATAATATAAATTAAATTAAACTAAAAATATTCAAAATACACAAATATAATAAAATTAAATATTAAACAATTAATACAATAAATAAAAATTAAACGTAAGAGATGGAACGACAATACCAAATTTTGGAAGTATCCGAAGATTGCGACTTTAGAAACTTCCGCTCGTACTTTGTAAACGAAAAATTAAAAATTTAAATTGAACACTTTAAGAAATTAAATATATTGAATATTTGAGAATTGAGAATTGAGATTTGAGAGAGAATGAGATTTGAGAGAGTGAAAAATTGTGTGAGAAATGATTTGAAGTTGTAGGGTATTTATAGATTTATTTTGGGGATTAAAAAATATTTTTTTTTTTTTTTTTTTTTTAAGTTAATGGGCCCAAACTAGCCGTTTGGACCCAAAAACGGTAATATAGCCGTTGGGCCAACGGCTAGTTTGGCCCAATAATTTTTTTTTTTTTTTTTTTAATTCCGGGCCGGTTCCGGGCCGGTTAACCGGCGGGCCTGGACCGGGTTGGTCCGGGCCGGGTTAACCGGGCCCAGTTTAAAAAAAAAACGGACCGGAACCCGGAACCCTAAAGCCCTAGGGCTTACCGGGCCGGGTCAAACCGGTCCGGTTTGATATGTAGGGCCGGTTCGGGCCGGTTCGGGCCGGGCCAGCCCGGCCCGTTTGACAGGTTTAATTTCCACCCCCGCTTCATGTGTTACTACATTCGTAACTGAATTTGCATTTAAGGTACCAATGTCTTAAAACATAAATAGGGTTAAAATATGCAAACACCGTTACAAATTAATATTTTCTTAAGGCATCTGAGAATACGCTGAGTATTTTAGACGAAAGGAATATCATAATACCTCGTTATACTCGATAATCCAAATGATCCACACATGAAATTTAGCGCGCGGCTAAGATAGAAGGTAATCACAAGTGTTTTAAAAAACAAATAGAAAGTAACACGATGATAAGGATATCATATCCTTTGTGCTTTCCATAAAGATAAATAAATGGTTCCTAAGCCTTTAACCCTTTAGCCTGGAAATGGAATTTTAGAACCCCAAAATTGGGAGGAAAGTGACTTGAAAAGCTATATATAGCAATAATTAGTTCATCTTTTCCAATTAATCTTATTGTATTTTCGAAGCATAAAAGAAGAAATTTTCCATGTTACTTTCTTTCTTTCTTCAACCAAATGACAAAAAGAAAGAACAATCATCTTTTTCTTCACCCAACTTGAAGAATATAAACATATCTCTTCATCACATGTTAGTATTTTATCAGCAGGACCAATTTCATGATTCATCGTTACTTTGTTCCACCCTTTTCTTTTTCTTTGTTATTCCCTCCGTTCCAAAATATTGGTTACAATTTTTTTTAAGACTCAAACAACATGAGCTTTGACCACATTTTAAGATATATTTTTTCACTATATTCAAATAAAAAAAATAATTGTAATTTGTAGTACTTTTCATATTGTTTTTTTGAATATCTAAATATTAAATTAACTTAATTTAATCAAATCAACTTTTTGAGAAGCGAACCATAACAATTATTTTCGAACTGAGGGAATAGCAAAAATTAGAAAAGAAAATTCATAAAGTAGGCTTCATATCTTTTGCGATCAAATTTCCGTTTGAAAATCGAGGAGAGGGAAAAGCAAAAGAAAACCAAGCATCGATCGTAAAATCCGCTAAAGTTCTAATAAGAAGAGGACTACCATGGTAAAAGAAACAAAATACACAAAAGGTTTTGCCATCTTTAAATAACGTGTGAGATACTCCAAGAATATATTTAACAAAGTTGCAAGTACATATGACATAATCATCATGAAGATGCTCAAAAGACAAGAAGAAATAAATATTGTTCCAATGCCACCTAGGTCGTGGTGAAAATTGAAATCAAAAAAATTGTTAACAATGACGTTCAAAATTTATCGAAATGACGTATAAATGTTATTAACATAATATTAGTAATTTGGGATTGCATTTATATTTGACACTCTCATCTAATTAAGAACTCGTAACATCTAAAATCAAATTAATTTCTACGTGTATATAATCATAATCATAATGTTGTACTTGGCATATATTGGATAAGGCTTTCAAGATCTGTAAATATTCTTTTTCTGTTTAAATTAGGAAGATTACTTTTTTGCTGCCCTAAATATTCAGTGAGTATTTGCATGTTCTTCATTAATTCCTTCCTTTACATCAAAGGAATTGGATTGAAAAATAGCCAAACATTTTCTTGAATTAATTGTTAAAAGTGCTGTACATGAATTTCCCTAAAGCAAGCATATTACATGAATCTTGATGCCCGTTGACAACAGTAATTAAGGTTTAAATTAAACTATAAGGAGTTAACCAATATTATACTATATATGCATTACTCGAAAATCTTGATATTGAAGCTAATTATAGATCCCAAGAAGTGTACGTACGTACTCTTCTCATACGTATACATAATATCATACATTACTTTCAGGTTTTGAATTTTAAAACCATGCATATCAATATTGTACTAAAGTACGTGTGCCATTAAAGACGAATAACTAGAGTTCTTGCTACGAGTTCGGTAGAACTCAATTTAGCTTCAGCTAATCTTTGTATTTTGTGTTTAGAAACCTATATGTATAAATCCTATAATTTATCAAGAACTCAGTAAAACTTCATTTTTATAGAATCCAAAAATAATAATCATAAAATCCAAACCGTTTAAAAAAGAATGACCTACTTTGACTTGACACAAAGTTTAAGAAAATAAAGAAGACTTTTGAACTCTGTGGCCTTAAATTAAAGTTGTGTCAAATGAACCAAAATGTCCTTTAATCTTGTGGTTCTAAACATACCGTGTGGAAAGTTGAGATTAAAGTATTGCAAAAAAAGGAAAGGGGTCATTCTTTTTTAAATGGACTAAAAAGAAAAGTAGGTCGTTCTTTTTTAAACGGAGGGAGTATAATATATAGTACATCCTCTATTTTAGTTTGTTTGTCTTACTTTCATTTTTAATCCGTTTATAAAAGAATGTTTCTTTCCTTTTTTGGCAACACTTTATTTCTACACCGTTCATATGACATGTTTAAGATCACAAGATTAAAGAATATTTTGGTACATTTTACATATCATTAATTTAAGACCACAAGATTCACAAGTTATATATACTTTTTTAAACTCTGTATCTAATCAAGATTAAACAAACAAATTGAAATGAAGAAAATATATGTTTTCGACGAATGAGATTTGGATGAGCCTCCTTGTTCCGGGCTAGGCTGCTGTATTTTTTTTTTTTATATATATAGTACCATAGTAGCTTACATTCATATTTAAACATATCTACTGCATGCAATGCAACTTTAAAATGAAATGATTTGATTTGCCTTTCTTCTCATGCAAGATTGTCGTTGCATGGTAAGCAAGATATATAAAAAGAGAATGAAGGAAAAAGCAAGAGAATATATTATCAGAAGCTTGTCATGACTTGGAAGTTGGAAGTGCATGGAAATTGGACCATATATATATGTATGAAAAAAAAAAAAAAAAAAAAAGCAGTCCGGTGCAGTAAAGCTGTCGCTATGCGCGGTGTTCGGGGAAGGGCCCACATATATATACATGCATGCATGTGAAATATTCATCATTAATATAACTACGTGCATGACTGTCTGATATCTTTAAATTTGAACTTGTGTTGGCTCATCGAATCTTTAAAAGAATGGACCTGGTTTTGTTTGGGACCATATTGTTTCCTTTGCCAATACAATTGTTCAATTATTCTATTATTATTCCACGAATCTTTTGATAGAGATCAGGTTGTTTGCTTCATTATTGCACCTTACTTTTTTTTATACTCATTATTGTTACATAAGAGGAGGTAAATACTTGGTTACTCGAATTCGTATTTGTGTTCCCTCCCAAGTTCCTCCATGTAATTAGTTTATCAGTGTGTAATGCATGACAGATCAATACTTTATTTAAGAAAGAAATTAGGATTTCTGAGTACGTTCTCATACTTAGTGAAGTAAAATAACTTGTGGCGATGAATCATATCATTAAACGAAAAATGATATAAATTGGGAGTAAGAGGATAAGGAAAGTACACCACATAATCGATCGGGACGAGAGAGAGACAGAATATCAAAGTAATTAAGCAATATAATTTAACCATATTATAATAAAGTTAGAATACAACTCATTTAATCATATTTTAAAGTAATTATTTTACATTAATTCGTTTAGTTTTAGTATAAATACCAAATGCATGCATATAATTTTACCTCAAGTGTTCTATGATAATAATCAAAACCTTGGAAATCTCATCTCTCTTAACAAATATGTAAAAAAAAAGTAATGACAATTGTATTTGAAGTTTTGAACAATATTATGTGCATCTCTCAAATTGGTAACATTTCAAGCTATATATTTGATAAAAAAAATTTGGGTGGTGTGGGTGGGTGGGGGGGGGGGGAGAGGGGTATATGAAATTGGAAGGCAGAGATAAAGAAGTAAAATAAGAGCACCTAGCTCGCGCAGTCAAAGTGAGTTGGTGTTGAAGATGATACTAATATTAATAAATAGGTAGCTTTAAATAATTTTATGTCAGATCATTAAAATAGTAGACACTAAAGTGAGTTTGATTGATGGACTACGGGACTAGAATGAATTGGACAATAATATTAAACAAAGTAACAAAGAAATCTGAACATGAAATCAAACTAGTCATCCACTATATGCATGATAGCACTTAATTTTATAGTACTTCCAAACTATTATAGCCACATATATATGTCCATTATGTCAATCGTTTATTAACATTATCTATTTATTTTCATTCGGTGTTCGCTATCTGCATTGAAATCCGACTAATTCGAATTTGCACCATGTAGTGCCCATTTGGAGGAAACGCTTTCTATCAAAGATTTTTTCATATCCAAATTTCGAACCCAAGACCTTTGATTAAGGGAGGAGCAGACCCATCTGATGCACTACATATTTTAGTGGTATTAACATTGTTATTTTACACATGACGAAGCGAAAAATACCATCAACGTAATGAATATAACATGATCTAAATTAATCGGATCAGTAACTTTACTATAGACATGCAGGCACTAACAGCCAGAGTAGATGCGCATGCGCAAGAAAACTGATCAGCGATGACTGCGGGCGGGCAAATAAATTGATTCTTATCTATCTTTCATCCAAAAGAGATTTGACATATTCTTTATTATACTTCCTCCGTTTTAAATTAAAATGACACATTAATTAAGAAAAATAATTAATAACATGATTAATTTATTATAGTGTTCCTATTAAATGATATTTACATTTTAATTTGAAGAAAAAGTAATTAATGCAAAGGGTAAAACATGAAAAAAAAAAAAATTATCTCTTCTTGATTAATGAAAAAGAATAAGTAAAATAAAAAATTAAATTAGGAAATTTGGGATGGATAATTTGGGATTGAGGGAGTATATAATATAAGTATATACATGTACATATATATTTCCCAAATATTATTATTAGTAGACAAAATCTTAAGTAGTCGGTGGCAGGATCTTTGATTGCACACACGGTTGCGATTTTATTCAATAATAGAAAAAAAAAAAAATTACTCCCATAATGAATACTACGGCAAACTAAATAATCTTATAATAAGAAACAACAAATTAAAGCAAGAAAATATGTCGACATTAAGAAAAATATTTTTTCTATTTCAAGTTCGGAAAATAAGTTACACAAATGACATGCTATTTATTCCTCCATATTTCAATGCACCTCTTCCCCCTAACCCCATTACCTACCATCGGCCCCTGGCCTACGCGCCTCATTTCTATAATGTTTGAGCAGATTGTGTACCGTTTGAAACAATAATTTTGCTTAGTTACCAATAGCACAAGGAAATTATAAGCAAGTAATTCTGAGAAAAACATTTTCCTTCATACCAAATACACCGTAAAAGTTTATATCGGGTTTTGCATTTATTTACTTAGTGCAAACGCTAAGTTTAAATAATTTTTTTGGTTGTGATAAGTAAGAAAACATAAGCCAACATGGGTCCATTCATAAAATATGAAGGTACAAACCGACCGTGCGTCCATCAGCTTGTCGCCTTTGGGTTTTGTTCCTTGTCTTTTAATTGCTATCTTCTTTTTTAATTTCTTATTTAATGTAATTGGCACTATTATTCTTTTGGTCATTATACATCAACATCTATCCTTTTTTGGGGTGGGGGTGGAGGGTTATCAGAGCGGAATCAGCTTATGCCCAAGGGTTTATGTGAACATCTTTGGTGGAAAATTATATTGTTTATACTATATGGTTAAAATTATTTTTTTATGTATGTATAGTAGATTTTGAACCTCTTCAAGCCAACTCGTGTGTCTACTTCGTTTAATTTTGAACCCCTTAGTGAAAATATAGCTCCGCCATTAATGTTAACCACCTGGTTTGAATTTCTGTGCTTGATGACCTTACTTACCCACAAAGATAAGATTGTGTTTGAACTTCTGTGCTCATCATATCCTCAATTTTCCAAGCCATGCAGCTTTTTAAACATTTGGCCATCTACGTTACCCCTTACAAATGTTAGGGGAAATCTATGTTCATACATACACTAGGGCGGATGCCGGATGCACATGTTGGGTTTTATGTTGAGTTGTGGTCTGAATTTGGAGCCGTTTCGCCATAATTATTTTTTTCGAAAAATTATTTCACTTATATGAAAAAAATAAAAACTGTATGTGTTTGGTCATGAGAATTCTAAATACTTGTTTTCACATTTTTTTACTTATACTCCTCTCACAAAATTTCAAAAACAACTTTAATTTATATTCATGGTCAAACACAACTCCAACTCTGTTATGAACCAATTGTCCCACATTGAAAAAAATAGAGAAATGCTAAGGGGTTTATAGGCCAAATGGGTTCTCCATCTATCAGGCTAGTCTTTTGGGTTGGGCTCTCACATTTGGTTTATAACCAACTCCAACTCCAACTATGAAAAATTATGATTTTCAGGGCAAAATGGAGAGAAATGAAAATTTGAACAAAGTTCATTGATCCAAAGAATTTGTCCCTTGTTGAATGGGAAGAGAAATACTCCTATTATTGTGCTTATGTAAATGGAAGTATTTCTTCTGGCTTTCAAAAAGTTAGAGAAGAGAGTTTCCTTTTATGTTGGTGTCGTTGTTCGGCTTTGAATTTGAATTTGAATTTGAACATGTGATCAAATTGATCGATATAATTTTTGGACCAATATATTTTAGGTATGAGTTCCTCTAAGATGTTTTGGGTCTATTGTTATATTATTGGTCGCTTGAAACGGTTCATGTTACCGACGGTGTGAAATTTTAAAAGTTGAGCTTCAAAACTCTTCAATGACGGATTTCAAATCTAGCTGGAGCAAAAATTAAAGACCAACCCCCGAAATAGGGTCTTTTGTGCTAATGACCCCAATTACATTGATATTGGGCCTCCAGGATATAATGTTGGGCCTGACATCTCAAACCAACTAATGACACACTTTCTTAATCAAAATTAACACAGAGTGCAATTATGTGTCCATTCAAAATTAAGAAAGTTCTCCCAACTCCATTAGCAATTAACACATAAAATGAAGGTAGATCACATTTATTTTTCCTAAAATTATTCTTATTATTCCGATATTTCATAAAATTGTTAAATATCATTATCATATCATTGGCCAAGTAACGTCGATTTCAGAATTTTATTTGAACTCCACAAAATACAGCTTGAAGTAAAACTCTTAAACTTTATTCGTTCCATATATATGTCCGTCCACGTCTCTTAAAACTTATTTGTAGTTTTGTACGTATAAAAATACGTAAAATTGTCTTAGAGGAAAGGCAAAATCGAGGAGATTTTATTTAATAGACCGCCCGAATGTAAAAAGGAACGATAAAAGGCCTGCACAGCTTGGGCCACCCTTTGGCCCAAGTGAGAATTCTCCTTCATTTCAGAAGCCCAAACGATTTGGTAGACAAAAAATAACTAGAAGGACCTTTAGAATTCAAAAACATAAAAACTTTAAAATTACATTATACCATTAATGAAATGATTTATATTAGCTATACAAATGAATAATTATGGTGTGAGACTACATGTTCTAAAAGTCTTCTTTCTCTTTTAAATATTACCTCTAATCAAATGATATGTTACATGAATTTGAATGGAAGTAATAAGAGATAATAGCTTAGGAACATATAAATAAGTAAAAATATGAAACTACTGTTTATCGGTCACAAAATTACCTGAAAATATGTATTTAATTTTTCTCATGACTTTTCCTTCTTTTTTTTTCCCCTCCAGGTTTTTGCTTTTCATTCAGTGTTTGATATACGCATTTGAGTCAGACTAATTTAGATTCGCGCCGAGTAAAATCCATTCAGATCATATCATTGGATGGTTCTCATGACTTTGTTGATATTATAACCGCAATAGAAAATATACAATAAAAAACATACACTACATAACTTAACAAATGCTAATTACACGTAATACCTTTAATCAAATAGAGTCACCTTTGTTAAGGGAACCTTACATTCACTCTAGATCTTTTCAGTACAAATTTATATTTACTCATGTCTCAATACAAATATTGAATGCGGATGGAAAAATAATAAAAATAGAGAGAGAATTTTTTTTATAATTTACATGTGAACTTACACGTGTGATTCTGAGTATATGTTTACAACTTCATGTACATACATATCTACTAGTACAATTTCTACATCATATATACGCGTTGACTCAAAAGTCAATTTTCTAATTTCCACCAACTTTTTTCTTATACTACTGAAATTCAACAACTAATCTTTTTTATGATTCAGAATATAATAATCTGTTATATGGTTAGACTAAAAGAAAAAAAGAAGCTTCTATACATATATAAATAAATAATAGTTACACTAATCCATCAAAAACTTGTAAGTAAACATTACTTTAGGTAATCATACCTTATTAGGCATACTATATTTTATTATTACTTGATTAAGCCTTCATCTTTCAAGAGTAGTAATGCCTACTTGGATAAAAACAAGGGCACAATATTTCTCATCTAATCATATTATTCGTTAGTAAAACTTTAGCTTAGTCTATTTCAAAAAAAAAAAATTATCCTTTTTTTTTCCTAACAACTTTTTAAAATTTAACTTTTCACGTTGCATGATTAAAATCTTAAGATTAAAAGTCTTTTCGATACATTTGATATATTTTTAATTTAACACTACACGATTCAAAAAATTTCTTTATTTTCTTAAATTCGATATCAAATCAACACATTTTATTTTTTAAAAAAAATTGAGAGATCGGTAGTATTGTACTATTTTTGGAACACTTGAAAATTTTACAATCTTTTGGGTACGCATGAGGTAAACCCCTCTCATGCAATAGGCCCTATTATCATACATGAGATGTAAAGTGCACGATACAAATCCAATGTGACAGAACTCGATCGGACTAACATTAATTTATTACTCAAATATTGTCATTTTAATATAATTTGGCGCTTGCATTATCCAAAAAGAATCTGTACGTCCATTTTCCAACATCGATCTCTTGCCACCCGTATAGTCTAGTCTATATATATAAAATGTAAGATAACAAACTCTTTATTCTCTCTATCTATAGAAAAAATTTTAAAGGTAAAGTTTTCCATTGATACCAGAAATATGCAAGCTCCGAGTCCACTAGTGTCCCAATCTCCGAGTTTAACTCGTACTAATCTCTCACAAATTGCTGCTAGAGTTGTGGAAGAATTTACCGCTCAAAATGATACAGACTCCGAATTTTCCTTCAATGAAAACGATAAGCATGAGAACGAAGAAAATCAACTAGAAAATGGAGATGGAGATGGTGATTTTGAGTTTGCGTTTGTAACTGAAGGATTCGATCAATTTTCACCTATCTCTGCTGATGAAATCTTCTACAACGGTCAGATTCGTCCGATTTTCGAACTCAAATGCGGTTGTAAGTCGGAGAAGCTTTCGATTCCGACGAAGTCGAAGTCAATTCGAGTTTCGTTAAGGAAGCTTTTCATCGAAGATCGTGATGAAATTGCATCGGAAGACGACGATGACTTAGAAGGAATTGCTCCGGGAACATACTGCGTGTGGAGGCCGAAATCAGTGGAGTCTCCATCTGAGCTCCGTAAGAAGAGCAACTCGACTGGCTCGGTGCCATCTAAGCGGTGGAATAAGTTACGTGAGTTTCTTCATCGGAGTAACAGTGAAGGTAAAGAGAGCTTCGTGTTTTTAACGAAAAAGAGAGAAGAAGAAAAAGCAGTTAAGAAGACGAGGATTGTTGACCCTGTTAAAGTCGCCGGAAAAGTTGCCGACGGAGTTGAAGGTAACGGGAAAGATAAACGGAAGTCATACTTGCCGTACAGGCAAGATTTGGTGAGCTTTTTTGGTAATGTGAATGGGTTAAATCGAAATTTACAGCATATTTGAGGCTAATTACTGTCAACTTAATCTCCATTAAGTATGATTAGTATAGTTAAGCTATGTAAATATCTGTATAAAGTTGTCCTCTCTTTTAATCTTTGTATATTATATATAAGGATTATGAATGAATGATGGAGCTATAATAAGATTAGATTATCATCCTATAATCTTGTTTACCCTTCAAGTAATTTTGTATAGATCGTGGATTAATCAGCAGGTATCAAATGGTGAACACCTCAATTAAGTTTACCACCTGAACATACTAACACAATTTTCAATGTCTCACTTAGACACAAGTGACTAGAGAAAATCATAATAAAATATTCAGGTATAAATAAACTTATTTGAGCTAATTCGGAGGACCGTCTACATATTTAGCTAAATTTTTTTCCATCGTTCATCATCATTTTATTCATAAGATCAGCTTATCAAAAGATTCTTAAACTTCAGTTAGAAGAAAAATTATCTTCTTATTTTCTATGCTCCAAAAAAGTAGAAAAAAAAAATTGGCGTTTATTTGTGTTGTTTTTATTGGAGGTCTTAGTGTTGGCGTGTACTAATTATGCACTATCAATTATAGTTAATAGTGAAAAATGGGTTACATGAGTATTACATCAAATTAACCCATTGAAAGGTACTCGAAAAATCACTAATTTTAACTCAAAACTTTATATTTATATTTTAAAATAGTACTCACTTAATTTGTATATATAATAATCAATATCCATACACTCGATATGCAAAAATACCTAAAATTCATTAATTTAAATTCGTGTTTTGCTATTATGAGATACGTATTGATCATGAACTATTTCAAATTTATGTCGGTTGATTCTTAGATTTTTATGCTCAAACCCGAGACTTCCTGTCACGACTAATAATAATAATAAATTTGTCAATGTTCTCATCATATAATTCATACGTAATTGCACACGTTATCCAACAAAACTTAGTCATATGGATTTCTTTATAAACTTAACGATAGATTAATTACATGTAATAATTATATCAAAGAATCGCTCAAGTAAAACAGATAAAACAACACAAGACATATATATTATATAGACTTAATCATAATCAACCACAAGCTAATTATCTGAAAGCGACATAATCCATTTTTATAATACATATTTCAAGTAGATGAATTCTACCTAAATTCTCAATTATTTATTCCTTGAAGACTTGTTCATAATCATAAACCTTTCTGATTTTATTTTATTTTATTTTTTCTGGTTATTCTAGAGGGTATATAGATTTGTCTAATCTTATATCATGTACCCATACCAACAAATTTCACCGAAACTATCGGACTAGGCCTACCACTTTTTCAATCAAAAAATAGAAACTAGCAACGATTTCATCTATCACTTATCATCAAAATCCAAACAAGATGATGGGGCCACGATGTGATCTTTCTTTCACTTATCAAGTTGATCGGAAGTAAACATACAAACTGATCGAAGGGGGTTCAACATTATCTATTATTAACTATATATATATATAGAAAATAATTTTAACTATATAGTATAGTGTTCCGCTGAAGAGGGTTTGGATGAACCCCGACCTAAGGGTAGGGTAGCTCGGTCCCTGTTAGTAGTAGTAAATATGAAATAAGGCTAGTTAATATACATGTTATAGATTTATAATAGGTTAAAGTATACTGATACTATAAATATTTTTCACATATCTATTTAATTCATTGCCCCGTATATAATACTACTTTATTCCTTTTTCACTATGTGAGGGATCGGACGTTTGATAATGAAATAAAAAAGAAGGGGTGCATGTATATAGTTAATTAGATGCTTTGCTTCTAGTTTGATTGAATCTTTGATTGGTTAATTATTATTCTTGTGTCCAAAAATAGGAAATGAATATTAAAAAGATACAATTAGGGTGTGCATCGGTCGGTTCGGTTTGATTTTATATATTATCGATTGGATTTATCGGTTTTTGTTTTTTAAATAAGCTAAATCAATAACCAAATCAATAAGATATTTTTTTATCGGTTTTCGATTTATCGATTTTTAGTCCTTAACGGTTCGATTTTCAGTTTAACTGATAAGAAAATATTCATAAAATAGAAATAGACATGAAAAAAAACAAATCTTAGTTGCAACAAAAAATTAATTTACAAGAATCTTCAGGTTTGAACTAAATGTTGTTAGGGGAAATTAAGAGCTTGTATAATTGAAATAATAGGTTTATTAATTTGTAGAAATTAAAGAGAAATTAAGAGAAATATATAATAAGTCATATATATATTCTTATTGGGTTATCGGTTTACCTAATAAGACAAAATTGAACAGAACTAATAACCCAATAATTTTTTTTTATAAAACCATTAAAAAATCGTTAACACAATAACCCAATAACAATAAATCAATAATATTTTTATCGATTCGATTTATCGATCGATTCGGTTTTTTTTTCACATCCCTGCATAAAAGTGTGTTAATGATAGTTTACTATGTGAGCAAATCAACGGTTTGAATTGGGATTTGGACGAATCAAAATAATTTGAATTAATAAATAAGCGAATTGAGTTATTAATAATAACTCCTTATGCTCAAACAAATTCGACTAAAATAAGGTTAAAAATATCAGTGAATCAATAAATGAGTTGGTTTAATAGTCTGTCCAAACTTTCAACAGATTGTGGCTTGTGTTTTTAAGGACTTAATAATTTTATCATCCCTAGCTTATTCACTAATTTCAATATCTAATCAACAATTAATGAGTATTACGGTAACTAGAGGAAGCTTTTTCTTGATGAATTTAAGTTCTCTTAGCATCAAATTGTTTACCATTAGGCTTCTAGATGTACTGGAAAGATCTATCAAGATTTAATTTCTGCTCAGTGTTAGCTCTTTACTTTTTTTTTTTTGTCATACAATAATAATGACCTTAGGAGAACGTCTAGAAAAAAAAAAAGGAAAAGGAATAGTAGTACTACTAAAGTAGGGTATAGTATATTCATTTTCCAAAGAAAAATCTATCGAATTAATTAATTAGATTATTGATTACGACTTGTCTTGGGTTAATTTCTACAGGCTTTGAATTTCTGGAAAATCTATTTAATTACAGTAACTTTTCTATTACTCGTTCTATTTATCTTACTTGTTCATTATATTAAAACTAGATGTTTAATTTTTAATGACCAAAATAAGAAATTTAGAGATCGATAGTGTCACGCCCTTATAATTAATTAACAATATAATAAAATAGTTATTCTATTTATTATTCTTTAAGATGCGTATCAAATTAATACTGGACAGACAGTAAAAAATGCACGAAGGAAGTAACAAATAATTTTGATTTTTTGGAGGGGCAATTGATAAGCATATTTAGTGCCTAAAACTTTAGCACCAATTGGAGCCAACAGGACAATAATAGGGACAGTTATAAAAGATAAGAAAACTCTTTTCCTAAAGGAAAAAACACAAATATATTCATTCATCAGTGTCCTAATCATATGGCCAAAAGCTTCCACTATATCTTGGAAAAAAGTGCAAAGTCTATTCGTCATCATAATTTTGAATTAATAGATCCAAAGTAATCACTACATACATATTTTTTCTATATGTATTGTGTCCTTGTAATAATAGGTTGTTAAATATTAATGAACCGGCTAACAAAATTAACAAGTCAATAAGTCGTTTTAATATAGACGGGATGAACAAATTATATTTTGTCACTTTAAATTCTTTATATGTGTGTTAAGTATACTGTATTATATTTGTTTCCTTTTCCTTTTTTGTAATTATTACAAAGAGAAGTTTGATAGTTAAATATATATAATCTAAAGTGACTAAAAATTAAAATATGATATTTTAAGTGTGAGGTACTGTTTACCTGATACTATAATTCCTAATCGACGAGCAAAAAAAACTCACACGTTTTATATTTACACTAAATTAATGAACATATATATATACTCACAAAGTAACGGAGTTTCTTTCTGTTTTGTTGATGATAATAACATGCACTGCACAAATATTAATCGATTTTTTTAGTTAAAAATAATAGGATTAAGACTTTGAGGAAGAGAAATATGATTAGGTAATACATTAATTCCATGTTTGGCATTATTATATAGTCCTTTAAAAGAAAAATACAAGGAATGTGACATGTGAAACTTGGTTACGGGCCACTATCACATCTTTCCTTTTAGCTACTCACAACTCATCACGCAAAAGCTAAAATCCTAATAGCAACTTCTTGCAAATCTAACCAAATCCTATATATCTCTCTGCTAGTACAAATAGCTGTAAATTCCTCATCAACTTAGTGAAATTATCTAGTAAAGTCATTTAACTAACGTGTGGGACTATGATATAAGTAGTGTGACTTTATTGATACAAACTAAGTGAAAATTTACACTAGAAATAGCTTCCACCGGCCACTTTCGACCTCTTTATCTTTAGAGTTTAGAATAGCTTTAACAACCACCTCATGTCAAGTTTATGTGTACGCATATCTTGTCCTTTATCTTGTTATGTGCTTTTGGTGCTTTTGTTTGAAAATCTGAATTAGTAATAATACCAAGAGAAAACAGATCGTTATATATGGTTCTTAGTTGTAAGTTAGAATCAATAAAGAGAGAAAGTAAATAAAAAGAAGGTTCTCTTTAATGATATAACACGTGAACTTCCCATGTAGATTCTTATGAGCTGCCTAGCAGATAACTTTGATCTACTTTTGAGCAATTGATATGCATATTTCACCAAAAGAAAAGGGCCCCATGATTGATGTTATTGCACCACTTTTCTAACAACAAACAACATACTCCGTGTAATTCCACAAGCAAGGTTCGTAAAGGATAGAATGCACACAGACAGAGAGGCTGTTTCCGATAGACCCTCAAAGGATGACAGCAGCAACAAGCAGGGAATCGGAGCACATAATTATGTTATTCTCATTATCTAATCTTTTATTCAAACTGTAGAATTATATAAACATACTTCTTAAGTTCTGCAGCAGTATAGAGTGTATTATGAATAGACCACCAAGAAGAAACACAGTGGCTTTGCTACATTTAGATGATCTTTTTTCCCATAATATACCACAGAGTTGGCAAACGTAACTGCAGATTTCATTTAGGGATAAACATGAAGCGAGGCTCGATTCATCGAGAACGTGTACCTCGATACAGAATGCCGGATGCCCAGACTTTTATATCAAGTAAAATAGATTGTCTTTCAGCTGCTGAAAGTTTGATCACCTTCTCCGATTGGTGTCGTCTCACTCATCTGTAGGCCAGAACTCGAGCCATTAGCTTCAGGGGCACCGCCAGATTCGGAGATTCTTGTAACCCTCTGCAACTCATCTGTTATCTCTGATGAACGAGCCAACAACTGATCATCAGTCAATTGTTCGTTCTGGAATGCAGGCTTTTTAGGTTGGCGGATGGCTGCAGCTGCTTCTGCCATTGCAACTGGAGGAGGCTGGGGAGGAACCCATGATCTCTGAATTGGTCGTTCCAGGACTGGGGCAGCTGGAGATCCAAAGTTTTGTTCACCTTCATTTTCTATCTCGGTTATCCTGACATTTTTGCGTTGCCACCAAGGTGCTGAACTGTCTCCATTCGTCAGATTGTCTTGGTAACCGTAATTCAAGCCATCGCCGCTCCCTTGAGATTGAAGCAAATTGTTTTGACTCTGGCCAACTTCCCAAGGCTGTTCACAAGCACAAATTAGTACATGGTGATCATTGACATTTCTAGCAAATCATAAGATTGAACTGCATATTGCCCGTCTCCACCCCCACCTTTAATCCAGACAATGCAAGAAAAAAAGGAGAATGTGCTGAATAGAAAGATCTATCTCGGAAAGATAATGAAACCATAACTATGGTATCCAAGCCAAAGTGACAGGTTTTCACAGAACTAAATCGATGCAATGGCAAGGACATGTTTCTGAAATATCCTAAGTTGTAATGGTTATTCATCAAAAAGAAGCAATGTAGTAGGATCATAGATTCAATCAGTAAATCGCACTTTTCATGTCCAGTTGCCATAATGTCCACGCATGGTTCTTTTTAAAAGTCAAACATGCAGAGACATTGCTAAATAGACTCAATCCAACCTTCAAATTGACCCAATTGCGACATTGTTAGTAGAAGAAACAAAAGGAGAAGAAAAAACCTTAGGCTTTCCAGCAACACGATCAGGTACAGGCTGGTTAGGATTTGGTGGCTGATCATTTATATCCTGCATCAAAAGATGGATGTACAAACATTTCAAGAAAACTTTATCTTTCAAGATACAAGTATGCCACTAGAGAGAACCATGGACTTACTCGGATGTTAGAGGGCTTCTCTCCTCTTTGAACCATAGCCATAATCTGTAAAATGATAATGAAGTTAGAAGAGCCGCTTTCCCCAAGTCTTCCAGCAAGTATCTGATTCGTTTTACTACCATCTTCATTGAAGAGAAAGAAAGTTCAACTGGTGTTACTCTTTGATTTGTTCAAAGACACATTACAAGGTGGAATTATCACAACTATCAAACGTTGTCATAATCCTGTCAGATCTCATGAGTTGTGACTGCCTACTGTCCTAAGCATATAGTGCCTCTTTTAAAATAAAGCTTCTTTTTCCAGCTTGGAAGAAAAGAAGCCGACGCTTTGGCGCGATTAAAGAATCTTAGCATATGAAACTACAATCAAAAATAAAGAGGAGTTGATCAGGGAGAAGAGATCCTTGATAATCTGGTAGGATAAAATACTGTCTGGGCACCCTCGTGTCTACACACTCCCGTCATCCATTACCTAGTGATACAGATCTATCCAAGCAGACTATTTTTCTCCAAAAGCTGATTTGGAAAACTCTACAGCGAACCAAAAGGTAATAAAGAAAATGTTTCCTTCTTAGATTGGTAGAACATAGGATGAAATTAACAACAGATGAACTGACAGTTAGGGAAAACACTAACAGGCCAGAGAGTGTAAGAGTCACCTCCATATAAGACTTTGGGTGGGGTGCAGCAGATGGTTCAACAGATGCAGGTGGCGGAAAAGATCTCACTGTACAAAACATTCCAATCATGTCACATTACAATTTAAAGAATCAATAAAAACTGATCTAACAAAAAAAAATTCCAGATAAAAACAGAAAGTAGAACCTGAATGTGCATCACCATTTACTTTTCCATTAGAATACGATTGCTGGAGCATAAAAGCAGATCAGAAACTGAATCTTAAAAGTAGACAAAGATATAAACTACAAGATCCAGACTTTTTTTTTTGTTGCTACACAACTTACCCTAGATTGAGGAACTGAAATTCTGCGATCATCTAGTTCCGTGACAGGTATTCTTCCAGAAGCATTACTTTGCCCTGCATGAAAAGACACAACTCCAATTAGGCACCCATTCTGACTGAAGATGACTTGGATCCCGTTTGTCCTTTCTCCTTACCCACCCCCCTAAGGGGCAAGGGCGGGTGGGTGCATCTATGAACTTTAAAGTATTCATGACAAAATCTAAGGAACCTGACATTTGTCTTAAGATTGCTAGAATTCCAAGGTAATGACAACATTATAACAGGATAGAGCTTAGTACATTAAAAAGGAAGTGTCAATGGAGTGGAGAGAAAGAACTCAGCCAGAATTGCGAGGGCCAGGAACTGAAACATTGCTAGGAAAGAACTCAAAAAAAATTATGCTATAATGTGTTTTATGGAGATGTAGAGACCAATAGCCATCCTGGGATGCAAATGGTAAACACCAGGAAGATCCTCCATAAGGAAGCTTCAAATGATTCTTTGAACAAGTTCACAAGTCTTGGTTTGGTGGCTTTAGTTAAAATTTTGTTACAGAAACCACCTAAGTAATAAGTATCATAACATATACTTCCGCCAGTATAGGCACCCCGAATACCTCATATAAACAATGTTCAATGATATTCAAACACCAAGTTTATTGAGTCAAAAGGATCCAGAGCCTAAAAGTAATCTAGCCTCAGCTGAAGGTGGAGCCAGTGAAATAAACTATACAGGTTATGCACAATTCAATTTATTATCTCTATCTTCTCCATTACTCTTTCAATTATGAACACTCAAAGTACTCTGTATTTCTCAGTAGTGTTCCAAAGTTCCCCTCTTTTCTAGCCCCCTATTGTTTAATAAAACATCCGTTTTAATTTACAAGACCCCTAAAAGCAAAAAATGACCAAAAGCCCAAAAGGCAAAAATCCTATACCTCAAGTGGAGACTTTCTACTTCAAGAGTGAATAAAAATGTAAAAAGGAAAAGGCGAGAGAGTCAGTTCAGAAGTGTGTGATGAAAAGCAACCGTGTTACTACCTTCCAGTTTCTCTATAGCATTTGTCATTGATTTCATCTCTCGTACTTGATAGTTTAGCAGGCTTGTCAGCTCCTCAAAATACCTTTTCTCTGTGGAGAAACACAAGTTAAATCCCCATAATGATTATTGATGGTAACAAGTTAAGCACTGGAGATAGAAAGAGAATGGAAGATTTCAGTTACTAATGCTGAACATTTTTTCCAGATCATTTTGTTTCATCTCCAGTTCTTTAACTTATTATTATAAGAATTTTCATCAACCAACCATCGGATTTTGATGCCAACATCTCCTGGCTTGCTCGGGCGACATCAGCAGCAGCAGCTGCAGCAGCTTTTGCAGCAACAGCAGCTTCTTCTGCTAGACTTGGTTTTCCCTTCACGATACCTTTTTCATCTTCTTCATCCATTACAACCTTGCGTATCCATGACTTCAACCGGGGAATAATAGATTTCTGCGAAAGACGTGTCACTTAACAGTTGTTGATAATTATAATGATTGGCCCATGAGATAAATTTCCAATTAGTGTAAAAAGCACCAGAATCCTACTTAGAGACGAATCTAATAGATAAAGCATCGGAGGATTCGGAATAGATCTGGAGAAAAAATTTAACATAACATGGCTACTTATCAAAAAGAAAGAAGAAAACAAAAATCAGAATAGGGTCAACTAATGATATTCAAACTGTTCATCAGTTTAAGGTAAACGCTGTTCTGAAATGACCTGAATATGTATGTAGTATATAGGCTTAGTCGAATTTCTATCTGCAAGCAAACTTCTCGCATATGAGATGCCAAAGTTACATCTATGAGATATTCATCATTAATCAAATACCACCTTTTGTGTTCATTAGTTTTTTTTCTCCCTTTTTTTTTGTGGTTCGGTTCTGTAAGAAACAACCAATGTACCCAAAAAAAAGGGCACCCCAGTGCACTAAACAATCAAAATGTACCAAGCTACTAAAAATTAAACTAGCACAAGTAAAAGTTTGAGATGTCTCGCATATGAAATAGAAATCCACACCGAAAATGGATAGCAAAATTTTTTGTTTAAAACCTAAACCAATATATGAAATCAAAACGTAACAAAGTGTACCAAAAGGATTATGGAGCTAAGGGAAACATACACAAAGAAATAATTAACCAGCAGTAACTTTTTCGACATTGCTTAATAAAAAGTATGAATGGGAAGTCTCCTTTTCTGGTGGAATTAAAACACAAGAGGTCAAGCTGTCTGCAAACCACATTTGAATGAAAGGAGCACAAATGCTTCTTTCCAATCTCACTGAAGATATTATAAAAGCGATTATGGCATAACTTTTTTTGACTTGCAGCATTGACAAGCAAAAAGAACTCTTGGAAACAATAAAAGTTGTGATTGGCACTATGTTAATTACAAAGAAAATATAGAAGCTGCAATCTTGTTCAAAGGCAAAAACTTGAGTAGACATAGAGTGTCCCACCTTTGATAAGGATCTTGTACTTTACATTAAAGGATCTTGGACTCCTTTTGTAAGGCCATTTAATTAAGTTGAAAAATAATAAGTGAAAAAAGGTAGTAATCTTCAAATAAAGGTCCTTCCTAGAAATTCTAGAAAAGCTTGAATGTGGATCACATCAAATTGTATAGATAAAACAATGAGTGAGAGGATTCAGGCTCAATTCTCATTCAAAAAAAACCACATACATATTAAAATTGATCGATTGACTTTCGAATGTGAGACTCCACTAATAGACCATAAGCAAAACTTCTCCAGCTTTTCTCTTTTTGCTACTGTCTTTTAAAGGGAAAAAAAGGTAAAGTAATCGAAATGAAAATATTTTGCATCATATTAATGGTCGGATACATAACAAATGGCTGATATGGGATAGACAGTACAAACATGGTACCAACTGCATGATAAATTGGAGGCTCTTTACTATGCAATACCTTGAAAAGTACAGCTGTTCCAGCTCCTGAAGCAGCAAGTAGACCTATAGCAATAACTGCATGAGTCCAACGGAAATGAGAGAGATACCCTGCTTTTGTCATGCTATTGCTCGGAGCTGATGCAGACTGCAGATTTTGTAAAGCAGCCTGTGGTGGACTAGTCGACAAAGGCTTCTGCGTCCCATCTATCATCAAAATATCAGAAGAAAAGCATGACAAGTATAGGGACCAAACATTATCAATCTCAAAAATGACTGGAAGGCCAAACACTAATTATATTTCGAGAACAATATGAATTACCTTCATTAGCAGCAACCGGCTGTGTGCTAGTAACAGTTGGGGTAGGATCCTGTAGTTTAGGCACAAAATCAATATACATCTTACATTTCATGTAGATGTTAGTTACATTTAAGTCAAGATCAAACGTAAAAAAACTAAAAGTGGCCTACGGGAACTCGACGAAAGGCTTCATCAATTTCCTCCTTTGTGAGCCCCTTCCTCTCGAGAAAAGAACGTCTATACATGACTGGAGATCCCCTAACTTTTGGATGTGAGAGAAATTTCACAGCATTCTGGACTTGATCCTCCCGAATTGGTTCTGAGTTTACAAACACAGAAGTCGGAGAGCTCCCTTTTGCAGCCTCAGGCTTGGAATCTAGATGATTTTCATCTGCTGGTTGTGAAGCTGTTGCTTCAAATTAGAAATTAAAATTTGGATTACAATATGGCATGAATTCTATTTAACCCAAAATTATTAGTACGGCATTATAAAATATAATTCAGCAATGGACTTCATAGAGCAAAGTAGGAGAGTGCTGCATAGATAAACTTACAAAAAAGAATTGGCTAAAGTGGAACCATAACAGAAATTCACCGGAAGCAGTTCTCAGAATACAAGAAATTTAGAGCACATTTGGAGTTTGTTGGAAATTGCTTTTAGTTAGTGCATTAGTTTTTAGCAAAATAAGTTATTAAATTTAGGATGAATTTGAATTTTGAATTTTAACTAGGTTGTTTGAGCAGTTGAGACATTGTAGGTTTTTGAATTTTGAATTTATGCTGATTTTCTTTGTAAGTTGGCTATTTAAAGCCCTCCTATGCTTAGGAAAAAACATTGAAAGCTATTGAAAGATTTCAATCCATTGAGAGCCATTTTAAACCTTTTTTTGCTGCCCCATCTTTTTAAAAAAAAAAAAAAAAAAAGTGGTATCAAGAGCCTCATTGATCTTACGGCATCTGTGAGTTCTTCCAAATACCATACCATTTTTAACCCGTAAGGGCTACCTTTTTAACCCGTCAGGGCTACCATTTTGAACTCGTGCTTATTTTCAAAGCATAGAGCTATTTTCAATCAAAAAGATGTCAACCAGCAGTCTCTCATTGAATGCCCCAAAAATTTTCACTGGTGAAAACTGCCAGATTTGGACAGTGAAAATGAAATCATATCTTCAAGCCTATGATCTATGGGAAGTTGTAGTGGAAGATACACCATTACAACCACTCCCTACAAATACTACCCTTGCTCAGATTAAATCTCATTCAGATGAAAAACTCAAAAAATTCAAAGTCAAAACTGTAATTCAAAACTCAATTGCGGATTCAATTTTTTCTAAAATCATTGCTTGTGAGACAGCAAATGAAGCTTGGGAAAAATTAAAAAAAGAATATCAAGGAAGTGATCGAGTTAGACAAATGCAAATTTTGAATTTGAAAAGGGATTTTGAATCTCTTAGGATGCAAGAGGATGAAACTATTGCTAAGTATTCTGACAAAATTTCTTTGTTTGTCAGTAAAATCAGGTTGCTTGGTGAGGATTTCAAAGATGACAGAATAGTAGAAAAAATTCTTGTGACAATTCCAGAGAGATTTGAATCTAAAATCTCATCTCTGGAAGAGTCTACAGATCTCTCTACTATACAACAACAAACCCAGTGTATTCCCACATAGTGAGGTCTGGGGAGGGTAAGATGTACGCAGTCCATACCTCTACCTCTAAAAAAGTAGAAAGGTTGTTTCCAATAGACCCCCGGCTCGAGACACGGAATAATAAACAAATTCATAGTAAAGCATGGAACAAGATGACATAACATAAATACGACACCCACAAGTAATAGTAAACAGAGAAAAGTAAACAGATTCGTAATAAAGCATGAAACAAGGTATCATAACAAGAATAATACCCCCACCAAGTAATGCCCTACACTAGCGACCCAAACTGACCCTAGCCTTCTGCCCTAATTCGCGTCCTCCAGATCTTCCTATCTAGGGTCATGTCCTCAGTGAGCTGTAACTGCTCCCTGTCCCGCCTAATCACCTCTCCCCAGTACTTCTTCGGCCTACCCCTACCCAGCTTAAAAACAGATCTCTCTACTATATCTGTTGAAGAACCAATAAGCACAAGAGCAAAGAAGAGCCTCCAGACAAGACAATATTACTGAGAATGCTTTTTATGCACAAAACAAAAAAGGAAAAGGTTATTATCCTTTTTGCACACTGCAAAAAGAAAACACACTTGGAGAATTTTTGTTGGTGGAGACCTGATGCAATTTGTGGAAATTGCAAACAAGCAGGTCATGTTACAAAAGTGTGCAAGCTTAAAAACAATCCTCAAGCACAATTTGCGGAAGCAGAAATTGAGGAGGAGCAACTTTTTTAAATCGCAGTAACTAAAGCAAAAGAGGAGTGTTGGAAATTGCTTTTAGTTACGACACTAGTTTTTAGCAAAATAAGTTATTAAATTTAGGATGAATTTGAATTTTGAATTTTAACTAGGTTGTTTGAGTAGTTGAGATATTGTAGGTTTCTGAATTTTGAATTTATGCTGATTTTCTTTGTAAGTTGGTTATTTTTATTTAAAGCCCTCCTATGCTTAGGAAAAACCATTGAAAGATTTCAATCCATTGAGAGTCATTTTAACCCCTTTTTTGCTACCCCATATTTTAAAAAAAAAACAACAGAGTTTCATATTTCTAATTTTTTAGTTTTTCTTCGTATGTAACATGTATGCACTTTCTTTTGATTGGTAAAATATATGCACTCTCATGATGCTTAATGATACTTGCTGTCAAGAAGTCTGTTGTTGAATTCAGTGTTTGAATCAGATATGCCCCATGAAACCAATATGTTGAAGATAAAAAGAGAATTTGACAACAAATGTTAATTTCAAATGGACATGCTCTGTGACTCAATTTTACCTACCACCTGCGAGCAGCTCAAGTAATTAGGTATTTCAGTATCCAGATACCTTCGCTCCAATCAAGAGTCGGTTTAGCTTTGAATGTAAGATGGACTAGACAAAACAGAAGATCACAAGGGAACCGAATTATTGAAAGTAACCTCTGAGTTACACTAAATGTTTGTTGCTTGACCACGGCTACAGACATTACCTAAAATCTTTCTTTTTCTTTTTTTTTGATAAGGTAAGGTTTAACTAAAATCTTACTTACGTATACATACTATGCATAGTGGAAGTGGTTGTTACTTGAGATAGTTTATGTGTTCGAGGATGAAATAATCAGCAGCATGTTGCTCAAAATGCCAGAGAGTCTTGAGGTTAACAAAATTTCATTTGAAAGTGGTCATGGATATTGCATGCTTTTCTTCTATACTATAGTTCATTATTTGACCAAACTATCTTGATTTTGATATAAAAAGCAAAATGACTCTGTCTTTTGTCGCAACTCCAAGTATCAACACGTGTGTCTGCAGACATCTAAATTCAGCTAGTTGTAATTCACAATTTCCCACGTGAGCAGAAAATATTCTCAATCAGCATGTTATAACTTCTATAGGATGAGAAAGCTTTTACTTAACAGAATCTATTGTCCTCATCTCATATCTCTCTCCTTAGTAATAAAAATGTACTTTTTCTAGCAAGTTAATATTCCAGCAAATGACTCAGGAGGGCTTTTAGAATGAGATTTCTTTTACTTACATTTCTAATCTTAGTACTCCTACTATCCATTCATTCTTGGACCGCAGATTTACTTGGGCTTTTCATATCACCTCGTCTCTCTTGTTGAGAGGGTTTGCTGATGCAAGTCTACACTCTACTCAATGATTGTGCGTAGCCTCAGAATGAAAATTGTCTAGTTAATGAGCCTACTATTATCAGAAGCCTCATACTGAACGCGAAATTAGCTAGTTATCAATATGCACATTATATGCGGTCACTAAATAACAAATTAATTCATTCATTTAAGAAAATAAGGCTAATCTCTGTCATTAGTTGCTAAGGGAGTTGGTACAGGAACACAGAAAAAGACTATTATTTCATAGATTCTCCATACCCTGAAATCTTGCAGCTTCTAACAACACAAGTTCCAGATTTTAGATTCAGCAAAAGATTCATCCAATATTCCACTAAATCAAATGTTCACTAAATGTAATACTGACAAGTTATTACTTTATTGCTTAACAAATCAAATGTAGCAACCACCCATTAAAGAAAAAGAATAACAATTATATGCTCCTACCTAGTTAAAGACAAAAAGGCACAAACACCATAAAGTACAAAAAGATTTGATCTTTATGGAAGATACTTTTTTCAGATAGCAAAATAGAAGCAATAACTAAACACCTAGTTAATGAACCCATTATTATCAGAAGCCTCGTACTGAAAACGAAATTATCTAATCGGATATGCACATCATATACAGTTACTGAATATCAAATCAATCCATTTATTCAAGAAAATTAGCCTAATATATGTCATTAGTTCCTAAGGCGATTGTTCAAGAACAAAGAAAAGGAGCTTCTAACAACACAAATTCTAGTTTTTAGATTAAGCAACAGGTCCATCCAAAATTTCCACTTAATCAAATGATCATTGAATGTAATACAATCATGTGACTACTTTATTGCTTAACAAACCAAATATAGCAACCACTCGTAAAAGAAAAAAGAAGCACAAATACATGCTCCTATCTAGTTAAAGGAAAAAAGGCACAAACAACATCATCATCATCATCAACAACAACATACCCAGAATAATCCCACAAGTGGGGTCTGGAGAGGATAGAATGTACATCAACCTTACCCCTACCTCGTGGAGCTAGAGAGGTTGTTTCCAAAAGATCCACAGGCTCAAATGCAGCAAATCAAAGTTGTTATAAGGGCAAAAACATCATAAAGTACAAAAAAAGAATAGGTCTTTATGAAAGATTACTATTTTCAGATATCAAAATAGCAGCAATAACTAAATTTCACACTCTATTTCTCCCTGAATATTCAAGAACCAACCAAAAAAGTAGTCGAACAACAATTTCATTAAAGATTAGCTCTTTATGAAAGATTCCTTTTTTTCAGATAACAAAATAGCATCAATAACTCAATAGCACACTTATCTCCCTGAAATTCAAGAACCACCCAGAAAGTAACAGAGCAGCAATTTCATTAAAGATTCCTTTTTTCAGATAACAAAATAGCATAGATAACTAAATTCCACACTCTATTTCACCCTGATATTCAAGAACCAACCAAGAAAGTAGCAGAGCAACAATTTCACCAAAGAACTGAGAGAGAAAATCAAATAAAAGGGTACCTGGATACTAGATTATATTTTAACGAAAGATTCCCTTTTTTTTCAGATAAAAAAATAGCAGCAGTGATTAAATTGCAGAGTCTATTCTACCTGATATTCAAGAACCACCCAAAAAGTAGCAAAGCAACACTTTGATTAAAAAGATTATTGTCTTCATGAAAGATCCCTTTTTTCAGACAACAAAACAACATCAACAACTAAATAACACACTCTAATTCATCAAAGAATTCAAGACTTAGAAGCAAATAAAAGGGGGTACCTGGATTCTGGGTATTATCGTTTACTGAGTTGGGTGGAGCATCTGATTGAGACGCCATGTTATCCAACTCCTATTGTACTGAATTTCACGGGAAATACAACAAGAACAAGAACATGAGAAAACAAAAAAGGAAAGAAAATTTCTCAAGTTTTTAGTTTACATAAGAATGGGCTACCTAAGACAGAATTGATTAATGATGATCGGATGTCAGTAGGCAGGCACAAGTGGATTTTGCTCATCTCAAGAACCATATACTTACTATTACTGTTACTACCTTAGCTTTCTGTGTGCGAAATTGCTGATTGACATAACAAGACAAAAACCTTAGTGAGTAGATAACATGACCCCTCAAAAGTCAAGCTGTTCTTCTTTTCTTTCTTTTTTTTTGTTTAAAGCAATTTTCTTTTTCCTTTTCCCCCTTTTGAGTAAGTAGTACTAATTTATTCTTTTTTAAAAAAAAAAAAAAAATGTTTCATTTTAATTTTGAAACGTAACTTGTAAGGCTATTGTACGTAAGATTATATATAGTAGACTTTTGTGATTGAATTATTTCTCGAATCTCGTATATAATGAGAGCATAATCGATCGAGAGATTAGTGTATGTGTGACTATCCTCAACAACTTAGACTGAAATTGTCTGGTTCTTACCTAGAAAATTACTACAAAATGCAACACAATTTAGTAATCACTCGAAAAATAATATAGTAAGACTAGAAACTTTAACAAAATCAATTCTAATAAAGCAACTCTTACCTGAAAAATTACTAAAAAATGCAACACAATTACTAATCACTCAAAAAATAAATATAGTAAGACTAGAAACTTAACAAAATCAATTCTAATAAAGTGTCAGTGCTAAGAAATAGAAAAACAATTCGTTAGAATCTCAAGGGGGCAATTTTATGATAATTTTGATTTGGTTTAACAATAACCCCTTACTCATAACAAATTTTTAGTGCATTGAACTGTTCTTTTATCATCGTAGGTAAATTTGAAGGTAAAGAAATGTTACTTTGGACTTTTGTAATTCAACACATGATGATTTTGTTGAACAAGATCCAATAATACCTCCTTTCATTACTTCGATACGATGAAAAATTGAATTTGTCAAAAATAAAAAATTAAATATCTATTTTTTTTAATCGATATGAATATTCAAATTTAATTTTCTTCATTTCAGCTGTTAGCCGGAAAAAAAAAAAAAAACAATTTGATGCACAAAGCACCTCGTGTAAGCAGAGTCAGATATACCAAGAAGATAAATATACAAATTAGCATGTAATGGTAACCTAAATCGTTGCAATGACTTGAAAAATCATCACAGATATATATGTCAAAAAGATTTAAAAGCTCATATTGATTCATCAAATATTTTCCTGCTCCCCTTTTTCCGAGCTGGTGAAGGGTAACAGGCACCCAACAAACGAGTCAAGCTGCGCGTATACTGGCACAGAAACCACCGCAAAAAGAAGAAGAGGAGGAGGAGGACTGATCCTCCAAAAGATTCAGTCCTTTTTGGATACAACCATAGACAAAAATGTTAGCAACTTAGCATAGATCATCTTCTGCAAAAATCAACTCTGCTCATAACGTTACATCCTTTCTCTATACTCTCAACAGAATCATCACATAAATAAGCATGACAGTTTCATGAGTGAGGAATTGGATGGACGCAGGCCAAAAGTCCATGAGGAAGAAACTAGATTTACATTTTGTGTCGCTATATGTTCCGCAGTCTGGTAACAATCACATTATCCATGACTTCATTTGGTTGCTACAAGCTATATGTTCAAAATGCTGAATCCAGTTCAATTTACTCTATCTAGCAGCCTCTCCACCATAATCTTTTGTTGCACCGGAGTCAACGACTCAGAGTTCATGATTGCATTTGCAACAAGGATGATCGACGAGGGGTGCTCAGCATTTACCTATTACAGCGGAACAAGTATCTAAGTTGAGAATAGAGGCACAAAGTATTGGTGACTTTGAAAGAGATGGACAGACCAGCCAAAATAATAAAGAATGAACAGATTTATATACCCACACACGGCCGTTTAAACCAACAGCTATCTCAAAAGCTAGCTTCTTTCCAAGACCTTCAAGTACTGGACATGTTGGTGAGCTCAGCAACCTAGGAAGAAAATACAAAAAGATGAATATTGTAGCTAAGAAGACTGAATAGCAGGCAACAAGACCTTCACCCTTTTTCTTCTCTCTTTTCTGATGAGCAAGTTAATGCTACAGTAAAAAATTAAACCAAAAATTTCACTGTTGCGAGATAAAGCCAAAGCAGAATCTTACATCCGTGATAAACCAGTTGATGATTCAAACATATATCCATCTTTAAGGAGGCCAAACTCGGCAGCTTTTCCCGAAGCTGTATCGAATAAGATAATTATTTTGAAACGAAGAGTAAAGCAGATAGATTAGGAAATACAAGAACTTCTGTTGCCATTTAGAGAAGGCACCAACCATCCATGCACGATAATTCTGGGTTCATTCCAGTGTTGGCATTGACAATACGAGCATAAATTAGAGCACCTACCTGAAATAGCAAGATAAGTCATCATAAAATACGCCTTGATACACACATGATGGGTTAGAAAAAATGATAGAGATGAATCCGATGGCTCATTCGGATTTAGTACAAGACTACGACATTAATTGGTGTTTCAGTAGGCTATAGTCCTTTTGTTTAATTAGTTGAATATCATCTTATTGCACAATAGCACTAAGATGTTGCTGGCATATATTTACAAGCAAATACTCTGCCTGAACTATGAAGCATGAAAAGCTCTAAATTGGGTGGGAATACCTCATAAAGCTATCTATCCTAGTGACCATGTAATTTGAGTCTTGAGACCAGTTACTGAGAGGCACAAGCATTAATTTATGAATCAAGTAGTTGAGGAATTTGCTTGCCACCATGAAGGAAAGTAGTGCTCTCAAAGGAAATTGGCACAGTATCTCCTTTTACATGGGGCAGGAATAGCAATAGTTCTTGTGTCATCATTTTTGTACAGCGCTAATCTCTATCAATAAACCTGCTAAAGCCTCGAACCATAGCGTACTTAGTACTGGTGCCAAAGAGAGATATGTTTTTAGATCTGCTAGCAGCACAACTACTCGTTTCTGAAACTTATTTTACATTTTAAACAATGCGAACACATATAAATTTTAAGAGATAGTATTCTCCACTCAACAATCAAATTCTTCTGGTATGAAGTATGAACAAATTCTAACTCAATTGAATATGGAAATCCTGTAAACGCAAAATGGCACGAGGCAAAGCCACCTCTTGTTTCAATAAATACACATATAAAGTACAGTATCAACATAACTGGTACTCACTTAAAGGAGGGGGTAGGGGGTAAATCAGACTGCTATCAACGAACTAATGTGATATCTTCTAATGAAAGAGGCCACATCAAGCAGTTCTTGAACAAGCAACCAGCAATTAATTAGAATTCAACTTTTTAACTAGAGGAGTGTCGAGCTTGCCCCATTTGCAAGGAGCCCTCCTATTCATCTAACTCAATTTGAGTTAAACAATAAAGCAGTCACTCAATTTCAAATGATCAAGATTCATAGAGTAAAAATTTGAAATCAGATAAAAATTGCAAAACAGTATCTTCACTCCAGTACTTGCACAAGTATTTTCTATCATAAAGAAACGAGGAGAAAATAAAAATAAGAGCTCAAATATCATGGACTTGGGATTAAACCTCATATTTGGGTATGTTTCTCCTAGTCCCTCCTTCAAATGCTAACACTGGCAAGAATGCCACCATTGGCCCTTTTATGTCCACAAAAAAGCTCTGCCAAAAAAACCAAAAGTGAATTTGAAGTTCACAAAGAAAAATCATAGATCTTAATAACATAAGCTGCAACGTCAGATAAGAATCAATGAACATCCAGATTTTTTGTGGGCTACATGGACCATCATTATATTTGTGACAAATCTTGATGTGTTCATGAAAATGACAGGAAAATAGACAAACGACAGGAAATCTCCATCGTAAGTACTAGAAACAGAGAGAAATTTTAGGGACCAACTTTTTTATCTGAATGAATGTAATTTTGTATGGTCAATGATCAACATATAGTCACCACCACAGTAATATGAATATCATCCTATATGCTCAATAACCAACACATACTCCACTTGAGACTGATATGTCCTTACCAGAGACAGTTTAGAACCTAAAGCCCTGCGACTTCAATGATACTGTAACACATGAAACTAAGTATTCAACAGAAGACATAAACCCCCTCAAATATTAGGAGCAAATTTTCTGCATTGGATGCTCACTATGTCTTAGATAAGTGCACCACAGATCTGATTGATCAAAACAGGAAGCAGATTGACACACAAGCAAACAATTCGGAGCAGCAGGAAACTAATAGTTAAAGCACCAATTGTGCTATTATTGTATAAGCAAATAGAAGAGAGGTAGATAGTTTAACAGCATTAAAGGGAGACTCATCAAAAGATGATGACTTTGATAAGTTCAAGTATTTATACATCAAAAAAGGAATATCAGTATCTTGACTTTGACTTTTGAACTCTTTAAAAAGAAAAGGATAGTGGGATCCTAAAAAAGTTAGTTCTTGACAAAACGTACTCAACTACTTAGAAGTGTAACTGTTACAGAGTTCATGCTGCAGCAAGTAGAATTAAGGACACGTAGGAGGTACGTAAACATAACAATTCACCAGAAACCGAAATAATGAAGTTATCAAAAAACAGAAATATTGCTTATAATAAGAATAAGAAAAGTTTTGAAATACTTAAAAATGCTTACATCTGCTCTTTTGTCCACCACAATTCCAAGGACAGTATCCCCCACGGTAGGTATATACTGTAAAAAAATTACAGCTTATCAATAAATCAAAGAAAGATATCATCCTAATTTTTCCACCTAACATGGTTATGTCTAGAATGTTGCTTTAGACGGTTAAATCTTGAAATCAAGTGTTTACTGATGGAATCATAAGTACTATGGCTCCCGTTTGATAAGGAGTACTATAGCTCCCTTGTCAGTCCATATTTCAACACAATACATTTAGCTTCATAATTTAATACTTTTTGCCCTTTATAAATTTCCCCCCTAGTTACTGAGCAAAAGAAAAAAAATAAAGGACTCCTGCAATTCTGAATTGGATAATCTTGCTTTATCTCTCAAATATAGTGACATTAACTTATTTGTGCTATAGTTGACTTAAGAGGCATCTAAATTTAGCAGATCCACCATAATGCACATTGGCTTATTTTCATTCTAGCAATTTAACTATTTATACTTTAGATGACTTCACAGTTGACGAGTTACATCATTTTCTAAAGCTCAACCTAAGTAGTGAATATGTGCTGCTTGATTTAACTTCATACACATTCCCTAAGTGTTTCACTGAATGAAAATCCAAAGTGCACCTTAATCATGAGAAGAAAGCTGTACTGAAAAGAACTAGTTTCAGGTTACTTTAAACGTATTAAGATATTGGCCAACCACCTGTAGAAAGCAACAAACCTGGAATATTTCCAATAAAATCTACCAAGAGCAGAAGCGTAAACTTGGATGAATTTAGAAAGATAGCACTGCACTCACTCTCTTGTGTGAGCTTTCAATCCAGTACTTGTTTGGCTCTGAAAATCTCAAAATACCTGCTTTGATGACAGTTATAGTGTCATGGTCCTGTCAAAACGCGGAAAATATGTATAGAATATCAGAAATATTTATCTTGAAGGCAGTTAGAAAATATAAAACTGCTGCATTGCTTCATTATACTATGGGAATAGAAAAGTAGTGTAGAAATTTCTTAAGTAATGATATCCAAACCATATCTCAAACAATGCTGAATGACATACTACCATCCACATAGGAAAATAACCATATAGAGGCAAGGTCCGAGAACAGTGGAGGAAGCAACCACAAGCTAAAGATTTCGGATATCGGTGAAAGTAAAGCTAGTTTTGAATACATCACCTTTAGGTCTCCTTTTTGGCACATATGGAATGAAACAACAACATACCCAGTATAATCCCACAGAGTGGCGTCCGGAGAGGGTATAGCATACGCATACCTTACCCCTACCTAAGAGGTAGATATGTCGTTTCCAATAGACCCTTGGCTCAAGAGAAACATATGGAATGAAAGAAAAAGCTTCCTTTTTTTCAAAAATAGCAAGAACTATTTATCTTCAAATGTTGAATTCTTGGTGGTGTATCAAGCAAATAACGTTGTAATGATCCAGAATCAACGACAGGTTTGATTGATTCCACGAATGTGACAAGGAACTAAACCATTCTCCATTTACACAGTTTTTTTGCACTTGCTCGGTGCTTTGAACGATGAAATTCCAACTCACTTACCAAAAATAAAAAATGCAAGAACGGCCTATAAATCATTAAAACACGCTTCTCTGTCATTATATGTTGTAAATATAGCTGGACAAACTTGATACTATAAAACTATGGTTGACACGAGTTGAGTTATATACACAATTTGAGAGTATTTTTCACATAATCTTGATGTTTAATCAATGAAATTATTTAACATGTACAGAAAAAGTAACCCCACGCTAGCAAAATCAATTCTTGAAAAAGAAAAAAAAAAATACATCACAAAACCCCAAGTGAAAAAACCTGTTGGAGGCCGCCACCCAGCTTTATGGCTTGGTCCATCATGGCAGAAACATCCAAAATAACATCACCAGGAATCTAAATTAAAACCAAAAACACAATCTTTCTTCAAAAAACATGCTTGAATTTCATTAATGATAATCAAGACACATAGAAAAGAGGGGAACTTACTACTGGTTTATCAATAAAGGTTGATAAACTCATTGAAGGCTTTGGAGCCATTGTTTTCTGAAAAGCTTCAATTTTGTTCACTGAGCGGCCGCTCGACAGTAAGAGACGCCACTTATAATATTTCCACTATAAAATAAATGGTTGTGCTAATTTCAAATACTATTAAATTTTCAGACAAAGGACTTGTTTGTGAGTTCGGAGTCATCAAGGAAAAATCCTTTTTTAGGGAAGGGTAAAAGAATATATATATATTTAATTTTCATTGAATTTACCTCTATTTAAATAACTTCACATAAATTTAAAAAAAAAAAAAAAAAAGGAAAATCAGATTTATTTTTTCTAAATAAAAAATTGGTCCAAAATAGCATTTGACAGCTGAAGTATTAATGGTACTATTTTGATTCAGCTGAAAATTATACGAGTATCAATTCCTCTTACTTTTCTGCCTCAACCTAAATCAATTTCTTGCTAATTAGCTTCCTATTTGTTATGATATATATCAATTATAGTGAATATCTATCGAAATTTTTCAAAATCTATTGGATGTCTATCAGGATTTGATGTATAGTGTGAAACTAGGGCAAATTCTACTTATAAATAGAAGGTCCTTCATTGTAAATCATACCTCAGGAGAAGAAATAACAATTACTTTATCTATTCTCTCTACTCTTCTTCTTTATTCTTTTAAGGCTAAGGCTAAGATATGGATAATTTTCAAGAAGATATTTGTTTGATTAATTCTGGCACTACACATGCGATATTCAAAGACAAGAAATATTTCTCTCATCTAAACATGGACAAGATTAATGTTACTACAATTTCTGGTAGTGCTGATTTGATTGAAGGCTTCAGAAAAGCCATTATAATCTTGTTCAAGGGAACTAAACTCATCATAAATAATGCTATGTTCTCTCCCAAGTCTCGAAGAAGCTTGATGAGTTTTAAAGATATCCGTGAAAATGGTTATCATATCAAGACATTTGATGAGATGAATCTAGAATATCTTAGTATCACCAAGAATGTCTCTGGGCAGACATGTGTTGCTAAAAAGTTCCCTACCTTATTTTCTGGCCTGTATTGGACAAAGATTTGTGCAATTGAGGCACATTCCATAGTAAACCGAAAGTTTACTGATTCCAATACTTTCATACTTTGGCATGATCGTCTGGGACATCCAGGATCAATAATGATGAGACGAATAATAGAAAATTCAAATAGGCATCCATTAAAGAACTTGAAGGTTCTTTCGAATGGTGAATTTTCATGTAATGCTTGTTATCAAGGCAAGTTGATTGTGAGACCATCGCCAACAAAAGTTAGGATTGAGTCCCTCGCGTTCTTGGAACGCATACATGGGGACATTTGTGGACCAATTCACCCACCAAGTGGGTCGTTTAGATACTTCATGGTCCTAATAGATGCTTCTTCTAGATGGTCTCACGTGTGCCTTTTGTCATCTCGCAACTTGGCATTTGCAAAATTGTTGGCACAAATAATACGATTACGGGTACAATTTCCTAATAATCAAATCAAGTCTATTCACCTTGATAATGCTGCAGAATTTTCATCCCAAACATTTAATGACTATTGCTTATCGATCGGGATAAGAGTGGAACATCCTGTACACCATGTTCACACTCAAAATGGCCTTGCTGAGTCATTAATTAAATGTCTGTAGTTGATAGCAAGACCATTACTAATGAAAACTAAGTTGCCCACTTCTGTTTGGGGGCATGCAATTTTGCATGCTGTAACACTTATTCGTCTTATACCGATAAATTATCATAAATTTTCTCCGTTGCAATTGGTTCTGGGTCAAGAGCCTAATATATCTCATCTGAGAATTTTTGGGTGCGGTGTTTATGTACCGATAGCACCACCAAACCGCACCAAGATGGCCCCCAAAGAAGGTTAAGAATTTATGTTGGGTTTGAATCACCCTCCATTATTCGCTATCTTGAACCGTTAACGGGAGATATGTTCACTGCTCGATTTGCAGATTGTCGATTTGATGAGATACTTTTTCCAAAATTAGGGGGAGAAGATAGTGACATCAAAAGAGAATTTTTGTGGAAAAAACTATCACTATCTCATTTTGATCCACGTGCTTCTATTTGTGAGCAAAAAGTACAAAAGATTATTCATCCGCAGAGAATTGCAAATCAAATGCCGGACGCATTTATAGATTTAAAAAGGATCACTAAATCATATATTCTTGCAGAGAATGTCCCAATTTGAATTGATGTCCCTAAATGACCATCCACTAGTGTCATAGCTAATGAATCTAAAGCACGCTTGAAACGGGACAGACCATTAGGTTCTAAGGATCGCAATCCTAGAAAAAGAAAAACAAATGGTCAAGATGACACTACGAAAGATTCACATAAGGAAGTTCAAGATTTGAGCAATGTTGATATCCCTGAAGGAATCAATGAGCCTGAGACTCAAGAAAATGAGGAACTATTCATAAATTCAAGTGATGTTGAAACTAATCTGAATCGATCTGAAATAGTAGTGGATCATGTCTTTGCATATAATGTTGCAACGATAATCATGCAAGATAGCGAGGATCTTGAACCTCGATCTGTCACAGAATGTCGACAAAGAAATGACTGGCCAAAATGGCAAGAAACAATTCAATATGAATTGAATTCGCTCGCCAAACGTGAAGTTTTTGGACCCATAGCTCAAACACCTAATGGTGTTAAGCCCGTTGGCTATAAATGGGTCTTTGTGTGAAAAAAAATTTAAAAAATGAAATACAAAGCTATAAAGCATGCATTGTTGCACAAGGATTTTCATAACGGCGTGGTGTAGATTATGATGAGGCATATTCACCAGTTATGGATGCAATAACATTGCGTTATCTTATTAGTTTCACTATCCATGAGAGATTTGAAATGCATTTGATGGATGTGGTAACAACTTATCTATATGGATCACTTGATAATGAGATATACATGAAAATCTCTGAAGGATTTAAAATGCCGAAAGCATATAATTAAAAACCTCGGAAAATGTATTCCATTAGATTGCAAAGATCATTGTATGATTTGAAGCAATCTGGACGCATGTGGTATAATCGTCTTAGTGAATATTTATCTAAAGAAGATTATACGAATGATGAAATTTGTCCACGTGTTTTCATAAAGAAAACAACATCGGAGTTTGTTATACTTTTTGTCTATGTCGATGACATAAACCTTATTGGAACGCCAATAGAGCTTCAAAAGACAATTGATTACCTAAAGAAAAAGTTTGAGATGAAAGATCTCGGAAAGACAAAGTTATGCCTTGGTTTGCAAATTGAGCATTTGACAAACGGTATCTTTGTCCATCAATCTGCCTACACAAAAAATGTGTTGAAACGATTCTATATGGATGGAACACATCCATTAAGTACTCCGATGGTTGTTCGATCACTTGATGTGAATAAGGATCCATTTCGACCTCAAGAAAAGAATGAGGAACTCCTTGGTCCTGAAATACCATATCTTAGTGCAATTGGTGCACTAATGTATCTTGCAAATACTACAAGGCCTGATATTGTCTTTTCAGTAAATTTGCTAGCAAGGTATAGTTCTGCTCCTACTAGGAGACATTGGAATGGGATCAAACACATATTACGGCATCTAAAGGAGACTACCGACATGAGTTTATTTTATTCTAAAGATTGCAATTCCGATCTTGTTGGTTATGCTGATGCTGGATACTTATCCGACCCGCATAAAACTCAGTCTCAAATAAGCTATGTATTCATATGTGGGGGTACTGCCATATCTTGGAGATCAACAAAGCAGTCTATCGTAGCCACTTCATCGAATCACGCTGAGATTATAGCTATTCATGAAGCAAGCCGAGAGTGTGTGTGGTTGAGGTCCATAATACATCTCATTTGAAAAAAATATGGCTTCAAATGTGACAAAGTACCCACAATTTTATATGAAGATAATGCAGCATGGATAGCACAACTGAAAGGTGGATTCATAAAAGGAGATAGAACGAAGCACATTTCGTCAAAGCTCTTCTATACACATGAGCTCTAAAAGAATGGTGATATTGACGTACAACAGATTCGTTCAAGTGACAATGTGGCTGATTTATTCACTAAGTCTCTTCCTACTACAACTTTCAAGAAGATGGTGCGCAAGATCAAAATGCAAAGGTTCAAGGATGTTCTTATTAGGGGGAGCTAATACGCGCTGTACTCTTTTTCCCCTACGAGGTTTTGTCCCACTGGATTTTTCTTGTAAAGTTTTTAATGAGACAATCTATATGCGTATTGTTAGACATTCAAGGGGGAGTATTATGATATATATCAATTATAGTGAATGTCTATCAAGATCTATCTCCCCCTATAAATAGAAGGAGTTCCTTCATTATAAATCATTACTCAAGAGAAGAAATAACAATTACTCTCTCTATTCTCTATACTCTTCTTCTTTATTCTTTCTTATTTTATAACACTATTAATGTTTTTGAGTTTTGTTTTTTCTAAAAGAGAAATTTTTAAAAATAGAAGATTTTACTCTTGTCCTAAATTTTTTGATTTATGAATATTGATAACAAAAGTAAAGTTTTAGAGAACAAACTAAAATTGTAAATCCCTAGCAAGGAAAGCAAGAAAATAAATAAAATAATAAGTAGAATCAAGTTTTTAATAATTCTTCAAATATTTGTTAATGAAGCTGTTTAAATAGATATTTCAAAAATTATTTTGGACGAACAAGTATTAATTTGTAATAGTAATTTAATAAGTTATACTTGTGAATTATGACATGTGAAAACAATCTTTATCATATATAAATTTTTTTTTTTAAAGGAAATATAGCCACTTAAGTTTTTCGGAAGGCTAAAAAATGTATTTAATGTTTTGAAAATTATTTAAATTTATTATATTTTCACCTGTATGGTTGGTTGCTTCCTCTACTGTTTTCACTTTACTATCAAAATCCGACCGGTGAACCCATAAGCTCCGGCGCCGGCGAGAATGACTCCGGTATCATCAAAGCTATACGCGGATGACGTCAGCCTATTAATGGTTCTCATCGATACAAATCCATACTTCTGGAGCTCAATGAACAACAACACTTCTTTCACTTTCTCCAAATTCTTATCTCATGTAAACAAAAAACCCCAATACCCAATTTGTATTTTTATTTTTTTAAAATTAAATTAATAATGTTGTATTTATGATTTTTCTATTTCTTGCAGGTTCTTGCTTTCTTGAATTCGATACTGTTATTGAATCAGATGAACCAAGTGGTAGTGATTGCAAGTGGGTATAATTCATGTGATTATGTATTTGATTCTTCAACTTCTTCAATGCAAAGGGCTGAGTGTTTGTTGGAGAAACTGGAGGATTTTGTGGATAAAGATGAGTCTTTGAGTCGAGAAGAATCTGTTGATGGTGTAGGATTTTCCTTGCTTTCTGGTTCACTTTCTATGGCTTTGTGTTGTATCCCCAATCAGTTTATGTTTGTTGGGCTTTTTGGTTCTCATTGAATTGCGAATTTCGTGTAGAAGGTTACTAGGCAGGAGTGCGTGTAGGTAGGAGTGCTTTGTCCTGTTGCTGTTACTAGCAGTCGTGGTACTAGGCTTGGCTTGTTGCCCTTACGAGTAGTCATAGTACTCGGCTTGTAGTTTCTTGTTCTTCAATATCTATTAATATTTGTTGTTTCGTGTAGTTCGATGGTAGTATTATTTTGTTGTAGTACTAGCTATTGTCTACTGTTTCTTGTACTTCCATTACGTCTTTTTGTATACTCTCTCCAGTTCAAAAAGAATGACCAACTTTCCTTTTTAGTCTCTTTAATCAAGAATACCCCTTTCCTTTTCCGGCAATACTTTAATTCCAACTTTCCACATGGTATGTTTAAGGCCATAAGATTAAAGGGCGTTTTGGTGCATTTGACATAACTTTAATTAACGACCACAAGATTCAAAAGTATTTTTATTTTCTTAAACTGTGTGTCAAGTCAAAACAGGTCAATTCTTTTTGAAATGGAGGGAGTAGTATTTTTGTCTTGAGCCAAGGGTCTATTGAAAGCAGCCTCTCTAGCTCAACTCTGAGGAAGGGGTAAGGTCTGGTTACACTCTACCCTCCCCAGACCTCACTTTTGTGATTGCATAGGATACATTATTGTTGTAGTATTGAATTGCAATTTTAATGGTTTTTATCCCGTGGCAGATTCATGATTTGAACTTGCTAGGTTTATCCTTTAAAGCTCTTACAATGATTTTACTGTAGTTTTGAAATTATAGGTTCTGAATATAATATTTTGTTAAGATTTTAGTATTTTTCACTTATATATTCATGTTACTTATTTGGTTGAACCCGTAGCTAATAATCTACATGTGCCACTGGTTTTTATTGGTTATGGTGCATAGCTTTGAATTCATATTTGTTCAGAGGAATTGCTTCTCTTGACCTGTTTGAACTGTTAGATATTCAACGGGTATTTCGTTCAGGACCTCTTCATCCACAACCTCGGGTAAGTTCCTCATTTCATAAGAAACTGAAAATGCTACGATTCTTCCAGTATTTCTGTGGATTTTGTTTTTCCAGTTACATTTGTAGATTTTGTTCTTATGTGATATTTTTTTGGTCGATCCATCGGATAATAAATTATAGTTTTTATTAGCATAAAATGTTCTTATGACAAATATGTTATCCATGCAAATATCCCTCCTCCAAGGAAAAAGTTAATTTCTAGGTTTCCCCAGTGACTTCTTTGGCCTTTTTATGTTTCATGTTACTTCTGATAGAGTGTTTCTTAGCCTCAAAGGTGCTAAGCCCAACTTAATGGGGGTTTGGTGAGGTAATACTTTTCTATGGTTATGTACCTTAAACAAAACCATCAAATTAATTTCAAAGTGTCCTGATTTGTTTGTACTGCCATTTTTATCCAATAGTATAGTGAAACTACCATTCCCATCCTTACAACAACAATAACATACCCAGTGTAATTCCACTATGTGGGAAAAGAGCATTGTTGCCGGGGAAAAGTATTATCAAAAAACTACCATTCTAATCCTTATCAAGAAGAGAAAAAGAAACTACCAATCCCAATGAAATGCCTACATTTTAACTGTTGTTTACCGGTGCAGTATTCTTGTTATGCTACATTACGATTGCTTACTATTCTTTGTTTACTACTCCTTATAGGTGGTGTATTTATGTCATGCCATATTGTTCCATGCTTTGTGTACGTTTTTGATGACTTATCTTATCTTGAGCCGGGGGTCTATCGGAAACAGCCTTGCTACTTCTCCGGAGGTAGTGGTATGGACTGCGTACATCTTACCCTCCCCAGACCTCACTATGTGGGAATACACTGGGTTTGTTGTTGTTGTTGTTGTGTTTCCAGTCCCATTTCAGGGAAAATTTCTTAATGTAATATTACCAGATATTGCTACAATATTGATGTTGTTTTGTTGTATTTGTTAATTTCATCATTTAGTGTCCTTTAGCAGCAAGGTAATTGTTAGGAAAAATTTGTTTCCTTTCTTGTTTTGTACTCTATAATTCGATTCCTTTTCTGTTATGTTGGATATGCATACTGGTATTTTCTAAGAAATAGTGCTTGAAATTATGGCAGATATTGTGTCTGCATGGATCTCCAGATGGGCCGGGCCAGTATGTTTGATCTTCACAGCAACTACAATCTTCTCTTTCTTAACGTTCTCTGCTGAAGCATGTTCCTTTTTGCAGATATGTTGCAGTCATGAATTCAATTTTCTCAGCTCAACGTTCAATGGTAGATAGAGGATTTAACAACTCTTTATTTCAATCTTGTAACCGTTTCATTTCCTTCTAGATTAATTAGAAAGTTGTCACATTATCTTCATAAATGTAGAATTTCTAAAGTTAGGGTTCCAGACTCAGATCAGATTGTTATATTGTGATTCTACTCTATGAAATACAATGCATTTTTGTTGCAGGTACCCATTGATTCATGTGTAATAGGATCTCAACATTCTGCTTTTCTTCAGCAGGTAGCATTTCTATCCCTGTTAGTTTGGTTTTAAATCTATTCTTTCCCAGCACGAGTTATATTTGGTCAACTGATGTAATGGTGCATATCTGGGGACAGGCTTCTTACATAACTGGTGGTGTATATTTGAAACCTCAAGTATCAGATGGGCTGTTTCAATATCTCTCTGTAAGTGTTATTCAAATTGTTAATACTAAGTTATCTCTAGCTTACCATTTTAAATCGCCAATAGCTTGTATCCAACAATTGAACATCTACGGTTGTCTCCAATGCTGCCTTTAAACATTAGTTTCTATCTGATTTGGAAGCATGTTGAACAAGTCACTATACTTTGATTTGTTTATCGTATGTAAGTTTTGTTTCTGAGGAGCTTACACTAAAAAGACCTCCCAAAAGTTTTCCCTATTTAAATCTGGTTTCAAACTTTTGATATGTACTCCTATCTGTTGCGGTTGGATATACAATTGATCAACCTAGTTGCCCCAACTTGTAACTCATGCAATTAAAAGGATATGACTGAAAAGTACCAATGCACTCTTTGTGGACTTAAAAACTCTTCTCCAAATGTCATCTGGACTACTACAGTTCAATGGCTTTTCCTTTTGCCCTCTATTCTGAACTGTTCATGCTTTGTGTCTGTGAGTTGGAGATGGTAATATCATGAATGAAGATGTAATTCTTGTATGATCTTGTTTTCAACACACTTTTCATGGAAATGCAGTTGTCTATTGCTACAACCACTTTCATGACTAGAAATCTAGATACAGTATATTGAAATTGACTGCGTTTTAAAAAAGTTGTTTCTCATCAGTATGATATGAAGTTACATGTGTTTGTCTGATGCGGTTGGGGTACCATGTGTTTTCATTCACCTGATGTGATCTTTAAGATGGTTAAATGCCTTCTTTTATTTTGAGATGTTTTCTTTATAGAATGTCTTGTCTTAAGATCTCTAATTTTTCATTTGAAAATACTGACGAGACTGTAATAAACACAGACAGTTTTTGCGACTGATTTACATTCTCGGGGCTTTTTGCAACTTCCCAGACCTGTAGGAGTTGACTTTCGCGCATCGTAAGTGATTAGCGTGTCTATTACTTTAATTATTTCTCATATGATGAGCTGGTAATGAAGTGCTTTATCCATCTAACTGAATGTCAGTTAAGAATAGTCTGACTGTACTGCCTTTTCTCTTGCAGCATGAAAGCTCTTTCCAATTTTTTTTGATAACCGAAAACTCTTTCCAATTTTACCTTTTTTTCCACTTCAATTAAGCAAATCCACTCATCATCCACATGTGCTTTTGGCAGAGAGAAGTTCTTCTCAGATCTTTTTATTTGTTGCTGTTTTATCATCTGTTAAAACCGTCTTAACCATATCTCTCCTAACTCCAGCAGTTTTGAGTCATTACAAGTGTTGCGAACTTACAAATTAGTTTGAGAGTGCAGCTTTTGATAAGATACTTATCCCGAAAAACCACACACAATGTTTATCAAGGAGACCTATCCTACTAATAGCAAAAGCGGAGTATTTATTGAATTTCCTGCTATCTGGACTCAAAAAAATCTGTGCTCCAAATTCCAGCCCATTCTGACAAATTCTTGAATTTAGCCCTCAATTTGTATTGGAATTACTCCTCGCACCTCCACACTCAATTAAGTATAGCTGCTCAGCTGATTATGTTTGCAACTAACTTTCAGGTGCTTTTGTCATAAAAACACGATTGACATGGGTTACATATGCTCTGTTTGCTTATCAATATTCTGCAAGCATCACAAGAAATGCTCAACTTGCGGGTGAGTTTCATTATAAACTTATTAAAGTTTCTCATTGACGAGCTTTTCGTTTCTCATTAGTTATGCTGCATTAAGAATAGTGTTCCTTCCAAAAAGTCCACATGACCTTATGATCATGTCACATGTTACTGGCTGTATTGGTTACTTTTTGATCAGTAAGGAGTTCTATTGCGACCAACACCAAGTGAATGCTGTGGAGTGTGCATTACAGAAAACAAAAACTCTCAACTCCATTGCTGCACACATAAGGAGTTGAGATAGTCATCAAATTCTGTTAGGGAGAGTTTCCATGATTTACAGACTCTAATCTATGTTTTAAAGTTTGTGGGTTCCTTGGGCAAAATAAAATATAGTGGCTTACAAGGTTAGAACCCACAACCAAGAGGCCTACAAAGCTTTAGCAAGCTCTTCATCTACCACTAGGTCAATGACACATTTCATTTATGGGTTCCCAACTTATAATTCTTATATATTTACTATATTTCTCAATATAAATAAAAGATCCGCACGAAAGTTACTGGGTTCCTGGGAACCCCCATTTACCACCCTAGATCCGCCCCTGTTTACATGCCCTAGCTCCATTACATCAAGGCTTTGACACTAAAGCTAAAAGATAAATACCTCTGTTCAATCCAGGTTCACTCTCATGTTTTCCTTCAAAGAATCTCTGGCTTCTCACCTTCCAGACCGCCCACCATATATGAGAAAGGAATTGGCAGTATTGGTTACTGTTTTGTATCAATCAACTGTTTCTCATTCCCTTTTTAGTTGGAATTAGCTATTTGAGTCCTTTGTATCTTCGGTTATAGTTTCATAGTATTTGCAAGGACAAGGGTGGCATGGGCCTAATAATGTGTTTATTAGTTATCTGATTTTCACATTTTTGTTTTGCGACATATAATGTCTGCTATTCCTGGAAGGGATAATAGGTGCAGTTAAAAATTCCTACTCAAGAACCAGATGTGACCGGCTGGATGTTTTGCTGTAGAAGGTGAAAAATATGGGACCTAGATATAAGTAGAACATATAGAAACTGTGCCCTACACTGTTTTATATATATATATATATATATAAAATAATTAATTATTTGCGGTAGTCTGCAACAGAAAACTAGTTCTCATTCACCAGTGATGTCTCTGGTAAGCTGAAGCAATGCATTGACAAAAGATGTGCTCTAGCATTTGATTTATTGTTGGCGTTGTCTTGCTGAAGGGAGAAAGATGCGGTACATGCATATTTGCACTATAAGGAACTTAGTATCAACAATCAGCGAAGAAGAACTCATAAAACCTAGAAGCTGATGCAATGTTACCTACCTTGCACTTTCTTTAAATTATGCTGGTAACCTTTTTATTTTTTTGCATTCTGCTGATGTTTACCAACTGAATTATTCAAGAGAAGATGCATGAACATCACTCGCCTCGTTAGTGCTAATGGATAGCTTGTCATCTACATTTTAAGGATTCTTTTCTTGTTTCCTGAGAACATTCAAGTCAAAAACCAAAGACACAGGAAAAAGGGTTGCCAATTCCAATTCAATATGGTATTAGTTTATCATGTAGCAGCACCGTAACTGTTCTACAACGCTCACTCCACTGATAACTCAATTCATGTAACACTGGATGTTTGAGTTTGCTATTCTAATTTATGATTCGTGCCATCAAATGCAGATCAAATTTTGGAGAGGCACGAAAGCAGGATCCCTCAGCCTCAGATCAGAGGAGATAGACTCCAGATGGTAGTTGAACAGATAGTCCTAAAGACTACTTAACACCTCACAAGTCGCTGCGCAATTGCGTTTCAATAGATTTCTAATGATATGGACTGGGACTTTAATGACACTAGACTCTGTTTCCATCGGAGGAAGAGGAAATCGCGGAAATGAATGAGATTGGAAGGATAATGTGTTCAGATCAATTTTGGAGACAGGGAGATGAGGAGGGCAGGAGGGAAAGAGAGTTTTCTTGTTGCTGACACTTTTGCAGTGTGAAGAATCTCCTTTTCTAGGTGAAAGGAATACATAGGATGATTCAAACTTAACTTGTTTGGATTTATTTAACTTTCGATACAAAAATATTTTTGTCCAAGTGAAAAGTTGAGGTAGAATTCCAAAACAAGTTAAAAAGGTACAAATTGCAAGTCACAGTACCAAACATCTTCAGAAATTTAGCTACCGTTTGATAGATTTTGTATCAAATTTTTGGTCATGAAATTTGATTTCAAATATTTTCAAGTCACTCAAAAGGTGGCTTACATAAGTTTTTGGAGAAATTTTACTTCCACAACAACTTTAATCTTTTTTTTTTTTTCAAAAATCACAACTTCAGAAACTTGAATTTTAAAGTTTCTAACTTCAAAATCAGTGACTAAACAAGAGTTGATTCCATAGTTTGTGCTCGCCCTGTGATTTAAATTATGTGATATTTTATGTAATAATAAAAACTTAAGTTTGATCGTAGTTTTAAGTAATTTTTCCTTTTCTTTTCCTAAAAAGAGTTCACATTCACACTGATCAATGCATTATCATATCTTTAACATATACCATATCGAAAAGAATATACGCATATTTGACATAATTATTTTTATGTACTCAACATTACATTTTGCTAACCGGATTTGGATGCTTTATTCTTCTGCAAGAAGAGCGGGAGAAAAAAAATATACTGCTAAATCTATCAACTACATCTGTACAACTTCTGATCCACTAGACATACATATTTTACGCAGCGATATATCTCAAAATTACGCAGTGGATGAATACTTGTAACTGATTTCAAGATCACGAGGAACTACGGTTGCAGAGGTTGTAACCAGATATGATGGAGCTTAAGGCAAACACGGCGAAAGCCAGGAAAGACATCGCAATTGATGCACTTGCCATTTCTGTGAACGAGTCTTTCCCCCAATTTGATGCCCAGTCGTCTACCCTCGTTGCAGCAGAAGAGGATGCAGACATAAGAAGATATGCCAGTATCTGCATAGGTACATGCAAGAACAAAAGACTATCTTCAGATCATATATACAACGAACAGCAGCAAGACTAACTAAGCCAGATATGATGATTCATATAAGATAATTTTGTTGTGGATAAACGGATGATGGATAAACGGAACTATACACTTTGTAAGTCTCAAGTAGATTTCATGTACACTGCAACAGATGATGAAACCTTATGGTCCATAATCAGATGTACTTGGCCCAAGCTGTTGCTTTGATGATTTTGGCAATTGCAGTAAATTTCTAAAAGTATCATTCTCAAATATCACTCAGCTTTTTAGTTCCTTGAAAATGTATAGCGTCATCTTTCTAATGATGAATTTAGCCATATACTTAGCTTCGAACTCTTGCTCTCCAAGTTACTGAACCCTCTTTACGGGATGGACCAAATATCTTTAGGAAGTTATGAATAAGTAAATACTATGTCTTATAATTGATTCTATAGGTTATCCGTTGATGAGCTTGTCTCAAACACACAGTTGTACGGATAACTGGATAGGTAAAGCTACCTATAATTCTATACTACCCGGTGCCAGTAAAAAACTTTGAAGAAGGTCGTCCAAAGCCTAGATGAGGCACTGAAAAGTTCTTCTTCAAACACTAAGAGATGAATAGAGTTGTCTAAGTAGCTCCTAAATAAGGCACTTCAAAGTTTTTCTTTTGCAAAACCCCACCATAAGAATTCCGATGGACACTGAACTAAAATCGTTTTTTGACTGGCACGACTCTGAATAAAATCTACGTAAGAATCTAAAAGCAGGAATAAAGGAGCAGCTCAATGGACTAGAGAGGGTGGAATCATCATGATTCTGAACCCTTCCCCATTAAGTACATTATAAGAGCCTACATGAATACCTAAGAGCAAAATTCTCAAACTAAGAATACATATTTACGGAAATACACCAGTTGAAATGGTATTACTTGCCTGATCCATTGAGAAATCGAAATGATATTGCATATGGTGCGAGAGAAAGTGTTTCCCAGTTGACAAACTGTATGCTAGATCAAATGCTTGAAATCCAGAATATACAAATCCAATAACATTAACAGCTACCAAATACCTGTGGCAAAAATTAGGTCCAACATTACTTAAAGCTAAGGAAAGAAGTTCAAAAGGAAACAGTTAACGAGAATCAAGGAAAAACATGAAAGAAGAAATCAACTTGGAATCCCTTCGATCAACCAAAATAGAATCACATTCCAACCTCTCTGTACCAGTCATCCTCTATAACAATATTTCACCTTAGTAACTAAGTTTTCTTGGGAACCGACGACTTTCATATTACTCCCTCTTTTTCAATTTTTTGCTGATTTTGACTTGATACAGAGTTAAAGAAATTAATAAAGTCTTTGAATCTTGTGGTCTTAACCAAAATGTCCTTCAATATTGTTATCCCAAACATTGGAATGTTAGAAATAAATAGTTGCCAAAAGAGGAAAGGAACATTCTTTTATTTAACGGACTAAAAAGGAAAATAAGACAAACAAATTGATACGGTAGAGAGTATGCTATATTATATGTTCTTTATAACAACATCTCAATATAACAACCTAAATACATATTTGCACAAACGATGCCATTATAACGAGGTTTGACTGCATTTGCTTCTAATGAAAGAGAAAGCCACCAAAAATCTCATCTACAGCTAAAATCTCACACCTGAGATGCACACAAGCTTAATTCACACACTACTCCTATAATAAATTAATAAAAGAAAAAGAGAGAGAGAGCTATAAGTTTCTGAACAAAATTAGTTTCTCCACCAAAACACTAGTTATTTCTTCCTATCTATTCTAACCCGGATGGAAAGAGTTAACTAGTACCTGCCGTTGGTGAGAGGTGACAAACATCCCCCGTGCGTGCAATTAATCGAGGTGAGCACAAGCTTGCCCCGACACCACGGTTATTAAAAAAAAATGCTTTCTTTACAAATGAAGCAAAACTAACATAAACAAAAATAAGCAAAGAGCAGTAACCTGTACTCTTTGTAGCGATCAAATGAATCACCAGTCCAACCTTGAGTCTTATCAGCTGCCATAACCGAAAATGCAATCAAGCAAAACACGATCTCGCAAACCCTAAACCCTAACGCCACCCTGTTCGCGACAGCATCCCTTTTCGACCTTTCAAGTATCGACTCCACCGCCGCCCTCGACCGCCGTTCACCACCAACCTCCCCCCCTCTTTCCACGTCACCCCTTACTCCTCCTTTCGCCGCCACCCCGGTTGCACTATCCTCCCTCACCGCCCTACTAAAATACACCACCGGAGATGACCTCCTTTCCGTCGCCGGCGGGGGCGGTGTGGACGGCGGCAAAGTCAAGTTAGGGGAGAAGTACTTGTCTAGTGCGACGATAGCCTTAGAAGGGGATGATTTGGGGTTGCGGGGTTCGTTGAAAGGTTCATCGGAACGTAATGGTGATTCGGATCGGAGAGGTGAGTGGAAAGAGTCGAGTTGACTCACTTGCGACTCCGTGTCCGACATTGATATATGGCTGTTCTGTTTTTGGAGATTCCGATGATTGGAATTGGAGCTGGGTTCCGGATTTTGTTTTTTCATTGTTGGGTTTTTTGTCGAAAAATACTATGATCTTTATTGGGAAAGTTTTGGGACAGCAAGCATTGATTGTATGAAGAGGAAAAGAAAAGAAAAGAAAACAATACTTTGGAAAAGAAAGTAAGCTGTCTCTGTCTATTCTTTGAATCACTTGACTCTACCCTTCCCCATTCCAATATATACGACATTATTTGACAAGATATGAAATCTAATAAATAAGAAAAAAAAAATTGTTTTATACATACTCTCCCCATTTCGTATTAATTGATCTTTATAGACTTATTAATTTATTTTATCAAATTAAATTTATTAATTATACTTTAAAAATATAAAAAATTTAAATGTATATAACTTATTTACTCATTTAATGATAAGAGTATTATTGGAAAAACATACTACCTTCGTTTCATTTGATCGAATACGGAATTTAAAAAATACTCCCTCCGTCCCATTTTACCCGTCCCAAATTGGGATGACACAACTATTAAAAAAACAATAATTGGTAATGTAACTTTACTATTTTGACCCTCTTAATTGTGTCTAGCTATTAGTTCCAATATTGATGGATGACTAATAACAAGGAGTAGTCAATTACACTAAGAGTATAATGGGAAAAAAAAACTGTCTTATATTAATGAGTAAAATGGGACATCAAATTAAAAAATTTGAGATGAGTAAAATGGGACGGAGGGAGTAAGTGATGACTTTGTAAAGTTTACAAAATTGCCCCTCTTAATGTTTACTTTTTAATTGTCTTTTCTTAATAAATGAAACCCACTAAGAAAAAAAAGGAAATGATATAATTAAATAATTACCAAATAAGGAAAGATGACATCTTTTTGGGAAGGACCAAAAAAGAAATAGGGATATATAAAATAGGATGGAGGAAGTATTAAAATCTTCTTTTGATTTCATCAATAAGATAATTAAATTAAAATAAATATTTTAAAAAAAAATCAACTAAAATAAAATGGGGAAGTAGGATGTTATAAGTAGACATATATATTGTACCTAATATTATAGTATAAATTAATTGTCACTTTTGTACATGTTATATGTAGCATGGGTGTTTAATTTTATATAAATTTAAGTGTTTATTTATGTCTATCTAAAATTGAATGTATAGAGTAATATTTTTTCTGAAGAGGTGGAATAACAAAGCATGTGTGGAGGGAGGTGCATAGTTGCTATGGTGTTCTCTTTTAGTGATGAATATGAGGAGTGTGATGTGGCGAGCACTAATTGGTTGATAATAAATAATACTCCCTCCGTTTTGGAATAAGTGAATTGTTGAGATATTTATTGGTGTTTCAAAATAAACGATCATTGAATTTTTTTCTAAATTTGCCCTTATGATTTAACAACTAATTAACTTTTGAAAAGGTATTACAAAGTCAACTTTTTTTTTTTGGGGGAGTAAAACTGAAAAGTTATGTTAAATTTATGTTTTTAGTGTTTTTTTTATAATATATGTGCCAAAATAAAATAATTCATTTATTATGAAACAGAGGGAGTAATAAAGATGGCATGGCTTGGTGAAGGAATTTTTGAGCTCAGATTAGGTTGTACGTGAATCTTTTAAGGAGAAAGTGATTCTTTACGTGATGTTCTTTAATGCTAATGCATGTAAAATACGATGCTTTTTTTTTCTACATTAATACTAGTTGTTACTAGGTTGGACGTTCGGTATTTTCAAAGTTCGGATTCAATAATTCGGTAATCAGTACCTAAACATAGATACCACATACCATACTTATAAACATCGATTTCATATTTCGGTAATTGATAAATTAAACTTCGGTTCGGTACGGTATTTGGTAATACCATATTAAAGTTGGAGATGTGCAAATGTACGTTTAAACTTCAAAGAGTATATTTAATAGAAATTCTATTTAGTATTCTTTTTGTTACTTTTTATGAATATATTACCAAGGTCCAAGTGATTCTTTGGGGTGACTAGTACTATTGTCTATTGAGTTGGGTTAAACATATATATATATATATATATATATATATATTCGATATTCGGTAAATACTGAATACCAAACAATATTAATATCTTGTACCAAACTCAATCCCGAATATCAAAATATTAAAATTTTACTCCCAAATACCATATCAAATACCAAATTATCGAATACCAATTACCGAATTTTTCAATTCGATAATTCATTTTTTTGTATTTTATGTCCAGCCCTAGTTGTTAATTGTGACTTGTGTATATCTCAATTATATATAACTTCGGATACTTGCTAAATATGATGCTCTTTTTCTACATTAATTAATAGTTGTGATCCACTTGTAGATATCCCGATTATATATTAGTTTGGAAATTTGCTCCCCAAATAACTTTTTCTTTTGGTGTTTACACCAAATTATAGAGTTGTCAATACGGATCGGTTCGGCCTATACGGGCTAGTCCACATGGGCTTTGAGTTTGACAGGCCAGATCGAGTTGTCCCATCAAAATGATGGGCAAAAAGATACCAAGCCCACATCATTACTTTGTGGGTCGCGGGTCTCACAGGTCAGCCCACTTTTTAAAAATTAATATTTTATAATTTAATTTTAGAATGTTAATAAACATAAATATTAACAGACAATATTAAATAGTGTTAATACTTGTTAATCGAATCTCCGACACCCCAAAAAATACTCATAGTAGCGAAATTAAATAACTTTTGACATGATATCCTTCAAACCAAATAAAAATACTAATAAGCAACCTAAATAGTTGCATGTATTTAACTTACGGCCCGGCCCCCGGGCTAGCCCAACCCACATTGCTTAAGCCCCACGAGCCGCAGACATATCCGGATCGGGTTAAAAAGCTCTGTTCTTAAATGAGCTGCAAAAACTGAAGCCCAACACCATCAAATTACAGGCCGGATCGGGCTGGCCCAACAGGCGTGACCCATATTGACCGCTCTACCAAATTACAATAGCTAAATCATAAAAGTGAAATAAAATGTATACATAATTAATCAGGAGTAAAGTAATAATAATTGATGTAAAGAGACATATCATGTTGAATTTTCTTGATTAAGTTGGTGCAAATATCGACTGTTAAGTAGTAGTCCAAATGCTGAAAAATTGAACTGTTAGAAACTATAGTATAAATTGAGAATTGTGATCTTTAAGTCATTTCAGAGTGGCATAATACAAGACTTTAGAAAAAAGCCAAAAAATCTCATGCCATTTCTTTTCTTATTTGTTTTTTTTTATAAAGTTTCATGTTAATAATTGCCATAAGATATAAAGGAAATAGGTTTTAAGCTATTAGAAAAGCTATGATCTCCTTTACCTTTGGATTTGATCCTTCATTTTTTTTATTTTCCCATTTTTGAATACTCACTCCTTTCCATTTTAGTCGTCGCTTTACCTCAAAAGAATCACACTAAAATAATTGTCACTGATAACTATTTTTAGCTATATCCTATTCTGTTCAATTGTCAAAAAATATCTAATAAATAAAAGTAATCCAGTAAACTATTCTTATTCTATTGTTTTTTTTCTTAATGGATGTAAAAAGAAAAACTAAAACGGAATGAAAAAAGTACTCCATCCGTTAAAATATATATAACACTCGTTACTTTTTAGTCTGTCTCAAAATGGATACACTCCCTTTTCTATAATTAGAAATAATTTTACTTTAAATTTTTTTTTACCTTATCCTTAGTAAAGTAATTTATGGCTACAAATGTCTAAGGTTTATTTTAGTTTAAAAAATCGACCTTATTTTTTTAAAACATTATATCTAGTCAAATAGTATCATATAAATTAGAACAAGGGGTATATGGATTTTACCATGCAATATCTTACAGGGTTCACAAAATTCATCACTTAATCATCGTATTTTAACTTATCTGTTCCGCGTCTACTTTTATCTTTTTTCAGATTCCACCTTATCAAGTTACTATTAAAATTTCCCCGTACTTTTGGCCACTTAAACAAGAGAAGAGACAAATGGATTTTGCACCTAGAAATTTAAGGGTAACATTTCGTTGAAAGCATTATCTACTACCAGTAAAATCAAGTTTTAGAATTTCTGCAAAATAGCCCTTTGAAATTTTCAGCCTTTAAGCCAAGAAGAAAGCTTGTGACTTGCAAAAGTGAAAAATGGTAGCAGGTGTGAGTAGGTATTAATTACATGTAAAGTATGTATTATAGTGTACTAAATCTTAAGATTGTTTAACTGACCACCTTTAGTTTAGTTAGGTGCCTTTACAAACCTCTTAAACAATAAATGATATAAATAATTTTATTGAATATATAACAATTTCAATGTTTTGAAAAATATATATCACAAATCAGACAAATATCTATTTTTACAAAGAATCACTCTTAACGAGAAGCTTTTAACTTTATAAAGAATCCATAATTCTGTCTCTTCGAGGGCCCATGAAGAATATTTATTTACCATTAGACGTCCCTTTCTTCAATTGATTTCAAACTTTTGGATTAGATTTGTTTGAAATAATTTAAGAGTATAAATGTGGAAAGAACAGATGTCCTGTACTTATTTTAATCAAGCAAAAGACTCAGAAAACTTGTCAAGCCAAAATTGGAGTTGGAAAAAGAGCCAGATTGTGACACACTTGCTTTGTTATCACTTCAGCAGCAGTGTCCCCAGTATTGGCATGAGCAAGCAAAGGTAAATAAAGTTTTGTCCAAGGATATAGACAAACTTCAGGCTAGGGATAGCATAATAACCTCTCAAAAAGGGCTTTAAGGTTTCTTCCAGGTTAGGCTTTGTGCAACAAAAGACAGGTTCCAAATGGAATCCTTCAAAACCATGTCACATGGCTCATACACACGGTGTCGCGAGGAGGTAAGAAGCTGAAAAGTTCTCTTAATACAAGTGATTCCTGGGCCTGGGAAATCATGGCAGTCAAGCAAAGGATCACATTCTTTTTGCAATTCCGTCACCATCAAAGAGAGAGAGAAGAAGAAGAGAAAAATCCAACAACTTTCTACGACGAGGAACTCATTAATATATATATATATATATATGAATTTGAACTCTGCTAGAAGACTATTATCCACATCATCTCTTGACAAAAATATGCATTACAAGATATGAGTTTTATTGTTTATGATGAAAACTGAAAGGATTTAGCATTATTGGACAGTAAAACACTCGCTATGGCAAAAAGGGATGAGAGAAAGGGTTGGCTTTTTCAGTCACATTGCAGGGTGATTCCTCTCTGACAAAAACACTACAAAAGTTATCTGGCGAAAGGGAAAAACCTGTTGGAAGAAGGAATATGCTCTTCTCCTAGCCTAACCGCATAACTGGGTTCGAAGTCATATAACCAAGTTGTTGTCTTTACTCTGGTAGTTTCAAGCGATTGAAGAGTACAAGAAAGCTGTGCTCCGGAATGACATAAAGAAAGCCAAGGTCTGCACCTTTGACGTGTGGCCCCATTCCCTAAGGAAAATTAACAAACATATGAATAGAAACCAGGACCCTAACTTACGCCTTTCAACTAGCTGAGAGATAGAAATTCCAAGGGCAAAAAAGACATAAGCAAGAACCCTCAGTAATTTTATTACCTTGCCGTTGAGATGTAGAAGTTCCCCCTCAACCCACCTTGGGTTTTTGAAACCATATTCAGCTATTCTTCCTTGACCTTTGTAACCAGCAAGCTGGAAGAAACAAACATGATGAGTCTCACCTGTAACTTCTGGAGCAATCTAAACTGGATCATTTGACTCTTCTCATTCTCAATGCATACCATATAGCCAAATTATTTGAAGCTAAGTCATGCTAAAACTAGGGCTCGCCATTAAGAGTTGCATTCATCACTGTAATACGGCATCATCGTTAACAACTAATGCCTTATGGACACAAAATAAACAAACCATGCGCATGATTTCCAAATTATCTTAGCCTTTTCAGGCTCAATTTCTCAATTTTGAAGTAAATGATTAAATGTTGAGATGCTGGTATCAATTTAACAACTTCATATAGATTATAATAGTAGTAGTAGTAGTAGTAATATTTGTTCCTAGTCGGAAACAGGCTCTCTACTTACCAAGGTAGCCCATAGGGGTAGGGTCTGCGTATGCACTAAGCTCCCCACTGGATATGTTGTTGTAGTAGTGGTAATATTTGTCTCCACTCTCCAAGCCACTCGATTAATCCAAAAAGAATTTGTGACATCCTACCAGTAGAGGTAGAGCTCTCCAAGGCTTAGACTGATGGGAAGAATTCTCTTAATATCATCTTTCTTGGGTTCTAAGGTTTACTCCAGCTCTTTAACCTCTAGGCAACAACTTTTAGGGCAATTAACATAAGTAATATTTTCCATTGTATCTAAATTTCATACCAAAAGAACTCAATTAGTGACCAATTTGAAATCACTCACTTTGACAACAGTAAGGAGAGACTCGAGCAATTTTGTACGGAGTGTAGAAGCATAACCATCAGGAGTCCTCACCAGGTAGCACTTATTGGATGGTTAGCTTTATCCACCTATAGCAGAGATGTAAGTTTTGACATCCTAAAATTAACATGGTAGAAGCGATTTCTCAAACCAATTCTAGAGTCCATTTGCCAATTGATGTTAGGCGTATTTACACGCCTAAAGCACCTTAATTTACCCATATTTTAGCTAAGTTTTAAAGGACAAAGTATATAATTCCTGCACTTTTAGTCCTTTTTCCTGTAAGTGAGCTAACCAAGGTGATTAGCAAGTTTTCAGGAATAAATGATGAGGATTTCAGCATTTTATGGACTGTTGGACGCCAAAGGAAACTTCACGTAAGAAGGAAGGCAGCTTCTGGAAGCTTGTGGACTGAAAGTGATGCATGGAGAACTTGTCCCGGGCAAAAACAGCATTTCTAAAGACTTGGGGGATCAACAGTAACTTAGTAGGATTAGGACAAGTATGCAGTAACCCAGTAGGACTAGGACAAGGATGTTATAAAAACCCTATTTGCTGAATTTTTCAGCAAGCTTTTTATTATTCTCACTCATTCTCTTTCAATTCATTCTTACTCTCTTCTATTCTTAAATTCGTTGTTGACATTATTCTTCATCTATTCGACTTTTAATTTTCACGACAAGAGAAACGCTACTAGCAAGGAATTCACGCCACAAGTGACGCCAATACTTCCTTATCGTGATATTGTTATTGCTTTGGTATGATGATATCCTCGTGGTTTTCCTTCATAATTATGAGTAGCTAAACTTCTCTGTTAGGGTTATGGAAGCCTTATGAGATACTATCTATTGCTATGAGTTTGTGAATTCTTGATACGTATGTTGCTTATATCATTACTCTCTTCATCTTAATTGAATTCTTGTGGTTGCAAACATATAGAATACGCCAGTAAAGCATTAACTTGTACGAAAGAAAAGTTACATGTCTGGAAAAGAGAGTGACAAGGAAATAGGGCTACCAACCCCTGTTTAAAAGTTAGTGCCGTAACTGGATTAACCTCTTGGAGAGTTCGTACCATTAGTATACGCTTTAAGCTCGAAAGAGTTAAAGTGATATAATCCTTGATGGTCGAAAGACACTAGGATTTACCATAGAATACGAATCTCTATAAGCGCATGCATGTCTGAATTCCGCATAACTCATAGCCAATAGATACGTAAAACTCATAAGGTGGACATAACCCTAACTTACAATTCTCATTGATTAAAACCTACTAAACATTCCGTTTTTCTTTGTTACTTTGATACTCTTAATTCACGCTACAATTAAATCCCCCCTTTTTCGTAGAATTTTCGATCAACAGTCTACTAATCGTTGCATACTTAGTGACCAAGTATTCCCTGTGGGATTCGACACCCAACCCAGTTGGGTTCTATATTTGACAACGACCGCTTACACTCTTACGAGAGCTGTAGTTTGAGCGTTATCACCAATCATCTTTAGAATTATGATCACAGAAACTTAAACGTTTTATTTTTTCAAAAGAAATCAACATTTTCTATTAATAGAAACTATAAATTTCAGGAAATATCTATTAACGGTTTAGTCAATCAGAGCATGGAACAAATAATAAATAGTACGAAGAGGGGGACAGTTGAAGATACTTTTGGTAAGACATTGTTCAACCTGGAAAATCCAAAACAATGCTAACCACACAGACTCAAAAAAGCAACTATCCAACAACTATTACTTACCACACCAAGTTCATCTGGATACATCCCCCTGTTGGAAAAGCGACTTCCTTTACCTATTTTAGCTCGAAATGTCACCTGAAAATCAAAAACTTTACAACTCATTAGATTTTCATACGAAAAACAAAAAATAACTTTCCGAGTGAACTATACGAACCTGTCCAGCAGGCACATTGATATCCCCTGTTAGCTTTACTGCCTCAACATACTCAAAGAACTCCACATCTGAGGACTTCTCAGCATCATTTACATTCCAGTTACCATATTTCCGCGTTAATTGCACTACCTCAGTTCCATAAGGTCCAAATGCACCAACATATAGACCTAGAATTAAGAAAAAAAACCTACATTACTGACAAAGTCCCACATCTTTAGCTCTCTTCCCGCCCCGTTTTCTCTCCTGGTTTAGAGTAGAAAAAGGCATACAAACGCATATTTGCATGAAGGACTAGCAGGTATGGAGGGATGAATATTTTAATGGGGGCATGGAGAGAGAGAGGGGGGAATGTCTTACCTTCAAAAGGATCTAAATCCCCATGAGAGGTTGTAATTCGACTAAAGCTTGTGTATTCAGATAATTTGTATCGCTTCTGTGCCTGACTAACTGCAAGCTTTAGCATCTCTTTCACATCTCTAGAAACCTACAGCAAGTGTACATTCAATGGATCAATAGAATAATACACCTAAAACTATCAAAGCTATAAAAACTTGGACAACACAAAAGCTAAATCTTAAACTAGATGCAAAAAAAAGCAAAAGGCAACAATCTGAAAAGGGTGATAAGTCTCCTGACGACTTTTCTCACTTTGCACCCAGATACTCTGTTAATATGACCGGGTAGCTGGTTGACTTTCCATCATTTTACTTTGTGATGATGGAACACAAACAACAATTTTCCTCTAATTGTAAAAACAACAAGGAAATTCCAAATGATAAGAGTTCATTGTGACATTAAATCCTTCAGACCACAACCGCAAGAAGAATGTAATGATCATATTAAGGAGTATGTTTTGCATACCTTTGAAGAAACTTTATCAGAACTCCAAAATGCCTTAGCCACATCAGGAGGCATTAGTTCAGAGATACTCTGAGCTGCAATAGCTGCCTCATTGACACTGGACGCAATACTTTCTTCAACATCATGATCTCCAGGTTTCTTAGGAATGTGAAGCACAAAGGAATCCTTTGCCACATCTTTGATCTCAATAGGTACACGAACAAACTCGTCCTTTACTGGATTGTCTTCTTTATTATGTAATACACCCCCTATAAAAAGCTTGGTATCTACACTTTTTTCATCGTCGCTAGTGCCGCTATCTCCTCCAACTGTAACTCGATCAGGATTCATGTTATCCAAATCACTAGTGGTTTCATCAGTCTCCTCACTGGAAATAGTGTTCTCATCTTCTTCCATAAATTGCTTCACTGAATCACCATCATCTGTTATTTCTTCTGTAATATTGACTTTCATTACTTTCACTTTCAGATCAGGTATTTTATCTTTAAGAAAATTTATCACACTTCTTATTCCCTCTTCAGCAGCTCCCTCAAAATCTATGCTCTTTTCATTGCTTTTTTCTGCTTCAGCTTCATCTATTTTAACATCAATTACAGCTCTGTTATCAATTTCAGCAGATGAAGGCCCCTTCATTGGCTTCGGCTTGGATGATGGACTTGAACTTGCTGCACTTCCTTTGGTTCGCTGCAAGAATACCACCTGAAAGAGGTAACAGACATCAGAAGCAGCATTAACACAGTCAAGGGGGCAGTATGACATAAAATCAACCCTGAACAGCAGCAACATTCAGATAACGTGCAAGACGCTGATAGGTATCAGAGTACACCTAAGTATAACTTCTAACTGAAGGCAATATATTTCTGATTTGAGTTTAGGGGAAAGGTAACGGTGAGTTAGCTCATCTTGGAAACATACAATGAAACATTCCAGCACAATGTTCTGGTTATCACGGTGGATTGGTATCATGACACAACAGAAGCCATCACTTGGTGCATATGTGGATATGCTAAATGTCTACTTTATAACAAAAATACATTTGAGAATCAGTGTCCAAATGAAGATCTAAATATCAAGAAATCTGAAAGGTAACCCTCATTTTTGTGATAGCTCAGTGACAGACAAACAGTAGACATCAGCAAAGTCAAAATATAAAACAACAACAACAACAACAACAAACCCAGTGTGTTCCCACAAAGATAAAAAATAAAATAAAAATGAATAACATAAAACTTCATAAACGAGACCAGTCGCAGTTGCACGTCACCTGCATGTTGTAAGTATTATTTCCATCTTTGACAACAAAAATCTCAAACAGTGGAGTTCCAGGAGAGGCTTTGATCAACTGTCTGAAATAAACCAACTGAGTTCATCAGAAAAAAACAACAACTAGCAGCTTTGTATTCCAGCTTTGTCTTCTTACCTTGGACTGTAACTTCTGCCGATAAATCTGCCAACACCTGGAGTAATACGTATTAGTCTACCAAATGGATCATCTGAATCTTTTGAATAGCCAACCCACCAACCAACCTGCAGTTTGATGCAAAAGAAGAGGTGAGGAAGGTCAATCATGAACTTTAACAAGAGTACATGACTATATAGGTGGTTCTAAAGTGAAAAGCTAATGTATCATATATAGAAATACAAAGATATAAACTCAGATTTGATACATGATAAATAAATAAATTAAATTTGTACGCATGGTCTTAAGTACAGTAATGTGGTTGTACGACAAGGCTAACTAAGGGGCCTACGGATTTAAGTGCTAGATGATAAGTATTACCAGACCACTTCCTGTAGTTCGGCACAATCTTGAAGCATCATGATAGCGCTCTTCATCTATTGCATTCTGGTGGAAAGAGAAAAGAAATCATTGTCAATATTCAGGAGCAAACAAGGACCAATTGACATAGTTAGAAAGTTGGTGGATAATTGGAGCTTAATGCTATTTTAACTGCAATTAGTACCTTTAACATGGACATAATTTCAGCAACAGAGTCCTTCGATGTAGCTTCCGCAATAGATGCTTTCAATTTTGCAGCTTCTTCAAAGTCTTCCTTTTCTATAGCTTCTTCAAGTTGAAACTGGAGAACATACAACCAGTTAGAACTCATAGGAATCAGAGATTCCTGGGATATATTTTTTTAATACAAAAAATATAACCATCTGAATTTCATGTTCCACAGAGCACCTTCTCAAAAATTAAAAGAAGCACACTAAAATTGCTATAGATAATCAAATACCAGGAGCTACTCATGCTAATATAAGAGGACACATTTAGCAGTCACTTTAGATGAACGAAAAGCAGCAGAAAAGAAAATCAAATATCAATTGAATATGATGATCGCTATCAGACAAGATAGTGTGTACCATTTTCTTCATTGCCTAGTGTAATAGACTTGGACATACTCGTGGAATATGCTATTCTTTGCATGGTCGACCACCTAAAAGTGCTCATATTGCTCAGTCTAACACCACGGTGATCAACGGGTGTATTTATCTGGCAAGGAATATAATGAATATCTACCGTATCAAGCAAGTAAGCATATATTTCTACCAATAGCTTCAACTGCACAATCTCCTACCTTTGGATCACGGGTTGTGGACTCAGGTGCTTCTGATCATATTTCTGGTGATAAATTACTTTTGTCTGATATTGTTTATTCACAATCTCTTCCAGCTATTACTTTAGCTAATGAAATTCGAACAGAGCTAAAAGGAGTTGGACAAGCCAAAACCCTAGCTTCTGTCACTCTAGACTCTGTTCTTTATGTCCCTGGTTGTCCTTTTAATCTTGCATCTGTTAGTCGTTTGACACGTGCCCTTGATTGTAGTTTAACTTTTTTTTATGATTCTTTTCTAATGCAGGACCGCAAAACGGGACAAACAATTGGCATAGGACATAACTCACAAGGTCTTTACCATCTTACCTCTTCAAATTCCTTCACAGCATGCTCCGCTACAGATCCTCCCACTACAGATCAACTTGCAGATATTCTCACCAAGTCCCTCACCAGTCCTCGTATTAATTACATTTGTAACAAGCTTGGTACATATGACTGGTATGCACCAGCTTGAGGGGAAGTGTTAGAATATGAATAGGAAAAGATATTGTAATAGTGTCCTATTAGGAATAGGATTGGAATGTAGTGTCTATAAATAGGGTCTCAATGTAATAATTTAGAGACAACAATTCAATAATATTTTTTTCTCCATTAATTCTCACAGTATAAGAACTAAGGAATTTCATCTGGACAAGAGAATAATGAAGAAAGTGGCATGTCAGCGCTGATTTTTACCGCTAAACTAGGCTTTACAGAGTAGTAATGCAAGCTATATGTTCTTTAGGGACATAAAAAGAGATCCATCGCATTATGAATTTGAGCGCGAAACAACTCTGTCGACTCCCTATTAGTCGTTCTTATTTATGTTTGCTTTCCAGTTTTCAAGACAAACCAGACACCTTTACACACTTCGAGCAATAAATCTGAATTGGATGGTCAAGCGGCTGCTTTGAATTGATAATTTAAACATCTTGAATATGGAATTGTGAACCCCATGTACCACATTGAAGGGAGACTACAACCTCGGCCAGCTATTAAGTTCCGTCTTCTATTTCACCTCCTTGGTGCCTTTTTAGTACAAAACCCGACACATCTCATGTAAAATGCCACAAAAGTCACTAACCTTGGGCAGCTTATAAGTTTTGTCTTCTCTTTCACCTACTTAGTAACTTTTTAGTACAAAACCCGACACATCTCATGTAAAATGCCTCGAAACTCACACAGTGAGTGTATAGGGGACAACACCTCACCAAGACGCAATGGTGAAGAATCCATTAGTCGACAGTTGTTATCGACATCAAGATGGCTATGTCTCTTCCCAAGTCTTTCATCTAAAGAGACTCAATTGATACCTATGGCGCTCAGAGGCTCCAAACATGTTTCAATAACTGTGTCGGATCCTTCAACTACTTTTGGAGGATCAGACACACACACACAGTGGTATTTGAAGAGTTCGAGAGACATAGATTGATACAAGTTGACCTTGTTTCATGTCCCACATTGGAAGATACAACAGCCTTGGGTAATTATACGCTCTTCCCCTCTCTACTCCTTGAAGCACTTTTTCAGCACAAGACTTCCTGCAATTCTCGCATGAAGTGTTGAGATACAAAAACTATGTGTGTAGAGGGGAGAATGCCTCACGGTAGAAGAGACTACCTTAGGGGTACTCTTGTGCACTTATGATTGTTAACAAAGGGTATACGAACAAGTTAGTCAGCGCTACTGATCCAGTAATCTTTTACCTTATTCTTCCACCAACTGCATGGGAAGTATGCAATGGAGTGTAGATGAATTAGGAAGGTTATGAACAGAAAGGTTTACCTTATTCTTCCATATAAACCCTTGTTAGAGAAAAGAACCTAGAATAGTTAAACTAAAAAAGGGCAGCCCGACGCAGTAAAGCTCCTGCTATGCGCGGGATCCGGGGAAGGGCCGAACTACAAGGGTTTATTGTAATATTATGTAAACGGCCAAGTTACTTCATTTCTCTATGGTCATCAGTCATCCTCTTTTCTTTGTTTTATAAGCATGTCCAATAAACAACAAGAAAGTGGGAACACCGTCCCCCTACACTATACAACAACAACAAACCTAGTGTATTCCCACAGCGTGGGGTCTGAGGAGGGTAAGATGTACGCAGTCCATACCGCTACCTCCGAAGAAGTAGAGAGGTTGTTTCCGATAGACCCCCGACTCAAGACAAAGGATAATAAACAAGGGGATGGATGACATAACCGAAATAAAGAATAGGAAATAATAGAATAAAATCACAGAAATATGAAATACGGGAAATAAGAGCAACACGGAATAAGAAAATAGGAACTAAGCAATAGAAAATAGGATACCCACCTAGTAGTGACATACACTCACATACCAAAGACACCTATGTACACTATCCTATGATTACTAAATCCGGCTACACAAGAACTCTCCTGACTGCGAGCTACAACCCACACACTAACACTAGCCTTCTACCCTAATCCTCGACCTCCACGCCTTCCTATCTAGGGTCATGTCCTCAATAAGCTGAAGCTGCTCCATGACATGTCTAATCACCTCCCTCCGGTATTTCTTCGGCCTACCTCTTCTCCTCCTGAAGCCATCCAACGCTAGCCTCTCACACCTCCGAACCGGGTCATTCGCGCCCCTCCTCATCACATGCCCAAACCATCTCAACCTTCCTGCATCTTGTCCTCCACCGAAGCCACTCCCACCTTATCCCGAATAATCTCATTCCTAACTCTGTCCCCTTTAGTAAGCCCACACATCCAACGCAACATTCTCATTTCCGCCACCTTCAATTTTTGGATGTGAACGTGCTTAACTGGCCAACACTCCGCCCCATACAACATGGCCGGACGAACTGCCACTCTATAGAATTTGCCTTTAAGCTTAAGGGGCACCTTCTTATCGCACAACACTCTCGAGGCGATCCTCCACTTCATCCAACCTGCTCCAATACGGTTAGAAACATCCTCACCAATCTCACCATCCCCTGGATCATAGACCCAAGGTACTTAAATCCCTCTTACACACATCCTGGGAGTCCAACCTCACCACCACTTCGTCCTCCTGCCTCGAGTTACTAAACTTGCATTCCAAATACTCCTTCTTGGACCTACTCAACCTAAACCCCTTAGACTCAAGGGTTTGCCTCCAAACCTCCAATTTGTCATTCACACACACCCCGCGTTTCATCAATCAACACTACATCATCCGCAAATAACATACACCAAGGCACCTCGCCTTGGATACTCCGCGTCAACACGTCCATCACCAACGCAAAAAGGAACGGACTAAGAGTCGATTCCTGATGCAATCCTGTCTCGATCAGAAAATGCTCTGAGTCTCCTCCCGCCGTCCTCACTCGGGTCTTTCCTCCATCGTACATGTCCTTAATAGCTTTGATGTACGCCACCGAGACCCCTCTCACCTCCAAAGGACCTCCCTCGGGACTTTATCATATGCCTTTTCTAGATAATTCAAAACATAATTCTACTGGATATGCTTATGTATCAGCATTCAGACAATCACGTCATACAATTCTCAGCTTTCAGCAACATGTTGAAGCTTCCTTTCTTATACTTCTACTGGGGGTTGACTTCTCATATGGTCACTCAACTAACAGTAATTATCTCAGAGAGTCACCCTAGCTCTTGATTCCAAATTTTTTCAACAAAGAAAGTGACTTTCGGAGATAATAACTATTACCTGAGTGACCACATAAGAAATCAAACAAATTGAAACCGAAGTAATACCAATTCATCAAAGAGAAAGAGAAAGATTAGGGACCTTTAATACAGAGGCATAGCTCTCAGCTTGTTCAATTTCATTAAAATATCTGGTCCATCGATTCCAATCCCAATCCAACGACGTAGAAGAAGAAGCAGCAAAACAAGTATTATTGCAATTATCATCATTATTATCAGCAGAAGGAGTTGAAGAAGTGCTGTTTACATTGACGCATCGGCAACAAAGACTTGAAGTTTTTGTGTTCTTAATAAACGATTTGTTTGGGAAATTGACGATATAATTAGATGAAACTGATGATGATGAAGAAGAAGATAGTGAAGGACGGATGGTGACGTGTCCAGCCGCAGCCCAAGCGTTGGCCACAGCCATATTTGTTATTCTTCTTCTTCTATGGACTGTTTGGCAATGGTGTTTTTGTGGATGGATACTACAACAACAAGAAGAAGAAGAAGATAATGGTGGGCCAATTGGAGAAACAGAGACTTGTGACAAGGACCACTGGGGCCTATTTTTCTTTGTCTTTTATTGAAGTTTTTTTCTTTTATCAAATTCATTTTTCTTGAAATTTGGACATTTTGTTTTGGCATACATACTACTACATAACTATGCCCCCTTTTTTTTTTTTTTTACGCAGAAGTAGATGACGTTGCTCCATCCTTAATAAGAAATTGAGGGTTTAATTTTGGGTATGAAAAAAG